>CM062289.1:406824001-407424001 GCA_031216915.1 Pictodentalium vernedei
CAATTTCACCACCATTCAGTTACGACTCTGGACATAAGAATGAGTTTTATTGAATTTTACTTGGCTTCTTGAACAAACCGAAAACCGAACCGAACCGAGGTTTTACTCCACCTGAAAAACCGAAACCGAACAAGAAATTTAAAAACCGACAGCTCTAGTCCGTGGAAATATTGGCCCACCGATGCCTTCCCCCACCTCCTCCCCTTTTGGAAAGTAGGAGTCTACGACGGCTACACTGTATCAATTCCAAATGCAAATGAAATACAGAAATATAACTAAAACAGGATTGGAGAAAATATAGAGGATGGGAAAAAAAAAGGCAGTTTAAATTTCTAGATGACAGAAGAATTTATCCATACATGTACATGTACGTAGAGAAACATAAAATCCCCTCCTAAAAACTGTAATGTCTGAAGCTGTTTCTCACAGTATTTACTGAGTGCATTTCATCATGATATGTGATGACATTACAGTGCAAATAGAATTACATGAAGAGTTTCATTCATCAAAAAAAAATCATATAATGGGTGAATTGTTTGAATTTGATAACCACTTCCTGTGTTGACTTCAGCATTCTCAATTGTGTATTCTTGCAGTTCTTAAAAACAATACAATCTGTAATGAATTTAATGTCACAGATTGCTTAATTTTAGGTGTTTTTTTATATTTTGTTTAAATTTTGTGGGTGCCAATTTGCCCCCAATAACTGGCGACCAATTACGGTATCCGGACAAAATACCCTTAGGACATATTACCCTAAAAAAAATACCCTTAGGACATAATACCCTCAATGGGTAGGACAAAATACCCTCAGACCAAATGAAAATAAAGTTGGATTTTTGGTGTTGGGGGTGGGGGGTCACGGTGGGGGCGGGGTAATTGCATCTAAGGCACTAGCCGGTGTTTTGTTTGAAATAACAAGTACCAATATTTTAAATTTTTTTTTATTAACCCTTTACCTAATGTAACGTTCAAAACCGGCCAGCTCTATTCTAAAAAATCGCCATTTAATTTTCACTGCTTTTTAATTTTTTGTCTCAAAAACATAGGTTATGACCTCTCGTTGGAACGAGCTTGTTGAGCTCGTTCCAACGAGGGGGGTCATAACCTATGTTTTTGAGACAAAAAATTAGTTATTCAAGAATTATTTTTGCAAGTGTCGTCTGCTTTTCAGGTTAGGTAAAAGGTTAAACAAAATAGATATGAAGCACAATACCAATGGCAGATGGCAATTGAATATGAAGCACAATATAAATGACAGATAGCACAGAACATGAAACAAATATGAGGGTATTTTGTCCGAGGGTATTTTGTCCTACCCATTGAGGGTATTATGTCCTAAGGGTATTTTTTTGAGGGTATTATGTCCTAAGGGTATTTTTTTGAGGGTATTATGTCCTAAGGGTATTTTGTCCGAGGGTATTTTATCCTACAATCACCAATTACATGTGTAAGACTTCCTCTTTTTAAAACAAATTTATTATACCTCCTGCAACGAGTTGTGGAGGGGGTACACTGGAATCACCTTGTCCATCCGTCCATCCATCCGCCCGTAGCAGACCTGTTAACTCTCCCGCTTTCGCCAGGAGACTCCCGGTTTGGTACCCAATCTCCTGCACTCACGGCAACATCCTATTTTCTCCCGCTTTGATACTTTTCAAAATTAGTTATTCAGTACCGGTAATCCATCACGGCATCACTGAATCCACCAGCTTTTGTTTGCAAATACAAAAGCATGTGCTCTACTCACATTGGCAAGGTCATTAAGTTTGTGTGAAATGTCACAACTTACGTCAGAACTGATTACCAATTCTGATTTTTGTCAATGGTCGGCTATTGTGTTCTGTGATTATTGCAACACGTTTTACAGTCGAAATAAATGAACTTGAGATGCAGGATAATTGCTGAAATTGATTATATATTAAACACACACCTTTGCTTGATATAAGAGTAGCAGTCACATCAAAAAATAAATCACATACTATTAATTATGTACACTTGAAATTGGGCAAAAATACGCACAAATTTATTGTGCATTTTGGATTTCAGATAATTATATTTTGTAGACGAACGGTTCATTCAAATGAGTTGCGATAGTTTTCAGTATGTTGGGAAAAAATTCCGATTTGCAATTTTCTAAGGCAGGCTGTGAAAGAAATTCTGTTTTTGGTGAAAAAAATCTCTGAAAAATTGGTAATTTACGGCACTTTGACGTTTTCTTATCCGCGGATTAGTAGTGATAAATGGACAACAACAACAGATCCCCGAGACGTTTCGTCCAGAGATTTTCTCAGAAGTTTATGGACCATTGTCATCAAAATTTGGTATGAATGTTCTCCACCATGGGAACCTGTGCACCTGCGATTATAGTTTAGATCAGACTTTTTGATCAGTTGTTCCCCTCATCGTCTTAAAATATTCATTAGCAGTGGGGGGGAGGGGGGGGGGGGGATTGACGGGCCCACAACTCTTGTCTTATTTCATAAGGCTTTCCTAAACATTGAACATTAACCTTTTCATCAAACACTGCACACAGTCAAGTTAAGCTCCAGTGTCATTGACACTTTCATTGTATGACTTGATAATTTAGCTCTACCAAAACAGGGCTTGTTATTTTTGATTGATTAACTCAAATGGATTAACCTGTTGATGATTTACAGCATGAACCCTTTACCCAACATAACAAACAAAACCGACTAGGCCTATATACAAAAATCTCCATTAAAATTTATTATGTTTTCAATTTTTGTCTCAAAAAACATAGGTTATGACCCCCTCATTGGAAAGAGCTTGTTGAGCCCATTCCAAAGAGGGGTCATGAGCTATGTTTTTGAGACAAAAATTGAAATTTTTTAGTAATTCATGAATTTATTTTGCAAGTATCGTCTGCGACCTGCACTCGATAAAGGGTTAAAAATGACCATTTCCAGCTACTGATACAGTATGATGATCATGAAAGTAAACAAGTATGTCAGCAAGTAACTTGCATGCTTTACTCTGTCTCATATAATTGATGTGAGTCAGTGTTACAAAGTTTGTCTGTTTAGGAGCAAGTTTGTTCCTTTGTTAGCCCATATAATTATAATACAGTAGTTCAAAAGTAATGGTTAATCGATCAATTACTTTTTGGATTGATCAAGATGTTGATCATTGATTAATCAATTAATTGGTTAACCATTTCAGCTCTGTGCAGTACCAATAAACCAGAGGTGCCTGATAGGTTCAGGAAGTCGACAAGCCATGGCTTTGTCCATCCATCTCACTGTCTGTCCTCCATCTGTGAAACTGTCTGACACGCGGTGACCCCTGGCTCTCAAAAGTGGAGTTAAACCTCAATAAATAAATAAATAAATAAATGACCAATCATTTGGGAGAGCTTGTCGAGGTTAGCATGCTTGTGCCATTGAATAGTCATGATCAATGGTTCGGAAAGAAAAACAAGTTTTGAATAATTAAGGTAGAAAGCTTGGTTCTGTGGTCTGTATTACTTAACAGAAAAGTAAAAATTTGAGATGTCCTCTGTCGTTTATTTATTTATTTTTTTCAATTTAAGTTTTACATACATGTTGTAGTGTTTTGAATTGTTCAAATTAATTTTTTGTTTACAGCTGGTTCTTTGGTCCATTAAGTAGAGATGACGCAGAACAGATTTTACGCCCAGAAAGAGATAGTGGTGTATTCCTTGTTAGAGAAAGTATGACAATAAAAGGCGATTTAGTTCTATGTGTAAAGTAAGTAATTAACAGGTCTGTCATTTTGATGTCAGCGATTACCTCAGCAACCCTGGAAATAAGCAGGCTGTCATTCGCAAAATGAGGTCCCCAGAGGGTGAATTTGGGGATGCTACTCTGCAGAGTAGGGTAGCATCACTAGATTTACCCTCTGTGAACCTCAGTCTGAATCAGGGTCTCAAGCATGAATAGAAATTGGTACTCAGAGGATAAATTGGCCAAGTGTATGAGATGGCATCTGCAAATGACAGAGCGCTTATTTCCAGGCTTGGCTCTCAGACTGCATAGCCCACTTGATTTGAACATAAGGAATGCAGCAAATCCCCGCCAAGAGAATCATGATAAGCTAAGGCATGCTAAAATTCTTGTCCATACTATAAAGCTAATGAAAGCACACACCAAGTACACAGTTTCTTGTAGGCTGGCTGAGTGGCTGTTGACAGAATACGTTCCCCTCCCCATGAAACTTGAATCTGGGCACTAAAAAGGTTAAATGTTGTGGGTGGTGACCCGATTCTCAATGCCTTTTATCTCACAGTCACCAAGACAGTGTTGTCAACCATTCTATAGAAATGGCAGCAAGAAACAGGATCACAATATGTACAGTTAAAACTAGAAGTCCTGTCATGAAATGCGCACAGTTAGCACGTTGATATGCGTGTTAATCTATGCGTTATGGCAGTAGTAAGGCTATCATATTCTGTACATGTGGTCTGTGCACAAGCAATATTTCAGCCAATGGACCTCCGGGTAACCCGGAGGTCCATTGGCAGAAACTTTTGCTTGTGTTTGCTATGAGTAACCAGGAGAACCAGCCGTTGTTTGGATGCCATTCGATATGACAATTTGCATGCAATTCCTACGCGTAATTAAGCCTAGATAAGCACACAGTTCGTGACAGGACTTCTACTTTTAACTGTAGATTCCTTTGTCAGCAAACAGAGCACCTCAGCACATCAATCAGACCACAAGTGTCAAAGAAAATGGTGTAATGGTGAACAAGTCGCAACATATGATGTCTCTTTCTGGACATTTTTGTGTCATTAAATGTCTGGAAACTGCTTGAACAAATGCACTCATAAACACCTTGAGGCCAACAAGCCTTTTAGGTCCTCCATTTTTCGGGCCATTGTTTTACAGCCTTGAGTATTGATACTTTTGAAAACTTAAAATCCTCGACATATGAGGCCGCAAAACAAGGGACCGAAAACAGTCAAAAAGTGTGTGGTGGATGAGACTTGAAGATCGATGACTCTGACTTTCAATTTCTTCCGGCATGATATCTGATAACAATTTTAGCACATGTGGGCTGCAAAATTTAATTATTAGTATATTACTTACTTTCATGATCTAAACCCTGATCAAATGTGGCAACAAGGTAGGTTAACCGAAAAACAACTCGGTTTCGGTTATGAAAAAATAACCGACAACCGAGACCGACGATAAACTGAAAAACCGACTTTCTCGCTTATTTGAATGTCACATGAGAATTACGTTTTTACGTGTTTCCCCCCCCCCCCCCCCTACGTTCTGTAAGCTGAAATTAGCTCAACTATTAACCCAATTTCCTCTAGTGACTCATTGTGTTAGCTACAAATTTTTTTTTAATTAACTTCGGCAGAGACCGCGAGAGTTCGTCCTTAAAGTTTGTTTATATTATTTCCAAGTGTCAGTGACTCAACAAAGTTTTTACACACTCAGGGAGAGTTTATTCAATCATTATTTAGTTCATACAACTTAATTTTTTTCTGTTGTTTTGGTTTAGAATCTGCTTAATAAAAAAACCGTAACCCAACTCTTTTATTAAAAACCGAGTTGTAACCAAAACTGACCCAAAATTCAATAACCTCCCAGCTCTACAACAAGGACAGGAATCAGTGTCTGATGCTAGGATGGATCAGTGTGGCGAAATCTCAAATGATCTTACCATGATGTCACATTCTTCATGGCATATTTTCCCACCACCCTTGTGCACACGATTGTTGAACTGGATCATCCATGAACCAATGCATCATTTAAATTATTAAGTACTGTAATCTGTAGGATTTTTGTTTCACTTGAATGACCATTCTTTCGTCTTTTGTCCTTATTCACCCACAATTACCGGCCCTCAAGGTGTGAAATCTTTCAAATATATCTCCATGAAAAACCCAGAATATCTGCTCAAATGCCATGAAATGGGAGTTTTTGGACCCTGGAGTTCAAAATTTTACTCCCATGGACTGAACTATGGTTGAGCGATGGTAGCGATGATGGTTGGTCACCTGACCACCTCATTTATTTTCCTTATTATTAACTTTTAAAGGTCTGGGTAACTTTCTACATTACTAAGTCACACCTTGTGGGACTGGCAGTGATTTCTAGTCAAGTCTTGACTGCCTCTACAGTTAAAACTAAAAGTCCTGTCATGAAATGTGCACAAATAGCATGTTGATCATCATCTGCGCGTTAATTTACGCGTTTCAAATTCTGTACATATGGCCTGTGCACAAGCAATATTTCAGCCAATGGACCTCCGGGTAACCCGGAGGTCCATTGGCAGAAACATTGTCTGTGTTTGCTCTGAATAACCAGGAGAACCTGCCATGCTTTGGATGCCATTCGATAGGGCAGTTGCACACAATTCCTATGTGCAATTAAGCCTAGATAAGCGCACAGTTTGTGACAGGACTTCTAGTTTTAACACAGGGTGTGCGCATCCTTGAAAAGTCCTTGGATTTCAATCTTACTCCTTGAATTTTGAAAATTCAGAAAATGTACTTGAAAATCCATCAGGCCCCTTGAAAGTCCTTGAATTTTGCCCTGTATCATTTTTATAGGCCCGTTTTGAAAAAATGGGTCGTATTATGGTATACCGCTGTCCGTCTGTCCGTCCGGTCACATGTTGTACGATAACTCAAGAACGCGATGAGAGATTTTCGGGATTTTTGGGTAGGTGGTGTATATCGATGGAGGGAAGCTCCCTTTCATTTAGTGTCACCGTTCGATTAGTCATTCCAGAGTTATGGGACTTTATTACTTAGAAAATTGTTGATTTTTTACACGTCGTACGATAACTCGAGAACGCTTCGAGAGATTTTACCGATTTTTAGCTCAACTTTGACGAAGTCAAATTTGAGCTATTGTCATGGCCCGTCGTCCGTCTGTCCGTCCGTCCGTCTGTCCGTACGTCAACAATTGGCTATGGCTCGGGCTAGAGGTCGTATTTATGAACCGATCTTTACGAAACTTCTTGTGTACCTTTGTTATGACCCTGGGACGGGAACGAGTGTTTTTAGGTGTGGTCCGAAATTCAAGATGGCTGCCAGCGGCCATTTTGTACCGATGATGCAAAAATCAGTTTTTTGTACAGAACTTCTGTATGAAAGTTCTGATTTTAATAAAGTTTTGTATAAATGTTTAGTACCATGGGATACATCACATATAATACGGGTTTTTTTCTCGTACGTAAATTATGCAAATTAGACTGACTTTGATTTATTTAGTGTTACTTTCAGAGCTGTAAGTGCCAAGCTGCTATGGCTCGGGCTAGAGGCCGTATTTATGAACCAATCTTTACGAAACTTCTTGGGTACCTTTGTTATGATCCTGGGACGGGAACGAGTGTTTTTGGGTGTGGTCCGAAATTCAAGATGGCTGCCAGTGGCCATTTTGTACCGATGATGCAAAAATCAGTTTTTTGTACAGAACTTTTGTATGAAAGTTCTGATTTGAATAAAGTTTTGTATAAATGTATAGTACAATGGGATACATCACATATAATACAGGTTTTTTTCTCGTGCGTAAATTATGCAAATTAGACTAACTTTGATTTATTTAGTGTTACTTTCAGAGCTGTAAGTGCCAAGCTGCTATGGCTCGGGCTAGAGGCCGTATTTATGAACCAATCTTTACGAAACTTCTTGGGTACCTTTGTTATGACCGTGGGACGAGAACGAGTGTTTTTGGGTGCAGTCCCAAATTCCAGATGGCTGCCAGCAGCCATTTTGTACCGACGATGCCGAAATCTGTTTTTTGTACAGAACTTCCATATGAAAGCTCTGATTTGAATAATTTTTTGTATGAATGTTTAGTACCATGGGATACATTACATATATTACAGGTTTTTTTCTTGTGCGTAAATTATGCAAATTAGGCTAACTTTGATTTATTTAGTGTTACTTTCAGCACTGTGAGTGCAAATCCCAATACGGCTCGGGCTAGAGGCCGTATTTATGAACCGATCTTCACGAAACTTCTTGGGTACCTTTGTTATCACTGTGGGATGAGAAGGAGTGTTTTGGGGTCCAGTCTGAAATTCAAGATGGCCGCTAGCAGCCATTTTGTTCAAAATTAAGTGCAATCAGATTTTTGCGCAGAACTTCCAAATGAAAGATCTGATTTGAATAAATTTTTGTATGAATGTTTAGTACCATGGGATACATTACATATAATACAGAGTTTTTCTCGTGAATAAATTATGCAAATTAGGGGTCCGGGTGGGACTTAGAAGATTTTGGCCCAAAATCCGGAAATTAGTTTTTTGGTTTTTTATGCGTTTTGGTCAATTTTAAGACAAAAAAAAATAAATTTTTTTTACACTGAAAATTTGGGGTTCGGGTGGGACTTAGAAAATTTTGGACCAAAATCCGGAAATTAGTTTTTTGTGTTTTGATGCATTTTGGTCAATTTTAAGAAGAAGAAGAAGAAAAAATTTTAGTCTGAAAATATTTTGTTTGGGACTGAAAATTTCCACACAAAAATAATAATCTACAATGATTGGTCTTAATCTGTAGTCCATTACAGTCACCTTGTAATTCTTTTATTATTGTTGACTGGGCCAAAACAAATACTAATTCCTGTCATATTCATTATTCAGTTGTCTTGCTCATAGCAAGTACTAATTCCTGTCATATCCAAGTTGAGCTACAGAGTCAATGACTCCTTCATTTGGTAGGTGGTTTATGTTGATGGAAGGAAGCTCCCTTTTGGTTGGTGTCTCCGTTCGATTAGTGTTTCCAGAGTTATGGGACTTTATTTTTCACATGTCGGACAATAACTTGAAAATGCTAAGAGCAATTTTCATGATTTTTCGGTTGCAAGTATATGTTGATAGAAGGAATCTCCCTTTCGATTTGTGTCGCTGTCCGATTTGTCAATCCAGAGTTATGGGACTTTATTCATCAAAATGTAGGCAATTTTCCACATGTTGGACCTTGAGCAATTTTCATGATTTTTTGGTGGCAAGTATATGTAACCTGACAAGTACACATGTATACTCATATTGTGTGGTTCCCTCTTGTAATTAATAACGGGCGTATCATGCGCTCATGGCGCAGCTGTTTATTTTCCTGTGCAATATTGGGCAATTAAAACATCTCCTTTGCACTTTTTTTTTGTAGAAAAACAAAACGAACATAAATAATGGATAATTGATGTTTATCAAAAATGAGGAATTAAAGTTCAGGCATTATTTAACTGGGTGTCATTCTGTAAGCACCATAATTTGTTACAGTGCATTGCAGAAGCACCGTTTTTCTGGAATTTAGAAGGATGAGGTAGAAGACATTTTTAACCCTTTACCCACCGTAACGGTCAAAACTGGCTGGCACTATTCTCAAAAATGAAAATTAATTTCAATTTTTTTCATTTTTGTCTCAAAAACATAGGTTATAACCCCTCGTTGGAATGAGCTCATTAAGCGCATTCCAATGAGGGGTCATAACCTATGTTTTTGAGACAAAAAAATTAGTTATTTAAAAAATTTTTTGCAAGTGTCGTCTGCATTTCATGTTAGGTAAAGGGTTAAAGTAGGTTAGGCTTCTAAAAATGGTTCGGCCTAAAAAAAAAAAATCTGTTTCTCAGGCCCTCCCGCATGGTCCTCTTGGTTGCCGCATGCTCTCTTTTTATAACCAATTTAAACTTTAAAAAAATAAAAATTAAATGGTTTATGTCTGATATTTTACCCATTTTAAAAAAGTTGATGAATTTGTCCCTTGAGTGCAAGAAGGCTTTGCAATGCTTTAGCATTGCAAAGCCTTCTTGAACTCAAGGGATGAAATACATCACAACCCATGCTATTCTGTAGATTATGAGGCCTAAAACTTGAACCAAGAACATGAACTTTTGATGGCAAAGAAGTAATTACTGAAATAAAAAACCGCTCGCCCGCATGCAATTTCACAAATAATGGCCTGAGAAACAGAAGATCTACTTTGTGTGGCCTTATATTCCTAATGTACATTTTAAAAAAACATCCTTGGAAAATGCTGATATGTCCTTGAAAAGTCCTTGAATTTTGTTGGTCTTTGACTGTAAGAACCCTGTAACAGTAGAGGCAGCCAAGACTTGACTATAAACCATTACCGAGATAATTCAACTAGTGTTAACAGGATCTCCTCTTAAGTGTACATGTATGTTATGTTGAAGTTCCTGTTTTAGGACCGCCAAGTCTGTCAGTCCGATATGCTTTACCATTATAATGAATTGCAAGTTATACAATAGTGGTAGTCACTCTCCTATGACTTTCAAAACAACAGATCTGAATTATTGCAATCCTGTTCACTTTTTGTTCTTTATTATTTGCTTATATAATTTCTTTATACACTGTAGTATTGTATACGAGCCCTTGGTTCAAAAATATTATTACAAATTTCATTGTTAGATCTTAAAAATTTTAATGGATTAACTCTTAACTTGCTGAGTGTATTCAAGCTATTTTTCATGAAATCTAATCATGGCTGTTGTGATTTAATGAAAAATTCATCTAAAATATTCTAAATTTAATTGAAGAAATCATTGGTGAAAAATCCAATCAGTTTACAAAGTGGAAATTTGATTCAGATGTGCAGGCATTTTCAGGAGAGCGATTTATTTGCTCACCTACTGCTTGCCTTAAAAAAATTGAGGAGGGCATAAAATAGCCCTCCTAGCCTTAGAAAATGATGATTACCACAACAGCCTATTCCTAAAAGACACAGGTTTTCAGATCTCTGCTGTGTTAGTGGTTTCTACAATATGGCCTCACTACCCCTCCCACACCTCCGGGCCTTACCAATGCCCGGAGGTGTGGGAGGGGCAGTGTAGCTGTCTCACAGAGGCTACCTGGTTAGCAGCACCAAATAAAATGTACAAAGCCCACTAGGCAGAATTCATTAATAGTGCAACTTCATGTTGCCACTTTTACCTTTTGTAAGCTTGAGGAGAGCTAATCGCTCCCCTAGTCCATGTGAGGAGAGCGATTTTTAGCCCTCCTGCATTTTTAAGAATGCCAAGCCTGGATGTGCCTGAATTATACTTATTTCAATGGCAAAAGAAATTCTGTCCTTGGCAGGAATATTTGCCAGCAGCATGCAAGAAGTTAAGAGTTAGAATATATGGGGATGTCAACCCATTTTTAGCTCACCAATGAAGTTGTGTGAGCTTATGTCATGATCCAAGGCGGGTCGGCATCTGCGTCAATTGCGTTAAAGTTATTGTAAGAGTCCACTTTGACTTTCCGCCCTGTTACTATGCACCTCATACTGTTTCTATGGCTTACAATTACCCACAAACCCTTACCCAGTGATATTTTTTCGATTTTTAGTGTTTTTGCAGTGTTAGACTTTTTTCAATGTGGACCTGTTTTGCTATATATGTGCATAAGGGGAGGCTTCCACCAGTATGCTGTGACGTTTATATTTCATATATATGTTAAATGCATCAATAACCCCTGGCTGGACATTTTTCGAAGACTTTGGACTTTTTTAATGCAATGTTGAACCTTTTTGTAGGTGTGGACTAAGAAAATTTCTGACCTGTTTTGCTATACATGTACATGACCAGACATTTTTTGTGATAAGCCAAGGTTTATTGCATGCCATACATTGGTGAGCTAATAGGGATGGACACTCCCCGCTTGTTGAGTAAAGTTCCAGCATTGCCTACAGTACAGGTTGAGTGTGGGTCAAAGGTTTAGCTGGGAATGAGATAGGGCTGCATGGTATATCGATAAACCAAAACATACCGTTATTCAAACCAGTATCGATTGAATACCGGTGTAATTGCAAAAATATCTTGTTATCGTCTTGATTTATTTACCCACAATTCAATTTTCAAGATGTCCTGAGTTTTTAATTGTAGTCCCGAACGAATACATGTAATATTATCCCTGTACCTAACAAATTGGTCACATCCTCCCGGGTAATACACAAATTGTGCAGTTGAGCCAATATTATTTTTAGAAGAAATTAAACAAAACCATATCATGTGACCCTCCCCCCCCCTTCCCCATTGGAATGAGCTCGATGGGCTCATTCCAATGAGGGGGTCACTTGATATGGTTTTGTTGTTCATTTTGCTGAACAGTTTTCGATATACTGGTATACCGCAGTATTTTTTTAATACCGATACCGGTATTCAGTTTTGAATATCGTGCAGCCCTATGTAAAATATTGCCTATGAGTGCAAGGTGGAAGATGGGTTCAAGACTTATCGAGTTAATTGGCAGCTCATGCACTGTGTATTTTTCTTATTTTTCAGAGAAGATAATAAAATTAGTCACTATATAATTAACAAAATAACCTCATCGGGTGATGCAGTAAAATTTCGAATAGGAGACCAAGAATTTCCAGATTTAAAAACTTTATTAAGTTTTTATAAAACACATTACTTAGATACAACGTCATTGATAAGGCCGGTAAGTATTACCTTAATCTTTACGTAATTATAGTTTGTAATGAAAAATATCTGAACTATTACTTTCATACTTAATGGTTGTTTGTGGCTTATTAATTCTTTACTCAAGACAATTTGTTGATTATAGTTCCGGAATCTGTTTCTAAATAATTTTCAAATTTTATTTTTCTCTCTTACACTTACAGTACAAGTCAAAATAAGTTGTAGCATAACCGCAATAAACTACAGTACATGGAGAGTGGATTGTAACTAAATCACCCATGGAGTGGAGTTATCAACCAAACTATAACTTTAAAATTTTGTATTGACTAAAAACACAAGCAATGATTCAGCCAACGGACCTCCGGGTTTAACCCGGAGGTCCATTGGCTAAAACTTTGCTTGTGCTTGTTATGATTTGCAACAAATTTCAATTATTGCTTGGGTGGGGTCTCCACTCTGCGGGTGATTTATTGATAATACACTCTCCACGTACTGTAAGTATACTGCTTCTCCTGCACTGATAAGATCAGAATCTGACATCATTTTCTGGAAAGCCCAGTGAGAGCTTTCCAGAAAATGATGTCAGCTTCTGGTCTTATCAGTGTAGGAAGAGAAAGATACATTGTTTATGGTGGTTATCCTTCAACTTATTTTAACTTGTATTGTAGTGGATGACGCCTATTTGGAATAAGCTGTTTCTCAAATCCGTTGCTGAGAAACTTTGTCACCTCATGACAAGTTCTGAACTATGCAGTTATTAGGATGTCATCCTCACAATGATCTAATAACTCACTCAGACAACAGTTTCATTTCCTACATTCAAGTCTTCAAGTGTCAGGATTTCACGGTAACGATCGTTACCGGTAGCGTGTCGGTACCGTGGTCACAAAATGACGGAACTGAAATTTCGTTACCCACTCAATCTGTCACTAAAGACATTGAAACATTTGTTGTTGAAAGAAATGCTCATAAGAGCTGCTCGTTGGTGAACAATCATCACTGTGATAGAAACGAAATCTGTTTACATCGAATACAGAAACAAGTTGAAGTGGGAAAAACACGTGTGTACCGTTTGCACACGTTACACATTTCAACCAATAACATTCTTGGAATGAGTAAAGTGTGGGACCCTTTTTCTGAAGTGAATGTGATTGGCTCATTCTGTAAACATCTTGACGTTTTTTTCGTCAGTAACATTATCACAAGTAATTTCATTGTGTGTCTGAGAATTGTTTTAAGTATGATAAAATAACAAGTGCCTGTGTTCGATATATGTTGAAAACTGAACAGCAGTTTTTTGGACAAAGGTATCATGCACAGGTTTACTGGCGTTATAATATCTAAAACAATAAATTTATATTAAAAAATCAACATCCCAATAACCTCTGTTTGGTATCTATCGTGCCGGGGGTAATTCCCTTCACTCCGGACTGTTAATATAGGAGGGCGAAATGTCTCGGGGCCAAAACGTCCCAATATCATTTCACATATTACTTACAAAGGTTCTAGTGTTGAAACGATTAGTGATTTTCAGGAATCGACTAGTCGCCAGCAGTAATCGATTACTAATCGACTAGTCGAAGCCCCCATGTTATTGTTATCAAACACGTGTACCACCGTTCTTCCCTGGTTAAAACTAACAGTAATACTTGCAATGAAACAATGACAAGTGAAGCTTTCAAAGTCCTCAAAACCTCTTTCAGTTTAGAGAGAGAATTAATGTTGGTAGCTTCTGTTTAAAATCATTTTTTCTCAATATAGTCACTGATATTTTAATAAAATAAATCATTATTCAGGTTTTTTTTTATATTATTCGTTCCATCCCATTGAATGTTAACAAAAGGAAGTGCTCTTTACACATGCGTGATGTACATCCCCTGTCGAAAATTAAGCATAGTTAACGCCCACAGCAGTCATCAGTCTGTCAACAATTGCACACCGAACACTCCCACACAACTTCTCGTATTATGACTTAACCTCTTATCTGTCCATAATTATGCATACATCGAACACGCCTACTAATTTCCATATTGTCTGCTTTGAAAATCATCACCTGACCTGATTGGGTTTCCTCTTAACTCAGTTGCAGTTCGAGGAAAAGCTAGTTTCACTTTCAATTTCCCAGAAACTCGCAGATTTCCAGGAATTTGTCCGCATGTATTTACAAAATGAAAATAAAAAGCACATGGATTTTGTAATTGGTTCTTTAGTGATAACACATTGTTCCAAATACGAACTGTATTGTGTTCTTCCATAATTTCTCTTTGATGTTTCTGTAAGACATTTCGAACTTACCAGTACCTGGTGAACAAATTGATGTCCGTAGGTGGCCTAATTTCATGTCACCTTTGGGTCCTAATTTTCCTGCAGGCTGCTCCCTCGAGAATAAGCTCACCCATATATTTTTCCCTGTTTACTTCACGCACCCCTGGTCTTATTCAATCTCTGGTCAGTTGGCCAACTAGGGTTGTTATTCATGCAGTCGGAAACATCAAACGCGTTATTTCCGTGGGTTGTTTTTTGATTTCGGGAGTTTACTTGTGACGTTCGCAACAATGTTGAGTGAATTTAAGGGGATGGTGTATGGTTGGGGCAGATGTTCCGACTAATCGACTAGCAGATTTAGGGATCGACTAATTTAATAATCGCGTCGACATCGATTAGTCGGCTATTCGTTTCAACACTAAAAGGTTCCCTCCCATAACTGCTCACAGACGGTACCTAAATTTCGTTACCGGCGGGTTCCGTGTCTCTTAAACCAGGGAAACGATTTTTCAGTTCCGTTGACGTCTGAAATCCTGATACTTGAGTCTTGGTTTCCTACAGGAATCCCAGGCTTGAATTGAAATCGCTGTACAATTACCAGACTTACAAGGCCTTGTATAGTATGGCCGCTGTGGCTTGTCACTTTACACGTGTGGGCAATATTTTCTCAAACACAATAATATTAGATTCCAAACACTAATTATAGGAACAATCATCAAAAATTTAATTAATGAAGCTCCGGGTACAACAATTTTCCTGATGATAATTTTTATTGCTTGGTAAACACATACGTGGACATCACTTTCCATGCGTGGATTATGACCAGTCCATGGTGACTGCAGGGCTTATATTTCATCTAAATTTGTGAGAATCCATTTTGATTCTTGTGAAAATGGTTGCGAGAAAATCCATACCTGCTATAACAGTGCTTCATGTGAGCGATTTTTACGGGTGCAAAATTTTGCACCAGTGAAATCAGAAAGGGGTGTAATTGCACCCGCAATTTGAAACAGTTGATATTCAATGTATTATTTGTTAATAATGTTATTTGATGCATTCTATACTAATTATTAATAAAATATTAATGTAATCTTCTATAATCCATTGTTTTCTGTCCAATATGGGCCCAGGGTAGTGGTGGACGGTGTTAGAATAATTAAATACCATGGTATCACTATCAGAAAATGATATGCTGTATACCGTTTTACTTATTATTATTCTAGACTGTGATGTGCCAAACAACGAAAGGAGACAGAATGTCTGCTTTCAACTTCGCCCCCCCCCCCCCAAAAAAAAAAATGCGACCGCTAATGGTTACACCCAAAATGGAAATGTATTAGCAGACATCTTATTTGCAATTACAGCGAACATTTCAGATGTGATTCCACAATTTAAAAATGAAGTGGACTCGGAGGAGTCTTCATAATATTATCTTCAGCTGTCCTTAGATTCTGAAGTGAAGTGCGCGTTCGCACACCTCTTTTCATCACAAGAAGTGTTAAAATTAGCACACCTCTGCACTTAAAATACATTGACTTGGTATCGCAGTGGTAATGGGCTGATTAAGTATCATTGTGTTTATCTTAGAGGAAGCACAAATGACTTGCTTTTGTTTATTTGAAAACAATGAAGATCCTTGCGTAAGTCTTGTATCAAACATTTGTGTGCACACAATTTTGAAAGCAGCATGCTTTCATGACATCATCATGTGCAAACAGCCAATCACTTTGAAGTACAAGTGTAAAACTACACTTTTCCCAAGAAAAATTTCCAGGTTGTAAATAGCAGTAATGCCATTGGTCGAAATGTCCAATGTGACTTACTACACATGCATAATAAAATGCAGTACACATGATTGTGTCCACTCACCTCAACTTGTTTCAAATTTGAGGTAAACAATACTCCATTGCTTTCGTAATAATGCTGACTATTGAGACAAACCACTTGAACAGTTGGTCTCAAGACATATGCTTTCAGAAATGGGAAAAAGATTTTTCATGAGCACATTTTTTTTACACCAGTAGAATCGAAATTACGGGCACAAACGTGTGCAATTGCACTCGCGCCCGTCTCACACGAAGGCCTGCTATAAGTGTCCAAGGATCCCATGAGGCCACCATGGTTGAACCCCTGTTGTTAACACATGCTAGCCCTTTAACCAACACAGCTTTTAATCTTTTAAACATCAACTGATTTATAAAAAAAAATAAACAATATTTACTATAAAGTCTTACAAATATGAATGTCATTGGAACCGGCTCATTGAGCAGGTTCCAATGACGGCCACATTTGGACAATTTTATTGACAGAGTGGCAGGATATTTCAGGTCATTTTAGCCTTGTATTGATTAATTTATTGCCGTTGTGTTAGTTAAAGGGTTAATTGACTCATTTCTTTTCACGTGAATCCTAAAAGAGGTGCAGCGAGAATCTACATGGATTCTCGTTGGTTTTGTTGCACAAATCTTTGCGTGAATCGATTCTCAGATTCTCGTCAAAATATAAACCCTTGACTGTACGCTGTGTAAAATCTAGATTACACAACCCTTGAAGTTCCGATTCGTTATTCATTTTGTAAGACAAATTTTTTGCCAGAGATTTGCTTTCCAGCACAGGTAGCTATACAAAATCTGTAGCTATTTGATTATCAAAGCTTTAAGCCTTTACCCAACGCGATGGCCAAAACCAGCCAGCATTATTCACAAAAATTGTCCTTCAGGTTTTATTTTCAATTCTGTCTTGAGAATATAGCATAAGTGTCCACGATGGAATGAGCTTGATCATTTAGAAGCATTTTTTACCTAAAACATAGCTTATAACCCCTCAATGGAACAAGGCCGTTCAGCTCATTCCAATGTGAATCCTTTAGCTGTGTGATTGAGGTAAAAAATGAAGTTGTGTAGTTATTTGAGAATTTTATTTTTCAAGTGTCATCTGCTGTTTGGGTTGGGTAAAGGGTCTGATCCTTTCTTTAACCTCTGCACACAGATGTCAAATTACCACAGTTTTCAGCAGTACATTTTTCCCCACAATGCAACTGAGAATTTAATAAATTATATCTTGTTTGACAGAGCTCATTGAGCTCTGTCAAACAAGATATCATTTGTTAATTTTTTCATTCTGCATGGGCAATATAGTGTCAATGTCAAAATGTTTGAAATTCTGTCAGAGTGCCAGGAGTTAGGGTTATTGCAAAATGGTATCTTAATGCAATTGTGAAAATATAAATTGGAAAATCATATTAAAATTGGGATCAGTTAACCGATGGAGTGTTGCATCTATTTAGAATAATAAAACCTGCATAAACCCATTAATGTGGCTCAAATCTTTACTTTAATTTGATGGAATATTTCAGTTGGTAGGAAAAGCGACTGATATATTCCAGACAACTGAATCTAAAAATACCATAAACATTGATTTTCTGTGAATCAACATAAGAAATGTTGCTCAAGTGAGACTGATTTGACCAAACTTTTGATGGCAATACCAGTGATGTACTGATAACTGGAATAACTAGATGCCGTATTTATGAACCGATCTTCACGAAACTTCTTGGGTACCTTTGTTATCACCTTGGGACATGAACGAGTGTTTTGGGGTGCCTTTATTATCACTGTGCTATGAGAACAAATATTTTGGGGTGCAGACAGACCCACTCTGGGACTCAAAGATTTCTTTTTTAGTTTAGCATCTGACTGTCACCCACCTTTATAATACTTTACCTATACATTTGTTACAGGCTACGGTCAGTATTTATGTACAGACCGTTACCATACTTTGTATGTACCTTTGTTATCAGATCATTACCTAGATGTTTCTCTTTGCAGTGTCACATACTATATGTGTGCATGTCTTAACAAGTTGAGCTACAGTGTCATTGACACTTTCATTTTTCCATTCCGTTTTGAAAATTCCGTTTTTGTGCACTGTCTCTGTGCATTTTGAGGATAGCTGTATTTTGAATTAATATGTCCGATGGTGTTTCAGTTATGAAAAACTTCTGAATTGCCACCGGTGTTTACGGAAATAAATCATTGGTATATCATATTCAAACTGCCTATGGCAGACACAATGCAAACGCAACAAAAAGGAAACAACTTGCTCAACATAAACAAGTACTGGCACCAAAACCAGCCCATAAAAGAAACATTCACAAACTTCAGGCCTGGCATTCTGAAAAATGCAGGAGGGCAAAAAATCGCTCTCCTCAATCAGCTTAGGAGAGCAATTGGCTTTACACAGCATTATAAGTATCCAATTGAATGAACTCATTGAAACTGAAACCAACAGACTATTACATCAGTGATTTTATTAACTTTACTAAGGTAAAGCGAAATCTCTTAGACATCTAGATGTTTCACTCAACAACCGAACACACACTTGACAAGACCTGTGTGTGTACCCAGACCTGTTGTCCAAGAAAGTCATACGCCTACAACTACCACCTTCAACCCCCCAAGGGGGTTGAAGGTGGTAGTTGTAGACGTATGACTTTCTTGGACAACAGGTTTGCTTGAATCTACAGTCACATCCTGGTGCAAGTGCTTCAAGTGACAGGATAGTAGTAATGGTAGTATATTATAGTGTCAATATTCCTTGAATAATTACCCCTCAAACTGTGATGTCAGTTGTTGAACTTGAAACTGACAGAAAAAAAAATATTGCTGTGACCCATTTTGCTTCAAATGATTGCAACTGTGTTTGGGTATGGTTGCAGCCATTACCTTTTACCACTAAACCACTTTCAAAATGAAATTACGTGATGTTATGTGACTTCAAAGTTAAATTACATTTTTGCTTTACAACAAAAATTTAATGTGAGCATAATACATGTAATCTCAGTCATCCCAGACCAAAATATTTAGGAGGGCAATTTTTCGCTCTCCTTAATTCTTTCAGGAGGGCAGTAAGGAGAGCTAAAAAATTGCTCTCCTGAAATTGCCAAGCCTGACAAACTTGCAGTGAAAACAAAATCAGTTATTATCAAGAATGCCACCAAACGAAAAGCCAACACCAGTCATCATGGAAAATCTGCATGTAAGAAACTGAAAATATGCTGAATATTATTAGTTACACAGTTTATTGGTGGCCTAATATGATATATATGATGTCAGTTACTTTCATATTGGACGAGAGCGAACACAGTTTGTTGGTGGCCTAATATGGTATATATGGTGTCAGTTAATTTCATATTGGACGAGAGCAAAGCTTGAGTCCAATATGGAATTAACTGACACCATATATACCATATTAGGCCACCAACAAACTGTGTAATGAATATATCTTACTGACCGCTGCATCGATGCACAGAATTAATAACAACAGCGGTCAAAATTAAATGAGAGAATTCTCACAATGTGTTCACGTGTCTTTGCCTTGTTACAATTTATGTAGGCACTCTCCCATAAATTGTAACAAGGCAAATTCATGCATACCAAACAGTTTCACTTCGAAGGTAACATGACACACATCCACAGAATATGAAGCCTTTTAAGTTACCTAACCTGCACTTGAGACCAAACACTCAATCTATCAACTTGAAGCGTTTATCGGCTGCTGCCATTTTGAATAATCAATGAACAAAGGGGAGATTACACAGAGCTGTCAGCGTATATTGATGTTGACAGGCAGTATATGGTTTTATATGCAGTCTGCATGTGACGTTTTTGAACCAATGAAATTCCCAGATACTTGTAGGATGTAAGATATTAAACAATATTTTACATGACAGAGAATTGTCATACATGTGCTCCTTAAAAACTGATCCCTTTGTTAATGCATGTAAATACTGCAGCATTTTGTTCTTTGAATATGATGGGACTATTTTCTAGACTCATGGAGGAGCATTGGACGAGTGTGTATGTACCTATTCATTGCTGAGTTGTATATATAGTTAAGTGTAGCCAGCCACTCATTCAGTTCTCATGTTTTGCATGCATTTCCCTTTCTGCATGTATGCAGTGGAAATACGTTGACTTCCGACTTTTGAACCACAAGAAAATGTTTATCCCATTTCCCCCTCTGCTGATCAATCCAATACTTAACGTCATTTCTTACTCTTAGGTATACCATTCAAAGCCAGGAAATGACAATTTAATCTACAACAGTGAATTGTGGATTAAATTGTCATATCCAGGTTTCAAAACACATAATACCTATTATCGCCAATATCAGTTATCACTGAGATCAGGACCACCAAAAGATCAAAAGGGCAGGGGGGACAATTATGTAGGGGGCACCCATCATGATCAGTGCAATTTAGTAACTTGCCCCCCCCCCCCCATCCCCTCCCCCCCCTCTGCCCTCAGTAAAATTTACTGAGGGTAGGGTGGCATGTGCCCCCCCCCCCCCCCCCCCAACCCCCATGCCCACCCCCACCCCACTCCACTCCGGCATCCCTGACTGAGATATGAGCTTAAATAGTTTAATTTGAAGAAGTAATTTACAAAATTAACATTAGGTAACTCCACCAGAAATAGATTTCATATATTAATATACAAATAATTCGTTTATTAATGTGTGAAATCAATTTCTGGTGGGGTTTCCTGATGTTAACCCTTTACCTAACATGAAAAGCAGACGACACTTGCACAAAAAATTCTTGAATAACTAAATTTTTTCATTTTTTGTCTCAAAAACATAGGTTATGACCCCTCGTTGGAACGAGCTCGATGAGCTCGTTCCAACGAGGGGTCATAACCTATGTTTTTGAGACAAAAAATGAAAATATTTTGAAAATTAATTGGCGATTTTTGAGAATAGCGCTGGCCAGTTTTGGCCGTTACGTTAGGTAAAGGGTTAATTTTGTAAATTACTTCCTGATTTACATTACAAAGGAAAAACTGTTTGAAATTGGTTGATCTTTGCTTTGTTTTGCAGCATTGTCGTTTGTTACCATGACACATGCAGGGGGAAAATAACAGGCAATTCCATTATGTTGTCACATAATCCATAAATAGAACCAATAAAATGCTCCACTCGATAAATTCTGTAGGTGTTCCAATCATTATCTAAATTTGTATATCTGAAGGAATAAGCAGGTGCCATTGGTTAAAACACACCACCAACCGACTGCGCATGTGCAAAAGTAACTTCTCAAGGTCTGCATTCCCATTTCGTGCCAATTGTAAATTTAATATTTTTGACAAAATGGTATCGAAAATACAAAAAACCAGCAAGTAGTTTGGTAAAAGAAGCATGGAAGAGTTGAAAGAAACGGATGAGCTGAAATCCATCGAAAAATAACAAATTCAGATGAATAAATGACAAGGCACTCTCCCATAAATTGCAACAAGTCAAATCCATGTGAAAATTATGATAACCGAAAGTAATTTAGCCTTCACCACTTAAGAGCATCAGACATCTGAAAACGGTTCAGAGCATAGCGGTTGGCTCACATCTTGGAATTTTCCACCCTATACTTTTATTCGACCCTGTACTATTATTAATTTTCAGGAAATTTTCCACCTCGTACTATTATTTTGTCCTGTACTATTATTAGGCACTCGAGAGTACATTGTGAAGCCGTTGTACATGTATTGGCCTCCAGCACTTTTCAATAGAGCCGGTAACCAATTATTATATTGAATATCATATTAACATCTCCCTTATTTACATTCCATCCATGTATCTGCATGTATTATTATCTCTTCCTTATTTTTCAGGCTCCAAGGAAAAAAGTTATGGGAAAATATAATTTTCCAGGAAGAGTGAGTATTCTCAAACTGATATGTACTGTGTCATTAAATCAATTGTCTTTGGCTAAAAAGAAACTGATCTGTTAAATTCATTTGAGATGTTTGTAATAATCGAATTGAAATGACCCTTAACTTTTCATCTTCTTAACCTTTTTCATCCAACAAAATGGCAGTGTTCACCGATTTGGAAGTAAAAATTTCACTGGGTAAATTGTTGACTTCCGACTTTTTGTATTGAACAACTTGTATTTTTGCGCAGGAAACAGGGCTTGAAACTATCAAGAAGAGAATCAGCATTGTTTTCACTAGATGTGTTTTTACAATAGATTTTTCAGTGTACTTTTTTAATTGGTAAAAATAGAAGAGGTAACCTTCAATTCCAAAGACGAATAATTTTTAGCTGAAGTCAAGCTGAGCTATTGCCGTCACATCTCGTCCGTCGGCGTATGTATGGGCATATGTACATACGTCCACATTTTCCTTTGGCACACCTCACAGGTCGCATTTATGATCAGATCGCTTTGGGGTGACATCTTGATGGGAGCTATCGATTTTCTTCAATTTCCATAAAAAAATGTTGCCGCTGGCAATGGCCTTTGAACTTAGTGAAGTCAGACCTCAATATTTCCCTTTGGCATTCCCTATGGGACACATTTATGATCAGATTGCTTTGAAATCTGGTATGCTTGTTTGGGGTGGCCTCTAGATGGGAGCTATTGATTTTTTTCCATTTCCATCAAAAAATGTTGCCTTTGGCAACGATCATTGAACTTGGTTTAGTCAGGCATCAATATATTCCTTTGGCATGCCGTACAGGGCACATTTATGATCAGATTGGTTTAAGCTTGGTATGCTTGTTTGGAGTTAACTCTAGATGGGAGTGATCGATTTTCATCAAAAAATGTTGCCACTGGCAGTGACCTTCAATGAATTTAGTGCGGTTATGCATCAATATTTCCCTTTGGTGCACCCTGCAGTGCACATTTTTGTTTAGTTTGACCTTAATATTTCCCATTGGCACACCCTACAGTGAACATTTATGATCGGATTGCACTGAAACATTGTATGCCTGTTTGGGGTGTGCTCTAGACAGGAGCTATTTATTTCTTCCTTGTCTGTCAAAAAATGTTGCCATTGGCAACGACCTTTGTCGAACTTATTGCAGTTATGCATCAATATTTCCATTTGGAACACCCAGCTGGGCACATTTATGATTGGATCACTTTGAACTTGGTATGCTTGTTTGGGGTGACCTCAAGATAGGAACTACTGATTTTCTTCCCTGCCCGTCAAAAAAGGATGCAGTTGACAACGACCTTTGACAAATTTAGTGCAGTTATGCTTCAATATTTCCATTTGACCCACCCTGCAGAGCACATTTATGATTGAATCACTTGGAAACTTGGTGTGCTTGTTTGGGGTAACCTCTACATGGGAGCTATTGATTTTCTTCCATTTCTGTCAAAAATAGTTGCCATTGGTAACAACCTCTGATGAACTTAGTAAAAACTTAGTGCAGTTGTGCATCAATATTTCCCTTTGACACACCCTGCAGGGCACATTTATGATTGTATTGCTTGGAAACTTGGTGTGCTTGTGTGGGGTTACATCTAGATGGGATTTATCGATTTTCTTCTCTTTCTGTCGAAAAATGTTGCCACTGGCAATGACCTTTGAACTTAGTTTAGTCAGACTTCAATATTTCCCTTTGGCACACCCTTCAGGGAACATTTATGGCCAGATCACTTTGAAACTTGGTATGTGTGTTTGGGGTGTCCTCTAGATGTGAGCTATTGATTTCTTTTTCATTTCCATAAAAAATCATTGTCGTTATCACCAGCCTTTGAATTTACTGCATTTGTGCAGCAACTTATCCCTTTTGCACTCTCTGCAGGGTATATTTATGAATTTCCATAAAAAGGAGGAAAAAAAACATTGCCACAAGCAATGACCTTCAAACTTAGTGCATTTGTGCATTAACATCTTCCTTTGGCATGCCTCAGAGGGCGCATTCATTATCAGGTTGTTTTGATACTTTGTATGCTTATGCAGGGTGACAAAGATAGGAGCTATTGATTTTCTTTTCATTTCCATCAAAAACTGTTGTTGTTAGCAACAATCTTTGAATTTATTGCATTTGTGCATCAACATTCCTCTTTGAAATGGCCTACAGACCGCATTTATCATAGGATTGTTTTTGAACTTGGTATGCTCATTAGGCAAGACCTCTAGATAAGAGCTATTGATTAGAATTCATTTCTGTGAAAAAAGTTGCCATTTACAATAACCTCTGAACTTGCTGCATTTGTGTATCAACATTCTTCCTTTAGCCAGTCTTACAGTTTACATTTAAAAATGCATGGATTACTGTGACGTTGTGCACACACAATGCTGTTAAGTTGAAATTTCACCAAATAACATTGGTACCAATGATCTTCAATTTTGCCATTTCACTATTAACTTACCAAGTTCAAGTTTGTCAAGTTGAGCTACAGTGTCATTGACACTTCATTAAGATATACTGACAGACAAGATTTATCATTCAAGTTTGAATTACCAGCTTTTCAAAAGGTCTGTTATACTCAACCCTTTACCCAACGTAAAAGCCAAAACTGGCCAGCGCTATTCTCCAAAATTGCTAATTAATTTTCATTATTTTTTCATTTTTTGTCTCAAAAACATAGGTTATGACACCTCATTGCAGCGGGTTCATCGAGCTTGTTCCAGTGAGGGGCCATAACCTGTGTTTTTGAGACAAAAAATGAAAAAAATTAGTTATTCAAGAATTTCTTTTACAACTCATCTCCTTACCATGTTAGGTAAAGGGTTAATTTTTGGGGTATTCTCAGCTGTGTTCTAATGACTGGCTGTCTCGGTGTAAGAAGTTGTTAATCCTCTAAGCAATGTCATGGTATCAAAATTTGTTACTTTAATTATTTCAAGGCCCCCACGGGGGCCTGTAACTCAGTAGGTAGAGGTGCAGGCTGGAAACCGAGGGGTCCTCGGTTCGAATCCCACCTGCAGCAACCGCATTGTGTCTTTGAGCAAGACACTTCACCCCCATTGTCCACGTGGGAGCATGGTGGCATTGTGTGATAAGGTGCACTGCATGTTGATGGTGCACCTGTCTTCAACCAATGCTAACCCTGCTTGTGTGGAGTTATTATGTTGGGGAGGTGACAGTTGTTGCTCGCCGTTGCTCGGTGGTTCTCCTCGGGTACTCTGGCTTCCTCCACCCATAAAAACTGTCAAGGTCATGGTTAGCAAAGGTGCAGAAATATGTGACCTTAAACACCAAAAAATAAATAGATAAATTTAAGGCCCCCACCATAACATGGCCAGGGGCATATAGTAGTACACCTTATCCATCCGTCATTCCATCATTTCGTAATTCCGAAACAATGTGATTGTTAGCACGAAAGCTTCAACAAATTTGATATTTGGTATGTTATATGTTCTTGATCTTTTTGTGATGGAGTTGGAAAACCTGCACAATTTAATGATTGAGGTCAAAGTTATTGTTCCCAATTGGTCAATTTTTATGAATTTTTGTTCATTAACTTGATAACTTCAACAAATATTCATTGATTGGCCATTAGCCGGTATTTAAGTTCAACTGAAGAAATTTACAGGCCAAGTTAAAAAACCGGCATGGCCTGATGGTTAGAGGTGATATGATACCTCCTAATTAGTCAATTTTAGCCAATTTTTCGTTCATTAACGATAACTGAACAGGCCTGGCAATCTAGAAAATCAAGGAGTGCAAAACAGTTGCCCTCCTCAGATTGCTTGGGAGTGCAATTGCACCTGAAATTTTCAATGTAAAAACTTGTATGCTATTTTGGTTATATTCACTTCAAGGTATTAATATTGTAACTGAAAAATTGTACAACATTCAGCTACATAGTGGACAAATTGGCACACGCATCTCATTATTCAAAATGTTGCATTCATTTCTTATGTGACTGTCTTCTGCACTCAAAATGTATCGAAATGCGACACAGAATGGGTCTTGAATTAATGCGAATCAGTGCAACATTGACAAAACGTCCCCTGAGTTCCAATGTGTTCTCTGTGCCAGTAGGCACTGAGAACACATTGGAACTCAGGGGACGAAATTATAATAGATTTTAAAAGCAGTCCCAAACAGGTCTGGGATTCCAGAAAATCAAGGGGTGCAAAAAATTGCCCTCCTCATTTTTTAGCTGTGACTAGCAGCTCTATAAGTGGCTATGTCAATCTGTCTGTCTGTCTGTCTGTCTGTCTGTCTGTCTGTCTGTCTGTCTGTCTGTCGGTCTGTCGGTCGGTCTGTCGGTCTGTCGGTTGTCTGTCTGTCTGTCGGTCTGTCGGTCGGTCTGTCGGTCTGTCGGTCGGTCGGTCGGTCGGTCGGTGACCAATGAGTTTCAAAACTCAATAACTTTTGAAATACTTGATGGAATGACTTTATATTTGGCATGTAAGTGTATCTTATTGATGTCTAGCCACTGTTTAATGCGCAATGTCGGTCTGTCTGTCGGTCTGTCTGTTACCAACGAGTTTCATGTCGGTCTGTCTGTGACCGAGTTTCAAAACTCAATAACTTTTGAAATACTTGATGGAATAACTTTATATTTGGCATGTAAGTGTATCTTATTGATGTCTAGCCACAGTTCAAAGCACGTGTTTTTCCAAATATTTTTCTTGGAGTTATGGCCCTTGATGAACTTAGAATTTTGTGAGATTGCACCACCTGTCGCAGCTGCGGCGTCGATGTCGCGATTTTTTCTGGGCGTGCAGTAGGCGTGCAGCACTCCTGCACTCCTAAAGAATGCCAGGCCTGACTGAAAATAATATTTATTGATCGAGTCAATACCCAGTATTGGAGTTCAGCTAACAAATCTACAGGTAAAGTTTGAAAATCTGCTCAGTCTGATGGACTATAAACAAGGTCAATTCAGGCATTGTCAGTGTGATTTGACTTACGAGAACATTTTTAGCTCCACTTTGATGAAGCCAAATTTGAGGTATTGTCATGGCCCATCGTCAATCCATCCATCCGTCTGTCCGTCTGCCGCGCCGTCAACACGGCTTGGGCTAAAAGCCGTATTTATGAACCGTTCTTTAGCCACTGTTCAATGCATGTGTTGTTCCAAATATTTTTTTTGGAGTTATGGCTCTTGATGAACTTAGAATTTTGTGAGATTGCACCACCAGTCACAGCTACGGCGTCGATGTCGCGATTTTTTGTACACAACATCTATACGGCTCAGGCTAGAGGCCATATTTATGAACCAATGTTTACGAAACTTCTTGGGTACCTTCGTTATCACCGTGGGACGAGAACGAGTGTTTTGGGGAGTGGTCCAAAATTCAAGATGGCCACCAGCAGCCATTTTGTACCAAAATTAGTGCAATCAGTCTTTTGTACAGAACTTCTGTATGAAAGTTCTGATTTGAATAAATTTTTGAATGAATGTTTAGTAACATGGAATACATCACATATAATAAGGGGTTTTTTTTGTGCAGAAATTATGCAAATTAGATGAACTTGGATTTATTCAGTGCTACTTATACACAGTAAGTGCACATGTCAATACGGCTCGGACAAGAGTTTGTATTTATGAACCGATCTTCATGAAACTTCTTGAGTATTTTTGTTATCACCTTGGGACAGGAACACTATGAGAACAAATATTTTTGGGTTCAGTCAGGCACACTCTGAGACTCAAAGATTTCTTTTCTAGTTTAGCATCTAACTGTCACCCACCTTTACAATACTTTACCTATGCATTTGTTACAGGCTTCGGTCAGCATTTATGTACAGACCGTTACAATACTTTATATGTACCTTTGTTATCAGGTCATTACCTAGATGTTTGTCATTGCTGTGTCACATACTATACATGTGCATGTCTTACACAAGTTGAGCGTCAGTGTCATTGACACTTCAATTTATTAAATTAACAGGAAATTACTCTATACCCTAGATTCAGTTAACAGGTCAAATTTGTACTGAAGGTATGGGAAATGGTTGTGATTGTAAGTTTTATTCAATTTAAAGCGTTATTGAATTAAAGGATATCCAAATACCTGGGCTCCACTATATCATTTCTAGCTCACCTGACTGAGTCAGGGGGTGGTTAAGTGATCACTTTCTATCCGTCGTTTGTTGTCTGTCTGTCTGTCTGCCTGTCTGTCTGTCTGTCATTCATCCGTCTGACATGAACTTTACATTGCTGACTTCCCCTCATAAACCACTGGGCCAAATTTAAACAATTTTGATACGCATGTTCCTTATCAAATGTCAATTCAAATTTGTCGAAATAAAATTGCAACGATCAAAGGGGGGCACCAAAAGAGGCATAATTCTGTTAGCACCATGCAAAATTGCTTTTAAAAAATTTAAAAATCTTCCTCTCCTGAACAAGCAATCAGAACAGTTTGATACCTGGCATACAATATCCTCAGACTGGTCAAATTTAGGTTTCTTTGATACAAGTCCCTGCATTCAAATTTGGGCTCCTTTGGGAACCCAAATTTTAGTTTGTTCAAACAACGTTTGTGGAGCAATATTTGCCTTCGTAATGGGAGGGGCAAAATTTTTGGCCCCACCCAAAATTTCTATTTTCTGAACTAATGGTCCAATTTGAACGAAATTTGATATGCAGTATTCCAAATATCAAGAGTTTTTGACTGGTAGACCTGAAGAAGATGATTTTGAAATAAATTTTTCATATTGTACCAAGTTAAAATTTGGGTTCCCAAAGTGAGCCCAAATATGAACCCAGGGACTTGGTTTGAACAAACTTGCATCACACCCCACTTAGGATGCTACATATTCAAAAAAATTTCAACAAAACCATATCATGTGACCCCTCATTGGAACGAGCTTGACGAGGGGTGACATGATATGCTTTTGTTGAAATTTTTTGAAAAATAATATTTTTTCAACTGCTGAATTCTCATAATACGCGGGCGGATGCGGCTGATTCATTGGGTAAAGGGTTAAGTCCCCGGAGTCATATTTCAGCTCACTGTGGGAGCCCAAATTTTGACTTAGTGTATCTTGAGTATTTTTTTAAAATCATCTTCTTAGAACCCATCAGTCAGAATCTCTTGATATTTGTTATGTGACATCCTTAGTGGGGTAATATTGAGGTTTGTCCAGTCTAAATCTCTTGATATTTGGTGTACTGCATTTGTACGGGGATAAGTATGAAGTCCTATTTGGGCTTACTGTCGGAGCCTGAATTTTAACTTACTGTAACTTGATTATTTTTTTTTTAATTTTGTAAAATAAAATTCACCCCACAGACCCTAGCTAAAAGACAAGTATATCAACATGTGTAGGTGACCTTAAATCCTTCTTTAAACAGCTTTATGAGGTGAGTGATTAAGTTATGTTATGTAAAGGATTATCACATATTCCTAAGTCTTTCTTGATAATTATTGCATTCTTTTAGGACCCTGAAGACTTACCGTTCCAGAGAAATGAAGTATTAGAAATAATTTCAAAAGATGAAGATGATTGGTGGACAGCTAGAAATGAACAAGGTCGGGTAGGATCAATTCCAGTCAATTATATAATGGAGGTACGTTTAGTTTCAAAAATTGACATTACTTAATTACTCCTGTTGTCTGGAATACCATTGTTCTTATTTTTACTCTTAAGTGTTTTACAGAGTTTTTACACCGTAATTGTCAGAAATATAGGAAGTTAGGTTGTGGTTTCCAGTCATATTTTTAGCTGACCTGACTGAAGTCAACGGGAGCTCAAGTGATCACTTTCTCTGTCCATCGTCCATCCATCTCTCATGAACTTTACATATTTTTATACTGTACCAATGACCCAGACTTAGCTGGTGCTAACTCCACAAAAACCAGGGCCAAACACAAATTTTGCCCCCCAATCCCCAAAATTTGCATCCAAAACAAAAAGAAATCATGTCCTAAAGGACCTCCATAGTACGACTCTACTGCGCATGCGCAGTGACGCAGTCGTCCCGAAATTGGCGCCAAATATCATTCTCTGTTTGGCCCTTCATCAGTCAACATCTCACTGATCTTTGTGCTTGTAAATCTCAGTTTAAAGGATGCCAGACACGTAATTCTTGGAGAAAATGTGATTCTAAGGAGGATAGAAGGAGGAGAGGAAAAAAGAAGTGGCAAAAAATAATCAGGGCTGTACTTAAAATTTTTTGTTGAAATTATGTTAAGTTGCCTATTTTCGAGGCAAACGCCTCTTGTTGTCATTCTTGCTAATTGTTGCACTGCTTATTCAGTGTTTCCTCTCCCCTAACCTTCTAAAGTCCCCCCTTGCAATTCTCCCATGCTTTTGGCATATTTTTGAGAAGTTTCATTTCTAAAAATTCCCTGGGAGAGTTGCTTGGTTACAGAATGTTTTCTGTTATTTTCCCCATAGTTACGTTTTCACCCATGGGTGTATAACGTTTGTGTTCTGCATCTTCCATCTGATGTTCTGCAGATTCTCCCCTGGGAGTCTCTGTTTTGCATCAGATAGAGTGTAATTGATGACTCATTCCGGGCCAGTTTTTTCAGTGCCTGGAGTCATGTTTTCTTCTGTGTTTACACTGTTTGTTTTCATTGGCAACAGCCTTTTTTGAGGGGGGCTGTTTGCCTTTGAGGTAGTTTATCTCATTATAAGATACATTTATATTATCCGAAAGTGTCTCATTAATTATTTTATATAATTTTAAAATTTTTGACCACACTTTGTCATCGGATCCATCGGGGCTCAACGTTACTTTTCAGCAACTTGGGCTTCTCTGAAAAAATATTTTTTCAAAATTATTTTGTTTTGCAATTGTTTTTTCATTTATTAATGGATCATGTTATTATGTATCTTTGTGTCAGGGGTTTTTGCGAGTAACTAGGACTTATTGTTGTTCTTTCACAATGAAGGGAACTTGTTCAAATTGTAATAGGAAGAAATCTTCCTCTGACTTTCATGATTATTGCATTAATTGTAGTCAGTGTTCTCGCATTAATCCCTGTCCTGTATGTGAACATTGGGATGAGAAACATTGGAAACGTGTGTCACGATATGTTGTTTCTGGAGAAAGAGCGATGCCGGCTCTTTCTCCACAAGGTCACTCTACTCTCTCAGTTTCTATTTCAGAGGAACCAGAACAGGGTGATGTTTCCATGTTATCTTCTTCAAGTGTGCGTCCGTCGTCACAATTAAATACAGAGCTAGCGGCAAAAGTGCTCATGGAGATTAGACAAATGTCGTCCGCTAGCTCGCCCGGTGTAGCGTCCATTCACCGAATGGTTCGGCAGCCGGGTTCGTCCGATGCGGTCCAAGAGGAAATTTTGGGTGATGCGAGCACTATAAAAATAATAGATGCACACCCAGTGACGGCGGATAGTGAACGAGAACGGAGGAAGCCTTTTAGTCCGGTTCCTAGCTCGTCCAGGTCCAGCCGGGCCGCGAGCGAGAGAGGCCCCTCTCTCGTACAACAACATCTGGGACCAGATGTTGTGGTACAAAATGTGTCTTTAGCGGAGCATACGTCCATCGCTCGGGACGCTCCGTTGTATAAGCAGTCCGCAGAGACTGTTAAGGCTTCCTCTTCTCGCCGGCGCACACGACCGCACCTTGGCTGCGTGACCTCCGATATTTTGCCAGCTTCGCCGATGAAGGATTCTTCGGCGACCAGGTCACACCATCCGGCAGCCAGGGATTCGAGACCGATGGACTCCGGACGTTCGCATAGGAAAAGTATGCGGGAGCCATCTGATGCGGAGCTGCCCTCGGCAAAGCAGCGAAAGACCGCTCCTCCGCAGGTCTCGACGTCGGACATTCTAGTGCAGATAGCACAGCTTATCGCAGCATCCCAGCAGCCGACAGAGACGGTGTCGGATCGAGAATTATCCGACGGCGCTGGGTCGGTACGCTCCGCCGAAGCATCGGGGGCGGACGACCGGGAACATCGGGAGGTCCGACCGGATGGTGAAAGGGATACGGATGAATTGGAGCTATCCCTTTCGGAACAACACAAAGCTGCCGTGGACTTCATCCGGCACTTTCTTCCTCAAGTTGTTCCGTCGGGCCAGACTGCTGCGCTTCCGGACAGGAGAATTATAGCGTCATTGGACTCTGATTTTTTCGAGCGGTTCAGGGACATCGCTCCCGAGTTTCCGTCGCAGTCCAATAATGTTGCAAGAACATTTGAATTATTGAACGACGCTATTTTTAAACTTGCTTCCAGGACGGGGAAAGCAGGCTTCTTGTCCGCAAATACTCTCAACCTGCCTTTCATTAATGCAAGGAATAAATTCGACACGGCAGGTCAGGGTATACCGAGAGTTCCTCTGCGTATGGACGACGAGGCGGAAGACTTAGAGCTATCATTACCGTCGTCAGCTTCTATTCCAACCACAGTGTTGGAAACAGCTATTGCGTCTAACAGAGCCAATTTAGATGCCTTATCTTACGCAGATCACCTTACGAAGGCGTTATCACTGCGTCTTCAAGGGGAAGAGTTTCAGGATATACAATCCTCCTTAAGACTTCTTTCAAGGGCAGTAGCTTATTCCACGTGTAACTCCGCCCTTTCAGTGGCAAATCTGGAGTTGGTTAGACGTGACGCAGCCCTGTCTACATCCACACTAGTGGATTCTAAGGTGAAGAACTCTCTTAGAGTCGCTTCGGTCTCAGGAGATCTTCTCTTTGACGGCAAGCTTTCCGTTATTTATGATAATATTAAAAAGAAAGCTAGTGATTCTCTGTTGTTTAGATCCGCTCCTAAAAGGTCGGATACAGCAGACACGAATAAGGCGGGCACTTCTGGGTCTTATCCGCCCAAGAGAGGTTCCTATAGAGGTTCCGGTGCGTCCTCTAGCTCTTATTCGAGAGACCGTCAGGATAGCGACTCTCGTTCGGGACGTCCTTCAGGCCGGGACAATCGGTCGGACGCCCCGAGGTCGACGAGGCGAGGTGCGGGTCGTGGAAGACGTGGTTTCTCCTACCGCAGGCCTCGCAGATCCAGGAGGTGATGGCTCAAACCTCTATCGCGTTCCGGTTGGCGGAAGGTTGTCGAGTTTTTCTCAAGAGTGGGCGTCGATTACGGACGACCCGTGGGTGAGAGGAGTGACTTCGGAAGGTCTAAAGATATCCTTCAAACGAAAGCCTCCATTAACTCGAAGTCCAAAGTGGACTCATCTTCCGTCAAACCCTCAGAAAAGAGACGCTCTGCTATCAGAGGTGCAGTCTCTTTTAATGAAGAACGCGGTAGAGGTCGTAGAAAACCAGGAATCGCTGGGATTCTACAGCCATCTGTTTCTGGTTCCGAAACCAGACGGCTCGTTCCGTCCAGTCATAGATTTGAGCTGGATAAACAAGCTGATCGTCGCTCCGAAGTTTTATATGGAGACGATTCGATCGGTCAGAGCGAGTATTCGGGTGAACGATTATGCAACGAGCATAGATCTCAAAGATGCGTACTTTCACGTCATGGTACATCCGACATTCCGAAAGTATCTACGCTTCGCAGTCCTAGGAGTGGTGTATCAGTTCCGGGCCATGTGCTTCGGATTGAATCTAGCACCCTGGGCTTTCACTCGGGTAATGAACTCGGTAATGATCTACTTCCGAGCTCATTCGTCTGCGGTAACGTCGGCCTACCTGGACGACATTCTTCAGAGGTACGGCAACGAGTTAACGCTTCAGAACGATGTTCAGAATCTTCTTCTATTGCTCCGACGTCTCGGTTTCATAGTAAACGAGGAGAAGTCGGATCTGGTGCCGTCCAAGTCATTCACTCATCTGGGAATGAGCTTCGAGACGCACAACAATCTCGTTCGTCTGCCGTTAACCAGAGCGAAATTAGTCAGTTGTTACTCTCGCTATTGTCTAAATACAGACAAAGTCACAGCGAGAGAATTTATGAGACTGATAGGTCTGTGCGGAGCCGCCGCGGATCTCATTCCGATGGGACGGCTACGCACACGGCCTCTTCAAATTTTCCTGACTCAGAATTGGAGTGTGAAAATTCATTCGCTCGATGTAGACGTTCTCTTGTCAGATCAAGTGAAACAAGAGATTCAGACTTGGGCAAACATTCAGTGGTTAACTCAAGGAGTTCCGCTGCAGTTGCCGGATCCGAGTTTTACCATTATGACGGATGCCAGTCAAACAGGTTGGGGTGCATCATTAATCCCAACGGATTCGAGATGCCAGGGTCTTTGGGATCCGCAATTCCTGTGCAAGCACATAAACATCAAGGAAATGATGTCAATTTGGCTTGCGTTACGTCACTGGATGGACATTATTCACGATGCTCATGTCCAAATCCTATCCGACAATACGACAGTAGTGGCGTATATATGGAATCAGGGAGGCACTCATTCAGTTCCGTTGTTCAATCTAACGGAAAGAATCCTTCTGTTTGCGTTGGAACATCACGTTCTTCTTTCGGTCCGTCACATACCGGGTCGTCTGAATGTGCTAGCAGACTCCCTTTCACGAAAGGGTCGCTTGTTGCCGTCGGAGTGGACTCTCAACAAACAAGTATTCAATCAGATTTGCTACCAATGGGAACGGCCAATGATAGACTTATTTGCGACACATCTCAACAATCAGTTGCAGACGTATGTGTCCCCGTGTCCGGATCCAAGAGCATTTGCAGTAGACGCTCTATCGATCCCTTGGGACGGAATGATAGGATATGCGTATCCTCCAGCGCCGTTAATTCAACAAGTATTGCTAAAGATAAAACAATCTCAATGCAAGATTCTGTTGGTAGCATCTCTGTCGCCACAGAGACCGTGGATAAATCTACTCAGGTGTCTGTTGTGGGACCTACCGCGGAAGCTTCCTCCACGAGAGGATCTTCTTTGGCAGGGGAAATCGCGCCAACTACATCACAACCCGCAAGGTCTCAACCTTCACGTTTTTCCGTTGTGCGGTCCTTCTTGCATGGCAAGCACTTTACAGGACGAGCAGTGGACGCGATTTCTAACTGTAGGAGGACCTCCTCTTCGCTAAACTATGCGGCTAAGTGGAAGGTTTTCCGTCGTTGGTGTAGGGATCATTCTGTTGATATATTGGAGCCCTCTATACCAGACATTGCTAACTTTCTAGTATACTTGTTTGACGAAATCAAACTGCAACCTGTTACTATAAAGGGTTATAGATCTATGTTATCTGATACCTATGCACATCATGATAGTTTACAAATTGGATCTAATGTCTCTTTATCGAAATTGGTTAGAAACTTTTCGATAAATAGACCCAGAACTCTTAGATTAATTCCTAAGTGGAATTTAGCTTGGGTTCTCCTTAAATTGAAGGAAAAGCCATTTGAACCTCTTGGGACAGTAGATTTCAAATTCTTATCTTATAAGACAGCTTTTCTCTTAGCTTTCTCTTCTGCCAGAAGAGTCAGTGAGCTTCATGCACTATCGGTGGATGATTCTCATTATCGTAGTGTTGGGAACACTATCACCTTCACTACTAATGTCGGTTTTTTAGCTAAGAATCAGGCTCCTAATAAATATCCGGAACCTATTGTTATTAAGGCTCTTCCGTCTTCAGACGGGCGTAGGCCTTTACTCTGTCCTGTTAGAGCACTACGTATCTATAAACAGAGATCTCAGTTCATCAGAAAGGGACGGAAACGTTTCTTTCTGTCTTTGATGCCTAATAGAAAGGACATTTCAGTCCATTCTATTGCTAGATGGATTCAGTTAACTATCCGTACTGCGTATGAAGATTTATCTTCTTCTCAGCAGTCTGTGCTTAAGATTTCTGCTCATGAAGTAAGAGCTCTTTCTACTTCCTGGGCTTATGCTAATAGTGTTGCTATTACAGATTTAATGAAGGCTGCTTATTGGTCTCAGCCATCCACGTTTATTAATTTTTATCTCAGAAATATTGAGTCCATTTCTGGAGACCTGCATTGTTTAGGTCCGTTATCTGTTGCTCAGAATGTCGTCCACTAAACAGTTGCAACTATAGTTATGCAGGCTTTCTGTTCCGGCAGTGACTCCGTCCGGCTGCCCTCTTCGCTCTGGGCTATTTGACCCAGGGCAAGGGGAAGGGGGGGGGGGGGGGGCGGGTGTTCCCTTAGGTCACCTGCTTTATAGTGAAAAGCAAGGGAATGCCTCCTCCAAGACAGTATTTCTGAGTCGCTTCCGGGATGGTTTTAAAGTGTAATATTAATGTTTAATTTCATTCATGTCTTATTTTTAAAGTGTAGCTCGGTGTGAAGCATTTGTATATGTCAAGTGTCAAACGGGCTTTAATATACAATACTCGGACACTTTTAAATGATTATAAAGAGTCTCAATTCTCTGGACTACTTTATTTATTGGCTTGCTTTAAAAATAATTAGTATAAAGGTTATACTGGATGTTAATAGAGAACATGAATGTTATTGTGCTCAATTATTAAGGGTAGTGTATCTTTCTAATTTAAATATTAAATAAGAAAGATACATGTAAAGCCTAATACTCCTTTTCTCCTTAAGGGGTTACCTCTTTATTTTATAATTGAGCTTATTGGATTTTCCTCTATGTCCTAGGCCCTCCAGCCTGTTTACTATTCAGCTAAGTCTGGGTCATTGGTACAGTATAAAAATGTTAAAAAATTTATAGTAATTTATATATTTTTTATACTTACCAATGACCCAGACGGGGATGGCCCTCCCTGAGTTGGGAACTCTTGCCTCCCCGCTGAGTACATAGCGCTGACCAGGCACTGCCAGTAAGAATGATATTTGGCGCCAATTTCGGGACGACTGCGTCACTGCGCATGCGCAGTAGAGTCGTACTATGGAGGTCCTTTAGGACATGATTTCTTTTTGTTTTGGATGCAAATTTTGGGGATTGGGGGGCAAAATTTGTGTTTGGCCCTGGTTTTTGTGGAGTTAGCACCAGCTAAGTCTGGGTCATTGGTAAGTATAAAAAATATATAAATTACTATAAATTTTTTAACTTTCGACTTCTCCTAAACCCCTGGGCCAAATTGAACCAAATTTGAAATGCATAGTCCTTATATGTCCATTCAAGTTTGTTCAAATATAAAGTTGCCACGCTCAGTAGGGAGGGGTGGGGGAATATGCTCCAAAAATCTTCTTATGAACCAGTGGGTACAATGACTTGATATTTGGTATGGAGCTTCCTGCTGAGGTGTAGTATCAAGTTTGTTCAAACAACATTTGTGGAGCAATATTTGCCTTCGTAATGGGAGGGGCAAAATTTTTGGCCCCACCCAAAATTTCTGTTTTCTGAACTAATGGTCCGATTTGAACGAAATTTGGTATGTGGTGTTATTGAGTCATAAGTACTTGATTCATGCTAAAAAAAAAATTCCCATGTTTCGTGGGAACCCCAGGAGCTAAAAATAGAATTTCTTTTCAAATGCCCATATTTCCAAAACCACACGGAACAGAGAACTTTTATTTTGGTATGAAGCATCCTTAGGACCAGTAGAATCGATTGATAAAAAAAATTGCGATCAGTTTTGTTAGGGTGCTGTGTAGAGGGCATCGAAACAATGCTGAAGCAGAATATTTGCAAATATTAAAAAAAAATTCTTCTACAGAACCACAGATCAGAATTTTCTTATATTTGGCATACAACATCCATAGGGGGTCAGATACAAGTGTGTTCAATTTAAGCCCCTTGATTCGTATTTTGGCTCAATACAGGAGCCCAAATCTTAACTTACGGCAATATGGCCGATCCATGGATGGATGGATCGGCTTTAAAAATCTTTTTCTTCAGAACCACTGTAGAATGTTTTAATATTGAGTAAACATCATTGTTACTTGGGTCAGATTCATGTTTGTTTGAATCAAGTCTCTCAGTTAATATTTGAGCTTCCTTATGGGGGCCCAAATTTTAATTTAGTGCAATATGAGGAAATTTCTTTAAAAATCTTGTTCTTCAGATCCACCAGTCGGAATGCTTTCATATTTGGTATACAATATCTCTAGTGGGTGAGATTCAAGTTTGTTCAATTTGAGTGCCCAGGCTAATATTTGGGCTCCATATGGGAACCTGAAATTTAACTTAGTACAATATGAGGGAATTTCTTCAAAAATCTTCTTCAGATTCACCTGTCAGAATCCCTTCATGTTTGGTTTACAACATCTCTAGGAGAGTCAGATTCAAGTTTGTTCAAATTGGTTTCCTAGGTAAATATTTGGGCTCCCTATGGTAGCCTAAATTTTAACTTATGGCAATATGAGGAAATTTCTTTAAAACTCTTCTTCTTCAGATCCACTTGTCAGAATGCTTTCACATTTGGTATACAACATCTCTAGAGGGCAGATTCAAATTTGTTCAAATTGGGTGTGTAGGTTAATATTTGGGCTCGCTATGGCGGCCCAAATTTTAACTTAGTACAATATGAAGAAATTTCTTTAAAATTTTTAGCTTAACTTGACAAAGTCAAGATAAGCTATTGCCATCACGTGTGCGGAAGTCTGTGAGTCTGTTCACATTTTCCTTTAGCACGGGCCACACCCCGCGGTTCTTGTCTGCTTGTGACAAAATTTCATTACAGGTTTGGGGTCATGTCTAGATGAGAACTTCGCCTTTTGGTTGCGATCGATCAACCGGTATGGCTGCCTGAGCCCAAAACCCGAAAACCATTAGCACAGTCTACAGGTCGTATTTATGAAGGGATTTCATTGTAACTTGGTAGGATGGCTCTGTTTAATGCCTAGATGAGAACATCCCCTTTTGGGCATGATCTGTCAACTGTGATGACTGCCCAAGCCAGAAACCCCAAAACTTTAAGCACACTCTGCAGGTCATGTTTAATATGGAGGGATTTCATTGTAACTTGGTAGAATGACTCCTTATGATGTCTAGATGAGAATTTTTCCATTGAGGCGTGATCTGCCAACCGCGACGACTGCCCGAGCCCAAAACCCGAAAACCTTTAGCACAGTCTACAGGTCATATTTATTGAGGAATTTTATTGTAACTTGGTGAGTTGACTTCATATAATGTCTAGATGAGAAAGTCCTCTTTTGGACGTGATTGGGCAACTGTGACGGCTACATGGGCACGAAGCCTGAAAACCTTTAGCACAGTCTACAGGTCATATTTATGAAGGGATTTCATTGTAACTTGGTAGGATGACTCCAAATAATGTCTAGATGAGAACGTCCCATTTTGATCGCGATCATTCAGCCTTGATGGGTGCCTGAGCCCAAAAACCTTTAGCATATTCTATAGGCCATATTTATGGAAGGATTTCATTGTAACCTGTTAGGTTGACCCCATATAATGCCTAGATGATGACATTTCCTTTTGGGCATGATTGGTCAACTGTGATGGCTACAGGTGTCCGAAGCCCGAAAACTTTGAGCACAGTCTACAAGTCATATTTATGAAGGTATTTCATTGTAACTTCGTAGGATCACTCCAGATGATGCCAGATGAGATTGTCCCCTTTGGTTGCGATCATTCAACCATGATGGCTGCCCGAGCCTGAAACCCCTTTAGCACAGTCTGCATGTCATATTTATGAAGGGATTTCATTGTAACTTGGTAGGTTGACTTCATATAATGTCTAGATGAGAACGTCCCCTTTTGGACTTAATTGGGCAACTGTGATGCTTACAGGGGCCTGAAGCCCAAAAACCTTTAGAACAGTCTACAGGTCATAATTATGAAGGGATTTCATTGTAGTTTGGTAGGATGACTCCAAATAATGTCTAGATGAGATCATCCCCTTTTTGTCGCGATCACTCAGCCTTTATGGCTGCCCGAGCCCAAAGACCTTTAGCATAGTCTATAGGTTGTATTTATGAAAGGATTTCATTGTAACTTGTTAGTTTGACTCCATTTAATGCCTAGATGATGACATCTCCTTTTGGTCGTGATTGGTCAGTTGTGATGGCTACAGGTGCCCGAAGCCCTAAAATCTTGAGCTCTGTCTGCAGGTCATATTTATGAAGGGATATCATTGTAACTTTGTAGGATCACTCCAGATGATGCCCGGATGAGAATGTCCCCTTTTGGTTGCGATCATTCAACCATGATTGCTGCCCAAGCCCAAAGCCTGAAAACCTTTAGCACAGTCTTCAGGTCATATTTATGAAGGGATTTCATTGTAACTTGGTAGGTTGACTTCATATAAGTCTAGATGAGAACAGCCCCTTTTGTACACCATTAGGCAACTGTGACGGCTTCAGGGGCGTGAAGCCTGCAAACTTTTAGCACAGTCTACAGGTGATATTTATGAAGGGATTTCATTGTACCTTGGTAGGATGACTCCAAATATTGTCTTGATGAGACGTCCCCTTTTGGTTGCGATCATTCAGCCTTGATGGTTGCCCGAGCCCAAAACCTTTAGCATAGTCTATAGTCATATTTATGGAAGGATTTCATTGTAACCTGTTAGTTTGACTCCATATAATGCTTAGATGATGACATCCCCTTTTGGTCATGATTGGTCAACTGTGACTGCTTCAGGGGCCCGAAGCCAGAAAACCTTGAGCACAGTCTTCATATTTATGAAGGGATTTCATTGTAACTTTGTAGCTTCGTAGGATCACTCCAGATGATGCCCAGATGAGAATGTCCCCTTTTGGTTGTGATCGTTCAACCATGATGGCTGCCTGAGCCCAAAGCCCAAAAACCTTTAGCACAGTCTACAGGTCATATTTATGAAGGGATTTCATTGTAACTTGGTAGGTTGACTTCATATAATGTCTAAATGAGAACGTCCCCTTTGGATGCAATTGGGAAACTGACGGCTACAGGTGCCCGAAGCCCAAAAACCTTTAGCACAGTCTACAGGCCATATTTATGAAGGGATTTCAATGTAACTTGATAGGATGACTCGTTTTGGAATAATTTCACTGCAACTTGGTAACTTTCGTTAATATATACGTTAACTGTGAGGGCCACATACATTAACTGTGAGGTCATATTAACCCACCCCTCAGCTCTTTAGTGCAGTGTACACCTCATATTATTTTTATCAAAAACACAGCATACAGGGAACAGAAATAAACATATTCCCAATTATCACAATTCTTGTCTTATTTCATAATCCTTTCATAAACATTGAACATTATCCTTTTCATCAAACACAACACACAAGTTAAGCTACAGTGTCATTGGCACTTTCATTCTTTTTCTTCTTCAGATCCAACAGTCAGAATGTTTTCTTATTTGATATACAACATCTCTAGGGAGGACAGATTCAACCCTGTTTAAACTGGGTTAATATTTGGGCTCCCTTTGGGAGCCAGAATTGGCCCTGTAGCTGATGAATCAGAAATTTTGTATTCGGTACCCTCGATGTGTGTAACTAAGATTAATCCCTATAGGCTGTATCAAGGGGCTTCATAGGGGAGCTCTGCATATTACATTATGATCAACCGAAGAAAAGGCATGATGCTCAGACTATTTTTATCGCTCCTGAGGGGCTCAAGGGTTGACAGTGTATCCTATGGAGATGGATTGCTTAATGTAGACTCATCCTTGGACTCTGTTTGTATTGTGTTCTGTTCAAGATGAGCACTTCAGGCCATGTTGGGCCTCTTGTTATTAAGAACCCTCAAGAGGTTTGTAACTAAGATTAATCCACACAGATTGTATCAAGGGGCTCCATAGGGGAGCTGCACTTTTTACATTATGATTAACTGAAGAAAATGATGCATGGAGTATTTTTGTTTCTCCCGAGGGGCTCAAGGATTGACAGTGTATCATATGGAGATTGATTGCTTTATTTAGATTCATTCGTGGACTGTTTATATTGGGTTCAGTTCAAAGTGAGTGCTCAAGTGTGGAGCCTCTTGTTAGCTCATCTTGACAAAGTCAAGCTGAGCTAATCTCATCGCTTCCTGTCCGTCGTCTGTCGTCCGTCAACACCATGTTTTGGTCTTCTCCTTCAAAGCCACTGGGCCAATTCAAGTGAAAGTTTGTGTGAGTGATGGTCCCAAAGGGGCATTTCATTTTTGTTCAACTCAGCATGCCCAGCCCCATAGGGAGGGAGTGGGGGAAAATGCTCCAAAATATTTTAAAAATCTTCTCAAGAACCAGTATGTACAGTGACTTGATATTTGCTATGGAGCTTCCATATGAGGTGTAGAATCAAGTTTGTTCAAACGAAGTTCGTGAAGTAATATTTGGCTTTGTAATAGGAGGGGTAAGATTTTTGGCCCCGCCCAAAATTTCTATTTTCTGAACCGATGGTCCGGTATGAACCAAATTTGGTTTGTGGTAGTATTGGGTCATAAGTACTTGACCCATGCAAAAAAAAAAAATTCCCGCATCCCCATGGGAACCCTGGGAGCTAAAAATAGAAATATTTTCAAACGCCCATATTTCCCAAACCCCACAGAACAGAGAGCTTTTATTTGGTATGAAGTATCCTTATGACCAGTAGAACTGAATGGTAAAAAAAAATTGCCATCGGTTATGTTAGGGTGTTCTGTAATGAGCATCGAAAAAATGCTGAGTCAGCATATTTGCAAAAATTTTAAAAAATCTTTTCTCCAGAACCAATCATTAGAATCTTTTGATATTTGGTATACAGCATTCATAGGGGGGTCAGATAAAAGTTTGTTGAAATAAAGCTCATTGGTTCATATTTGGGCTCTCGACAGGAGCCCGAAGTTTTAACATAGGGTAATATGGGGAATATTCTTTAAAAATCTTCTTCTTCAGAACCACCAGTCAGAATCTTTTAATATTTGGTATACATCATTGTTATGAGGGTCAGATTCTAGATTGTTCAAACCAAGTCCCTAGGTTAATATTTGGGCTTCCTACGGAAGCCCACATTTTATCTTTGTTCAATATGGAGGGTAATTTAAAAAAAATCTTCTTCTTCAGATCCATCAGTCAGAATGCTTTGATATTTGGTATGCAACATCTCTATGGGGGTCTGATTCTAGTTTGTTCAAATCAGATCCCTAGGTATATATTTGGGCTCACTATGGGGGAGGGGGGGGGGGGGGAGATTCCAGGTTGTTCAATTCGAGTGCCTAGGTTAATATTTGGGCTCCATATGGGAACATGAAATTTAACTTAGTACAATATGAGGGAATTTCTTCAAAAATCTTCTTCTTCAGATTCACTTGACAGAATGCTTTCACATTTGGTATACAACATCTCTAGGGGGGGCAGATTCAAGTTTGTTCAAATCGGATCCATAGGTCAATATTTGGGCTCGCTATGGTAGCCCAAATTTGAACTTAGTGCAATTCGAAGAAATTTCTTTACAATTTCTCTTCTTCAGATCCAACAGTCAGAATGCTTTCATATTCGGTACACAATATCTCTAGGGCAGTCAGATTTAACTGTGTTCAAATCAAGAGCCTGGGTTAATATTTGGGCTCTCTATGGGAGCCGGAATTGGCCATTTTGCTGAAGAATTAAAAATTTTGTATTCAGTACCCTCTAGAGGTACTAAGATTAATCCACATAGGTTGTATCAAGGGGCTTCATGGGGGAGCTCTACATTTTACTTATGATCAACTGAAGAAAAGGCATGATGCCCAGATTATTTTTGTCACTCCTGAGGGACTCAAGGATTGACAATGTAGCCTATGGAGATGGCTTGCTTAATGTAGACTCATTCTTGGACTCTGTTTAAATTGTGTTCTGTACAAGATGAGCGCTTCAGGCCCCGTGGGGCCTCTTGTTTTTATTAAACAATTTATTTCTCCTGACAAATCCTCTTTACAATGAAGATTGAGCTGTGACATGAGTCCCACACTTACTTGCCACTTCTTGGTGGTCCTCTCCCAGTAATCCAACTTCCTCAACCAATAAAACTATCCTACACGACATTATCCTGGTTATTAAAAGTGTCATAAACTGCAATGAGTCCTGGAAATCTAGAAAATCAATGAGTGCAAAACAGTTACTCTCCTCAGATTGCTTGGGAGTGCAATTGCACCTGATATTTTCAATGAAAAAACTTGTATGCTATTTTGGTTATATTCACTTCAAGGTATTAATATTGTGACTGAAAAATTGTACTACGTTCAGCAACACAGTGGTAAAATTGGCACACACATCTTCTCATTATTCAAAATGTTGCATTCAATTCTTATTTGGCTGTCTTCTGCACTCAAAATGTATCGAAATGCAACACAGAATGGGTCATAAATTATTGCGAATCAATGCAACATTGACAAATCGTCCCCTGAGTTCCAATGTGTTCTCTGTGCCAGTAGGCACAGAGAACACATTGGAACTCAGGGGACGAAATGATAATAGATTTTAAAGGCAGTCCCAAACAGGTCTGGCATTCCAAAAAATCAAGGAGTGCAAAAAATTGCCTTCCTCAAATTTTTCTAGGCGTGCAGTAGGTGTGCAGCACTCCTGTATTCCTAAAGAATGCCAGGCCTACGAATATCACCCACTCATAAAACATCAAGATGTTAACCTCATCCATTGAGATATTTTTTGACATTGGTAGATATCCATTGTTTTGTTTTTTGTAGCATGAAGGTCATAATGGAATAACGACAAACACACATGAAGTAGCTCCGTCTCCTCCTAGATTTCCAACAGTACCAGTAATGCATCATATGACAGAGGTGAGAAATACATTGTGATTTCCTTCTTGTTGATGGTTGTTAGAGTGCCGAGTTATTATTTAGGGCTGCATGGTATATCAATAAACCAATACATACCAGTATTCAAACCAGGAGGGGAGCACAGTGGCTCAGTAGGTAGAGGTGCAGGCTGCAAGCCGAGAGGTCCTCGGTTCGAATCCCACCTGCGGCAACAGCGTTGTGTCCTTGGGCAAGATACTTCATCCCCATTGCTCGCGTGGGGGCACGATGACGCCATGTACTAAGGCGTACTGCACGTCGATGGTACGCATGTCTTCAACCAATCTAACCCTGCCTGTGCTGCAGTGCGGAGTTACGATGTTGGGGAGCTGGCAGCCGCACGTTGTTGCTCGGTGGTTCTCTCCGAGTACTCCGGCTTCCTCCACCCGTAAAACTGTCACGGTCATGGTTAGCCATTGTGCATAAATATGTGACCTTAAACATCAATAAATAAATAAATAATAATTCAAACCAGGATCGATTGAATACTGGTGTAAAATGTTGGTTTATCGTCATTATTTACCCACAATTGAATTTTGAAGATGTCCTGAGTTTTTTAACTATAGTCCCGAACGAATAATATTGATTCCTGTACCGAACAAATTGGCCGCATCCTCCTGGGTAATACACAAATTGTGCAGTTGAGCAAATATTATTTAAAAAAAAATTTCAACAAAACCATATCATGACCCCACATTGGAACGAGCTCGACGAGTTTTAGGAACAGACTGGCCTGGCATTCTTAAAAATGCAGGAGGGCTAAAAATCGCTGTCCTCGCATGGCCTAGGGGAGTGATTAGCTCCTCTCAAGCCTACAAAAGCTAAAAATGGCAAAATGAAGTTGTACTATTAATAATGAATTTTGCCTTGTTGGATTTGTACATTTTATTTGGTGCTGCTAACCAGGTAGTCTCTGTGAGATGGCTACACTGCCCTTTCCACACCTACGGGCCTTGATAAGGCCTGGAGACATGGGAGAGGCAGTGTGGCCATATTGCAGAGACTACTAACATAGCAGAGATTTGAAAACCTGTGACTTTTTAGAAACAGACTGTTGTGGTAATCATTATTTTCTAAGGCTAGGATCGCCCTCCTCAATTTTTTTTAAGGCGAGCAGTAGACGAGCGAATAAATTGCTCTCCTGAAAATGCCAGGCCTGGGGGAGGGAGCAGAAACATGATGGTGTGGATGGGTGAACAGAGTGGTCAGAAATCAATTTTTAGTCGAGTTGTGACGAAGTCAAACTCGACTTATAGTTTGGTGAATGGCGGGCGGTCGGGCGTGCGGGCGGGTGGGCGTAAACAATTGGTTTCCGGATGATAACTTGATAGTGGTTCAACTCACATTCATTAAACTTCATACGTAGGTTGGTCTTGGTGGGAGGAAGAACCCTATTGATTTTGGACATGCTACGTCGAAGGTCAAGGTCACAGTGACCTTGAACGTAGTAAATCTTAAACAATTGGTTTCCGGATGATAACTTGATAATGGTTCAACTCACATTCATGAAACTTCATAGGTAGATTGGCCTTGGTGAGGGGAAGAACCCTATTTATTTTGGACTCGCTACGTCAAAGGACAAGGTCAACGTGACCTTGAACATAGTAAATCGCAACAATTCCTTTCCGGATGATAACTTGATAGTAGTTCAACCTACATTCATGAAACTTCATAGGTGGGTTGGCCTTGGTGCGAGGAAGAACTCTATTGATCTTGGACTCACCAGATCAAAGGTCAAGGTCACAGTGACCTTTAACATAGTATATCGCAACAATTGGTTTCCGGATTATAACTTGATAGTGGTTCAACCTAGAGTCATGAAACTTCATAGGTGTGTTGGCCTTGGTGCGAGGAAGGACCCTATTGATGTTGGACTCACCAGGTCAAAGGTCAAGGTCACAGTGACCTTGAACATAGTATATCGCAACAATTGGTTTCCGGATGATAACTTGATAGTGGTTCAACCTAGAGTCATGAAACTTTACAGGCGTGTTGCCCTTGGTGCGAGGAAGAACCCTATTGATGTTGGACTCACCAGGTCAAAGGTCAAGGTCACAGTGACCTTGAACATAGTATATCGCAACAATTGGTTTCCGGATGAGAACTTGATAGTGGTTCAACCTAGAGTCATGAAACATCGTAGGTGTGTTGGCCTTGGTGCGAGGAAGAACCCTATTGACCTTCAACTCGCCAGGTCAAAGGTCAAGGTCACAGTGACCAAATTGCAACAATTGGTTTCCAGACAATAACTTGACAGTGGTTCAGCCTATAGTCATGAAACTTAATAGCTGCATTGGCCTTGCTGTGAGGAAGAACCCTACTGATCTTGAACTCGCCAGGTCAAAGGTCAAGGTCACAGTGACCTTGAACATAGTAAATCGCAACAATTGGTTTGTGGACGATAAATTCATAGTGTCTTAACCTACATTCATGAAGCTCCATAGGTGGGTTGACTTCTTGCAAGGAAAAATCCTATTGATATTGGACTCGCCAGTTCAAAGGTCAAGGTCACAGTGACCTTGAACATAGTAAATCACAACAATTGGTTTCCGGATGATAACTTGATAGTGGTTCAGCTTACATTCAATAAACTTCATAGGTAAGTTGACCTGGGTGCGACGAAGAACCCTATTGATTTTGGACTCGGCAGGTTAAAGGTCAAGGTCACATCGACCCTAAACATAGTAAATCGCAGCAATTGTTTTCCAGATGATAACTTGATAGTGGTTTAACCTACGTTCATGAAACTTCATATGTAAGTTGGCCTCAGTGAGTGTTTTTTAATTATTTTTAGTCGACTTATAGTTTGATGAATGGCGGGCAGGCGGGCGGGCGGGCGTAAACAATTGGTTTCCAGATGATAACTTGATAATGGTTCAACCCATGTTCATGAAACTTCATACGTAGGTTGGTATCAGTGAGAGGAAGAACCCTATTAATTTTGGACTTGCTTGGTCAAAGGTCAAGGTCACAGTGACCTTGAACATAGTAAATTGTAAACAGTTGGTTTCTGGATGATAACTTGACTACGGTTCAACCCACATTCATGAAACTTCATGTGTAGGTTAGCCTTTGTAAGAGGAAGAACCCTATTTATTTTGGACTCACTAGGTCGAAGGTCAAGGTCACAGTGACCTTGAATATAGTACATCAAAACAGTTGGTTTCCGGATTAGGGCCCTGCGAATCGGGAAATTTATGTTCGAATCGAATCTCGAATCGAATCGGGACTGATGTCGACATCGAATCGAATCTCGAATCGAATCGGGATAAACTCGAGAAATAACTATAACTGGCATTATCTTGTGCAGAGATGTTCGGAAAGCACTGCAAGAAGAGATCGTTGACATAACTTGACAACTTGGCGTTGTTGTAATTTTCTTTCTCGTTGAATGGCCATCTAGATGTTCACTTGGCCCGACAATAAATTCAAGACATAAATATGGACAAATTAAGGTGTTACTGCCCAGAGACATTCAAGACAAACCACTAATTGAAACATGAGACTTAAAAGCACAAATGTAATACAAGTGGCACATTAATTCCCATGGGTTGAAGTCGGCTACAGCCGCTAACTTCATGTACATTAGCATGCCTAAATACATTATTGTAATGTTTGGTTGTTTTTGTATTATTAGAATTTGGGTCTTGTAGATTTCGGTCCGTTCTCAACTCAATAAAACAGTATACATCAAAAGCAGCGAAGGCGTTAAACTGTGTTAGTTTCTGCATTAGTTAACTCGAATAGTGACGCAGTGCTCATTCACACAAATTGCTTTTACTTCATTCCAACTTCCAAGTACCAACTCCGAACAATGCAAAGAAACTACAGAGGTTTTCCTCCCACAGTTTTCTAACATAATAATGGGAGCGCTCCAGGCGACATGTCCTCATTATTGTGTTAGAAGATTCCGGGACTGGGAGCAGGCCTTAGGCCCATAGCTGGATATTTCGGTTGTATGGATTCCGCGAATAACTCTCACACGAATTCCTGGAAATCTATAAATAGCGAATTTGCGGTGTGTGGTTTTCTGGGAATCTGAAAATGAAAGTGAAACGACAGAATTTTGCAATGAATTTGACTATTTTCCTGATAGAAACATTAAAACTAAAAGAGTTCGCTCCTTATTTCAACCGATGTCGACATTGTCGAACACTTATTCATTTTCCTCAAAGCTTCGTTTGACTAACGAATCGGCAAACTATTCGAGATTGATATACGAATACCAAAGCGATGTCGACATCGAATCGAATACTCGAAGCTTCGCAGGGCCCTATTCCGGATGATAACTTGATAATGGTACGACCCATGTTCATGAACTTCATAGTTAGGTTGGTATCAGTGAGAGGAAGAACCCTATTTATTTTGGACTCGCTAGGTGAAAGGTCAAGGTCACAGTGACCTTCATCATAGTAAATCGTAAACAATTGGTTTCCGGATGATAACTTGATAATGTTTCAATCCACGTTCATGAAACTTCATAGGTAGGTTGGCATCAGTGAGAGGAAGAACCTTATTTATTTTGAACATGCTAGGTGAAAGATCAAGGTCACAGTGACCGTCAACATAGTAAATCGTAAACAATTGGTTTCCGGATGATAACTTGAAAATGGTTTGACCCACATTCATGAAACGTCATAGGTAGGATGGCCTAGGTGAGTGGAAGACCCTATTTATTTTGGACTCGCTAGGTCAAAGGCCAAGGTCACAGTGACCTTGAACATAATAAATCATAAACAATTGGTTTCCAGATGATAATTTGACAATGGTTCCACCTATGTTCATGAAACTTCATAGGTTGGTTGGCATTGGTGCAAGAAAGAGCCCTATTTATTTCAGTATCACTAGGTCAAAAGTCAAGGTCACAGTGACCTTCACATAATAGTAAACAATTGGTTTCTGGACGATAAGTTGATAATGATTAAACCCACTTTTGAGCTGTCACAACTCGACATTGGATCGGTGATCCTATCAGCATTTTTTCCATAGTGTACTGCAGTGTAACAATTTTTTTCCTTTCATTCTTTTAATGACTTTTTTATTTGCATTTTAGGAGAGGTATATCCATATAAATTTTAATTTTGTCATTTTTTTTTAGCTTAGCTTGATAAAGTCAAGATAAGCTGTTGCCATCACACATGCGGATGTCAGTGAGTCTGTTCACATTTTCTTTAGCACAGGCTACACACCATAGTTCTTGTCCAATCATCACGATATTTCAGGTGCAGGTTCAAGGTCATATCTAGATGAGAACATCCCCTTTTGGTCATGATCAGTCAAACGTGTCAGCTGTGCTGACCCAAAACCCCCAAACATTTAGCACAGTCTACAGGTCGTAATTATGAAGGGATTTCATTGTAAATTGGTAGGATGATTCTGTATAATGTGTAGATGAAAACATCCCCTGTTGGTCACGATTGGTCAACCGTGACGGCCGTAGGGGCACGTTACCTAGATTCCTTTAGCACAGTGTACAGCTTGCATTTGTGAAGGGATTTCATCGTAAATTGGTAGGATAACTGGGTATAATGTCTAGATGAGAACGTCCTATTTTGGTCGTGATCGGTCAACCATGATGGCCGCACTGGCACGTGACCTAGATTTGTTCAGCACAGTGTACAGTTCATATTTATGAAGCGATTTCATTGGAACTTGGAAGGATAACTCGGTATGATGTCTAGATGAGACTGACAGATTTTGTCATGATCGGCCTGCCGCCTGGTCATGTGACCTAGATTCTTTTAACACTATGAAGGGATTTCATTGTAACTTGGTAGGAAAACTTGTTGTGATATCCAAATGAGACTGTCCTATTTTGGTCATGATCGGTAGTCAACTGTGACCTGCCGGTCCATCACGTGGCCTAGATTCCTTTAGCAAAGTCTACGAGTTATGAAGGGATTTCATTATAACTTGGTGGTATGACTCCTTTTGGAATGATTTTACTGCAACTTGGTAACTTTGGTTGACATACATTGACTGTGAGGGCCACATTAGCCCAGGCCTCAGTTCTTAAGTACAGTCTACACTTCAAATTATTCTTATTGAAAACACTAGTGGGTGTTATCCGGCATTGCACGGGAGAAGATGGTTATATCAATATACCCTCAGATATGATCAGCTCAGCCATTTTCGAAATAGAAGGTCAAGATCACCAAGGTCAAGGTCACCCCACACGGACACCCCGAAAAAGTCAAAATGACCGATGGGTCAATATACCCGCACATATGAAATTTTAGCCCGTTCGGCCCAGTCGTTTTCGAAATGAAAGGTCATGGTCACCAATTTCAAGGTCAAGGTCACCCTGCACGGGCACCCCAATAAAGTCAAAATGATTGATGGGTCAGTGTACCTGCATATATGAAATTTTAGCCCAATCGGCCCAGCCGTTTTCGAAATAAAAAGTTCAAGGTCATCAATTTCAAGGTCAAGGTCACCCTGCACGGGCACAGCACCCATCCCATGTTACTCACAGGGATGAATTACCCCCGTGTACAAAAATTTGAGATCGATCGGTGGAGAAAACGGAGGAGTTTACCCAGAACAAAGACAGGGAGATAGAGATATAGATTTCGCATTCATATATTAGATAGCATGTCGGGTACAGAAATTAACATATTCTCATTTATTACAATTTTTGTCTTATTTGATAAGCCTTTCGTAAACATTGAACATTATCCTTTTCATCAAACACTACACACAGTCACGTTAAGCTACAGTGTCATTGACACTTTCATTTGATTTTTGAGTTTCTGTACCTGAGGACATTTTGGCACTAGCTCACGTGACAGGATTTCTAGAGAAGCTCTCTCTGCTCTGAAAGCTTCCCAAGAAATTATGTCAGGGGTTTGAATTAACAACAAAGGTAAAAAATTGTCAGAAATTCTACAACTCATTGGCTCACCAACGTTAGTTGTGTGAGTCTATGGCATAGCCCTCATGTCGGCGTCGGTGTCCGCTCTCAAATATTTTGAACTTTTGTGTACAGGCTTTGATTTTTTGGCTTTTCAAATTTTTTTTTAGTTTCAGCATATTGCTATAGTGGTTCACTATAACATTTAACTCTTTTCCAGGGTATTTTGTCGTAATTTTAACCCTTTGAATCAAATTTTAGACTTATTTTGATGTTTGCGTGCAGGTTTTGATGTTTTTTTTTTCCTTTCTTTCAAGTGGAGATTTACCTTGCAGCATTTGTCGATGCTTTCTATTGTATGTAAACATGCATCTTAGGGCTATGTTTGTATTATTTAACCTTTTTCCTGCTGAATTACTTCAATTTTGGACTTTTATGTACAGCTTTTGGACTTAGGCTTACAGCTTCTTACTTTTATGTACAGGTTGTGATAAAAAAAAACAATTTCAAGTGAGGTTGACCTCACTGCATATTGCAGTGGTGGTTATTATAACATTGATATCTTTCCAGTGCATTTTTAAAAAATTTTCAACCCCTTCAATAGATTTTTAGACTTATTTTGACGTTTGCGTGCAGGTTTTCATGTGTTTTTTTATACCACCCACTTGAAAAGTGGGCGGTATATAGCATTCATGGTGTCCGTACTTCCGTACTTACGTACTTCTGTACGTCCGTACTTCTGTACGTCCGTACGTCCGTGACGCTTTGGGGGTACACATCTGCTATCCGCTACTCCTCTTAAACCAGTGGGTGGATTTCATTGAAACTTACAGGCATTCTTTTCTATACATTATAGATGTGCACCTCCTATTTTGCTTTCAGGTATTTTTATTTTTTACTCTTTCCCAAAGGGCGAAATGAACTTAGCCAAATTGTTGTGATGCTTTAGGGGGGTACTCTCCTGCTATCCGCTACTCCTCTTATACCAGTGGGCGAATTTCATTGAAACTCTCAGACATTCTTTTATATACATTATAGATGTGCACCTTCTATTCTGCTTTCAGGTATTTTTATTGAAAATTGCTCTCATGTTTTCGGAGAACATACAGATGTGCTGTGTATATTAAATACTTTTTTACTGTTGTGAAATGTTTCTTGGTTGGAGTGGGTGGTATCTTTAGTGAGCAGTGCTCACAGTAATTCTAGTTTTTTTTCCTTTCTTCCAAGTGTAGAGTTTCTGCATATTGCTATGGTGGTTCACTATAACATTTAACTCTTTTCCAGGGTATTTTGTCTTCATTTTAACCCTTTGAATCAAATTTTAGACTTATTTTGATGTTTGCGAGCAGGTTTTGATGTTTTTTTTTTTCCTTTCTTCCAAGTGGAGATTTACCTTGCAGCTTATGTCCATGCTTTCTATTGTATGTATACATGCATGTTAGGGATATGTTTGTATTATTTAACCCTTTTCCTGCTGAATTACATCAATTTTGGACTTTTATGTACAGCTTTTGGACTTAGGCTTACAGCTTCTTACTTTTATGTACAGGTTGTGATAAAAAGAAAAAAATTCAAGTGAGGTTGACCTCACTGCATTATAACATTGATATCTTTCCAGTGAATTTTTAAAAAAATTTTGACCCTTTGAATTGATTTTTACACTTATTTTGCCATTTGCGTGCAGGTTTTCATGGGTTTTTTTTTTTTTTTTTTTTTTTTAACCCTTTTCCTGCTTAATTACTTCAATTTTGGACTTCTTTTGTTTACAGGTTTGGATTTGTGTGCTTTTTAAAATTTTTTTTCTTCTTTGCATATTGCTGTGGGGGTTCACGATAACATTTAACTCTTTTCCAGGGTATTTAGTCTTACTTTTAACCCTTTGAATCAAATTTTGGACTTATTTTGATGTTTGTGTGCAGGTTTTGATGTTTTTTTTACTTTTATGTGCAGGTTTTGAGGTTTGTCTTTCTTTTCTTCCAATTGGTGACTTACCTTGTAGCATATTGCCATGGTTCCTATTTTATGTTAGGATGCTTCTTGGGGCTATTATTATATTATTTAACCCTTCAGCTGCTTATTTACTTTAATTTTGGACTTTTGTGTCAGGTTTTGTACTTTTGTGTGCAGGTTTTGATATATTTTTTTAAGTGGAGTTTTACCTCACTGGCATATTGCCATGGTGGTTACTGTAACATTTTCAGGGTATTTTTCTAAATTTTAACCCTTTGAAACAAATGTAATACTTTTTTGACTTTTATGTGCAGGTTTTTAGGTTTGTCTTTCTTTTCTTCCAAGTGGATATTTTTCGAGTAGAGTTTCACCTTACTGGCATATTGCCATTGTGGTTACTGTGGCAGGGTATTTTTCTCAATTTTAACCCCTTGAAACAAATGTGATACTTTTTTTTACTTTTATGTGCAGGTTTTGAGGTTTGTCTTTCTTTTCTTTCAAGTGGCGACTTACCTTGTAGCATATTGCCATGGTTCCTATTTTATGTTAGGATGCTTCTTGGGCTATTTTTATATTATTTAACCCTTTAGCTGCTTATTTACTTCAATTTTGGACTTTTTTGTGCAGGTTTTGTACTTTTGTGTGCAGGTTTTGATATTTTTTTTAAGTGGAGTTTTACCTCACTGGCATATTGCCACGCTGGTTATTGTAACATTTTCAGGGTATTTTTCTAAATTTTAACCCTTTGAAACAAATGTGATACTTTTTTGACTTTCATGTGCAGGTTTTGAGGTTTTTCTTTCTTTTCTTCCAAGAGGATATTTTTCAGGTAGGGTTTCACCTTACTGGCATATTGCCATGGTGGTTACTGTGACATTATCAGTGTATTTTTCTCAATTTTAACCCATTGAAACAAATGTGATACTTTTTTTTTTTTTACTTTTATGTGCAGGTTTTGAGGTTTGTCTTTCTTTTTTTCAAAGAGGAGACTTACCTTGTAGCATATTGCCATGGTTCCTATTTTATTTTATGTTTGCATGCTTCTTAGGGATTATTATTATATTATTTAACCCTTTAGCTGCTTATTTTCTTTAATTTTGGACTTTTGTGTGCAGGTTTTGAACTTTTTTTTTTACTCCAGCCACCCCTTTACATTGGCCACCTGTTGGTGAGCCACGGGGTACTGATACCCCCTCTAGTTTTGGATAATACTGTGGCATGTATATGAAGATTACAACTGATTCAAATAAAGTGTTTGAAAAATTCCTAAAAAGGTTCTGGAAAGGAAAATCTTGAGTTTTTTCTCTTTATCCTGCTAGAACATTTCATATAATCGGTTCCAGCACCATGCTCCTTTGCTGTATCTGGAAACCAGGCATAAAGACCCTCGCCAACCCACCCAACATCCTCAGCTTTATCAATACTTTTTAATAGAGCCCTGGTAGTGTTTTACAGCACAGAGATAGCTCTAGAGTTCAGTTGTGTGCTGCAATATTTTTTGATCAGGAAGTCTTCCTGATAGTAATTTTATATTTTGTGTTTACTGTCAGATCTTGGTTGTGTGTTTAAGCATTTCAGATTGATAAGAATCACGACTGAACTACTTATCACTTATCTTGCACATGTAGCTTTATATTGTCAAAATTGATTGTCTATAGAGTTTTAACAATAAACATTCTGAGTAGTTTTGTGTCATTAATTTTTAGCTTAACTTGGCAAAGTCAAGATAAGCTATTGCCATCATGCATGCAGAAGTCTGTGAGTCTGTTCACATTTTCCCTTAGAACAGGTTACACCCCGTAGTTCTTGTCCGATCATTGCGAAATTTTGTATGCAGGTTTCAGGTCATGTCTAGATGAGAACGTCCCCTTTTGGTCACATTAGTCAACCATGATGGCTGCCCGAGCCCAAAACCTTGAGCACAGTCTACAGGTCGTATTTATGAAGGGATTTCATTGTAACTTCGTAGGATGACTCTGTATAATGTCCAGATGAGAATGTCCCCTTTTGGTCATGATCTGTCAACTGTGACGGCTGCCCGAGCCCAAAACCTTTAGTACAGTCTATGGTTCGTATTTTTGGAGGGATTTCATTGTAACTTGATAGGATGACTCGTTTTGGAATAATATCACTGTAAATTGGTAACTTTGGTTGACATACATTAACTGTGAGGGTCATATTTACCCACCTCTCAATTCTTTAGTACAGTCTACATCTACACCTCAAATTATTTTTATTGAGATCATTGCATACAGGGAACAAATTAACATATTCTCAATTATCACAATTCTTTCATAATCCTTTCATAAACATTGAACATTATCCTTTTCATCAAACACAACACACAAGCAAGTTAAGCTACAGTGTCATTGGCACTTTCATTTTTTAGCTGAACTTTGACGTAGTCAAATTTGAGGTTATGCCATGGCCCGCCATCCGTTGGCCCATCCGTCGGCCCATCCGTCTGTCTGTCTGTCCATCTGGACGTCTGTGAGTCTGTCAATTCAATATGGCTGGGTCTAGAGGCTGTATTTATGAACTGATCTTTACAAAACTTCTTGGGTACCTTTGTTATCACAGTAGGACGAGAACGAGTGTTTTGGGGTGTGGTCTGAGATTCAATATGACCACCTGCAGCCATTTTGTACCAAAATTTGTGCCCTCAGTTTTTTGTACAGAACTTCTATATGAAAGTTCTGATTTGAATAAATTTTTGTCTGATTGTTTAGTAACATGGAATACATCACACATATTACAGGGTTTTTTTAATGCAGAAATTATACAAATTAGCTGAACTTTGTTTTATTCAGTGCTACTTATATACAGTAAGTACACATGTCAATACGGCTTGGGCTAGAGGCTTTACTTATGAACCGATCTTCATGAAAACTTCTTGGGTACCTTTGTTATCAGCTTGGGATGAGATCGAGTATTTTGGGGTGCGCGCCAAAATTCAAGATGGCTGCCAGCAGCCATTTTATACCAGAATTAGGTGCAATCAGTTTTTTTGTACAGAACTTATAGGACTACGTTTGTTATCATCATGGGATGATGAGTGCTTTTGGGCTCGGCCAAAAATTCAAAATGCCTGTCGGCAGTCATATTTACAGGAATAGTGTGTATTACATTTTTTGTGCAGAACCTGTAAAGAAGTTTTTTTATGTCAATAATGTTTGCTTTAAATTTATGGGGTGCCTTTGTTTTCACTGTGGTATGAGAACAAATATTTTGGGGTTCAGTCAGACCCACTCGGGTGACTTAAAAAGGGAAATAATTAAAAATCTTTTAAAAAAACACCAGACAAAGTAATGTTTCTTGAATTCAGTATCCCTAGGATGTGTATGTTCAAATGTGTTGAAGCCAAGTTCCAGTGTTAAAATTTCGTGTGGTTTGGGGAGGGTAAACATTATTAGCACAACCCGATTTTCTATTTCCAGTGAGAAAAATAAAACCTTCTCACCTGTGGGAACCCTATGAGCTAAAGATAAAAAAATTCAAATACCTATATTTTAAGAAGGACTTGACAAATATTTATTAATTGGTATGAAGCAACCTTAAAAGGGTTCAAATCAAACAGGCCAAAACAATTGCTAACATTTGGCTTATGGTGCACCATACAAGGATCCCCATTTTAACATTAACCCCATGGAGATTTCTTTTCTAGTTTAGCATCTAACTGTCACCCACCTTTACAATACTTTACCTATACATTTGTTACATGCAACGGTCAGTATTTATGTACAGACCGTTACAATACTTTATATGTACCTTTGTTATCAGGTCATTACCTAGACTTGCGTCAGTCGGAGTATACGTCCATTCCTCCTGTCCGGGACATCCCATCTAATAGGCAGCCGGGGTGGCTAGTCTTATGGTTTCCTTCCATAACAGACAAAAGTGATCTTTATTACAGAGGGTTATAAACTGCGATGAGTGGTTTCTGTTCCTTGACGCCGGTGAAGCGGTTAAGATTGAATATGAGGACCGTAACACCGGATGTGTCGCATGTGCATTGTAGTCAGAGCTAGTGGAAAAGTGCTCAATGATATTAGACAAGGGTTAGGCTTCAAAAGAGGTTTACGTCCCTTGTCTCCAGCTAGCTCAACCGGCAGATCTATCACATAGACTAGTGGTGTGACGCCGGGTATATCTACATAACTGAAAAAGTGATCTTTATATTGCACAAGGCTATAAACCGTGATGAGTGGTTTCAGTTCCCTGACGCCGGTGAAGCGGTTAAGATTGAATATGAGGATCGTGACACCAGATGTGTCGTATGTGCATTGTATTCAGAGCTAGTGGAAAAGTTCTCAATTATATATTGACAAGGGCTAGGCTTCAAAAAAGAGGTTTACGTCCCTTGTCTCCAGCTAGCTCAACCGGCAGATCTATCACATAGACTAGAGGTGTGACGCCGGGTATATCTACATAATGGAAAAAGTGATCTTTATATTGCACAGGGCTATAAACCGCGATGAGTGGTTTGAGTTCCCTGATGCCGGTGAAGTAGTTAAGATTGAATATGAGGACCGTGACACTGGATCTGTCGTATGTGCATTGTGTTCAGTGCTAGTGGAAAAGTGCTCAATAATATTGACAAGGGCTAGGCTTCAAAAGAGGTTTACGTCCCTTGTCTCCAGCTAGCTCTACTGGCAGATCTATCACATAGACCAGTGGTGTGATGCCGGGTATATCTACATAACAAAGTGATCTTTATATTGCACATGGCTATAAACCGCGATGAGTGGTTTCAGTTCCCTGATGCCGGTGAAGCGGTTAAGATTGAATATGAGGACAGTGACACCGGTTGTGTCGCATGTACATTGTTTTCAGAGCTAGTGGAAAAGTGCTCAATGATATTAGACAAGGGCTAGGCTTCAAAAGAGGTTTACGTCCCTTGCCTCCATCTAGCTCAACCGGCAGATCTATCACGTAGACTAGTGGTGTGACGCCGGGTATGTCCGTAGCGGTCGAGAGAGAATAAGGGTGTAGCAAGCACTATTTAATCCATTCATGCTCACCCTGTTTTGATGGAAGGAAGAAGCCTGCAAGTTCTGAGGTAGGCTCGTTCAGGTCTCCCCGGACCGTGAGTAAGAGGGAATCCCCCTCTCTATTTCAACAACATCTGGGGCCGGGTGTTGTTGGCAGGAACATGTGTCATTGAGAGCTTATGTACACAGCTATTGTCCAGTTCGCTTAGTTCAATTCTTAGCCGGGGACGGCTACAGTTTGGCTTCTTTATCGTCTACCAATCACTCCCGACCGCACCTTGGCTAAGTGACTTTGGATATCTAGTATACGTCGTCAAAAGGTCCATCTTTTGTGAAGAAAGTCACACCATCTAGTAGCCAAGGAGATGAGGCTTCATTCATCGGGACATCCGCTGTAATAGCCATCTTGGACACCTGGTCCCAGGAGCAGCCGGCGGACAAGCAATTCATGACCTCTGCTCCTTAGGCCTTCGTAATGGACTTGCTGTCGCATATTGCGCAGCCAATCACAGTATTCCTGCTAAGGCAGAAGCACTCAACGTCAGTCTCAAAACTTGAGCTGTTGAATGGTGCCTTATCGGTCCAGTCATCTGCCTGTTCAGATACTGGTGACCGTGATTCTAACTGATTTTACGAATGATGAAAGGGATTCAGTAACTTTCTCTTTCGGAACAATTCATGGATGATATGGATACTATACATTATCGTTTCCTTGAACTTGTTCCAGTAAATTACAATACTGCAAGTATTTATGAGAAACCGCTAGCGTAGTTATATGCTGACTTCATCTGGACGAAGAGCAGGATAATAAGATCTCTTTCCAGTTAAGTCTACAGGGGTGTCACAGGTCTTCGATTGTGTAGGTGACACCATATTTAACTTCCTGCGAGAAGAAATAATTCGGTTTCTTATCATCTTCTGTAATTTTAACTGTTTGTGTTTGTTCACATACATTTAAAAACATCAGGAGAAGATGTGTTGAGAGTTTCTCTACGTTGAATGAGCAGGCTAAGATCTTAGTTGTAGCCTTACTTTCATCTTCTGCTGTTCGCCCAGACACAATTGAGAAGATATTTTCTTATTCAGAGCGAATTTAGACTCATGGTCTTATGTAATTCAATTTTAAGTACTGTGATGAAACGTCTATATGGAAAGGAATTTTGTGCTCATTTGTACCTTTTAAAAATTCTTTCCAGACCAAAATATATCTCTCTGTCTTAACTAATGTTAAGTGGGAGTTATTCTGATGTTTAACATTTGACAAAGTGGACAACTTTCTACAGTCACTTTAGTTTTCCAGTCTCTAGTCTTTGATGGTAAGCTTTCATTAATGTAGGATTAAGCTACAAGAAAGCATCAATACTCGACTCTTTAAGTTGGGGTCTGATTGACAAACACCAGCAGAAAAAGTAGGAGAGGTTGTCCTAGACTCAGATCGTCTATAGGACTCATAGTGAAGGTATAGGTATACATAAATCTTTGATGGTTAGCTTTCATTATTGTAGGATTAAGCTACAAGAAAGCATCAATACTCGACTCTTTAAGTTGGGGTCCAATTGACCACACCAACAGAAATAGTAGGAGAGGTTGTCCTAGACTCAGTTTGTCTATAAGGACTCAAAGCGAATGTACAGGTATCTCTCCTGTATATTTCTTTTATAGAGATCTGATGCATTAACAGTGGAAATTTTATGCGCCGGATGTGGTTGTGCAGAGCGGCTATGAATGTTATTTTGATCGGTCGCTTACGCACACGTCCCCTCCAGTTATTCTTAACTGGTAGAGCACTGGAAGCCCATATTTGGGCTTTATTCTGAAGTGCAGGTACCACAACTTGAAGGCTCATATTCAGTGCATGTGCTTTGTATTATCTTTGAAGTGATATTATTTAATCTGTAAGGGTTTGCCTTGTTACAATTTATGGGAGAGTGCCCATAGGCACTCTCCCATAAATTGTAACAAGGCAAAGACATGTGTACAAGATTTGATGGTCAAAAATAATTTAGCACTCTACCAGTTAACTAGAGTGGTAGACGTTTTTCGCTCTAGACCTGTTTTGTTTTAGAGAATCTTTTAACATAAGGTCAAGTTTGGATTAGATGCAGATCAGAGTTATCAGAAGAGAAGACCTCTTCTTTTGTCATTAATTTCCAATAGAAGGGACGTTTACATTCATTCTATTGTTTAATAACTCAGTTAGCTATTCGTACTGCTTAGGTAAATTTATCTTCCAATCAGCAGTCAGTGCTTAAGTTTTCAAAGTCTGAAGTAAAGTGCTGGCTGCATCTTGGGCTTATTCCAACTGTATGGCTATTACATGATCTTATATGAGATCACTTCAGGATAGTTAAGTTTACGGTGCTCAGGAATAATAGTTTCCATTATTTGTGTTGCCAGTATTAGGCATTTGAGCGCAATTCACGCTCAGCCATTTTCATGGGAATGAATGATAGGATAGGTGTATCCCTCAATTCATTTGTTTCTATTGATTACATTGAGGTTATAGTGTTTGTTATTGTACATTCACCAGAAGCTTTCCCCACAAGAGGGTTTTCTTCAAGGGAAGTTTTGTTCTTCACGTCATTCTCCGCTCTCAGTGGCATTACGGAGTATATCAGACGTGAAAGAGCTTTGTGGTCACCATATCATTGCTGTCTGTACCAGCGATGATTAATGTGGGTGAGGAGGTTTCAACATGAAGTCAAATTTCTCCCCCCTCCCCCCACACACACACACTTACACATTGTCGCGTATATATATCTTAATACATACATACTATGTGTTTGGGTCATGTTGGATGGTGCCCTCATTGGCATATATGCAGTTCTGTTGCATTAGTAGCCGGTTAATCATACCTACCTCCATTTCTAGATCCTGGTCTCTATTTTGTCGGTTCTCAAATCGCGTATTCTCACGTGTTTATAGTTGTAGATACCAAATAGTACACGTTAGAGAGTGTTCTTACCGGGTTTAATATTACTTGAAGCATGTTTTCTCTGCAGAGATTGTTCATCGTATCTCGCTTTTGTATGTGTATGTTATATTATTATTTCACTGATTTCGCCGTACCTGTATATGCCGTCTGCAGTGCATATTTTGTAGTGGATAATGTTATTTACCAAAATCATCGCTATAGCCTTGGCTTGTGAAGTGGCGTTAAGCACCATTTAATTATTCATGAGTTAATTTTTGAGTGCCTGATCAATATTTATTTATATTGTTTCCGGGTTCTTATTGATTCCAGAGTTCTCCCCAATTTCTTTTGAAGATATGTTAAAAAAAAAAGTGTGGGGGGGACATTTTGTCCACTTCTCTGGCTTATTGGGTATGTAACTATTAAGGAAGCTGTTTTGTCCGTAATATATTCAGTGATCAGCTGTAGTATTATTGTTTTGGCGTAGGTTTATGGGCAATTTTCTCTCATTCTCAATATGCCATTCTAATTTTTAGGGCATAGTCCAGACTAGTCTTAAAAATTGTTTATTGTTACATCCTAATTAACATGATTTCATGCTCGCATTTAGGATTTACATAATTGGGATCCATATTAGGATATGTCTCCTCTATTATGATATAAGAGACATACATGTAAATCCTAATTATTCTAATTTCCTTCATCATGGATTGAAGGATTTGATCTATGTTGATCTACTATTTCGGAAGTTCTAGGCCCTCCATCTTTTTAAGATTCAGCTAAGTCTGGGTCATTGGTTACAGTATAAAAATATGAAAAAATTTGAAGTATTAAATTTATATATTTTTTATACTTACCAATGACCCAGATGGGAATGGCCCTCCCATGAGTGGGCAGTACTGGGCACTCACACCTCCCCACTGAATTATTATTATCTTTTTTACAAAGAATGATGGTTGGCGCCAGATTCGGTGTCTTCCTGGCATCTGCACATGCACGGAGGGTAAATGTATGGAGGGCCAGATTGGACTTCTAATTTTCGGTTTTGCATACAAATTTGGGGGATTGGGAGGCAAATTTTGTGTTGGTCCTAGATATTTTTGGGTTAGCACCAGCTAAGTCTGGGTCATTGGTCAGTATAAAAAATATATAAATTACTTTAAATGTTTTTATTTTTTGGCCGTAAAGTTGAAAAATTAGTAAACTGAAAAAGTTAATTTTTGAGATCTAGCAACTATGGCTTTTTAGTAAGGTAAGATGAAGGATTGAAGGCTACAATATCAAAAGGTAATATATATGGAGTATATCTACACTGTTTTAGGTCTAAAAAAATTAAAAATCTGTTTCTCAGGCCCTCCCACATGGTCCTATTGGATGCCGCATGCTCTCTTTTTATAACCAATTTAAACTTTAAAAAAATAAAAATTAAATGGTTTATGTCTGATATTTTACCCAAGTTAAGAATATTGATGAATTTGTCCCTTGAGTGCAAGAAGGCTTTGCAATGCTTTAGCATTGCAAAGCCTTCTTGCACTCAAGGGATGAAATACACCACCACCCATGCTATTCTGTAGATTATGAGGCCTAAAACTTGAACCAAGAACATGAACTTTTGATGGCAAAGAAGAAATACTGAAATAAAAAATAAAATAAAAAAACGCTCGCCCGCATGCAATTTCACAAATAATGGCCTGAGAAACAGAACATCTACTTTATGTGGCCTTAGTGAATAGCGGGAATTATCTCATGAGTGAAAGTTTTATTTTTCACAAGTGCTTATTTCAGGTCCACAGGAATAGCATAGATTTTTTTTTATTATGTGCAACGTGACATTTTACTGGGCAATATTCAACCCAATTCGACTGCAAACACATACATTTCAAAACAATAACAAAGATCAGCTAATCATTCTTTCAAGCCCTGTACTAGCCAAATCATTCGAACATAAAAAACAGTCTCACTTCCCATGACAATTTACCAACTAATTTTTCACCTCACAGATGAAATTTAATAATTATAATACTACTAATGAAAATATTCTTATATTTTTAATTAATGTTAATTTTTAGCTCAACTTTGGCGAAGCCAAATTTGAGCTTATGCCATGGCACGTCGTCCGCCTGTCCATCTGTCCGTCAACAATTGGATACGGCTTGGGCTAGAGGCCGTATTTATGAACCGATCTTTACGAAACTTCTTGGGTACGTTTGTTATGACAGTGGGACGAGAACGAGTGTTTTTGGGTGCGGTCCGAAATTCAAGATGGCTGCCAGCCGCCATTTTGTACCGACGATGCAGAAATCTGTTTTTTTGTACAGAACTTCCATATGAAAGCTCTAATTTGAATAATTTTTTGTATGAATGTTTAGTACCATGGGATGCATCACATATAATACGGGTTTTTTTCTCGTGCGTAAATTATGCAAATTAGACTAACTTTGATGTTTTTTGGTGTTACTTTCAGCACTATAAGTGCAAATGCCAATACGGCTCGGGCTAGAGGCCGTATTTATGAACCGATCTTTACGAAACTCCTTGGGTACCTTTGTTATCACGGTGGGATGAGAACGAGTGTTTTGGGGCCCGGTCCGAAATTCAAGATGGCCGATAGCAGCCATTTTGTACAAAATTTGGTGCAATCAGATTTTTGCACAGAACTTATATATGAAAGCGCTGATTTGAATAATTTTTTGTGTGAATGTTTAGTACCATGCACATCACATATAATACGGGTTTTTTTCTCATGCAGAAATTATGCAAATTAGATGAACTTTGATTTTTTCAGTGCTACTTACAAACAGTAAGTACACATGTCAATACGGCTCGGGCTAGAGTCTGCATTTATGAACCAATCTTCACGAAACATCTTGGGTACCTTTGTTATCACCGTGGGACGAGAACGAGTGTTTCTGGGTGCGGTCCAAAATTCAAGATGGCTGCCAGTGGCCATTTTGTACCAAAATTAGGTCTAATCAGTTTTTGTACACAACTTCTATACGGCTCAGGCTAGAGGCCGTATTTATGAACCAATCTTTACTAAACTTCTTGAGTACCTTTGTTATCACCGTGGGATGAGAACGAGTGTTTTTGGGTGTGGTCCGAAATTCAAGATGGCCACCAGCAGCCATTTTGTACCAAAATTAGTGCAATCAGTCTTTTGTACAGAACTTCTGTATGAAAGTTCTGATTTGAATAAATTTTTGTATGAAAGTTTAGTAACATGGAATACATCACATATAGTACGGGTTTTTTTCTTGTGCAGAAATTATGCAAATTAGATGAACTTTGATTTATTCAGTGCTACTTATACACTGTAAGTGAAGTGCACATGTCAATGCGGCTCAGGCTAGAGGCTGTATTTATGAACCGACCTTCACAAAACTTGGCTTGAGTACCTTTGTTATCACCTTGGGACGAGAACGAGTGTTTCTGGGTGCGGTCCAAAATTCAAGATGGCTGCCAGTGGCCATTTTGTACCGAAATTAGGTCCAATCAGTTTTTTGTCACAACTTCTACACAGCTCATATTTGTGAACTGATCTTCACAAAACTTCTTGGGTACCTTTGTTTTCACCTTGGGACAGGAATGAGTGTGTTTTGGGGTACCTTTGTTATCACTGTGCTATGAGAACAAATATTTTGGGGTTCAGTCAGACCCACTCTGGGACTCTAAAGATTTCTTTTCTAGTTTAGCATCTGACTGTCACCCACCTTTACAATACTTTACCTATACATTTGTTACAGGCAATGGTCAGTATTTATGTACAGACCGTTACAATACTTTATATGTACCTTTGTTATCAGGTCATTACCTAGATGTTTGTCATTGCTGTGTCACATACTGTACATGTACATGTCTTTGTCTTAACAAGTTGAGCAACAGTGTCATTGACACTTTCATTAGAACATAATATATATCAATTTACAACAAGTAATTGCGCCGACTCCCCCCCCCCCCCCCCCCTCCAAAAAGAAAAACAAAACAAAAAAACAAAAACAAAAAACTTCCTGGGCGAATCGATCTACAAGGTTTTTCAGAAAAGTTACCCGGTTCAAGGCTCAATATCATTCTCAGGTTGACTCTGTACATCTCATTATTTTACTTTATTATTTTATTATTATTATACATTTTATTTTTCAGTCATTGAATCACCAGAACAGAATAGCATGAACTTCTGGTACTGCTGGTAAAGCTGGCACTGAATCGCTTGTAACAGTATTGAAGACGAAATGATGCACCGAAGCATGATGTCATTTGGAATATCAATAAATATCTTTTAGATAACGTGTGATAGTTCATAGGCTAGCATATAATAATATATTTTTTTCTTTTGAATGACAGGCAAAATTACCAGCCAAAGCTATAGTCATGCAGCAAAGGATACCAAATGCTTACGATAAAACACAGTTGCGGTTAGATGTGAGTATAATTTATTGAACCTTTTGCATTGTAATGTTGAAATATCAAAATTTCAAGTTCCTAATGCATCTAGGAATTTAACCACTTCTGTTTTGCCCTGCCATCCTCAAATTTCAGGTAGAATCAAATCGAATCAGGCACCAAATTACGAATTGAATCAAGTCTCGAAATGAATCTCAGTGTGCTTTGCAAATTGTGGATCTTGCACCCTCTTACAACCATAAATGTTGTCAGTCTCCACTCAAGTATTGTGTGCAATGTCTACTCATGCAAATCAAGCAAAAATGCTGAGCATTCCACAATGGAATTAATGTAATTTTCGGAAGCGGAACCTGCTTGAACTCTTCTTCTATCATCAGGTCTCCTGTACGGGAGAGAGGGGTGGGGTGGGATGGGGGTTATCCTGTACAGGAGACCTGATGATAGAAGAAGAGTTGAAGAGGACACACTTTCTTGGATTTTGTAGAATTTTGAGGATATTTTTATACTGTACCAATGACCCAGACTTAGCTGGTGCTAACTCTAACAAAACCAGGGCCAAACACAAATTTTGCCCCCCAATCCCCAAAATTTGCATCCAAAACCAAAAGAAATCATGTCCTATAGGACCTCCATACTACGCCCCCACTGCGCATGCGCAGTGTCAAGGACGTCCCAAAATTGGCGCCAATTATCATTCTCTGTTTGGCCCTTCATCAGTCAACATCTCACTGATCTTTGTGCTTGTAAATCTCAGTTTAAAGGATGCCAGACACGTAATTTTTGGAGAAATGGTGATTCTAAGGAGGATATAGAAGGAGGAGAGGAAAAAGGAGTGACAAAAAATAATCGGCTGTACTTAAAATTTTTTATGAAATTATGTTAAGTTGCCTATTTTCGAGGCATGGGCCTCTTGTTGTCATTCTTGCTAAAATGTTGCACTGCTTATTCAGTGTTTCCTCTCCCCTGACCTTCTAAGTCCCCCCTTGCAATTCTCCCATGCTTTTGGCATATTTTTGAGAAAGTTCATTTCTAAAATTTTCTTGGGAGAGTTGCTTGGTTACAGAATGTTTTCTGTTATTTTCCCCATAGTTACGTTTTCACCCATGGGTGTATAAACGTTGTGTTCTGCATCTTCCATCTGATGTTCTGCAGATTCTCCCCTGGGAGTCTCTGTCTTGCATCAGATAGAGTGTAATTTTGATGACTGATTTCGGGCCAGTTTTTTTAGTGCCTGGAGTCATGTTTTCTGGTGTTTTACACTGTTTGTTTACATTGGCAACAGCCTTTTTTGAGGGGGGCTGTTTGCCTTTGGTGTAGTTTATCTCACTATAAGATACATTTATATTATCCGTAAGTGTCTCATTAATTATTTAATATAAATTTAAAATTTTTGACCACACTTTGCCATCGGATCCATCGGGGCTCAACGTTACTTTTCAGAAACTTGGGCTTCGCTGAAAAAATATTTTTTCAAAATTATTTTGATTTGCAATTGTTTTTTCATTTATTAATGGATCATGTTATTATGTATCTTTGTGTCAGGGGTTTGTGCGAGTAACTAGAACTTGTTGTTGACTTTTCACAATGAAAGGATATTGTTCAAATTGTAATGGGAAGAAATCTTCCTCTGACTTTCATGATCATTGTATTAATTGTAGTCAGTGTTCTCGCACTAATCCCTGTTCTATATGTCAATATTGGGATGACAAACATTGGAAACGTGTGTCACGGTATGTTGTTACTGGAGAAAGGGCTATGCCGGCTCTTTCTCTGCAAGGTCACTCTACTCTCTCAGTTTCTATTTCAGAGGAACAAGAACAGGGTGATGCGCTTCCGTCGTCACAAATGAATTCAGAGCTAGCGGCAAAAGTGCTCATGGAGATTAAACAAATGTCGTCCGCTAGCTCGCCCGGTGTAGCGTCCATTCACCGAATGGTTCGGCAGCCGGGTTCGTCCGATGCGGTCCAGGAGGAAATGTTGGGTGATGCGAGCACTATAAACATTCAATGTGCACACCCAGTGACGGCGGATAGTAAGCGAGATCGGAGGAAGCCTTTGAGTCCGGTTCCTAGCTCGTCCAGGTCCAGCCGGGCCGCGAGCGAGAGAGGCCCCTCTCTCGTACAACAACATCTGGGACCAGATGTTGTGGTACAAAATGTGTCGCAAGCGGAGCATACGTCCGTCGCTCGGGACGCTCCGTTGTATAGGCAGTCTGCGGAGACTGCTAAGGCTTCTTCTTCTCGTCAGCGCACACGACCGCACCTTGGCTGCGTGACCGCCGATATCTTACCAGCTTCGCCGATCAAGGATTCTTCGGCGACCAGGTCACACCATCCGGCAGCCAGGGACACGAGGCCGATGGACTCCGGACGTTCGCATAGAAAAAGTATGCGGGAGCCATCTGATGCGGAGCTGCCCTCGGCAAAGCAGCGAAAGACTGCGCCTCCGCAGGTCTCGATGCCGGACATTCTTGTGCAGATAGCACAGCTTATCGCAGCATCCCAGCAGCCGACAGAAACGGTGTCGGATCGAGAATTATCCGACGGCGCTGGGTCGGTACGCTCCGCCGAAGCATCGGGGGCGGACGACCGGGAGCATCATGAGGTCCGACCGGATGGTGAAAGGGATACGGATGATTTGGAGCTATCCCTTTCGGAACAACATAAAGCTGCCGTGGACTTCATCCGGCACTTTCTCCCTCAAGTTGTTCCGTCGGGCCAGACTGCTGCGCTTCCGGACAAGAGGATTATAGCGTCATTGGACTCTGAATTTTTTGAGTGGTTCAGGGACATCGCTCCCGAGTTTCCGTCGCAGTCCAATAATGTTGCAAGAACATTTGAATTATTGAACGACGCTATATTTAAACTTGCTTCCAAGACGGGGAAAGCAGGTTTCTTGTCCGCCAATACTCTCAACCTGCCTTTCATTAATGCAAGGAATAAATTCGACACGGCAGGACAGGGTATTCCGAGAGTTCCTCTGCGTATGGACGACGAGGCGGAAGACTTAGAGCTATCATTACCGTCGTCGGCTTCTATTCCAACCGCGGTGTTGGAAACAGCTATTTCGTCTAACAGAGCCAATTTAGATGCCTTATCTTACGCAGATCACCTTACTAAGGCGTTATCACTGCGCCTTCAAGGGAAAGAATTTCAGGATATACAATCCTCTTTAAGACTTCTTTCAAGGGCAGTAGCTTATTCCACGTGTAACTCCGCCCTTTCAGTGGCAAACCTGGAGTTGGTTAGACGTGATGCAGCCCTAGCTACATCCACACTCGTGGATACTAAGGTGAAGAACTCTCTTAGAGTCGCTTCGGTCTCCGGAGAACTTCTCTTTGACGGCAAGCTTTCTGCTATTTATGATAAAATTACAAGAAAGCTTCGGATTCTCTGTTGTTCAAATCTGCTTCTAAGAAGTCGGATACGGCAGACAAGAATAAGACAGGCACTTCTGGGTCTAATGCACCCAAGAGAGGTTCCTATAGAGGTTCCGGTGCGTCCTCTTGGTCTTATTCGAGAGACCATCAGGGTAGCGACTCTCGTTCGGGACGTCCTTCGAGCCGGGACAACCGGTCGGACGCCCCGAGGTCGACGGGACGAGGTGCGGGTCGTGGAGGGCGTGGTTTCTCCTACCGCAGGCCTCGCAGGTCCAGGAGGTGATGGCTTAAACCTCTATCGCGTACTGGTTGGCGGAAGGTTGTCAAGCTTTTCACAAGAATGGGCGTCGATTACGGACGACCCTTGGGTGAGAGGAGTGACTTCGGAAGGCCTAAAGTTATCCTTCAAACGAAAGCCTCCATTAACTCGAAGTCCAAAGTGGACTCAACTTCCGTCAAATCCGCAGAAAAGAGACGCTCTGTTATCAGAGGTGCAGTCTCTTTTAATGAAGAACGCGGTAGAGGTCGTAGAAAACCAGGAGACTTCGGGATTCTACAGCCATCTGTTTCTGGTTCCGTAACCAGACGGCTCGTTCCGTCCAGTCATAGATTTGAGCTGGATAAACAAGCTGATCGTCGCTCCGAAATTTTATATGGAGACGATTCGGTCGGTCAGAGCGAGTATTCGGGTGAACGATTATGCAACAAGCATAGATCTCAAAGATGCGTACTTTCACGTCATGGTACATCCGACATTCAGAAAGTATCTACGCTTCGCAGTCCTAGGAGTGGTGTATCAATTCCGGGCGATGTGCTTCGGACTGAATCTAGCACCCTGGGCTTTCACTCGGGTAATGAACTCGGTAATGATCTATTTCCGAGCTCATTCGTCTGCGGTAACGTCGGCCTACCTGGACGACATTCTTCAGAGGTACGGCAACGAGTTAACGCTTAAGAACGATGTTCAGAATCTACTTCTATTGCTCCGACGTCTCGGTTTTATAGTAAACGAGGAGAAGTCGGATCTGGTGCCGTCCAAGTCATTCACTCATCTGGGAATGAGCTTCGAGACGCACAACAATCTCGTTCGTCTGCCGTTAACCAGAGCGAAATTAGTCAGTTGTTATGCTCGCTATTGTCTGCACGCGGACAAAGTCACAGCGAGAGAATTTATGAGACTGATAGGTCTGTGCGGAGCCGCTGCGGATCTCATTCCGATGGGGCGGTTACGCACGCGTCCTCTCCAAATTTTCTTGACTCAGAATTGGAGTGTGAAAATTCATTCGCTCGACGTAGACGTTCTCTTGTCAGATCAAGTGAAACAAGAGATTCAGACTTGGGCAAACATTCAGTGGTTAACTCAGGGAGTTCCGCTGCAGTTGCCGGATCCGAGTTTTACCATTATGACGGATGCCAGTCAAACAGGTTGGGGTGCATCATTGATCCCAACGGATTCGAGATGCCAGGGTCTTTGGGATCCGCTATTCCTGTGCAAGCACATAAACTTCAAGGAAATGATGTCAATTTGGCTTGCGTTACGTCATTGGATGGACATTATTCACAATGCTCATGTCCAAATCCTATCCGACAATACGACAGTAGTGGCGTATATACGGAATCAGGGAAGCACTCATTCAGTTCCGTTGTTCAATCTAACGGAAAGAATCCTTCTGTTTGCGTTAGAACATCAGGTTCTTCTTTCGGTCCGTCACATACCGGGTCGTCTGAATGTGCTAGCAGACTCCCTTTCACGAAAGGGTCGCTTGTTGCCGTCGGAGTGGACTCTCAACAAACAAGTATTCAATCAGATTTGCTACCAATGGGAACGGCCAATGATAGACTTATTTGTGACACATCTGAACAATCAGTTGCAGACGTATGTGTCTCCGTGTCCGGATCCAAGAGCATTTGCAGTAGACGCTCTGTCGATCCCTTGGGACTGAATGATAGGATATGCGTATCCTCCAGCGCCGTTAATTCAACAAGTATTGCTAAAGATAAAACAATCTCAGTGCAAGATTCTGTTGGTAGCATCTCTGTCGCCACAGAGACCGTGGATAAATCTACTCAGGTGTCTGTTGTGGGACCTACCGCGAAAGCTTCCTCCACGGGAGGATCTTCTTTCGCAGGGGAAATCGCGTCAACTCCATCACAACCCGCAAGGTCTCAACCTTCACGTTTTTCCGTTGTGCGGTCCTTCTTGCATGGCAAGCACTTTACAGGACGAGCAGTGGACGCGATTTCTAACTGTAGGAGGACCTCCTCTTCGCTAAACTATGCGGCTAAGTGGAAGGTTTTTCGTCGTTGGTGTAGGGATCATTCTGTAGATATTTTTGATCCCTCTATACCAGACATTGCAAACTTTCTAGTATACTTGTTTGATGAAATCAAACTGCAGCCTGTTACTATTAAGGGTTATAGGTCTATGTTATCTGATACCTATGCACATCATGATAGTTTACAAATTGGATCTAATGTCTCTTTATCTAAGTTGGTTAGAAACTTCTCAATAAATAGACCCAGAACTCTTAGATTAATTCCTAAATGGAATTTAGCTTGGGTTCTTCTTAAATTGAAGGAAAAGCCATTTGAACCTCTTGGGACAGTAGATTTCAAATTCTTATCTTATAAGACAACTTTTCTCTTAGCTTTCTCTTCTGCTAGAAGAGTCAGTGAGCTTCATGCACTGTCGGTGGATGATTCTCACTATCGTAGTGTCAGGAACACTATCACCTTCACTACTAATGTGGGTTTTTTAGCTAAGAATCAGGCTCCTAATAAATATCCGTAACCTATTGTTATTAAGGCTCTTCCGTCTTCAGACGGGTGTAGGCCTTTACTCTGTCCTGTTAGAGCGTTACGTATCTATAAACAGAGATCTCAGTTTATCAGAAAGGGACGGAAACGTTTCTTTCTGTCTTTGATGCCTAATAGAAGGGACATTTCGGTCCATTCTATTGCTAGATGGATTCAATTAACTATCCGTACTGCTTATGAGAGTTTATCTTCTTCTCAGCAGTCTGTGCTTAAGATTTCCGCTCATGAAGTAAGAGCTCTTGCTACTTCTTGGGCTTATGCTAATAGTGTTGCTATTACAGATTTAATGAAGGCTGCTTATTGGTCTCAGCCATCCACATTCACGAATTTTTATCTCAGAAATATTGAGTCCATTTCTGGAGACCTGCATTGTTTAGGTCCGTTATCTGTTGCTCAGAATGTCGTCCACTAAACAGTTGCAACTATAGTTATGCAGGCTTTCTGTTCCGGCAGTGACTCCATCCGGCTGCCCTCTTCGCTCTGGGCTATTTGACCCAGGGCAAGGGGAGGGGGGGCGGGTGTTCCCTTAGGTCACCTGTTTATAGTGAAAAGCAAGGGAATGCCTCCTCCAAAGTCAGTATTTCTGAGTCGCTTCCGGGATGGTTTTAAAGTGTAATATTAATGTTAAAATTCATTCATGTCTTATTTTTAAAGTGTTGCTCGGTGTGAAGCATTTGTATATGTCAAGTGTCAAACGGGCTTTAATATACAATACTCGGACACTTTTAAAAGATTATAAAGAGTCTCAATTCTCTGGACTACTTTATTTATTGGCTTACTTTAAAAATAATTAGTATAAGGGTTATACTGGATGTTAATAGAGAACATGAATATTATTGTGCTCAATTATTAAGGGTATTGTATCTTTTTAATTTAATATTAAATAAGAAAGATACATGTAAAGCCTAATACTCCTTTTCTCCTTAAGGGGTTACCTCTTTATTATATAGTTGAGCTTATTGGATTTTCCTCTATGTCCTAGGCCCTCCAGCCTTTTTACTATTCAGCTAAGTCTGGGTCATTGGTACAGTATAAAAATGTTAAAAAATTTATAGTAATTTATATATTTTTTATACTTACCAATGACCCAGACGGGGATGGCCCTCCCAGGAGTTGGGAACTCTTGCCTCCCCGCTGAGTACATAGCGCTGACCAGGAACTGCCAGTAAGAATGATAATTGGCGCCAATTTCGGGACGTCCTTGACACTGCGCATGCACAGTGGGGGCATAGTATGGAGGTCCTATAGGACATGATTTCTTTTGGTTTTGGATGCAAATTTTGGGGATTGGGGGGCAAAATTTGTGTTTGGCCCTGGTTTTGTTAGAGTTAGCACCAGCTAAGTCTGGTCATTGGTAAGTATAAAAAATATTTAAATTACTATAAATTTTTTAACATCTCGACAATTTGAAAATTTTCGAATTGATGCGATTGAAATTTATTTATTATGTCTCCCCTAAACAAGAAGGGAGACATATTGTTTTAGTGCATAACCTTCTTCTTCTTCTTCTCATACAAACTTTGTCTGGAGCATAACTTTTTTGTCTTTTGACCTAGACCTTAGATATTTGGCATGTGGATGTATCACGTGTACCATACTGAATTTCATGTGACCTTGACCTTTGACCTGAAGGTCAGATTTATGTGCTTTTTTAAGGGAAACTTCGCCTGGACCAGAACTTTTTTGTCTTTTGACCTAGACCTTAGATATTTGGTACGATTGTCAACATTATTCATGTATATATAATTTGCAGTGCATTAAATAGAAAGGAAGGTGAGACATATGTTTTAGTGTGCTAAAACAGTTTCTAGTTTATTTATGTATTAAGGTTTAATTTCACTTTTAACAGTCAAGGTCATGTTGTGTCGGTGACAGTTTTACGGGTGGAGGAAGCCGGAGTGCCCAGAGAGAACCACAGAGCAACGACGAGCAGCTGCCAGCTCCCCAACATCGTAACTCCACACTGCAGCACAGGTAGGGTTAGATTGGTTGAAGACATGCACACCATGCAGTACGAATTAGTGCACGGAAGCATCGTGCCCCCATGTGGACAGTTGGAGTTAAGTGCCTTGCCCAAGGACACAACGCAGGAGTCCGAATCATTCGCTCAGATGGTTACCCATCCAAGGACTAACCGGGCTCGACGTTGCTTAAGTTCGGCGATCTGACGAGAACCGGTTACTGCATTGCCACCTCACCCTCTGTGATTGAAACCAAATTGAATCAAATCATAGAGGCTATTTCAAATCGAATTGAATTTTGAAGCTTCGCAGGGCCCTATGACAGACCTCATTGACCTTTGTCAAACAGGATTGTATTGATTGAATTTAGATCGTTTTGTTAAAAGGGTTAAAAATATGTGTAATAATGTATAGAATCTTGAACCATCCCAAGTACTTGGCCTGCCCAAATCATGGTAAGAAAAATTAATTATTTTTCAGCTCTCCTGCTATGAAATAGAGGTGAGGTAATGTCTTGACCCCATCAGCGTCGTCAATGTCCAATTTTGTAAGCGTTTAAGTAAATTTTTTCTAACCCAGTGGCCCCAGGGCTATTATATTGCAATTGTGGCTTCTTTAGTACCATAACTACAGTACTGAACCCTTATTTTTTAGAAATTTTTCTTAATTTTTTGTTTAGGTGAAAACTTAGTAATTTTCTGTTGTAAAAGGTTGTGTTAAAGTAATATTTAATACGATGTGTTTTATCATGATTGTAGTTTCTCTTAACCCTTCTACTTAGTATATGTGCTGTTATTTTTGTCGTTTTTTTAGCAAAACATCTTGTGGAATTGTAAAAATTAAAGTCAGCTCCAATATCTGAATTGTAAGAGTTTGTGTTTGAGTTTATTTCTTCAAACCCACTGTCCCCGGGCCTTCAACTTGCAACTGGAGGTTATTTAGGACCATGACTACAGTACTTAAACCTTGTTTTTTGTATTATTTTTTTTCATATGGAAACTTCATATTTTTATACTGTACCAATGACCCAGACATAGCTGGTGCTAACTCTTAAAATATAGGGCCAAACACAAATTTTGCCCCCCAATCCCCAAAATTTGCATCTAAAACTAAAGAAAACATGTCCTGAGAGGCCCTCCACACTTCGCCCCTACTGCGCATGCGCAGTGTCAAGGACGTTCCGAAATTGGCGCCATTTATCATTCTAAGTTTGGCCCTTCATCAGTTAACATCTGACTGATCTTTGTGCTTTTAAATCTCAGTTTAAATGATGCCAGACACATAAATATTAGTGAAATGGTGATTCTAAGGAGGATAGAAAAGGAGGAGAGGAAAAGAATGTGTGACAGAATATTATCAGGGCTGTAACTTAAAATTTTTTAATGAAATTATGTTAAGTTACCTATTTTCAAGGCAGCAGCCATTTTGTTGTCATTCTGATTATTTAGTTACACTGTTTTTTCAAGTGTTTTTCCTCTCTCCCTGTCCTTTAAGTTCCCCCTTGCTATTCTCCCATGCTTTTGGCATAATTTCTGTAATTATTATTACTAAAATTTTCTTGGGAGTTTAGCTGAATAACAGAATGAATTCTGTTCTTTCCCCATGTTTACGTCTTCACCTACGGGTGGTTAGGCGTTGTGTTCTGCATCTACCATCTGATGTTCTGCAGTTTCTTCCCTGGAAGTCTCTGTTTTGCATCAGATGGTGTATTTTTGGTAACTGATTTCGGGCCTGGGTGCCTGGAGTCTTATTTTAGTGTTTTTACACTCATTGTTTACATTTACAACAGCCCTCTGTGTGAGGGGGGGATTTCTAAATAATAATATCTTTATGTTATTTCAATCATAACTAGATACATTATTATTGTTCGTAAGTGTTGAATAAATTGTTTAAAATATTTTTAAAATTTTTGTCCACACTTAGGCTTGGGATCCATTGGGGCTCAACGTTACTTTTCAGAAACTTGGGCTGTTCTGAAAAAATATTTTTTCAAAATATTTTGATTTCAATTATTTTTTCTATATTAATGGATCATATTATTATTATGTATTTTGATTGCCAGGGATTAGTGCGAGTACCAGGACTTGTTTTCTTTTCACATTGAAAGGATATTGATCAATTGTTTTAAGAGGAAGTCTTCCTCTGACCTTATTATCATTCTATATGTGGTCAGTGTACTCGCATTAACTCCGGTTCTGTATCGTATGATTTCGATGACAATATGGGAAGCGTATGTCACGGTATGTTGTTGGGGATTTGGACACTCCGGTCCTTTCCCCGCAGGGTCACTCTACTTTATCAATTTCTATTTCAGACGATCAAGATTAGGGTGATGTATCTGTGATGTCTTCCAACAGTGTGCCTCCGTCGTCACAATTAATGAAGGGCTAGCGGAAAAGTGCTCATGTAATACGCCAATTGCCTAAGAGGACCCTAGTAGGTTCGACGGCCTTTGACGTCCGCTAGCTCGCCCGGTGTAGCGTCCATTCACCGAATGGTTCGGCAGCCGGGTTCGTCCGTTGCGGTCTAGAAGGAATTTTGGGGTGATGCGAGCACTATAAAATTAACTTAATGCACACCCAGTGACGGCGGATCAGAGGGAGAACGGAGGAAGCCTTTTAGTCCGGTTCATAGCTCGTTCCGGTCCATCCGGACGGCAAGCGAGAGAGGCCCCTCTCTCGTTCAACAACATCTGGCCCCAGATGTTGTGGTACAAATGTGTCGTTAGCGGAGCATACGTCCGTCGCTCGGGACGCTCCGTTGTATAGGCAGTCCGCTGAGACTGCTAAGGCTTCCTCTTCTCGTCAGCGCACACGACCGCACCTTGGCTGCGTGACCGCCGATATATTACCAGCTTCGCCGATCAAGGATTCTTCGGCGACCAGGTCACACCATCCGGCAGCCAGGGATTCGAGACCGATGGACTCCGGACGTTCGCATAGGAAAAGTATGCGGGAGCCATCTGATGCGGAGCTGCCCTCGGCGAAGCAGCGATAGACTGCGCCTCCGCAGGTCTCGACGCCGGACATTCTTGTGCACATAGCACAGCTTATCGCAGCATCCCAGCAGCCGACAGAAACGGTGTCGGATCGAGAATTATCCGACAGCACTGGGTCGGTAGCCGGGGACCCGAGGCCTGCAGACTCCGGACGTTCGCATAGGAAGTATGCGGGAGTCAACGTACACGGAGCTTCCAGCGGCAATGCATCGTAAGTCCGCTACTGCACAGGCCTCGGGAACGGACGTGCTTTCCTTAATAGCACAGTTTATCGCAGCATCCCAGCATCAACTGAATCTGTCGCATATATTTTATCCGACGATGCTGGGTCGGGACGCTCCGCGGAAGCGGGTACGGACGTCCGAAAGTTTCATCCAGTCCGACGGGATACCGAAAGGGATTCGGTGGATTTCAAGCTTTCCCTTTCGGAACAACATATGCTGCGATGCCGGATAAGAAACTGATAGCGTCGGTGGACTTAGAAATTTTTGGTTCGGTTCAGGGACATCGTCCCTCAGTTCCGACATAGTCCAATAATGTCACACAAACTTTCGAATTATTGAACGACGCTATATATATTATTATTTTATGCTTGCTATCCAAGCATTTCTAGTTTCTTGTTCGAAGAATTATGGAGATGTCTTTCAAAAGTGTGCCTCTGTCGTCATAGTTAATGAAGAGTTAGCGGCAATAAGTGCTCATGGAATATGTCTATCGCTTACGGAGTGACATTCGCTAGCTCACCCGGTGTAGCGTACATTCATCGAATGGTTCGGCTGCCGGGTTCGTCCGTTGCGGTCTAGGAAGGAGATTTGGGTGATGCGAGCACTTTAATTACTTTAGTACTCACCCAGTGACGGCAGATTGAGGACAGATCGGAGGAAGCCAACAACATAGGGGACCGCATGTTGTGGTTCAGATATTTTACATTCGGAGCATATGTCCGTTGCTCGGGACGCTCCGTTATATTGACAGTCCGAGAGACTGTCTTTAATGCTTCCTCATCCTCACAGCAGGGCACACGACCGCACATTGGCTACGTGACCTCGAGTATCCGATCAGTTTCGGCATTCAGTGATTCCACAGCGAATAGGTCGCGCCATCCGGTAGCCAAGGGACACGAGGCCTATACACTCCGTTCGCTCGCATATTGGAAGTATGCACGCGGTAACGATCTCGGAGCTTCCTGCGGCAATGCATCGTAAGACCGCTGCTCCTCAGGCCTCAGTGACGGACGTGCTATCCGAGTTAGCACAGTTGTTTCGCAGCATCCCAGCAATTGACGGTTTCTCGGTCGAATCAGGAATTATCCGACGGCGCTGGGTCGGTGCGGTCCGCGGTTGCATCAAGCTACGGACGACCGAACGCTTTATAGGGTCCGACAGGATGGCGAAAGGGATTCGAAAGATTTCGAGTTTTCCCTTTAGTAGTATCGGAAGATGCCTTTCATATCTTCTGGCATTTCTTCCAGTGATTATTTTTCGGACTTCATTGCTGCGATCTTGGATAAGAGACTTATAGCGTCATTGGACTCGGATTTTTCGATCGGTACAGGGACTTTGTCCCTGACTTACCGACGCAGTCCAATATTGTAATTACAACATGTGTTTTATTTTTCGACGCTATATATTTATATATATATACAAGCCTGCTACTAAGCATGATAGTTTAGTTTCTTGTCCGCGTGGCTCATTTCTGCCATTTTATCTTTTTTACATATAGTTTATTTTGGCAGAGCAGGGCATACCGAGAGTTCATATGCGTCTAGACGGTGTGATTAAAGACTGCATATATTCTTTTTCACCGTTTATGTCTTTTCCAATTTCAATGTTGGGAACGACATTATGTATAGTAGACTTAACTTAGACGCTTTATTATACGTAATCCGCCTTACTGAGGCGTTATCATTACGTCTTCAAGAAAAGATTTACGGGATATTATTCTCAATGTAATTTCTTTTGAGGGCAGTAGTTTGTTCACGTATAACTCCGCCCTTCAGTGGCTGATTGGAGTTGGTTAGACGTGAGGCAGCCCTAGCTACATCCACGCGTGGATAGTAGGTTAAGAACTCTCTCAGAGTCGCTTCGTTCTCGGAGGAGCTTCTCTTCGACGGCAACTTCCGGCAATCCATGAATTGCTTGATTTATACATTCTCTTGTCTATCTAGTGTTACAAGAGATTCAGACTGGGGCAAACATTCGGTGGTTGACTCAGAGAGTGCCGCCGCAGTTGCCGGACCCGAGTGTGGCTGTTATGACGGTTGCCAGTCAAACAGATTGGGATATATACTGATCCCTACGGATTCGAAGTGCCGGGGTCTTTGGGTTCCGCAGTCTTTTAGCTATCAGTTAACTTCCGCGGAATAATGTTTTTTAGGCTTGCTTTATGTCATTGCATGTACATTATTCAGAAACGCATGCCCAAATTCCTGTCCTTTAATTCGACAGTAGTGGCGTATCTCCGGAACCAGGGAGGCACTCTTTCGTTTCCGTTATTCAATTTAATGGAAAGAATCCGTCTGTTGGTTATAGTACACCAAGTTCAGTTTTGGTCCGTCATATTCCGGGTCGTCTGATTGTTTTATCGGACTCCCGTTCTCTTACGGGTCGCTTGTTGCTGTCAGAATGGACTCTCAACAGACAAGTATTCAATCAGATTTGCTATCTTCGGGAGCGCCCAATGATGTTTTATTTATGACACAGCTGGCTAATCAATTGCAGACGTATGTGTTGGCTTGTCCAGATCTCTGAGCTAATACTGTTAACGCTCTATTGATCTATAGGACGGAATGATAGGATACGCGTATCCTCCGGCGCTGTTGTTTTTAGCAGGTATTGCTAAGATAAACAACCACAATACATTTCTGTTGATAGCATCTCTATCTTCACAGAGATCATGAGTAATTTACTCTCTTGTCTACTGTGGATCTTAACGTGAAATCTTCCTCTATGTGAGGATCTTTTTTCACTGGGTAAATCGTGTCATCTTTATCACAACCAGCAAGGTCGCAACCTTCATGTATTCCGTTGTGTGGTCCGTATTGCATTGTAAGCACTGTACTGGACGAGCTTTGGACGCGATTTCTTACTATAGGAGATCCTCTTCTTCGCTATTCTATGCGACTAGAGTGGAGGCTCTTCCGTTGTGGTGTAGGGATCATTATGTTCATATGGTTGATCCCTCCATACTACTCATTGTTATTTTTTAGTATACTTGTTTCACAAGATCTACTGCAGCCTGTTGTTATTTAGGTTATAGGTTTATGTTACCTCATACCTATGCACTCTACGATAGTTTACAATTGAGTCTTTTGTCTCTTTATCTAAGTCAATTAGTAACTTTTTGATAAATAGACTTAGAATCTTTAGATTAAATTCCTATACGGATTTTAACTTCAGGTTCTTATTTAGCTAAGTAATCATTTGAGCCTCTGGAAACAGTAGTTTTCAAATTCTGACCTTTTAGACAGTAATTCTGTTGGTTTCTCTTTTACTGTAGAGTCAGTGAGTTTCATGCACTATCGATGGATGATTTTCACTTTCATAGTTTCGGAATCAATACTTCCGTTACTATTTAGGTTGGATTGTTGCATAAGAGTTAGGCTCCTATTATCCGGAACCTATTATTTTAAGGTCCTTCCGTCTTCGTATGGGCATAGGCCTTTACTCTTTCCGGGTACAGTTTATGTATTTATAAACAGATATCTGTTTATTACAAGGGCGTAAGCTTCTTCTGTCTTTGATGTCTAGTAGAAGGACGTTACGCTCCATTTTATTGTTAATGGATTCTATTAACTAGCGTACTGCTTATGGTATATCATTGGCTTAGCAGTTGTGCTTAAGATTTCGGCTCATGAAGTAAGAGTTCTTCTACTTCTTGGGCTTACTTTAATAGTGTTGCTATTATAGATTTTTGAAGGCTGCTCATTGCGCTCAGCCATCCATTCATGAATTTTATCTCAGAAATATCGAGTCCATTTCTGGAGGCCTCTATTGTTAGGTCTATTATCTACTGCTCAGAATGTCATTCACTTAACAGTTGCTACTATAGCTAGGTAGGCTGTCTGTTTCGGCAGTGTCTCCGTTCGGCTGCCCTCTTCGCTCTGGGCTATTTGACCCAGGGCAAGAAAAAGGGGGGGGGGGAGGGTGTTCCCTTGGGTCACCTGTTTTTACTATGAAAACAAGGGGATACCTCCTCCGGAGTTAGTAATTCTGAGCTGTTATTGGGATGGTTGTTTAGTGAGAAGTTTAAGTTTATAAAATTCATTCAAGTCTTAGTTTTTAAAGTATAGCCTTTGAATATTGCATATGTCAACGGACATGATTATGCAATTCTCACACACTTTTAGGAGTATAAGAGTCTCTATTCTCTAGACTTACTTTATTATTGGCTTACTTTAAAAATTATTAGTATAAGGATTATTGGATATTAATAGAGTACATGGATGTATGAAGCTCAATTTTTGGAAGGTGTTGTATCTTTCTAATTTATCATAAATAAGAAAGATACATGTAAGGCCTATTACTTCTTTTCCCTACAGGGGATGACTCTATTTTATTTTATTGAGCGTATTCCATTTTGCTCTATGTCCTTGGCCCTCCAGCCTTTTTACTATTCAGCTATGTCTGGGTCATTGGTACAGTATAAAAATGTTAAAAAATTTATAGTAATTTATATATTTTTTATACTTACCAATGACCCAGACGGGGATGGCCCTCCCAGGAGTTGGGAACTCTTGCCTCCCCGCTGAGTACATAGCGCTTACCAGGCACTGGTTATTAGAATGATAAATGGCGCCAATTTCGGAACGTCCTTGACACTGCGCATGCGCAGTAGGGGCGAAGTGTGGAGGGCCTCTCAGGACATGTTTTCTTTAGTTTTAGATGCAAATTTTGGGGATTGGGGGGCAAAATTTGTGTTTGGCCCTATATTTTAAGAGTTAGCACCAGCTATGTCTGGGTCATTGGTAAGTATAAAAAATATATAAATTACTATAAATTTTTTAACTTTCTGCAGTAAGAAGTTATGTTAAAGTAATTTTTTAGCTGTGACTGGCAGCTCTATAAGTGGCAATGTCTCTGTCGGTCTGTCTGTGACCAACGAGTTTGTCTGTGACCAACGAGTTTCAAAACTCAATAACTTTTGAAATACTTGATGGAATGACTTTATATTTGGCATATAAGTGTATCTTATTGATGTCTAGCCATTGGTCAATGCATGTGTTGTTCCAAATATTTTTCTTGGAGTTATGGCCCTTGATGAACTTAGAATTTTGTGAGATTGCACCACCCGTCGCAGCTACGGCGTCGATGTCGCAATTTTTTTTAGCTCTCCTACTTCAAAGAAGTGGTGAACTTATGTGGTGACTATGTCTGACCTGACATCAGACTCACATGTCCAGTTTTGTAAGAATTTATGTTTGGGCCATTTTCTTAAGTCTAGTGGGTCCAGGGCTTTTTATATTGCATATGTCAATTGTATGTGCTATCACAACAGTATGCAACCTTAATACTGTGCAGGGTTGGGGCAAATACTTTGCAAATGTTTTGAATACAAATACAAATAGTTTGAAATGTTTTGAACAAAAATACGAATACGCTAATTCCAGATGTATTTGAATACGTATATGAATACTTCACAATGTATTCATGAATACAAATATGAATACTTAAATACTTTTCTAATTATTTCTCCCAAATGGATGATAGTAAATTGAATTGAAAAAACCTAGAAAATCTTGGAACATTGTCAATGAAATCATACAAATATCAATGCCTACTGTGACTTTTTGTCCAATTTTGTCCAATTTCACCTAAAATTGTCAGCCCAAGTTTTGTCAATTTCTGTTGTAAAAATTAACGTTTCGGCCTTTAAAAGTTAAAAATCTGTTTCTCGGGCCCTTCCGCATTGTCCTTTGACTGCCGCATGCTCTCTTTTTATAACCAATGCAAACTTGAAAAAATAAAAATATTTTACCCCAGTTAATAAAATTGTTAAATTTGACCCTTGACTGCAAGAAGTCTTTGCAATGCTTTAGCATTGCAAAGCCTTCTTGCACCCAAGGGACAAAATACACCAGCACCCATGCTATTCTGTAGATTACGAGGTCTAAAACATAAAACAAACCAATAACATGAACTCTGATGTCAAAGAAATAATTACAAAAATAAAAAAATAAAATAAAACGTCCGCATGAATGCAATTTTACAAAAAAAGAGAAACAGAATCAATTTGAGGCCTTAGATCAGCTTTTGTGCAGTTTGTGAGGCCTTAACTTCCCACTACTGTGTATTTTTATATTTCTATATCATCTTTAGGTAATAAGCCTACTGTATTGGAAGATTTAACTGAATTTGTTTTATTTTTCTATCAAAATTTTAATGTTTTTCTCGCACGTCAATTTTAGGTTGTAAAAGAGAGCGTGGTGGCTCAGTGGTAGACTGTTGGACTTCTATATTAGACGTCCCGAGGTCAATCCTCATCCGTGACGACCCACGTTGTGTCCTTGGGCAAGGCACTTTTTCCAGGTTGCCTACATGGAGGCACGATAACGCCGTGTACTAAGGCATACTGCACGTCGAAGGTGCACATGTCTTCAACCACAGTAACCCTGATGAGCGGAGCTTGAACAAAGTTAGAATGTTGAGGAGCTGACAGTTGCTCGTCGATGCTCAGTGGTTCTCTCTGGGTACTCCGGCTTCCTCCACCCGTAAAACTGTCACGGTCACAATTAGCCATTGTGCATAAGTATGTGGCCTTAAACCCCAATAAATAATAACTAGGTTGTAAAACTTTGTGTTAAGGTGAGTTTTGTTTCTGAGAGTCTACCCAGGTCATTGATATTGTAGACTTGGATTACCAAAAAACCTTTGAAGTAATATTAACTTTGTGATAATCACAATATATCCCATTAAAAATTAAATATATCCTTTATGTTTTGACACTTCACATGATTGATGACTGGGACACGCTCTACCAACGATTCCCATTTCATGGTGATCAGGTTGCAAACATGGCTGCAATTGTGGATTATAGTTACTGTAGAAATCCTATGGGATATCACATTTTCATCTTCCTTTCTGGAACTACTGAGCTGATGTTAACCATCCTTGGCAGGAACGGTCTATGGAAGGTTCTCTACAACTGTTTCTCATATTGTTCCTGTTGGATGAAAAAACATGGCTGCCAGAGGCATTCTTTGATTCTGATTGGTGGATTTTGAATAATAATCTCCTCTGAAACTTCACATGCTTGATGACTGGGACACCCTCTACCAACGATCCTCATGCAAAGTTTATCGAGATGCAAACATGGCCAGAATTGTAGCTTATAGTTCCCATAGAAATCCTTTGGGAAATCATATTTTTACCTTCTGTTCTGCCAGGTGAGCTATTACAGGCTCTTTAGAGCCTCTTGTTCTGTCTCAATAGACTGGTCCTCTAGAACCCCTAAGAATGATCAAAGGAAAGTTAGGCTTTACCCAATGGCAGTACATGTATTTACATACAGTGTCTTTTGTGGTGAGTGTTGTCACCCTAAGTATTGAATATTATTTTCCAAGTTGAGGAGCCTGAAGTGTTGTTTACTATATGTTCACGTTCTGAAAACTGAACTGAAATTTTTTCCTGAAACCGAACCTAATCTGAAAAATTGAAGCCACACGGCTCTAACAAGTGACACCCAGATACAATTTTTATGTGTACCCATATCATGTATGGTACACATAATGTCGGCATCCGGGGTGGCCCTCTGCCGTTCTTCCATCCATTGTCTGTCTGTCCGTCTGTCAGTCCATCCAGCATCCGAATCCATTTCTTTGGCATTCGATAACTTGAAAAATATTGCTTAGATTGTCATGTTACTTTATATTTGGGTTCAGGTTACTGATGTTTTTGGTGTAAATCTGATAATTTGATCCTGAGATATTAACCCTTTAACCTTCAAATTGAGAATTCTTCCAATCCCTTTGGCATGAGATAACTCAAAACATATCAATCCAATTGCCATGTTACTTTATATGTATCTTCAGGTTACTGATGTGCCGCGCTGTATAGTTTTTGGTATAAATCTGATAATTTGTTCCTGAGATATTAACCCTTTATCCTTCAAATTGAAAATTCCTCCAATCATTTTTTGAAAAATATTGCTTGGATTGTTATGTTACTTTATATATATCTTCAGGTTACTGATGTTCTGAGCTGTATAGTTTTGGGTGTAAAAATCTGATAATTTGATCCTGAGATATTAACCCTTTATCCTTCAAATTGAGAATTCCTCCAATCCCTTTGGCATGAGATAACTCAAAAAATATCAATCCGATTGTCATGTTACTTTATATATGTGTTCAGGTTACTGATGTTCCAAGCTGTATACTTTTTGGTGTAAATCTGATAATTTGATCCTGAGATATTAACCCTTTATCCTTCAAATTGAGAATTCCTCCAATCCCTTTGGCATGAGAGAACTCAAAAAATTTCAATCCGATTATCAGGTTACTTTATATATGTATTCAGATTACTGATGTGCTGTGCTGTATAGTTTTTTATGTAAATCTAATAATTTGATCTGGAAATATTAACCCTTTATCCATCAAATTAGGTTCTCCAATCCTTTTCTATATGTACCCATACCATGTATGGTGTACATAATTGGTCCTGAGACAATGACAGCTTTCTACTAGTTGTGCGTGTGGGTATACATCTGACGATTTAATCGGCCTATTTTTCATTTTTGTTTGCACCACTTTTTAACCCTTTACCTAACGTAACGGCCAAAACCGGCCAGCGCTATTCTCAAAAATCGCCAATTAATTTTCATTCTATTTTTCATTTTTTGTCTCAAAAACATAGGTTATGACCCCTCGTTGGAACAAGCTCGTTGAGCTCTTTCCAACGAGGGGTCATAACCTATGTTTCTGAGACAAAAAGTGAAAAAAATTAGTTATTCAAGAATTATTTTTGCAAGTGTCATCTGCTTTTCAGGTTAGGTAAAGGGTTAACATATATTTTCATCTCAATATCGTTGATCTTGGCAATCACAGTGTGTTTACATCCTGTATTTTTTATTTTTTTCTTTCAGGTTGGAGATATTGTCACAGTAACAAAAATGAATGTAAATGGCCAATGGGAAGGTGAAATAAATGGTAAAAAAGGAATATTTCCATTTACACACATAAGATTTTTAGATGAAAATTCAGACTGACAAAAGCCAAAGCACATCATTTCTGTGGTGAATGATGGGACTTCATAAACCTTTACAATGAAATATCCTGAAACTTCTTTTATTAGAAGTTTGTACATAGGAGTTGATTACGGTCAATATTCATAACAGTGATCTTCCATTGTCCAGAGATGGACATCCATTTTTCATATATATATATATTTATACATCTCTTTATATATATATATGTTGTTTTGTGTGATTATATAAAATGGTACATAATTTCCTTAAACTGTTAATCATGTAATGTCAAATCTATCATTGTGAATATAACATGAGTTTAAAAGTCATTACGGTTTGGTAATGGCCCCAGAAGACAGAATAACAATATGAGGGCTTATTACCAGCCGGAGAAGATTAACAGCTCAATAGGAAGGACTGAGGACTTATTACTAGCCTGAGACAATTAAGGCCCAAGAGGAATTAATAACATCTTGAGGACAGTTATTTATTCTTCTTGAGCCATTTATAAACCAGGACGGGAGTGTGGTGGCTCCGTGGTTATGACATTGAACTTCAAACCCAAAGGTCCACGGTTCAATCCCTGCTAGGGGTAACTGCATTGTTTCCTTGGTCAAAGCATTTCGTCCCGATTGCCCATGTGGGGACAGTGTGGTGCTGTGTACTAAAGTGTACTGCACATCGATACTGCACTTGTCTTCAAACAATGCTAACCCTGCTTGCACAGGGTTAGTATGTTGGGGAGTCTGACAGCTGCTTGCTCTTGCTCAGTGGTTCTCTTCAGGTACTCAGGCTTCCTCCACCCATAAAACTGTCTGACAAGAGGTGACCCTGGCTGTTGAAAGTGTCATTAAACACCAGTAAATAAATAAATAAGCAAATAAACCAGGACGCCAAACAAGATCATGTTATTTTTATTATTACCGGACTGGAAGTGGGAGGCAGGACATTAATGAATTTTGTTTTCATTGACAACCTGCCACCCTCTTCCGATTGCAAGATGCCATGCATTTTGGAGTTTTACCATGTGGGTAAAATCTTGTTATAAAGTGGTAAAAATATGTTTTCTCCCTGCCTGAATCAAGGGAAGCATTTTTCATGATACAGTGGTGGAAAGAAGTTGTGACGATGTCTCTTTACTTTATCCTCCACCTTATATTATGCCCATATCTTTTTAGTGCTATTCACAAGCAAGCCTGGAAATAAGCAGACAGTCATCTGCAGAATGAGGTCCCCAGAGGGTGAATTTGGTGATGCTACCCTGCATAGCACTAAATTTACCCTCTGTGAACCTCAATCTGAATCAAGGTCTCAGGCCTGAACAGAGAGAGGTACCCAGACGAGAAATTGTCTGACTGTATGGGATAGCACCAGAAAATTCACCCTCTGGGGACCTCATTTTGGAAATGACTGATTTCTTGTTTCCAGACTTGTTCACCAGAATCACCAATCAGATTTTATTATTTTTTCAATTTTGCCTCTAAAATATAGCTTGTGATCCCTCGTGATAACCTCTAATTGGGGCTCAAATGAAGCATTACAAGATGTGTTTTGGAGATAGCTATATCTTTCAGAGGCAAATCCTGAAAATTTTCAGTTATTCAAGATGTTTTTTTTTTTTTGTGATTGTCCCAGTTGTTTGAGTACCTAAAAAATTGTTCAATTCCGGTCACATAATTTACAAATTGAAATTGAAAAAAGAAATTTTCAAAAAAATTCATCAAAAGTCCATATCATGTGACCCCTCCAGTGAGGGGTCACATGGTATGGATTTGTTGACATCTTTTGAAAAATTTGAAAAAAAATAATAAAAACAAAAATTTTGATATTGTGTGTTTTGGGTAAAGGGTTAATACACTTTGCTTTTGGTCTTTGCTTATTATTTTAATCTGAAAAAAGTGAAAAATAAATCTAAAATTGTTTAAATGCAATCCTAAATTCAAAGATTATCATGTTGTTGAATTGGAGGTCACTTGGCAAAATTTGTATAGATCTCTTGTTCTTGGCCAGGTACATTAAGCCAAAAGGATACTGCACACTCACTCCCATTTTACTTCCCATGAACTCATTTGATCAGGTCCAGTGGGCACTTAGTTATCAAAAGCTCAGTGTCACTAGAAGGACTGGGTGTATAAAAATATATTAAGGCCACACAAAGTAGATATTCTGTTTCTCAGGCCATTATTTGTGAAATTGCATGCGGGCGAGCGTTTTTTTATTTTATTTTTTATTTCAGTAATTACCTCTTTGCCATCAAAAGTTCATGTTCTTGGTTCAAGTTTTAGGCCTCATAATCTACAGAATAGCATGGGTGGTGGTTATTTCATCCCTTGAGTGCAAGAAGGCTTTGCAATGCTAAAGCATTGCAAAGCCTTCTTGCACGCAAGGGACAAATTCATCAATTTTTTTTAACTTGGGTAAAATATCAGACATGAACCATTTAATTTTAATTTTTTTAAAGTTTAAATTGGTTATAAAAAAAGAGCATGCGGCAGCCAAAAGGACCATGCGGGAGGGCCTGAGAAACAGATTTTTTATTTTTTTAGGCCTAATCCCTCCTGTGATGAAATTACGTTTTAGTGTCTCTTTGTAGAATATTATAGAACGATTATGAACACGGGTTGTATCTAAATCCTTGTTAATGTTTTGAGGAAGTCTAGGTTCAAATGAGGTCCAGCTAGGATGGAGGGTGTCATTTTGATAGGTCATTTCTCTTAAGGTTTTTTATACCCCCACTCTCTTATGAGGGAGCATTATGTCGACACTCTGTGCATCTGTCGTCCATCCCAAAACTTTTGATTTCTTTCAGTTAACTCAAAAACACATTCCCCAATCATTCTTATCTCTTCATATTGTGTTGTGTAAAGGTCCTTTCAAAAATTTTCCAGATTTGCTATCCAGCATGGCCGCCATGGTGCCCATCTTGATTTTAATTTCCATCAATTGATTCAAAAACATCTCCACCGATCATTCTCTTCTCTAGTTATTTCATTGAGGATGGGTAGTGGAAGATTCTTTTCGATAATTGTTTGGATTTGATTAGTTCCCTCCGAAGCTTCGAGATTCAATTCTATTTCAAATCTCATGTTCTTCGGTTTGATTAAAAATCACCTGCCTGATTCGTTTCCTCTCAAATCTTTTTCATAGGATATAGCTTGGTATCAGTCAGCTTCATCGCATCACAAAACGTATTGTTCGGATGGAAATCGTACATAAATAATGTTGAAATAAAACACTAAGTGTAACTTCCGCTACATTAATATAAATAACATCTGCACTCGTGCCACCAGTCATGCTAAGTGTAATATCACTAGTTGCCACCACTGTTAACCCTTTACCCAATGCAGACGATATCAAAATTTATTATTTTAAATATCATTTTTTTAAATTTTTAAAAAAATTTCAACACCATATCATGTGACCCCCCCCCCCATTGGAACGAGCTCAATGAGCTCGTTCCAATGAGGGGTCACATGATATGGTTTTGTTGAAATATTTTGAAAAAATTTAATTTTTTCAACTGCTCAATTTGCATATTACGCGGGCGGATGCGGGCGATTCGTCAGGTAAAGGGTTAAATGCATATTAAAAGTTTCCAAGCAATGTCATCGATGAACTATAATCTTTACAGGGTAATATTCCAACTAAATTGGATTATATTATCAGTCGGGATCTGAGCCATCACAGTCGGAACAAATCAAGTTTATACCACTCCAACCCGCATTGGTCATCTCAAGATTCTACTGATTTGATTTGATGTCGTATTCAATTTTGAATAATAAAAGGGATTTGATTGAAGATTTGATTCAAATCGAAAATGTGCGATTTGCAGGGCCCTGTTTTTGATATCCAGTTGGGCCACCGTGGTAGCCATCTTAATTTTGGGTTCCCATCAGAATGCCTTCACAATTCAATCTCATCACTTGGTGATGTATTGCGAATGTGGGATGAGGTTCTTTTTCAATAATTGTCTGGATTCTGTATTCAATATGGCCCCCACAGCAGCCATATTCATTTAGCCATATTGGCCATCTGGATTTTGGTTTCTGTCAACTCAAAATTGCTTTCACCATTCATTCTCATCTCTTGGTATTGTGTTGATGGTTGGTAGTGGAAGATTCCTTCGAATAATTTGTGGATTTGGTATCCAATATGGCTGCCATGATGGCAAGCTTGATTTGTGTTTCCGTCAGTTAACCCTTTACCTAACATGAAAGGAAGACAACACTTGCAAACAAAATCCATTTTTTTTTGCCTCAAAAACATAGCTTATGACCCCTTATTGGAATGAGTTCATTCCAAAGCTTAAGACTCCTTATTGGAATGAGCTCATTCCAATGAGGGGTCATAAGCTAGTTTTTGAGACCCAGAAAAGAAATACTGAAAATTGAATGGTGAATTTTGTGTGCCCCCCCCCCCCCCAAACCTGAATATGCCCCCCCCCCCCCCCCCCCGATCCCCCATCCCCTGATTACTTTCAAACATTATTAAACTTGACTTCATACTTGTGTTGTGGTCTTTCAAAAGCCCAAGATTGCTGACAGCATCCATAAGTCAAAACAGCAGTTTTGATTTATAATAATAAATATGAAAAGTATGACACTTTCTTGGGAGCATGATGGCTCCATGTTTAGGTGCAAGATTCAATCCCCGCAAGGGGTACCCGTGTTGTGTCCTTGGGCAAGGCACTTCATCCCGATTGTCCACATGGGGACACTGTGGCGCTATGTACTAAGTCGTACTGCACATCGATGGTGCACTTGTCTTCAGAGAATACTAGCCCTGAGTTAGTATGTTGGTGGGTGTAATAGTTACTCACCATTGCACAGTGGTTCTCTCTGGGTACTCCGACTTCCTCCACCCATAAAACTAGCCGACACATGATGTGGCTGTCAAAAGTGTTGTTGAACCCCAATAAATAAATAAATGAAAGTTTCTTAACACTGCTACAGACAGGATTAATCTACCATTGAATTCAGATTGAATGGAGCCCGCAGTCTGAATTTATCACCAAAGATTCTTTTTACGTATCATGAAAGCTTTTATCAGCTCTGTAGAAAAACTGTAACAATCTAATAATATGGGATACTTATTGTTGACTTATGTGTTCTTTTCTATTCTTTTTTTTATGGTTCCCTTACAGTTTTCAGGCTTGAAAGACCTGAGTGCTAGGAAGCCTCTTGATTTGTGTACCCCGGCCATATTGGTGTGTAACCAAGCCTGAAAAGAAGTCATTTCAAGAATGAGGTCCCCAGAGGGTTAATTTGCTGATTCTATCCCAAACAGTGCGCCAGTTTATCCTCTGGGCACCCCTGCTGTTCAGGCTTGAGACCTTGATTCAGATTGAGGTTTTCAGAGGGTAAATTTAGTGATGCTACCCTGCATCACTAAATTATTTAGTGATGCAGGGTAGCATCACTAAATTTACCCTCTGCTTATTTTCAGGCTTGTGTGTAACTGACTTGTTAACCCTTGACCCAAACAAAATGAGTCAAAACTGGCCCATGCTATTCACAAAAATCGTAATACAAATTTTATTTTTTCAATTTCTGTGTCAACAACATAGCTTATGACACCTCATTGTGCTCATTTCAGCGAGGGGTCATAGGCTATTTTTTAATGCACAGAATGAAAATATTTAGTTATTCAAGAATTTGGGGTGGGGGGGGGGGAGGTGGCAAATATCTATTTTTGTAGGTAAAGGGTAAGTTTTTTTCTGACAAGATACTTTTTTATGTATCATATATAAAGGTTTTATCATCTCCATAGAAAAATAATAATTCTAAATATTATGGGATGCTCATTGTTGAATTTATTTTTATGGTTCTATCACTGTTTTCAGTTTGGCAAAATACCAGGAAATCTCACGACTTGATTTTACTTAGCCATGTTGGTGAATTACTGGCTGATTAATGCTTCATCTTCCAGGACTTCATTGCCATGAACAATTTTAATACATAAACGTCTTAAAATTTTCAGTTTAGGCTATTAAAAAAAATTCTTGTTTCTCAGGCACCTCCTTCATCATAGAAAATCGGCCTCATCACCTTTTTTTATACCCCCACAACTTGGGGGGTGGGGTGGGGGGTGGGTGGGGGTTGTATTCTGGAATCACCTTGTCTGTCCATCCATCTGTAGACATAATTTTCTCAGATGTTTGTGGACCAATCTGCTCGAAACTTGGTATGAATGTTCACCGCCATGGGAACCTGTGCACCTGCGATCCTAGTTCCAGTCGGATTATTTTTTGCCAGAATTATGCCCCTTTTCAACTTGAAAAAACAGGCCTAAAAATTTTGTTCGGAGATTTTCACAGATGTTTATGGGTTGATTCCTTTGAAACTTGGTATGGATCTTTACTACCACGGGAACCTGTGCACCTTCAATTATAGTTTCGATCGGAATTTTTTTGTCAGAGTTATACCCCTTTTCGTCTTAGAATGCCTGAATTGCCTAGAATTTTGTCCGGAATTTTTCTCAAATGATTATAGGTCGATTTCATTGAAAACATGGTAAGGTTGTTCACTACAATTGGGACCTGTGCACCTGCAATTATAGTTTTGATCGGACTTCTTTTCTCAAAGTTATGCACCTTTTCATCTTAGAATGCCTGTATTTTGTCTGGCGAATTTCTCAAATGTTTATTCGTCAATTTCTTTGAAACTTGGTAGGGATATTCACTACCATGGAACCTCTGCACCTGCAATTATAGTTTTGATCGGACTATTCTTGCCAGATTTATGCCCCTTTTCGGCTTAGAATGCCGGAATTTTGTCCAGACATTTTCTCAGATGTTTATGGATCATTTCCTTTGAAACTTGGTATGGATGTTCACTACCATGGGAACCTGTGCACCTGTGATTATAGTTTCGATCAGACTTCTTTATGAAAGTTCTGCCACTTTTCATCTTATTTTACCTGGAGAGCTCTGTCAAACAAGATATTCTTCCTTAAATTTTCAACTACATTATGGGAAGGTTTCACCGCTGAAAACATTGGTTTGCCACATAATAGTGCAGTTAAATTTCCGATTCCAACTCTTTATAGAACTGTTTTGTGAATAAGTCAAAAAAAGCCTCTCTCCTTCATCATAAAATTGAAAAATTACCTGAGAAACAAGAAATATTTTTATAGACCTTACAATGAATATTTTTTAGGCAATGTTCATTTAAGTAATATGAAAAAAAATCACTTCCCTTCCACTCATAGCCACTTGAATTTATTTCTTAACCCGTAATGACCCACTTCCGATTTCTACGACCTCAAAAATTTCCTGAGAAACAAGAAATTTTTTTATAGGCCTAAATGATACAAGGCTTATGAGCCTTTAATGAAATGAGCACAATGAATTTATGTTGGTGAGAAGGTATAAGCTAGTTTCTTGGTACAAAAATGAACAGGATTTGTTTTCCCCTTCACCCAACAAATTGGTTTAATTCACCAGTGTAATATTCAAATTGAGCAGTTAAAAAAAAATATTTTTCAAAACATTTAACCCTTTACCTAACATGAAAAGCAGATGACACTTGCAGTCCTGGAAACAAGACGGGTGCGAGTGCAATAGCTCCCGTCAGCATCCATGTTTTCTATTTTATGGGAGCTAAAAAATGCACTCGTTGAAAAATATTGTGGAGCACTAATATACTGTTAGGGCATACAAATGTGTGTTCTTTTGAAAAAGCAGCAGCACTCTGCAGCCAGTGGCAAGTTACTGTAATAATTTAGCAGTTCCTTATACATTTGGCCCTGTGAACCTGATCGTCCACTTTTCTGGCCAGGAACATGATCCATGTGCATCATAAAATAGTATGTTCAGTAAATGTGTGGGGTAGAGCAATCAGTATTTTCAACGTGCAGCCCAGAGGCTGCACTTTGAAAATATTGATTGCTCTACCCCAAATAATGAATATGGACTCTTCTAATTGCTGCCATTGAACTGGCATGGAATATACCACTAGGGTTCAGAGGGTTACGGTTTCTGGAGATTGGTGACAGTATGCCCTTGAAAATTCCTATACTAACATTTTACGGGTGCAATTTACTCCTGTCTCTCAGGAGCTTAAAATTGCACCTGTCAATTTTTTTCATTCATTTCCAACACTGCACATGCAAAAAAAATTCTTGAATAACTAATTTTTTTCATATTTTGTCTCAAAAACATAAGTTATGACTCCTCTTTGGAACGAGCTCATCGAGCTCGTTCCAATAAAGGGCCATAACCTATGTTTTTTGAGACAAAAAATGGAAAAAATAATGAAAATTAATTGGCGATTTTTGTGAATAGCGCTAGCCGGTTTGGGCCATTACGTTGGGTAAAGGGTTAAACAACATCATATCATGTGTCCCCCCCTCAGTGGAATGAGCTCATCACGGTTGTTCCGTTAAGGGGTCACATGATCTGTTTTTTTTTTAATTTTTGGGAATATTTGAAAAAATGTTATTTAAAATGAAAAACTTTTATTTGTGCACAGGCTAAAGGGTTAATAATTTGTGTATACAGTCCAAATAAAGTGCAGCGAATACTTGGATATTCTAGATGTAAAATATATTTTGAGAATGCAACTGTTGTTTCAATATGTTCTGAAAAAAAAAGGTTCAAAAAGTTCTGGTACAGTCGAGACCTGTTATTTAAATAGCTACCTTTTCAGAGAAAAATATAAAGATTACAGTTGTATTCAATTAACTGGAGAAATTTGGTCCTTTTCCTGTAGTCTAGTGGTAAACTGGGCATTTATTATGCCCCTGACCTCTGAAGGAGGATTCAGGGGTATCAAGTGGAAGCCCCCCATCTGTCCGTCCAAACGTTTTTCATTGTAATTTCAAAGCATTCGTTCGGATGATTTGGATCTCCTTTGGTATGCTCATGGACCTACATGGGGGAACGGATATGCACAAGAAACGGGTTCCATCCAATAATTTTTCTCAGAGCTATGGCCCCTTTTCACTCTTTCGACTTAGATTTTTCTCGACCTCTGTATTGCATTCACTGCATGTTGGATTTGAAAACCACTCAGAGGCATATGCTATGCTTCACATTGCTCTTGTTGCATTATATCTTGTCTCATGGAGCTAATGGAGTTTTGTCAAACAAGGTGTTATAGATTAAATGCCGACATGGGTCGTGCAGAGATCAAATATGTCTATAAACATGGAGAATTCTCTGGATGCCCAAGTAATTTTTAGCTCAACTTTGGCGAAGCCAAATTTAAGGTATTGCCATGGCCCGTCATCCGTCTGTCGCGCTGTACACACGGCTCGGGCTAGAGGCCGTATTTATGAACCGATCTTTCTGAAACTTCTTGGGTACCTTTGTTATCACTGTGAGACGAGAACAAGTGTTTTGGGGTCCGGAATTCAAGACGGCCGCTGGCAGCCATTTTGTACAAAATTAAGTGCAATCAGATTTTTGCGCAGAACTTCCATATGAAAGCTCTGATTTGAATAATTTTTTGTATGAATGTTTAGTACCATGGGATACATCACATATAATATGGGTTTTTTTTCTTGTGCATAAATTATGCAAATTAGATTAACTTATTTAGTGTTACTTTTAGCACTGTAAGTGCAAATGCCAATGCGGCTCGGGCTAGAGGCCGTATTTATGAACCGATCTTTACGAAATTTCTTGGGTACCTTTGTTATCACCGTGGGACGAGAACGAGTGTTTTGGGGTCTCTGGTCTGAAATTCAAGATGGGCACTGGCAGCCATTTTGTACAAAATTAGGTGCAATCAGATATGAAAGCGCTGATTTGAATAATTTCCATATGAAAGCTCTGATTTGAATAATTTTTTGTATGAATGTTTAGTACCATGGGATACATCACATATAATCACATATAATACAGTTTTTTTTCTCGTGCATAAATTGTGCCAATTAGACTAACTTTGATCTATTTAATGTTACTTCCAGCACTGTAACTGCAAATGCCAATACGGCTCGGGCTGGAGGCCGTATTTATGAACCGATCTTTACGAAACTTCTTGGGTACCTTTGTTATCACTGTGGGATGAGAACGAGTGGTTTCGGGTGCGGTTTGAAATTCAAGATGGCCACCAGCAGCCATTTTGTACTTTAGTTAGTGCAATCAGTTTTTTGTACAGAACTCCTGTATGAAAGTTCTGATTTGAATAAATTTTTGTATGAATGTTTAGTAACATAGAATACATCACATATAATACAGATTTTTTTCTCGTGCAAAAATTATGCAAATTAGATGAACTTTAATTTATTCAGTGCTACTTATACACAGTAAGTGAACATGTCAATATGGCTCGGGCGAGAGTCTGTATTTATGAACCGATTTTCACGAAACTTCTTTTGGGTACCTTTGTTATCACCTTGGGACGAGAACAAGTGTTTCTGGGTGTGGTCCAAAATTCCAGATGGCTGCCAGTGGCCATTTTGTACAGAAATTAGGTCCAATCAGTTTTTAGCTCATCTTGACAAAGTCAAGCTGAGCTAATCTCATCGCTCTCTGTCCGTCGTCCATCAACACCATGTTTTGGTCTTCTCCTTCAAAGCCATTGGGCCAATTCAAGTGAAAGTTTGTGTGAGTGATAGTCCCAAAGGGGCATTTCTTTTTTGTTCAACTTTGCAAAAATTATGCAAATTAGATGAACTTTAATTTATTCAGTGCTACTTATACACAGTAAGTGAACATGTCAATACGGCTCGGGCGAGAGTCTGTATTTATGAACCGATTTTCACGAAACTTCTTTTGGGCACCTTTGTTATCACCTTGGGACGAGAACAAGTGTTTCTGGGTGTGGTCCAAAATTCCAGATGGCTGCCAGTGGCCATTTTGTACAGAAATTAGGTCCAATCAGTTTTTAGCTCATCTTGACAAAGTCAAGCTGAGCTAATCTCATCGCTCTCCGTCCGTCGTCCGTCAACACCATGTTTTGGTCTTCTCCTTCAAAGCCATTGGGCCAATTCAAGTGAAAGTTTGTGTGAGTGATGGTCCCAAAGGGGCATTTCTTTTTTGTTCAACTCAACATGCCCAGCCCCATAGGGAGGGAGTGGGGGGAAATGCTCCAAAATATTTTGAAAATCTTCTTCTCAAGAACCAGTGTGTACAATGACTTGATATTTGCTATGGAGCTTCCATATGAGGTGTAGAATCAAATTTGTTCAAACGAAGTTCGTGAAGTAATATTTGGCTTTGTAATAGGAGGGATAAGATTTTTGGCCCCACCCAAAATTTCTCTTTTCTAGACCGATGGTCCGGTATGAACCAAATTTGATTTGTGGTATTATTGGGTCATAAGTACTTGACCCATGCAAAAAAAAAAATTCCCGCATCCCCATGGAAACCCTGGGAGCTAAAAATAGAAATATTTTCAAACACCCATATTTCCCAAACCACACAGAACAGAGAGCTGTTATTTGAGATGAGGTAACCTTAGGACCAGTAGAATTGATTGGTAAAAAAAAATTGCCATCGGTTATGTTAGGGTGTTCTGTAATGGGCATCGAAAAAATGCTTAGTCAGCATATTTGCAAAAAGTTTAAAAAATCTTTTCTCCAGAACCAATCATCAGAATCTTTTAATATTTGGTGTACAGCATTCATAGAGGGGTCAGATAAAAGTTTGTAGAAATAAAGCTCATTGGTTCATATTTGGGCTCTCTACAGGAGCCCGAAGTTTTAACATAGGGTAATATGGGGAATATTCTTTAGAAATCTTCTTCTTCAGAACCACCAGTCAGAATCTTTTAATGTTTGGTACACATCATTGTTATGAGGGTCAGATTCAAGATTGTTCAAACCAAGTCCCTAGGTTAATATTTGGGCTTCCTATGGAAGCCCAAATTTTATCTTTGTTCAATATGGAGAGTAATTTAAAAAAATCTTCTTCTTCAGATCCACCAGTCAGAATGCTTTGATGTTTGGTATGCAATATCTCTAAGGGGGTCAGATTAAAGTTTGTTCAAATCAGATCCCTAGGTATATATTTGGGCTCACTATGGCAGCCCAAATTTTTACTTAGTGCAATATGAGGAAATTTCTTTAAAAATCTTCTTCTTCAGATGCACCAGTCGGAATGCTTTCATATTTGGTATACAACATCCCTAGGGGGGTCAGATTCCAGGTTGTTCAATTCGAGTGCCTAGGTTAATATTTGGGCTCCATATGGGAACATGAAATTTAACTTAGTACAATATGAGGGAATTTCTTCAAAAATCTTCTTCTTCAGATCCACTCGTCAGAATGCTTTCACATTTGGTATACAATATCTCTATGGGGGTCAGATTCAAGTTTGTTCAAATCGGATCCATAGGTTAAAATTTGGACTCGCTATGGTAGCCCAAATTTGAACTTAGTGCAATTCGAAGAAATTTCTTTACCATTTCTCTTCTTCAGATCCAACAGTCAGAATGCTTTCATATTCAGTACACAACATCTCTAGGGAAGTCAGATTCAACTGTGTTCAAATCAAGAGCCTGGGTTAATATTTGGGCTCTCTATGGGAGCCGGAATTGGCCATTTTGCTGAAGAATTAAAAATTTTGTATTCAGTACCCTCTAGAGGTGTGTAACTAAGATTAATCCACATAGGTTGTATCAAGGGGCTTCATAGGGGAGCTCTATATTTTACTTTATGATCAACTGAAGAAAAGGCATGATGCCCGGATTATTTTTGTCACTCCTAAGGGACTCAAGGGTTGACAGTGTTGCCTATGGAGATGGCTTGCTTAATGTAGACTCATTCTTGGACTCTGTTTAAATTGTGTTCTGTTCAAGATGAGCACTTCAGGCCCCGTGGGGCCTCTTGTTTAGATGTGGTGTTTCTTTACGTGCACCGATTTCTGTGAGGGAACATTTCGACGTTTGGGGGATCGAGATTTTTTCTCATTGTCAGTACTTCATAATTTTGTTTTCATCTGTGTAAATACCATTCAGAAATTTTCTGGACTAGACGCTTCAGCTGTGAAAATCAGTGTTATTGACTATACAAAAATACGTCACATGGCAGCCATGATGGGATTCGATAAAAATACCCCTTGAAAATACCGAACAGGTTAACCCTTTACCCAACGCAGACGATATCAAAATTTATTATTTTAAATATAATTTTTTCAAATTTTTCAAAAAATTTCAACAAAACCATATCATGTGACCCCTCACTGGAATGAGCTCGCCGACGATATCAAAATTACCCAACGCAGACGATATCAAAATTTATTATTTTAAATATAATTCTTTCAAATTTTTCAAAAAATTTCAACAAAACCATATCATGTGACCCCTCGTTGGAACGAGCTCGTCGACCTCGTTCCAATGAGGGGTCACATGATATGGTTTTGTTGAAATTTTTTGAAAAATAATATTTTTTCAATGACTGAATTTGCATATTACATGGGTGGATGCAGGCGATTCGTTGGGTAAAGGGTTAGAGTTAATTTACTTGAGAGTACCTATATGCTCTCCAAATAGATCGTACCAAAACAGTAATTTTTGTACAAATTGTCAACCATTGTCATCTAGCACTCTACTAAGTAAGTATGGTTTCATTAGAATTATTTGTCAAGTGACTGTTCGCATTCTCATATAAAATGTAAAAAAGTAATTTACAAAGAGAAGCTTGGCTTGAGCATATATCACATACAGGATAGTCGATGTGGAATGGTCAAAATCCAAGCATGGGCAGTATTGCCAACAAGCACACTTCTCAAACATTAATCACTAGTTTCCAGCAAATAATCAATGAAAGAAGCACCAGGTTCGACCCGGAGCTTCTTTCATTGAAAATTTGATTGCGATTCCATTGTTTTATGTCAGAAATTCACAGTTAACGTATGCGTGGAAGTATTGCCCACATGAGGATTTTTACCTTTCCACGATAACCATACTGTAAAGTGTGGGATCCTGGTACAGGCTTTTGGTGCTGAAACTGGCTGTGGCTTTTTTGGTGCTGAAGATGTTATCACAGTATATGATGTTATTATACCCCCCGCAAACAAAGTTTGGGGGGTTATATAGGAATCACCCTGTCCGTCCATCCGTCTGTCCATACTTATAAGCGCAACTCCTCCTAAACCGTTTGAAGAATTTTCATGAAACTTTACACAATGGAAGAACTCCATATGAAAATGTGCATGAAGCAATATAATTCAGTTCTGACATTTCCAAGGAGAGATAATCTAACTTATACATTCGGGGGGGTGGGGGGGGGGGGTATCACTTTAGCTTGCTCACAGTACCTCTAGTGTCGGACCTTAAAGGCCTTGAATTGAATTGAATTGCATTCTTTATTTAACAAGATACATGTTACAAGACCTATGATAGTAGAATATAGTATAGGCCTAGAAGCTTTTCCAAAATGTCTGCGTTAGTTAGATCGCTTGGAAATGATTTCCAATAAAGTCTTTGTTGTCTTAACACTTTACCATAACATCCCCACAGGAACCCCAGAAGTGGACCCGTGTTTGTTTACTGAGGTAAACAAGTTTTGTTTTACTGGTAAAATACAACTTGCAAGTAAATGGTGGGAAGAATCCTTTATAAAGTGGGCAGCATGGGTATAAATGATGGGCTAAACTTGACCTTATGCTTGAGTTGCGGTCACGATTAGCTGTAGATGCTGAAGGTGACCTTAAACATGAATAAATAAATACTTATTATAATGGCCATATGTAGACAGTGTGGGGAGGGCATAAACTATGTTTTAGTGTCCAAAAAATGAATTTTATTTAGTTACTCGAGAACATTTTTGCAAGTACAGGGGAGCCCACTTAATTGTATATCTCTTTAATGAATAGCCCTGTTAACTGGATGAATATTTAACCCTTTACCTAACCTGAAAAGCAGACGACACTTGCAAAAATAATTCTTGAATAACTATTTTTTTTGCATTTTTTGTCTCAAAAACATAGGTTATGACCCCTCGTTGGAACGAGCTCGACAAGCTCGTTCCAACGAGGGGTCATAACCTATGTTTTTGAGACAAAAAATGAAAAAAATAATGAAAATTAATTGGCGATTTTTGAGAATAGCGCTGGTCGTTTTTGGCCGTTACGTTGGGTAAAGGGTTAAACTAGAAATTACCTGGACGACAGATTTTCCTTGTTTATAGACCTGTTATGCCCCAGCACACCCATTACAGGCATTTAATCTATTACATCCTGTTTGACAGAGCTCCCTCATTGGAGCATACTGTCATACTGACACATCTAGGGTTTTTTTTGTATAATAAAACCACTATACAGTGACATAATCATTGATTTGGGATTCAATTAAACTGCTTTATGTTTGAAAATCAAATATGGTTTACCCAGACATTGTAGAGATGGAAATACAGTGGAGCCCACTTAATTGAATATCTCTTAATTGTATATCCCTGTTAATTGAATATAATTTCCCAACACAAAGCCATTTACCATTCCTCCAGTACAAATTTGACCTGTTATTTGAATAAAGATTATAGAGTAAACTCCTGTTAATTGAATAAAAAATCTGTCGAGAAATTACTACAACTCTCCCCAATTTTCCTTTGTTTATAGACCTATTTGGCCCTCTGTACATCCAGTACAGACATCTAATCTATTATATCTTGTTTGACAGATCTCATGGAGCTCTGTCAAATAAGATATAATAGAATAAATGCCAAGTTTACTTCTAGAATACAAGAAAGTGAGACAATCCCTGTTAATTGAATACTCCTGTTAATTGAATAATTTTCATTGGCAAAGTGGCGATTCAATTAACAGAGTTCCACTGTATCAATGTAATCTCAATGCAAGAATTTCATAAAAGTAATAACCAACTATTTATCTTCACAGTTTAAAAGTTTGACAAAGTCTGATGTTGTGAATTTGATCATTGCTGTTGAACAACGAAAATAATTAATTGAACTGAGTCCACTCACCATACTCAAACATACAGTTAATGAATACACATGTAATTTTGAAGTATTGAGTCATTGTTATTTTGACATTAGAATCAAAGGTTATATATTTCATTTGCATTTTAAGTCTTGGCATGGTCAGTATTTTTGTTTTACAATAAGGCTCGGACCAGAGTATTACTTTGTGTTAAAATTCTAAACTTGGAAGAAATTGTTTTAAATTGTTTCACAACAAATAATACAATGCTGATGTTTTGTCCGGTGTGTAACAACCTTTAACTGGCAGAGTGGGGCGCGCGGTGGCTCAGTGGTAGACTGTTGGACTTCTATGCTAGAGGTCCCGAATTCGATCCCCGTCCGGGATGACCCACGTTGTGTCCTTGGGCAAGGCACTTTATCCAGGTTGCCTACATGGGGGGCACGATGAATCTGTGTTCTAAGGCGTACTGCACATCGATGGTGCACATCTTCAACCGCTATAACCCTGCTTGAGCGGAGTTTGAACAGAGAATGTTGAGCCGACAGTTGCTCGTCGATGCTTGGTGGCTCTCTCCGGGTTCTCCGTCTTCCTCAGCCTGTAAAACTGTCTCGCTGTCTCGGTTACAATTGGCCATTGTGCATAAGTATTTGACCTTAAACACCAAAAAATAAATAACTGGTAGAGTTCTGGAAGCCCATTTTTGGTCTTTATTATGAAGTGCAGATGCTGCAACTTAAAAGCATCATTTTTGGTGGATGAGCTTCATGTTACCTCTGAAGTTAAATAATTTTGTCTGTTTGGATTTGCCTTGGTATAGTTCATGAGAGAGCACTCTCTCATGAATTGTAACAAGACAAAGACACATGAACAAATTTTGATGACAAAAATAATTCAACACTCAACCAGTTAACTGGTAGAATGCTAAATTATTTTTCAAAGGTAATTTGTAACACGAGTATTTTTTGGCCGAGTTGTGTTAACAACTGACACCTGTGGTTTGGCGACAGTCGGTGTGCATCCAGGATGACAAACATACAATTTTTTCAAAGATGTAATGCTACCAACAAAGTGAGCCTCAGTTTAGCAATATTTTATTCATCAAAAATTGTTTTCTTAATATTTATTGGCACTCTCCAATAAATTGTAACAAAATTTATGTGAACATTTATCAACTGCTGCACAAAGCACAAGCTAATGCACACTTTGGGGGGGGGGGGGGGGGGGGGTGGTGGCTCAGTAGGTAGAGGTGCAAGCTGCTAAATGAGAGGTCCTCGGTTTGAATCCCACCTGCGGCAACTGTGTTGTGTCCTTGGCCCCCATTGCCCACGTTAGGGCATGGTGGTGTTGTGTACTAAGGCGTACTGCACATCGATGGTGCACTTGTCTTCAACCAATGCTAACCCTGCTTGTGTGGAGTTAGTATGTTGGGGAGCCTGACAGTTGCTCACCATTGCTCGGTGGTTCTCTGGGTATTCCGGCTTCCTCCACCCGCAAAAATAACCAACACAAGGTGACCCTGGCTGTCGAGAGTGTCATTAAACCCCAATAAATAAATAAATACACACTTTGTACAGCCACTATCGTGGATTTCAGCACTTTCCAGTAGAGCTCTGATAGTGGTTTCAAGCACTCTACCAGTTAATTTGCAAGCCTGCGAAATAACGTGAATATATTTCCTCACATACTACTAAAGCCTTTTGGTCTAGCAGGGGTTTCTGGGGGCTCGATGGCATTGCGGTAACCAGTTCTCGTCAGATCACCGAAGTTGAGCAACATCGAGCCCGGTTAGTCCTTGAATGGGTGACCGTCTGAGCAATAGATTCGGACTCCCGCATTGTGTCCTTGAGCAAGGCACTTAACCCTGTTTGTCCACACGGGGGCACGATGACGCCGTGTATTAAGGCGTACTGCACATCGATGTTGCGCATGTCTTCAACCAATCTAACCCTGCCTGTGCTGCAGTGCGGAGTTACGATGTTGGGGAGCTGGCAGCTGCTCGGTGGTTCTCTCGGGTACTCCAGCTTCCTCCACCCGTAAAACTGTCATGGTCATGATTAGCCATTGTGAATAAGTATGTGACCTTAAACACCAATAAATAATAAATAAATAAATATCATGGGTTTCTAGCCATGTGTCATTTGCCTCTTCAGTCAGACATCACTTTACAAGAAACTACTGTTGAGATTTTAAGACTCGCCATGCTCAATATTTATTATCTAGACAATCTGTGCCAGAGCACCTGCTGTAATACATCACAGGGTGAATAGACTCAGCTTCAGGCTAATAGGTGTTAATGGATATTTTACATACTCTCAGTATATTGTTTTTTTGCTGCTGAAAAGTAGTTCTGAGCATCCATCAGTAAGGTATTGTGGCTTTTGTTGCAAATTGTTAATTTACACTTGTTCTTTGTGTTTTCATGGTCATGAAATCACCTATTGTAACCAAATACCTATTGATTGTAAAATATATTTTTGTGCACTTCATATGTATATTGTTTCATGTATGAAGATTCGATAATAAATTTTTATATAATATCCAAGAATCAGTTTTTGTAAAAATTTTATGATGAGTGCCTTTGTCACTTTGAGCAATGAACAACCAAACCTTTTTTATCATAGGTTAGTGATGCTGAATTTGTGTATCGGTATATATAGATTATTACCATTATGTGGATGTACAAAATATGTATCCGAGTCTCGCTCCGGTTTCTAAGGGTAGATCACGACGAGTCGTGATCTACCCTCAGAACCCGGAGTGAGACTCGGATACATATTTTGTACATCCACATAATGGTAATAATCATTTTATCTTACAATATATTGGGGATAAGTCAAGAATGTAGACAAATATATAACGAACTATTTATTCGCAGCTATGAACAAAAAGAAAAAATGCGAAAGGAACATGCTTGTATCCAACCCCCTGATACATCTGTATCAGGGGGTCAGATACACGACAGTTGCGGTGTTAATACAGACAAAATACATGTTGATAGTAAGATAAATACCGGTACGTAGCTGTACTTGTCGAAAACAACAAACTTTTATTCATAATAATTATTATTTTCTGTTCTCAACTTCATAAACAAGAGTGCATGACCTTTCAGTGATACTTTTAATCCCAGTCCTGGAAAAATGTCGGACACTGTTTTTCAATTTTCACCATTTTGATCCATTTTATCTACCAGTGAATTAACTCAGAGTTGTCAATATACACCTGTAATTACATTGAATTATATCCCATGACTGAGTCGCTATTGTTATATTTGAGATGTTTATTCAACACACAGATTATACACAACTACGATAATACGAAACATTAACTAATTAACAGAAGAGATTATTTGTCTTCAATAGCAGGTTAAATTTCAAGTGATGAGTGGTTACTGGTAATTGAAAGTAGGAGAAATGCTCTCGCAAACAGAGGCTTTCCATGGGACAAAGACAAGAAATTGCTCCTTTTGATGACAAATTTTAAAATTTTTACACGCCGGGTGGAACCATGGTCGACCCCCGGGGCACATGTGCTTGGCAAAGAGTATCCAAACTAGAACTATCACTGAAGGTGATTAATACCCCCGCTTTGGGTTTTTAGAGGAATGCACTTCTGATCATGTAGGCGAAGGCCATAAGGAAATGTATACATAAAGATCATTTTTTGTTGTTGAAATTTGTATTTGCATGTGTCCTTCCACAGAACAGCACTGAATACTTAAAGAGCCCACACATATATGGTTTACATTTGGAAAAACACATTTACAATGTGCAACATGTATTCAAAATCGGTTCATTAATGTAGGAGGAGTTGCACACACAAGAATCCCATTTGAAAACCCATAATAAATCCAAGTTAAAGGGAGATAACCTGGTTAAAATTGTAGCAGATCAAAAATTTGGGAATATGCGTATGTTCACTTAGTTGTGATAATGTTTGAAAGGTTTCGTCAAAATTGATTGATAAATGTAGGAGGAGTTGCACGCACAAGAATTTCGTGTAGAAACCCATAATAAATCTAAGTTAAAGGGAGATAACCTAGTTAAAATAGCCACATCTAAAACATTTTGGAATATGCACATGTTCACTTAGTAGTGATGATGTCTGTAAACTTTCGTCCAAATTGATTGATAAATGTAGGAGGAGTTGCGCACACAAGAATTTCATGCAGAAACCCATATTAAATCAAAGTTCAAGAGAGATAACCTGGTTAAAATTGTCGCAGATCAAAAAGTTTGGAATATGCACATGTTCACTTAGTAGAGATGATGTTTGAAAGGTTTCATCAAAATCGGTTCATTAATGTAGGAGGAGTTGCGCACACAAGAATTTGTTCGAACGGAAAGACATAATAAATCTAAGTCAAAGGGAGATAACCTGGTTAAAATTGTCGCCGATCAAAAATCTTGGAATATGCGCATGTTCACTTAGTAGTGATGATGTCTGAAAAGTTTTGTCCAAATTGATTGATAAATGTAGGAGGAGTTGCACGCACAAGAATTTCATGTAGAAACCCATAATAAATCTAAGTTAAAGGGAGATAACCTAGTTAAAATTGCCACAGCTCAAAAATTTTGGAATATGCGCATGTTCACTTAGTAGTGATGATGTCTGTAAACTTTCGTCCAAATTGATTGATAAATGTAGGAGGAGTTGCGCACACAAGAATTTCATGCAGAAACCCATATTAAATCAAAGTTCAAGAGAGATAACCTGGTTAAAATTGTCGCAGATCAAAAAGTTTGGAATATGCACATGTTCACTTAGTAGAGATGATGTTTGAAAGGTTTCATCAAAATCGGTTCATTAATGTAGGAGGAGTTGCACACACAAGAATTTGTTCGAACGGAAAGACATAATAAATCTAAGTCAAAAGGAGATAACCTGGTTAAAATTGTCGCAGATCAAAAATCTTGGAATATGCGCATGTTCACTTAGTAGTGATGATGTCTGAAAAGTTTTGTCCAAATTGATTGATAAATGTAGGAGGAGTTGCGCACACAAGAATTTCATGTCCGGAAAGACGTACGGACGGACGGACGGACGGACGTACGTACGGACGTACAGGGCGATTCCTATATAGCCCCCACTTCTTCGAAGCGGGGGTATAATTAGTGGAATTTAGTCACTTTGAGGGGGTGGGGTGGGGGGGGGGGGGGGATAAAATGATTCTGAATGGTCCTTCACAAGTTAGTGGACAGATATAAAAAAATTGCAAATAATGAATCTTGTTATTTGAGCAGAAAAAAATAAAACTTTTTGGGGTATGTTGAAGCAGGAATTGATCCTTCAGAAGACAGGAAATTGCTCCTTGTAATGCCAAATTTTATAATTTTTCCATGCCCGGTGGAACCATGGTTGACCCGGCACACATATGCTTGGCACGGTGTATCCAAATTAGTGGAATTTTGTCAATTTAACAATTTGATGAGAAGAAATGGGATGGACAGAAGGAAGGATGGATGGAACTTCCATCCATCCTTCCTTCTGTCCATCCCATTTCTTCTCATCAAATTGTTAAGAAAACCGTTACAAATATTTTCCCCAAATTTCAACATATAGCTTTTTGGTGATAATTTCATGAATGGTATTGTGAACCAGGTGAGTCCAAGTATTTCTCTTAAGAGTTATTGCCCCTTGTTGGGCTTGGGTGGTGAGGGATTGGCCATCTCGAGGCATTTCTCTTGTTTGAACTAGATTGTTAACCAATTATCTGGATAATTGGCAAATTATGTCTCAGTGCTGTACTCAAGATATTGGGATCCAATTCTGTCAGTTTTTTGTAATAGTGATATAGTATATTGTAACAGGGTTTGTTGGGGAACTTGAGATCCGTGAAAAGTGCCTGAAGTTTGAAACTGGCCCGAGGCTAGGATTTCAAATTTTTCCAACATGGTGCGACGAGAGTTAAAATTTTCCGACAGTGTTCCCATGTCATCGAATGTTGTTACAAACATGCTATGAAGATGCTATGACTAGATTTGATGAAAAATTTCTGAAAATTTACCATACCTCCAGTACAAATCTGACCTGTTAATTGAATATAGGTTATAGTGTAAACTCCTGTTAATTGATTAAAAAATCTTGTAACCTGTCAAGAAGTTACCCTGACTCTCCTGGATTTTCCTTTGTTTATAGACCTATTTGGCCTCACTACTTCCAATACAGGCATTTAATCTATTACATCTTGTTTGACAGAGCTCATGAAGCTCTGTCAAACACGATATAATAGAATAAATACTAAGTTTATCTCTAGAATACAGAAAAGTGACACAGTCCCTGTTAATTGAATACTCCTGTTAATTGAATAATTTTCATTGGCAAAGTCTATTCAATTAACAGGGTTCCACTGTATAAAATATCATGAGAGCAAAAGATGATCTAGTCTAATTTATGTTGATGAGTTGGTGATTTATTTATCATTTAATTACTTTTATGAACAACAGTGGCCTCAACATGTGTAATACCCTCAATGCCAATTGAGTGTAGGTAAACAAGTGTTTGACCACCGAGGTGGTATTAGTCCCCTATGGCGCTTTTGTGACATAAGGTGTTTTTGTCACAGAAGACACTAGAGTATATGAGCATCTTGGATTTTGAAAAAAAAATATTGAGCGTGCATAATCCCCTCACAACCCTTTACCCATGTACCATATATGAAAGGCGTAGCTTGAACCATGTTGGAGGGAGGGGTGGAATCATAAAATAGAGAAAAAAGCTTAAGAAACACAACAAAAATGGCTGCCATTCTGCCATCTTGGATTTTGAAAAATAAATATTGACGGTGCATCATCCCCTCAGAACCATTTATCCATGTACCAAATATGAAAGGTGTAGCTTGAAGCATATTAGAGGGAGAGGTGGTAACATAAAAACAGACAGACAGACAGACAGACTATGAAAAGTGCCGCTTGAACCATGTTGGAGGGAGCAGTGGTAACATAAAATAGAGAAAAAGGCTTAAAAAACACAACAGAAATGGTTGCCATGGCGCCATCTTGAATTTTGGAAAAAAAATATTGAACGTGCAACATCCCATTACAACCCTCTATCCATGTGCCAGATATAAAAAGTGTAGCTTGACCCATGTTGGAGTGAGGGGTGCAACATAAAATAGAGAAAAAAGCTTAAAAAACACAACAAAAATTGCCACCATGCCGCCATCTTGGATTTTGAAAAAAAAATATTGAACGTGCATCATCCCCTCCCAACCCTCTATCCATGTGCCAAATATGCAAAGTGTAGCTTGAACCATGTTGGTGGGAGGGGTGGTAACATGAAAAGAGAGAAAAAAAAAGCTTAAAAAACACAACAAAAATGGCCGGCATTCCGCCATCTTGGATTTTGAAAAAAAATTTTGAGCGTGCATCATCCCCTCAGAACCATTTATCCATGTACCAAATATGAAAGGTGTAGCTTAAAGCATGTTGGAGGGAGAGGTGGTAACATAAAAAACAGACAGACAGACGGACGGACGGATGAACAGACAGATGGACGGAGTGCAATCCTATAGTCCCCTTATGGTTCCCGTAGGGGACTAATAATGTTCACTTTTTGAATCAAATGATTGCATGAGCAGGCATGCCGATTTCACGGAAATGATCATTCCACTTCCTTGCAGGTTCCATCAGACCAAAATAATGGATACGAAAAATAGGTTCCCATCAATTTTTTAGCAATTTGCTTTTCATCAAGCGGCACTTAAAACTCACAAGTTTTCTGCTAAGCCTAAATAGAATTGTATTATATATCACTTGTGCGCTCAATTTGAATATTTCAGTCGATTCAAACTCAGGGTTCTTACTGTCAAGGACCAAAAAAATTCAAGGACTTTTCAAGGACATATCAGCATTTTCCAAGGATGTTTTTTTAAAATGTACATTTGGAATACAACCTTTTTTAGAAGCCTTACCTACTTTAACCCTGTACCTAACATGAAAAGCAGACGATACAAAAAAATTCTTCAACAACTAATTTTTTGTCTCAAAAACATGGGTTATGACTCCTCATTGGAACAAGCTCCATGAGCTTGTTCCAATTAGGGGTCATAACCTATGTTATTCAGACAAAACTGAAAAAAATAATTGAAATTAATTGGCCACTTCTGAGAATACCACTGGCCAGTTTTGGCCATTACATTGTGTAAATGGTTAAAAATGTCTTCTACCTCATCCTTCTAAATTCCAGAAAAACGGTAATTCCAAAATGCTCTGTAACAGAATTATGGTGCTTACAGAATGACACCCAGTTAAATAATGCCTGAACTTTAATTCCTCATTCATTGATTATCTATTCTTTATGTTCATTTTTCTCGTTTTTTAAGAAAAAAACAGTGCAAAAGAGATGTTTCAATTGCCCTGTACAACACAGGTAAAAATGAAATGGGGCAAAATTCAAGGACTTTCAACGAGTCTGATGGATTTTCAAGCACTTTTCAAGTACATTTTCTTAATTTTTAAAATTCAAGGAGTAAGTTTGAAATTCAAGTTTGAAACTAATGAGGATGCATGTTGCCAACAGTTTCTGATTCTTAATTAGTAAAATTGAATGCACCCAATTTTGGCGTGTTTGGCAACAAAACCATGTAAAGACAAACACATGAAACTGTATATTTGAATAACATAAAATCACATTTTATCACTGAAACTGACGATGAGAGGAAAATTTCTTAGCTGAAATTAAAGATATGTTCTTCCAATTTCACAGTGACCCATGCAGAATCAAGGAGAAGAGATGTGTTCAAGCTAAGGTTAACAGACATTTCTTCCCAATCAATTCAATATCGTTACCTTTGTAAACGGGACGTTTCACACTTGGACAATGTGCGGCATTCGCCCCTTCTGAACAGAATGCACGAAGAATCTTTATTTATTTTTTTATTTGTTCAACTTTGAAGTAAAAAATGATATAATAAAAACAAAGTGAACGGGGGCTCATGAGAAATAACCCCCTTTGCCGTTCAGCCATCTGGAGGTGTTATATTTCCTCCCCAGTAAGATGTATATCAAATTTGGTTGCAATCAATTCACTCAAACTCAAGATAAAATTCGGACATACAAAAAACATGTTTCCTAAGTCGAAAAAAAACCCATAACTCAAGTGAAAATAAATGGGCCATGTTCATTTTCAAACTTAACCTGCATTACCTCCCAAGTAAGCCGTATACCAAATTTGGTTACAATCAATTCACCCAAACTCAAGTTAAAATTTGGATGCCAAAGTGTTTTGGACAGGCGGGTAAACGGATGGATAGGCAGACAGACGGGTGTCTCGACGCAGGGACAGGACATCTCAGTTGGACGGATGGATGGACATCACTTATTACAAGAGTCTCCCCCAATTTTTCTTTTTATGGCTGGGAGGGGAGGGGGGGGGGGACAATGAAGTTATAGCTTCCTACACGAAAGAAAACTAAAGTTATTGCATGGAAACCAAAAATCTATTTACAGTGACAGTGACCTTGTCCTCTGACCCCAAATGCAATCACAACGTTCGACATTTCAAATACAACCACTGTATGAAGTTATAGCTTCGTACACAAAAGAAAACTAAAGTTAATGCATGGAAACCAAAAACTATTTATAGTAATGGTGACCTTGGCCTTTGACCTACTGACCCCAAATGCAATCTCAACAATCAACATCTCAATGCAACCACAATATAAAATTATAGCTTTGTACACAAAAGAAAACTTAAGTTATTGCACGGAAACCAAAAATTATATTTATAGTAACAGTGACCTTGACCTTAGACCTATAGATACCAATCATCACCCCATTACAAGCAGCCTACCTGTGAAGTATGAGTACTGTGCAGCCAATGGTACAAAAGTTATTGCCCAGAAATAAGTGTGATGGATGGATGGACGGATGAATGGATGGACAGACGAATGGACGGAAGGATGAACGGACAAAGTGATTACTATATACCCCCCCCCCCCTTTTTTTAAAGGTGGGGGTATAATTATTTCATTGTCCTACTGTTATGATTGTTTTTTTCTTTGTTATCTTTTTCACTTGCAAGCAGTGTTGTACACTCTCATCTGAGTCATCATTGCATCAGTTCATCTGTTGCAATCAATGGTAACTATGAGGACAACATTACATCAACATTACATGAGGATCACTGGTAGGTGTCCCAGTCCTCAATCATGTGAAGTTTCAAAAATTTGACCTTGCAGTTTCTTCGGAGAAGAGTTTTCAAAATTGACCAATCAGAATCAAAGAATGCCTCTGGCAGCCACGTTTTTCAACCAATGGGAATAAAATGAGTAACACTTGTAGAGAACCCCTCACAGACCATGCCTGGCAAGTTTGGTTCACATTGACTCAGTAGTTCCAGAGAAGAAGAAGATAAAAATGTAATTTCCCATAAGGTGTCTATAGTAACTATAAGCCACAATTGCAGCCATATTTGCAATCCGATCAAGATTAAATGAGGCTCATTGATAGAGGGTGTTCCAGTCATCAGTCACGTTAAGTTTCAAAACATTTGGCCTTGTAGTTTCAAAGGAGAAGATTTCTTGAAAATCCACACATTTATGAATTCTGTTTCAATAAAAAAAAAAATCAGTAAAAGGTTAAATATTTTGAAAATTACAATTTTTTAGCTGCGACTAGCAGCTCTATAAGTGGCAATGTCTGTCTGTCTGTCTGTCTGTCTGTCTGTCTGTCTGTCGGTCTGTCTGTGACCAACGAGTTTCAAAACTCAATAACTTTTGAAATACTTGATGGAATGACTTTATATTTGGCAAGTAAGTGTATCTTATTGATGTCTAGCCACTGTTCAATGCATGTGTTGTTCCCAATATTTTTCTTGGAGTTATGGCCCATGATGAACTTAGAATTTTGTGACTAACGAGTTTCTAAAAGAATAACTTTCAAACTACCTGGTGGAATGACTTCATATTTGATATGCAAGTGTATCTCATTCATGTCTAGCCCATGTCTGATGCAAAGTTGTTCCAAATATTTTTTGGACTTGCAGATTGCACCACCCGTCGCAGCTATGGCGTCGATGTCGTGATTTTTTAGCTCACCGAAGGGAGCTTAACTTATCACTTGTCGTCCGTCGTGAACTTTACATTATCGACGAATACTCCCAAACTACTGGATCAAATTGAACCAAATTTGGTGTGCATGTTCCCTATCATATGTCAATTCAAACTTGTACAAATACACTTGCCACACCCACAGGGGGCACCACAAGGGGCATAACTCTGATAGCACCCATGAATTTCTTTCCAAAATTAAAAAAAAATCTTCTCCTTCAGATCCACCAGGCAGAATTCTTTCCTGTTTGGTATACATCATCTCTAGGGGGGGGGGGGGCAGATTCAAGTTTGTTCAAATTGGCCCCTGGGTTCATATTTGGGCTCACTATAGAAGCCCGAATTTGAACTTAGTGCATTTCAGGCAAATTTCTTAAAAAATCTTCTTCTCCAGATCCAGCAGACAGAATCTTTTAATATTTGGTATGCAAAATTGTGGGCTGGATCTGATTCGAGTTTGTACAAATCGGCCCCCTGGGTTCATATTTGGGCTCAGTATAGGAGCCTAAATTTGAACTTAGTGCATTTCTGGCAAATTTCTTAAAAAATCTTCTTCTCCAGATCCAGAAGGCAGAATCTTTTGATATTTGGTATGCAACATTGAGGGGTATATCTGATTCAAGTTTGTTCAAATCGGCCCCCTGGGTTCATATTTGGGCTCAGTATAGGAGCCTAAATTTGAACTTAGTGCATTTCAGGCAAATTTCTTTAAAAATCTTCTTCTCAAGATCCAGCAGGCAGAATCTTTTGATATTGGGTATGCAGCATGCTTAGGGGGTGAGATTCAAGTTTGTTCAAGCCAAGTCCCTGGGTTCATATTTGGGCTCACTATGGGAGCCTGAATGATAACTTAGTTCAAAATGAGGAATTTTCTTTAAAAATCTTCTTCAGATCTAGCAGTCAGAATGTTTTGATATTTGGTATGCAGCATCCTTAGGGGGGTAAGATTCAAGTTTGTTCAACCCATGTCCATAGGTCTATATTTGAGCTCACTGTGGGAGCCTGAATGATAACTTAGTTCAAAATGAGGAATTTTCTTTAAAAATCTTCTTCTTCAGATCTTGCAGTCAGAATGTTTTAATATTTGGTATGCAGCATCCTTAGGGGGGTGAGATTCAAGTTTGTTCAAGCCATGTCCCTAGGTCCATATTTGGGCTCACTGTGGGAGCTTGAATTGTAACTTAGTTCAAAATGAGGAATTTTTAAAAAAAATCTTCTTCTTCAGATCCAGCAGATGAATGCTTTTGATATTTGGTATGCAGCATCCTTGGGGGGTAAGATTCAAGTTTGTTCAAGCCGTGTCCCTAGTTCCATAAAATTTGTCTCTCATGACTTTGTAGTGTTGATGAACCATGTCTAACTGAATGTGACCCCAAATACTTCTTTGAACCACTTTGGCCGGTGAGCGATTAAGGCTCTTTGGGGCCTCTTGTTTCAAATAGGTTTGGATAAGTAAAGGGTTACATTTTATTCAAATAATTTGTCATATCTTAAGTGTTATTATTATTGACTGATCAGCTCTACATGATGGTATACAAAATAAACAAAAAACTTCCATATTTTCCAAACACCTGTCATCAATCAGTATTTCTGATAAGTAACTTAAGAATAATTAATATAATTACAGCTGCAAACTTGTTTACAGTACAAGTCAAAATAAGCTGTAGGATAACCACTATAACCAATATATCTTTCTCTTTCTACACTGACAAGACTAGACCAAAAGCTGATATCATTTTCTGGAAAGTTCTCACTGACAGCTTTCCATAAAATGATGTTAGATTCTGATCTTGTTAGTGCAGGAGCAGCAGTATACTTAGTTTATTGTGGTTATGCTCCAACTTATTTTGACTTGTACTGTATACACAATATTTTTGAGGTTTTTCCCAGTTCTCAGTGGAGAAAACTGGAACCAACCCTCACCAGGTTCTCAAAAAACAAGTATTTTGCCGACCGTACCGATCTTCATGCAGACAGGAGAGGCACTGGGTTAAGCATTAGAATATAGCCTGTGGTAGCCACGTATTTCCATCCTCTCATAGACCATTCTTGTCAAGTTTTGGTTCAAATCGGCTTAGTAGTTCCAGACGAAGAAGAGGAAAATGTGATTTCTCATAGGGTTTCTGTGGTAACTATAAGACACAATTGCGGCCATGTTTGCAACCCAAGTGATAGCACAAGCACACATGGCCTTTTAGGTCAGGTGAGCTAAAAATGAAAATACAGATAATTTGTTTTACATTTTAATTTATATTTCTTCAAATGTATTCACGTTCTCATCTTTTGCATTTCACTTCAAATTCTAGATCCTTCTTAACTGGTAGAGTGTTGGAAGCCCATATTTGGGCTTTACTCTGAGGTGAAGGTAATACAACTTGAAGGCTTCATAATCAGTGGATGTGTTTCATACTATTTTTGAAGTACAGTGGAGCCCACTTAATTGGATATCTCTTAATTGTATATCCCTGTTAATTGAATATAATTTCCCAACACAAAACCATTTACCATACCTCCAGTACAAATTTGACCTGTTTATTGAATATAGGTTATAGAGTAAACTCCTGTTAATTGAATAAAAAATCTTGTAACATGTCGAGAAATTATCCTAGCTCTCCTCAGTTTTCCTTTGTTTATAGACCTATTTGGCCTCAGTACATCCAATACAGGCATTTAATCTATTATATCTTGTTTGACAGAGCTCATGGAGCTCTGTCAAACAAGATATAATAGAATAAATGCTAAGTTTATCTCTAGAATACAGGAAAATGATGCAATCCCTGTTAATTGAATACTCCTGTTAATTGAATAATTTTCATTGGCAAAGTGGCTATTCAATTAACAGGGTTCCACTGTAATATTATTTAGTCTGTAAGGACCTGTCTCGTTACAATTTATGGGAGAGTGCCGGTGGGCACTCTCCCCAAAATTGTAACAAGGCAAAGATATGTGAAGAAATTTTGATGGCCAAAAATAATTTAGCACTCTACCAGTTAAACATTTGTAGGCCTTAAACTGGAAACCAAGATAAAAAGACAATGGGTACTGAATAAATACGAACAAAAAGTTAAAAAATTTATAGTAATTTTTATACTTTTTATACTTACCAATGACCCAGACATAGCCGGTGCTAACTCTTAAAATATAGGGCCAAACACAAATTTTGCCCCCCAATCCCCAAAATTTGCATCTAAAACCAAAGAAAACATGTCCTGAATGGCCCTCCACACTTCACCTCTACTGCGCATGCGCAGTGTCAAGGACATTCCGAAATTGGCGCCATTAATCATTCTAATAACCAGTGCCTGGTAAGCGCTATGTACTCAGCGGGGAGGTAAGAGTTCCCAACTTCTGGGAGGGCCATCCCCGTCTGGGTCATTGGTAAGTATAAAAAATATATAAATTACTATAAATTTTTTAACATTTTTATACTGTACCAATGACCCAGACATAGCTGAATAGTAAAAAGGCTGGAGGGCCAAGGACATAGAGCAAGATGGAATACGCTCAATTATATAAAATAGAGTCATCCCCTCTAGGGAAAAAGAAGTATTAGGCCTCACATGTATCTTTCTTATTTATGATAAATTAGAAAGATACAACACCTTCCGAAATTGAGCATCATACATCCATGTACTCTATTAATATCTAGTATAATCCTTATACTAATAATTTTTAAAGTAAGCCAATAAATAAAGTAAGTCTAGAGAATAGAGACTCTTTATACTCCTTAAAAGTGTCTGAGGATTGTATAATCATGTCCGTTGACACGTGCTATATTCAAAAGCTATACTTTAAAAACTAAGACCTGAATGAATTTTAAAACATAAACTTCTCACTCAACAACCATCCCAATAACAGCTCAGAATTACTAACTCCGGAAGAGGTATCCCCTTGTTTTCATAGTAAAACAGGTGACCCAAGGGAACACCCTCCCCCCCCCCCCCCCCTTTTTCTTGCCCTGGGTCAAATAGCCCAGAGCGAAGAGGGCAGCAGAACGGAGTCACTGCCGCAACAAACAGCCTACCTAGCTATAGTAGCAACTGTTAAGTGAAAGACATTCTGAGCAGTAGATAATAGACCTAACAATAGAGGCCTCCAGAAATGGACTCAATATTTCTGAGATAAAAATTCATGAATGCGGATGGCTGAGCGCAATGAGCAGCCTTCAAAAATCTATAATAGCGACACTATTAATATAAGCCCAAGATGTAGAAGAACTCTTACTTTATGAGCCGAAATCTCAAACACAACTGCTGAGTCAATGATATACCATAAGCAGTATCGATAGTTAATTGAATCCATTAGCAATAGAATGGAGCGTAACGTCCTTCTATTAGGCATCAAAGACAGAAGAAGCTTACACCCGTAGTAATAAACAGATATCTGTTTATAAATACATAAACTCTAACCGGACAGAGTAAAGGCCTATGCCCTACGAAGACGGAAGGACCTTAATAACAATAGGATCCGGATATTAATTAGGAGCCTGACTCTTATGCAAAAATCCAACCTAAATAGTAAAGGAAGTAGTGATTCCGAAACTACGAAATTGAAAATCATCCACCGATAGTGCATGAAACTCACTGACTCTTCAGTAAAAGAGAAGCCAACAGAATTACTGTCTAAAAGGTCAGAATTTGAAAACTACTGTTTCCAGAGGCTCAAATGATTACTTAGCTAAATAAGAACCGAAGTTAAATTCCATATAGGAATTTAATCTAATGATTCTAAGTCTATTTATCGAAAAGTTACTAACTGACTTAGATAAAGAGACATAAGACTCAATTGTAAACTATCATAGAGTGCATAGGTATGAGATAACATAAACCTATAACCTTAATAATACAGGCTGCAGTAGATCTTGTCAAACAAGTATACTAAAAAGTTGCAATGACTAGTATGGAGGGATCAACAATATCAACATAGTGATCCCCAACGACGGAAGAGCCTCCACTTTAGCCGCATAGAATAGCGAAGAAGAGGTTCTCCTATAGTAAGAAATCGCGTCCAAAGCTCATCCAGTACAATGCTTACAATGCAATAAGGACCACACAACGGAATACGTGAAGGTTGCGACCTTGCGGGTTGTGATAAAGATGACACGATTTTACCCAGCGAAAAAAGATCCTCTCATTGAGGAAGATTTCGCGTTAAGTCCCACAGTAGACATCAGAGTAAATTTACCCACGGTCTCTGTGAAGACAGAGATGCTATCAACAGAAATGAATTGTGGTTGTTTATCTTAGCAATACTTGCTGAAACAACAGCGCAGGAGGATACGCATATCCTATCATTCCGTCCTATTAGATCAATAGAGCGTTAACAACATTAGCTCAGAGATCCGGACAAGCAAACACATACGTCTGCAATTGACAAGCAAGTTGTGTCGTAAATAAAATATCATTGGGCGCTCCCATTGATAGCAAATCTGATTGAATACTTGTTTGTTGAGAGTCCATTCTGACGGCAACAAGCGACCCATAAGTGAACGGGAGTCCGGTAATACAATCAGACGACCCGGAATATGACGGACCGAAACAGAACTTGGTGTATTATAACAAACAGAAGGATTCTTTCCATTAAATTGAATAACGGAAACGAATGAGTGCCTCCCTGGTTCCGGAGATACGCCACTACTGTCGAATTAACGGACAGGATTTGGACATGCGTTTCTGAATAATGTTCATCCAATGACATAAAGCAAGCCTTAAAAAAACATTATTCCGTGGAAGATAAGTGCTTGCTTAGAGACTGCGGAACCCAAAGACCATGGCACTTTGAATCCGTTGGGATCAATATTATATCCCAACCTGTCTGACTGGCAACCGTTGATTGCTGGGATGCTGCGAAAAAATTGTGCTAACTCGGATAGCACGTCCGTCACTGAGGCCTGTGGAGAAGCGGTCCTACGATGCATTGCCGCTGGAAGCTCCGTGATCGTTACCCCGTGCATACTACTAATATGCGAGCGAACGGAGTGTATAGGCCTCGTGTCCCTTGGCTACCAGATAGCGTGACCTGTTTGCCGTGGAATCACTGAAAGACGAAACTGATCGGATACTCGAGGTCAATAGCCAATGTGCGGTCGTGTGCACTGCTGTGAGGATGAAGAAGCATTATCGACAGTCTCTCGGACTGTCAATATAACGGAGCGTCCCGAGTGACGGACATATGCTCCGAATGTAAAATATCTGAACCACAACATGCGGTCCCCTATGTTGTTGGACGAGAGAGGGACCTCTCTCGCTCACAGCCCAGACGGACCTGGACAAGCCAGGAACCGGACTAACAGGCTTCCTCCGATCTGTCCTCAATCCGCCGTCACTGGGTGAGTACTAAAGTAATTATAGTGCTCGCATCACCCAAATCTCCTTCCTAGACCACAACGGACGAACCCAGCAGCCGAACCATTCGATGAATGTACGCTACACCGGGTGAGCTAGCGAATGTCACTCCGTCGATCCTACAAGGGACCTCTTAGGCGATAGACATATTCCATGAGCACTTATTGCCGCTAGCTCTTCATTAACTATGACGACAGAGGCACACTTTTGAAAGACATCTCCGTAACTTTGCGAACAAGAAACCAGAAATGCTTGGTAATAGCAAGCATATAATAATAAATATATATAGCGTCGTTCAATAATTCGAAAGTTTGTGTGACATTATTGGACTATGTCGGAACTGAGGGACGAAGTCCCTGAACCGAACCAAAAATTTATAAGTCCACCGACGCTATCAGTTTCTTATCCGGCATCGCAGCATTCTGGTCCGACGAAAGAACCTGTAGAAGATCAAGTCAGATGACATACACAACAGCATATGTTGTTCCGAAAGGGAAGCTCGAAATCCTCCGAATCCCTTTCGGTATCCCGTCGGACCGGATGAAATTTTCGGATGTCCGTACCCGCTTCCGCGGAGCATCCCGACCCAGCATCGTCGGATAAACATATGCGACAGATTCAGATGTTGCTGGGATGCTGCGATAAGCTGTGCTATTTACGATAGCACATCCGTCCCCGAGGCCTGTGCAGTAGCGGTCTTACAATGCATTGCCGCCGGAAGCTCCGTGTACGTTGACTCCCGCACACTTTCCTATGCGAACGTCCGGAGTCTGCAGGCCTCGTGCCCTGGCTACCGGATGGTATGACCTGGTCGCCGATGATTCATCTGACTGGCGAAGCTGACTGGATATCCGAGGTCACGTAGCCAAGAGCGGTCGTGTGCGCTACCATGAGAATGAGGAAGCCTTATTGACAGTCTCTCCGGACTGACTATATGTCGGAGCGTCCCGAGCGACGGACGTATGCTCCGAATGCGAAACATTTTGTACCACAACATCTGGGGCCAGATGTTGTTGTATGAGAGAGGGGCCTCTCTCGCTCGCCGTCCGGATGGACCAGAACGACCTATGAACCGGACTAAAAGGCTTCCTCCGTTCTCCCTCTAATCCGCCGTCACTGGGTGTGCATTTGGTTGATTTATAGTGCTCGCATCACCCCAAAACTCCTTCTAGACCGCAACGGACGAACCCGGCTGCCGAACCATTCGATGAATAGACGCTACACCGGGCGAGCTAGCAGACGTCAAAGGCCGTCGAACCTACTAGGGTCCTCTTAGGCAATTGGCGTATTTACATGAGCACTTTTCCGCTAGCCCTTCATTAATTGTGACGACGGAGGCACACTGTTGGAAGACATCACAGATACATCACCCTAATCTTGATCGTTTGAAATAGAAATTGATAAAGTAGAGTGACCCTGCGGGGAAAGGACCGGAATGTCCAATTCCCCACTAACATACCGTGACATACGCTTCCCATGTTGTCATCGAAATCATCAGATACAGAACAGGAGTTAATGCGAGTACACTGACTACATATGGAATGATTATAAAAGTCAGAGGAAGACTTCCTCTTATTACAATGATCAAAATCCTTTCAATGTGAAAAGAAAACAAAGTCCTGGTACTCGCACGAACCCCTGACAATCAAAATCCATAATAATAATATGATCCATTAACATAGAAAAAATAATTGAAATCAAAATATTTTGAAAAAATATTTTTTCAGAACAGCCCAAGTTTCTGAAAAGTAACGTTGAGCCCCAATGAATCCCAAGCCTAAGTGTGGACAAAAATTTTAAAAATAATTTAAACAATTTATGCAACACTTACGAACAATAATAATGTATCTAGTTATGATTAAATTAACATCAAGATATTATTTTCAAGAAATCCCCCCTCACACAGAGGGCTGTTGGAAATGTAAACAATGAGTGTAAAAACACTAAAATAAGACTCCAGGCACCCAGGCACGAAATCAGTTACCAAAAATACACTATCTGATGCAAAACAGAGACTTCCAGGGAAGAAACTGCAGAACATCAGATGGTAGATGCAGAACACAACGCCTAACCACCCATAGGTGAAGACGTAAACATGGGGAAAAGAACAGAATTCATTCTGTTATTCAGCTAAAACTCCCAAGAAATTTTAGTAATAATAATTACAGAAACTATGCCAAAAGCATGGGAGAATAGCAAGGGGGGACTTAAAGGACAGGGAGAGAGGAAAACACTTGAAAAAACAGTGTAACTAAATAATCAGAATGACAACAAAATGGCTGCTGCCTCGAAAATAGGTAACTTAACATAATTTCATTAAAAAATTTTAAGTTACAGCCCTGATAATATTCTGTCACACATTTTTCCTCTCCTCCTTCTCTATCCTCCTTAGAATCACCATTTCACTAATATTTATGTGTCTGGCATCATTTAAACTGAGATTTACAAGCACAAAGATCAGTCAGATGTTAACTGATGAAGGGCCAAACTTAGAATGATTAATGGCACCAATTTTGGAACGTCCTTGACACTGCGCATGCGCAGTAGAGGTGAAGTGTGGAGGGCCATTCAGGACATGTTTTCTTTGGTTTTAGATGCAAATTTTGGGGATTGGGGGGCAAAATTTGTGTTTGGCCCTATATTTTAAGAGTTAGCACCAGCTATGTCTGGGTCATTGGTATAGTATAAAAATATAGGTTTCTTGATAATTCTTGTTGGAACCCCAAAGCATGGTTCCCAGACATCAAATACATGGAACCTGTTATCAGGTTCACTGAATTTATGAAATCAGCATATCTGATGTACAGTTGCTACCCTCAATACAGATTTGTACTTTGTCCACATGTTTTTACTTGTTTGGGGGAAATACGTTCTTGTAAAATAAATTAGGCTATTGAAAAAAAAAAATGTTTCACAAGACCTTCCTCATCATTACAATTATGCAAAAAATGCTTGTTTAAAGTACAGCTGCTGTGCACTGGTCACTTTCCACGGATGGGCAATATTTCCTATGAATGCAATAATATTGTTAAGATTATTAGATTCCGAACACTAATTATAGGAATAATAATCAAAAATTTAATTAATGAAGCACCAGGTTCAAACTGGTGCTTCATTATTTAAAATTTTGCTGATGATGATTTTTATTACCTGGTAAACACATGCATGAACATTACTATCTACATAGGGCTGCACGATATTCAAAACTGAATACCGGTAAGGGTATTCAAAAAAATATCGCAGTATACCGGTATATCAAAAACTAATCAGATATATGAACACGAGTACCACAATCGTCACTCGAGGCATCACAGTCGGAATGAATCAGCATGCCTTGATGATGCTATTCGAAAAACCTATACCCGACGCAGACTATATAAAAATTTATTATTTTCAAAATTAGTTTATCAGATTTTCCCCAAAGATTTCAACAAAACTATATCATGTGACCCCTCATTGGAACGAGCTCGTTGAGCTCGTTCCAATGAGAGGTCACATGGTATAGTTTTGTTGAAATTTTTTAAATTTATTTTTTCAACTGCTGAATTTGTATACTACGAGGGCACAAGCAGACCATTCCTTGGATAAAGGGATAATATTATTCATTCGGGGCTACAGTTAAAAAACTCAAGACATCTTGAAAATTAAATTGTGGGTAAATAAATAATGACGATAAACTGATATTTTTTAAATTACACCGGTATTCAATCGATATTGGTTTGAATACCGGTATATATCGGTTTATCGATATACCGTGCAGCTCTATATCTACGTATGGATTATGACCAATCCATGGCGACTGTACTGTACATGTTTTACTGCACTGACTAAATCAAGCCAGTTCTTTTCAACCTTTGATGTGTAATCAATATGATGGACAACTCTTGAATGACATGTTTCCCATGAAAATAAACATTTCAAATTTCTGAGACATTTAAAATTGTTTTGAGGGATTTTAAGTGTAAGAAAAACAAGACTAATGGTGACCTCCCGGCCACAGATGCCCCAAATTATGGCCAAATAGCCTATAATACTGGAATGAAATGTTTTGTGTTGAATTTGTTCAGGATGAAAAACCTGATTCTGTGAGAGAATTAAGTTTTCCCATTCTTGTGACCTTGACCTTTGTCACTCGAGCATGCAGTTGCTGTGCAACAGACCTTCTATTGTGATGTTTTGAGGAAATCTACCCAAGCATTATAGAATTATGGCTCTGGACGGACAAATACAGTCTGTGAGAGAAACAAGTTTTCCCATTCCTGTGACCTTGACTGTTGTCAGTCAAGTATGGTGTTGCTGTGCAACAGACCTTCCATTCTTCTTTACCCTTGTGTAAAGTTTTATGGAAATACACCAAAGCATTATAAAGTTATGGTTCCGGACAGACAAAAAAGCTGGACAGATGGACGGAGGGACAGACTCACAATTTGGATTTTAGATGCCTCCCTATCGGGGCCATAACTGCTTCCCTCAACACAAAGTTAGGTGACAATTGTCTGAGAAACAAGAATTTTATTTTTAACTGGTTGAGGGTTGAGTGCTAGAAGCCACTATCAGGACTTTCAAAAAAGAAAAAAAAAATGCCGCTCAGGATCACAGATCCAATGTCGAGTTGTGACCTTGACCTTTGACCTGGCGAGTCCAAGGTCAATAGGGTTCTTCCTCGCACCAAGGCCAACACACCTATGAAGTTTCATGACTCTAGGTTGAACCACTATCAAGTTCTCATCCGGAAACCAATTGTTGCGATATACTATGTTCAAGGTCACTGTGACCTTGACCTTTGACCTGGTGAGTCCAACATCAATAGGGTTCTTCCTCGCACCAAGGCCAACACGCCTGTAAAGTTTCATGGCTCTAGGTTGAACCACTATCAAGTTATCATCCGGAAACCAATTGTTGCGATATACTATGTTCAAGGTCACTGTGACCTTGACCTTTGACCTGGTGAGTCCAAGATCAATAGGGTTCTTCCTCGCACCAAGGCCAACATACCTATGAAGTTTCATGACTCTAGGTTGAAACACTATCAAGTTATCATCCGGAAACCAATTGTTGCGATATACTATGTTCAAGGTCACTGTGACCTTGACCTTTGACCTGGTGAGTCCAAGATCAATAGGGTTCTTCCTCACACCAAGGCCAACACACCTATAAAGTTTCATGACTCTAGGTTGAACCACTATCAAGTTATCATCCGGAAACCAATTGTTGCGATATACTATGTTCAAGGTCACTGTGACCTTGACCTTTGAACTGGTGAGTCCAAGATCAATAGGGTTCTTCCTCGCACCAAGGCCAACACACCTATGAAGTTTCATGACTCTAGGTTGAACCACTATCAAGTTATCATCCGGAAACCAATTGTTGCGATATACTATGTTAAAGGTCACTGTGACCTTGACCTTTGACGTAGCGAGTCCAAAATCAATAGGGTTCTTCCCCTCACTATGACCAACCTCTGTATGAAGTTTAATGAATGTGAGTTGAACCACTATCAAGTTATCATCCGGAAACCAATTGTTTACGCCCGCCCGCCCGCCCGCCCGCCCGCCATTCACCAAACTATAAGTCGAGTTTGACTTCGTCACAACTCGACTAAAAATGAGTGTACCAGACCAAAAGCCAGCATTTTCCTTGCTCATGTTTCATATTCATTCAAACACAAATAATATTTTTATTATGTCCCCGATTGGGAGGCATCTTAAATCAGGGTTGTCTATCCGTCAGTCTGTCCTTCCAACTTTATTTGTCCACTCCAGACATGTTAACTCTCCTGGAATGCCTGGGAAAATCCCGAAGTTTCAGTGTAGTTCCCAGTCGGGAATCAGTTTTGGACCAAAAATCCTGGAAAACAACAGTCGAATATTTCTTTCCATTGTAACTTATGTAAAACGTTTGGAGTCAAACCACATGCATTTCAAACTCTGGTAAAAACTCACGAAGTAGTAAAATATGAATTTAAGTTCAATATATTTAAGAAAAGGGTAATTTATGATATATATTTCAACTGTGTTCATGTTTATTTCTGTTTTTTTTCCCTGGTAATCGGAGATTCATGATCAATGTGCGAGTGTCGAAGTGAAAATAGGTGACTTACTTTAAAAAAATTGAATACTCCACCTTCAATTAAATGCAGTTTTTTAGTAAATAAAATATACGAAAAGGAATTAAATAATATACATTTATTTATTCATAGAATAGCTTTAATTCTCATCCCTTTTCCAAATCAAAACGTAAACAACACTTTGACCTCAACTATTTACCACAGTTTAAAAATAGGTTAAAGTTGCTTAGGATGCCGAAAAATTATGACTGCATATTTATACACAGTGGACTTATTTTCTAACATTACATTTATTCCGTTGTGCGGACTACAGAACTGTTGGCCGTCTGTACCCAGAAAATTTCAAATGGAATTAAAAAAAAAAAAAAAAAAACTGCTTCAATGATGAAAAGAAAAGTTTTGTACAGGACACAAACATACACACATGCATGAAGGATTTTGATAAAGATATTTTCCAAGTACTAATCTTCTTGAAGTAACTGAGCATTAGGACATCTTTTCCTGTTAACATTTCCAGGCATGGGAAATTATTAGCTTAGTAGACTTTGATAAAAGCAAACCACAGGTGGTGGTGATCCGTGGGTGGGGGGGGGGGGGGGTGGGGGGGGTCATGAAGAAGAGGATGGTGGGGAGGGGGGTGGGGCAAATCAACTATTATTTTACGATATTTTAACATAGCATAAATGCATCAGCATAATTGATAACTAGATTTGGATATAATCTGGTGTTAATGGTGGTCCATGCAGACCATTCGATCAGTCTAATTTGGGCACAATGGCAAATATGACTGCGGATTGTATGGTTGGAGAAAAAGTATCGGTATTTTCTTCTTCTTGGCATCTGTTTTGGGTTTTAGGTCCCCTGTCTTAAAATGATAGTTTACAACCCCTTGTTGTCGGTCTTCACCATTATCACTGGTTCCCATCACCCTTTGGAGTAAGTTCACTTGACTAACTCGAAAAGACTTCTTAGTTCCCCAGTGTCAAGCCAAAGTCCTATTTGAATGTAAATTACACATGGCATTTACCAAGAAATGCCACAAACATGAATATAATAGCTCTCAAGCTTTAAGTGCATGATCATATAGTATTCGCCACAGAAAAGTAATCGCTGTCGATAGTGTTGTATACGACACAGTCGATGCCGATTGCTTTTCTACAGCGAACTCTGTGGGTTTTTACAAAGTTATTTATCTGTTGCATTGTTTGATTCAAAGGTAAGCTCTAAGCAACATTGCAAGCATCAGGGAATCCCGGCCAAACTATATATTGCCGAAACACTGTAACACTGTAAAACTTTGGAAAAAATTTCAAACTCTGCATAATATGGGTGCAGTTATCTTATTTGGGCACAGCGTTTACTGTCGTTAGTTGGGAAGAATTTAAAGGCGGCCTGGATCCATTAGCTGAAAATTTTTTTCTTTTGTTTTGTCCCCGCGGTAACTTTTCCCTAAAATCCATCCAATTTCCCTGAAAATCACCCTCAGGTTCCCTGAAAAAATTATTCTGGAGGTTAACATGTCTGGTCCACTTGGAACCATAACTCTATAATGCTTTGGTGAATTTCCATGAAACTTTACACAAGGGCACAGGTTAATGGAAGGTCTTTTACACAGCAACACCATCTTCGAGTGACAAAAGTCAAAATCACAGGAATGGGAATGGGAAAACTTAATTCTCTCACAGACTATTTGTCCGTTCAGAGTCATAATTCTATAATAATGCTTGGCTGACAAAGCTGTCGTCTGCTTACACACTTTCGTCATTTACAATCCCTGTATGCAGGATTTCATTGTTTAAAAGGTTAATCTATATCAGTTAACCCTTTATCCAACAAAGTTATTTTTTTAAAATAAACTAAATTCCATCCATTGGGGAAAAATTTTATCTCTATTTTTCAATAAACCCATTCAGATATCGTTGTCACAAGAACTTGCACATTGCAGTACAAGTTGAAATAAGTTGTTACATAACTGCAATAAACTATGCATATTATTGCTGCTTGTGCACTTATAAGACCAGAATCTAACATCAGCTTTCCAGAAAATGATGTTAGTTTCTGGTCATATCAGTGTAGTAAGAGAAAAAGATTCATAGTTTATAGCTGTTATCCTACAACTTTATTTTGACTTGTACTGTATGCCACAAGTGACAGTTCCAACATATTAGCGACTTTATTGACCTTATATAAGGTCAATACAGCGTTTGGCTGCTATGTTCAGATGTATTTTATTAAATTCAAAACCTTGTGGACAACAGTGAGCACCAAATTCAACACAAAACTTCTCATTCCAGTGTTATTGGCCGTTAGGTCATAGTTGGGGGGGGGGGGGGGCGTGGGGCGGGGATTCATGGCCAGATGGTTACACTTTGTCTTGTTTTTTATATTTGTTTTATTACAAATTATTGGAGAGTGCCTCCGAGCGCTCTCCAATAATTTGTAATAAAACAAATTTTGATGAATAAATATGGACCACCTAAAATAATCTTGCCCACAACCAGTTAATAGGTTTAACATAAGTTTTAATCCATTGCATCTTGTTTGAGAGACTACCAGATTAATTTTAATTGCCATAATTTTGGTTTGCCTTGTTACAATTTTACTGAAGCGTGTCTATGTGAACTCCCCAGTAAACTGTGACATAGCAAATCAATATGAACAAAGTGTTTCTGCTTCTGATAAAATATGAGGAACATCCACAGAATATCGTGTGGTATAATTACAGTATGAACACTTCTCGACAGAACCCAAATACTGGCTTTTAGCACTCGATCAGTCAAATTCTCATTTTATTCTACATCTTTGTCACAATTAAGACATTTGCAGCTATCATTAACTGGACTCATAATACAACTGTGCAACAAAGATCTTTGGCAAAAAACTGTTTGAAGAACAGCCAATTTAGCACAAATATATTTATTTGCTAGTTAATTATTTTTTTTAAAAAATGCAACATGAATATATATTGTTTTGTTTTATTAAAGCGTGCATTCAATAAATTAAATATTTCCGTGAAATACTTGTCCAATTAGTGAAATTAGGAATCGTGCCAAAATGTGGAATTGGTTGTTCAGAGTTATCAATCAGCATAAGGCTATTAAAAAAAAAAAATTGTTTCCCAGGCACATCCCTCGTCAATGAAAACTTGCCGCATCACTTCATTTTTTAACCTACAAATCTCTTAGACGATGAAAAATTTAACCAACTATATCTTGTTTGACCGAGCTCAGTGAGCTCTGTCAAACAAGATATAGTAAGTTAAATTTATACCTGCATTATGGGAAATTTCCCTAAAACATTGGGGTTTTTCCACACGATAGAGCAATTCGTAAAATTGTTAATTCCAACCAGTTACAGGACTGTTGTGCATTAAAAAATAGGAAAAAAAAGAAAAGAAAAATCCTCCCTTCCTTAGCACAAAACTGAAGCAAAATTGCCTGAAAAACAAGAAATTGTTTGTCATAGGCTTTATCGACAAATTACATATATTCTATGACAAACTCAGGATAGCACTGGCTATTGTCAAATATCACGAAAATTGTTGGATTTGTTACCGTGTCTACACAAGAGTTGAATGCTCGTCCCTTTGGATCATCAGTATTCTGAGGAGGTCTTCTGTAGCAAGGACTTCCTGTTATATATTTTCCAGCTAAGACACGAGACACAAACATGCGGAATGGTTGTCCATTTTTATTCTGCTTTTGGCAGATTTTCTGAAACAGAGCATTTGCCCTTTGCTGTTTCTGAACTACTGCAGCATTACTTTGAACTGGTAGTTGTGGTTGTTGGTGGTAAGGATACGACAACTTTGCAGCTTGCATACTAGGAGGCGGCTTTAGATTGCTAAGGACATGACTTGGGTGCTGCTGCTGGTACTGCATCTGTGAGGTACTGTAGTTCATTGCTGGCTGGATTTGTGAACTTGATGGTTTACCAGGTAATGTTGGAATGCCAGGAGGTGATGGCTGGATTTGTGAACTTGATGGTATACCAGGTAAAGTAGGAATGCCAGGAGGTGGTTTTGCTGATGAGGATGGTATTACAGATAAAGGGGGCATCCAAGGTGGAGGTGGTATTCCAGATGAATGTTGTAATGGCTGTTTCATATTTATTAGACGAGACCTTGCATGACAGGCAAAAGTGTATCTATGGGAATATGATGCTGACTTTGAAAAATAACAACCTGGAATGAAACAAAATTGAATATTTTTGGATTTATTACTTTCCAAAGTGTGATTTACTGGAATTTCCAGGTTTGATTATAAACGTTAACTTCACAAGTGAATTATACAATCAACAATTGTGTCATGTAACTGTGGGCACAAACAAAGACACTTTGCCGTGGGTGTAATGGGGACTTCATTATTTTTTAATTTTTTAACCCTTTACCTAACATGAAAAGCAGACGGCACTTCCAAAAAAATTCTTGAATAACTATCATTTTCAATTTTTGTCTCATAAACATAGGTTATGACCCCTCATTGGAACAAGCTTGATGAGCTTGTTCCAATGAGGGGTCATAACCTATCTTTTAGAGACAAAAAATGAAAAAAATAATGAAAATTAATAGGCGATTTTTTAGAATATCACAGGCCGGTTTTGGCCATTACGTTAGATAAAGGGTTAAATAATATAATTATCGTTAATAATGAAAAGTAATAAACGGAGTAATCGCTTGACTGGACTAGTTATGTGAAATAATTCATTCGAGGCGAGGGACAATCACTCGTGTGCATTTGCGCACTCGTGTTTGTACAACATCCCTCACCTCTCATAATTATTTCACGTAACCAGTCTAGTCAAGCGATAACTCTCTATGTACTGTCACTTAACTTGATACTACAGTAAAACCTGTCTTGAGAGACCACTGTCTTGAGAGACCACCTGTCTTGAGAGACCACATCTACCAGGCACCGATTGATTTTACTCTATAATGGACCTGCTATGAGAGACCACCTGTCTTGAGAGACCACTGTGATCTGGTACCAACTTGTATTTTTATGCCATATTGGACCTGTCTTGAGAGACTGCCCCTTTGAAGACGGAAACCATGACAAAAACTTTTTACCTGTTCTGGAATTGAAAAATCCATTGTGGTTATACTAATATAATTAAAAGCAGTAAAAGCTCTTAATTGGGTTTAAATTGCTAATTCATTACAAATTGAGATGTTTTTATAAGACCCCTGTGAAAAGATTAGGATTAGGATTATTGCTGAATAAACAATTTTATACATACCTGAAATGTGACAGATAGGAATAAAAATAAATTTGTGTTGAAAATCTTTTTGTAACAAATTGAAATGGACTGTTATAAAAATTATAAAAGTAAATTAGTGTTGAAAATCTTCAATGAAGATTTTCAACACTAATTTATTTTTATAATTTTTATAACAGTCCATTTCAATTTGTTACAAAAACTTCATAAAAAAGAACTACAACAAAGTAATTACAAAAATCCATTCTTCTCCATTTCTGAATTTTGTGGTTGGTTATTCACTGACTTAACCTTGAACCTGTTATGAGAGACCACCTGTCTTGAGAGACCACTTTTGTGTGGCCCAAAGGGCGGTCTCTCAAGACAGGTTCTACTGTAGTTTGAACAGCCAAATTAATTGAACCTTTTTCAACAACAATTATTCAATCTCAGTCTCAATAAAAAAAAATAAAGCAGAATACTATAAAAAATTAATATCTGATGATTAGGTTCCACAAAGTAAATCTTCTGTTTCTTCGGCCAATTTTTGTGGGCGGGCATTTTTCATGTCCATGTTCTTGGTTTGTTTTATGTTTTTAGGCTTAATAATCTACAGAATAGCATGCTTGGTGGTGTATTTCATCCCTTGAGTGCAAGAAGGCTTTGCAATTCAAAGCCTTGCTGCACCTAAGGGACAAATTTATCAATTTTATTAACTTGGGTAAAATTTCAGACATGAACCACTTAATTTTATTTTTTTAAGTTTGTATTGGTTATAAAAAGAGAGCATGCGGCAGCAAAAAGGACCATGTGGGAGGCCCTGGGAAACAGATTTTTAATTTATTTTTAGGATTTATTAGTCGAATTATCACATAAACATAAGTCTGTATGAATGGGCAGATGGAAGGAAGGACATATGAATCTCTTCATCATATTTATTTATTTTTTATGGTTTTACGACACTTTAACAGCCAAGGTCATATCGTGTCGGTGACAGTTTTACGGGTGGAGGAGGCTGGAGTACCCGGAGAGAACCACCGAGCAACGACGAGCTGCTGCCAGCTCCCCAACATTGTAACTCCGCACTGCAGCACAGGCAGGGTTAGATTGGTTGAAAACATGCACACCATCGACATGCAGTATGCCTTAGTACATGGTGTCATCGTGCCCCCATGTGGACAATCAGGGTTAAGTGCCTTGCCCAAGGACACAACATGGGAGTCTGAATCGATAGCTCAGACGGTCACCCATCCAAGGACTAATCAGGCTCGACGTTGCTTAACTTCGGTGATCTAACAAGAACTGGTTATCGCGAAGTCACCGTGCCTCCTCTTCATTATATACTTTCCCTGTGGGGAGATAATTATCCTTATACTGCTTAAAAAAGATATCCCCATTAACCCCTTATTACTGATGTCAAAATACCAGAATTTCAAGTAACCATTTTTTCCACAATGCAACAAGGAATTTTACCAATTCAGCCTTGTCTGACAGAGCTCAATGAGCACTATTTAAACAAGACTGAATTGGTTAACCCATTAGGCACTCTCCCATAAATTGTAACAAGGCAAAGAGACACGGACAAATTTGGATGACCAAAAATAATTAAGCACTCTACCAGTTAAAGCAGTTGATTGGAGAGAACAATAGGAATAAATATAAATACAATTCTCAAAGTCATAAAAATAAGAAATATGGGTTATATACACATGGTGTTTGTAAAAAATCTTTTATCGCGACGAGAGCGTTTTCGGGGGCATATATAGCTACGAGTCGCGCAGCGACGAGTAGCTATGTAGCCCCCGAAAACGCTCTCGTCGCGATAAAAGATTTTTTACAAACACCATGTGTATATAACCCTTTTATCTACACCCCCACCTCCCCCACTCCCGTAATAAAACAAGTTTTGATTAACAAATGCAGACCACTAAAAATAATCTAGCCTTCAACCAGATAATCACTAATGTGAAAAATATCTGGTTATTTGCATTTTCCGACGTTTGACGTCACATTTTGAAAAATGTTGAAGAAACTGAATTCCCAGTGACGTTTGAACGTCAGGATAATTAAAGTCTCGAAGGCCTCACAAAGTAGATCTTCTGTTTCTCAGGCCATTATTTGTAAAATTGCATGCGGGCAAACGGTTTTTTATTTTATTTTTTTATTTCTGTAATTATTTCTTTGCCATCAAAAGTTCATATCTTGGTTTATGTTTTAGGCCTCAAAATCTACAGAATAGCATGGGAGGTGGTGTATTTTGTCCCTTGAGAGCAAGAAGGCTTTGCAATGCTAAAGCATTGCAAAGCCATCTTGCACTCAAGGGACATATTTATCAATTTTTTTAACTTTGGTAAACTATCAGACATAAACCATTTAATTTTTTTTTTTTTTAAAGTTTCCATTGGTTATAAAAAGAGAGCATGCGACAGCCAGAAGGACCATGTGGGAGGGCCTGAGAAACAGATTTTTTAATGTTTTTAGGCCTTACTTTCAAAATTGTAATATATTATATTATATTACTTATTACTTATATTACCCCAGCCCTGTCATTAATTGAATATTTTTGCTGACAATATGGTTCTTCATTAATCACAAATGCACAGTACTGTTTCATCAAAAATATTAAAAAGCAAACTGATGCTTTAATATTTTCATTTGTATTCAAGCTAGTCCATACGATATGAGCAGACCCAACAAACAACATGATCCGATCATTTTTCCATCCATTAAACTCATATTTTAAAAGCAGTAAAGCATAACCATTTTGCAAACACCAGAAAATCATAGAGCACTGCACAATGTTCTACTTGGTTAACCCTTAAGGGCCAGAACAAATTTCTTGAATACCAGATGGACCACCAACTGCGCCGTGCCAGTAGCTAAGCTGTGGCTTCAAGTCCAGTTTAGGCAGCCCATTTAGTCCATAAGATGTGAGCAGACCCAACAAACAACATGATCCAAACATTTTTCCATCCATTAAACTCATATTTTAAAAGCAGTAAAGCATAACCATTTTGCAAACACCAGAAAATCATAGAGCACTGCACAATGGTCTACTTGGTTAACCCTTAAGGGCCAGAACAAATTTCTTGAATACCTGATGGACCACCACCTGCGCCCTGCCAGTAGCTAAGCAATGGCTTCAAGTCAAGTCTAGGCTGCCCATTTAGGCAGCCAAGACTTGACTAGAAATCACTGCCCAGGTAATATATCTATTTCAGCAGGATCTCCTCAGGATCTGACTGCATGTTAAGGGTACCTGTTCTGAGGATGTAAAAGACGGAAATGGGCTCTTAAATTTCTTTTGCAAAAAGAAGAATGAATACAGAAAGAAAAATGCAATGAGTAAACTGTATCATAATGCCATAGAGACCAACATAAGATGGGATTCTGAAGCATGCATTACTGGTTATTTAACTCTTAAACTGCTGAGTATTTTCAAGATATTTTTCATCAAATCAAATCATGGCTGCTGTGAAGCAGCCATGACTAGACTTGATGAACAAATCATCAAAATTTAAATCAAGGAACCATTTGTGAAAAATTTCATTCAATTTACAAGAGCCAAAACTTATAAAATGTGGCAAAATTCTACTTATTTCAGCGGCAAGAAAAATCCTCTCCTGGGCAGGATTATCCACCAGCAACATGCAAGAAGTTAAGCTGTCTTTCAGAAAACATAAAACATTTGTAGAATCTTACAATTTGAAGTTCATTGCCTGGATAATAAGACCACTGTATAGGATACCCAGTAGTCAATGAACTGTAAACTTGCTTGTCCTGCCCTGACAAGAAAGTAGCTAGGTGATTAACCTCAAAACTCAAAACAATCTGTTTCATCAAAAGACCAAATCTGGAAGAAAGCAAATAGAACGGTAACTTTTGGTTCCTTCACATGATTTCTTGTCAGATCTTTACAACATTCCCTAAATTACTGATGGAAAATGCTGTGCTCAAAATATGATGCGGTGCCCAAATTATGGATTAATCTGAATTAAATGCCTGATAAAAGAATCCCTAACATGTCCACCAAATATCAAAATTGGGCTGAACAGGGTTTTATCCAGGGCCCCAGATGCAAAGAAATGGCTAGTTTTGGGCCGGACTTTCAAAATGTTCTAATGGACCTAACCATTGTTGGCCTGATTGTTCCTGGGACCCTCACCCATTGTGCTCCAATTACGGCAATTGAGGGACTGTTACCAGGTCCAAAAAACTTTTACAGCAGTTCAAAATGCTTAACACTTTAACTGACATGGAAAATATACAGAGGAGCGACAAGTTTTCGGTTTGTGATGAAATGAGTAGAAACAGGAAATTAGGTCTGAAGAGAGCCTCTGGTTAGGTCCAGACCTAGTTCACTGTACAAACTGGGTTCATTCCCACTAGACCAATTCCCTTTAGACCAATTCCCACTAGACCAATTCCCACGAGGCCCATTCCCAAAAGACCAATTCCCCTTAGACCAAGTGATGTGTTCTACTTTTAAAATAACTTTCTATCAATAATTTGATATATTTATAAATATTTATAAATGTATTTAATGTTATTGATATTCAAGCCTGAAAATAAGCAGTCTGTCATTTGCAGAATGAGGTCCCCAGAGGGTGAATTCGCTGATGCTAACAGTGGGCCAGTTTATCCTCTGGGTACCTCTTTCTGTTTATGTTTGAGACCTTGATTCAGGTTGAGGTTCACAGAGGGTAAATTTAGTGATGCTACCCTGCTGTGCAGGGTAGCATCACCAAATTCACCCTCTGTGGACCTATTTTTTTGTAAAATGTATGTATATGTACTGAGCTATGTTGAAATGTCATAAACCTATGTATGCATATAAATATTTTTTTTCATCAAATAAAGTGCTTATCAGTAAATAAATGTTTTCTTAATTATCCTTAATCAACCCTTAATCAATAACAGTATGTAGTTTGTCTAAGGGGAATTGGTCTTTTGGGAATTGGCTAAAGGGAATTGGTTTTAAGGGAATTGGTCTAGTGGGAAGACACCACAAACTGTTGTGAATTTCAGTTTAAACTGAGAGCTAGTAATGCACTTCACCATTTCTCACCTATCTCAGGGTATTAACCCATAAGGGACTGGACAAATGTTCTGAATTCCCACAAGCTCACAGTCTCAATATGTTCAGTGGCTTAGTAGTGAATTCTAGTCAAGTCTTGGCTGCCTTGACAGGCAGCAAAGACTTGACCAGAAGGCACTGCCAACCTAATTTGGGCCTGGAAAAGGTTCTGAATTTCCACCAGCCCACAGCCTCTATACATTCAGTGGCTTAGTAGTGAATTCTAGTCAAGTCTAGAAAGAACTGCCTACCTAATTTGAGCCTGGACAAGTGTTCTGAATTCCCACCAGCCCACAGCCTCTGTACATTCAGTGGCTTAGTAGTGAATTCCAGTCAAGTCTTGGCTGCCTTGACAGGCAGCAAAGACTTGACCAGAAAGCACTGCCTACCTAATTTGGGCCTGTACAAGTGTTCTGAATTCCCACAGCCCACAGCCTCTGTACATTCAGTGGCTTAGTAGTGAATTCCAGTCAAGTCTTGGCTGCCTTGACAGGCAGCAAAGACTTGACTAGAAAGCACTGCCTACCTAATTTGGGCCTGGACAAATGTTCTGAATTCCCACCAGCCCACAGCCTCTGTACGTTCAGTGGCTTAGTAGTGAATTCCATGTACGTTCAGTGACTTAGTAGTGAATTCCAGTCATGTCTTGGCTGCCTTGACAGGCAGCAAAGACTTGACTAGAAAGAACTGCCTACCTAATTTGGGCATGGACAAGTGTTCTGAATTCCCACTAGCCCACAGCCTCTGTACGTTCAGTGGCTTAGTAGTGAATTCTAGTCAAGTCTTGACTAGAAAGCACTGCCTACCTAGTTTGAGCCTGGACAAGTGTTCTGAATTCCCACCAGCCCACAGCACCTATACGTTCAGTGGCTTAGTAGTGAATTCTAGTCAAGTCTTGACTAGAAAGCACTGCCTACCTAATTTGTCTGTCATTAGAGCACTGCATAATGGTCTTCTCAGTTAACCCTTAAGGGGCAGGACAAATTTCTTAAATATCTGCTCGACCACCACCTTCACACTGCCAGTAGCTAAGTAGTGACTTCTAGTCAAGTCTTGGCTGCCCATTTAGGCTAAGACTTGACTAGACTAGAAACCACTGTCCAGGTAATATGTCTATTTCAGCAGGACCTCCTCATGATGGCATGTTAAGGGAACCTGTTCTAAGGCCATAAAAGTCAAAAACAGGCCTTTAACCCTTTACCTAACATGAAAAGCAGACGACACTAGCCAAAAAAATGATTGAATAACTAATTTTTTTCATTTTTTGTCTCAAAAACATAGGTTATGACCCCTCATTGGAACGAGCTCGACGAACTCATTCCAATGAGGGGTCATAACCTATGTTTTTGAGACAAAAAATGAAAAAATACTAAAAGTTAAAAAATTTATAGTAATTTATATATTTTTTATACTTACCAATGACCCAGACATAGCTGGTGCTAACTCTTAAAATATAGGGCCAAACACAAATTTTGCCCCCCAATCCCCAAAATTTGCATCTAAAACTAAAGAAAACATGTCCTGAGAGGCCCTCCACACTTCGCCCCTACTGCGCATGCGCAGTGTCAAGGACGTTCCGAAATTGGCGCCATTTATCATTCTAATAACCAGTGCCTGGTAAGCGCTATGTACTCAGCGGGGAGGCAAGAGTTCCCAACTCCTGGGAGGGCCATCCCCGTCTGGGTCATTGGTAAGTATAAAAAATATATAAATTACTATAAATTTTTTAACATTTTTATACTGTACCAATGACCCAGACATAGCTGAATAGTAAAAAGGCTGGAGGGCCAAGGACATAGAGCAAAATGGAATACGCTCAATAAAATGAAATAGAGTCATCCCCTGTAGGGAAAAGAAGTAATAGGCCTTACATGTATCTTTCTTATTTATGATAAATTAGAAAGATACAACACCTTCCAAAAATTGAGCTTCATACATCCATGTACTCTATTAATATCCAATAATCCTTATACTAATAATTTTTAAAGTAAGCCAATAATAAAGTAAGTCTAGAGAATAGAGACTCTTATACTCCTAAAAGTGTGTGAGAATTGCATAATCATGTCCGTTGACATATGCAATATTCAAAAGCTATACTTTAAAAACTAAGACTTGAATGAATTTTATAAACTTAAACTTCTCACTAAACAACCATCCCAATAACAGCTCAGAATTACCTACTCCGGAGGAGGTATCCCCTTGTTTTCATAGTAAAAAACAGGTGACCCAAGGGAACACCCTCCCCCCCCCTTTTTCTTGCCCTGGGTCAAATAGCCCAGAGCGAAGAGGGCAGCCGAACGGAGACACTGCCGAAACAGACAGCCTACCTAGCTATAGTAGCAACTGTTAAGAGAATGACATTCTGAGCAGTAGATAATAGACCTAACAATAGAGGCCTCCAGAAATGGACTCGATATTTCTGAGATAAAATTCATGAATGGATGGCTGAGCGCAATGAGCAGCCTTCAAAAATCTATAATAGAACACTATTAATGTAAGCCCAAGAAGTAGAAGAACTCTTACTTCATGAGCCGAAATCTTAAGCACAACTGCTAAGCCAATGATATACCATAAGCAGTACGCTAGTTAATAGAATCCATTAACAATAAAATGGAGCGTAACGTCCTTCTACTAGACATCAAAGACAGAAAAAGCTTACGCCCTTGTAATAAACAGATATCTGTTTATAAATACATAAACTGTACCCGGAAAGAGTAAAGGCCTATGCCCATACGAAGACGGAAGGACCTTAAAATAATAGGTTCCGGATAATAGGAGCCTAACTCTTATGCAACAATCCAACCTAAATAGTAACGGAAGTATTGATTCCGAAACTATGAAAGTGAAAATCATCCATCGATAGTGCATGAAACTCACTGACTCTACAGTAAAAGAGAAACCAACAGAATTACTGTCTAAAAGGTCAGAATTTGAAAACTACTGTTTCCAGAGGCTCAAATGATTACTTAGCTAAATAAGAACCTGAAGTTAAAATCCGTATAGGAATTTAATCTAAAGATTCTAAGTCTATTTATCAAAAAGTTACTAACTGACTTAGATAAAGAGACAAAAGACTCAATTGTAAACTATCGTAGAGTGCATAGGTATGAGGTAACATAAACCTATAACCTAAATAACAACAGGCTGCAGTAGATCTTGTGAAACAAGTATACTAAAAAATAGCAATGAGTAGTATGGAGGGATCAACCATATGAAAGCTCGTCCAGTACAGTGCTTACAATGCAATACGGACCACACAACGGAATACATGAAGGTTGCGACCTTGCTGGTTGTGATAAAGATGACACGATTTACCCAGTGAAAAAAGATCCTCACAAAGAGGAAGATTTCACGTTAAGATCCACAGTAGACAAGAGAGTAAATTACTCATGATCTCTGTGAAGATAGAGATGCTATCAACAGAAATGTATTGTGGTTGTTTATCTTAGCAATACCTGCTAAAAACAACAGCGCCGGAGGATACGCGTATCCTATCATTCTGTCCTATAGATCAATAGAGCGTTAACAGTATTAGCTCAGAGATCTGGACAAGCCAACACATACGTCTGCAATTGATTAGCCAGCTGTGTCATAAATAAAACATCATTGGGCGCTCCCATAGATAGCAAATCTGATTGAATACTTGTTTGTTGAGAGTCCATTCTGACAGCAACAAGCGACCCGTAAGAGAACGGGAGTGCGATAAAACAATCAGACGACCCAGAATATGACGGACCAAAACTGAACTTGGTGTACTATAACCAACAGACGGATTCTTTCCATTAAATTGAATAACGGAAACGAAAGAGTGCCTCCCTGGTTCCGGAGATACGCCACTACTGTCGAATTAAAGGACAGGAATTTGGGCATGCGTTTCTGAATAATGTTCATGCAATGACATAAAGCAAGCCTAAAAAACATTATTCCGCGGAAGTTAACTGATAGCTAAAAGACTGCGGAACCCAAAGACCCTGGCACTTCGAATCCGTAGGGATCAGTATATATCCCAATCTGTTTGACTGGCAACCGTCATAACAGCCACACTCGGGTCCGGCAACTGCGGCGGCACTCTCTGAGTCAACCACCGAATGTTTGCCCCAGTCTGAATCTCTTGTAACACTAGATAGACAAGAGAATGTATAAATCAAGCAATTCATGGATTGCCGGAAAGTTGCCGTCGAAGAGAAGCTCCTCCGAGAACGAAGCGACTCTGAGAGAGTTCTTAACCTACTATCCACGCGTGGATGTAGCTAGGGCTGCCTCACGTCTAACCAACTCCAATCAGCCACTGAAGGGCGGAGTTATACGTGAACAAACTACTGCCCTCAAAGAAATTACATTGAGAATAATATCCCGTAAATCTTTTCTTGAAGACGTAATGATAACGCCTCAGTAAGGCGGATTACGTATAATAAAGCGTCTAAGTTAAGTCTAATATACATAATGTCGTTCCCAACATTGAAATTGGAAAAGACATAAACGGTGAAAAAGAATATATGCAGTCTTTAATCACACCGTCTAGACGCATATGAACTCTCGGTATGCCCTGCTCTGCCAAAATAAACTATATGTAAAAAAAGATAAAATGGCAGAAATGAGCCACGCGGACAAGAAACTAAACTATCATGCTTAGTAGCCGTCTAGTATATATATATAAATATATAGCGTCGAAAAATAAAACACATGTTGTAATGACAATATTGGACTGCGTCGGTAAGTCAGGGACAAAGTCCCTGTACCGATCAAAAAATCCGAGTCCAATGACGCTATAAGTCTCTTATCCAAGATCGCAGCAATGAAGTCCGAAAAATAATCACTGGAAGAATGCCAGAAGATATGAAAGGCATCTTCCGATACTACTAAAGGGAAAACTCGAAATCTTTCGAATCCCTTTCGCCATCCTGTCGGACCCTATAAAGCGTTCGGTCGTCCGTAGCTTGATGCAACCGCGGACCGCACCGACCCAGCGCCGTCGGATAATTCCTGATTCGACCGAGAAACCGTCAATTGCTGGGATGCTGCGAAACAACTGTGCTAACTCGGATAGCACGTCCGTCACTGAGGCCTGAGGAGCAGCGGTCTTACGATGCATTGCCGCAGGAAGCTCCGAGATCGTTACCCCGTGCATACTTCCAATATGCGAGCGAACGGAGTGTATAGGCCTCGTGTCCCTTGGCTACCGGATGGCGCGACCTATTCGCTGTGGAATCACTGAATGCCGAAACTGATCGGATACTCGAGGTCACGTAGCCAATGTGTGGTCGTGTGCCCTGCTGTGAGGATGAGGAAGCATTAAAGACAGTCTCTCGGACTGTCAATATAACGGAGCGTCCCGAGCAACGGACATATGCTCCGAATGTAAAATATCTGAACCACAACATGTGGTCCCCTATGTTGTTGGCTTCCTCCGATCTGTCCTCAATCTGCCGTCACTGGGTGAGTACTAAAGTAATTAAAGTGCTCGCATCACCCAAATCTCCTTCCTAGACCGCAACGGACGAACCCGGCAGCCGAACCATTCGATGAATGTACGCTACACCGGGTGAGCTAGCGAATGTCACTCCGTAAGCGATAGACATATTCCATGAGCACTATTGCCGCTAACTCTTCATTAACTATGACGACAGAGGCACACTTTTGAAAGACATCTCCATAACTCTTCGAACAAGAAACCAGAAATGCTTGGATAGCAAGCATAAAATAATAATATATATAGCGTCGTTCAATAATTCGAAAGTTTGTGTGACATTATTGGACTATGTCGGAACTGAGGGACGATGTCCCTGAACCGAACCAAAAATTTCTAAGTCCACCGACGCTATCAGTTTCTTATCCGGCATCGCAGCATATGTTGTTCCGAAAGGGAAAGCTTGAAATCCACCGAATCCCTTTCGGTATCCCGTCGGACCGGATGAAACTTTCGGACGTCCGTACCCGCTTCCGCGGAGCGTCCCGACCCAGCATCGTCGGATAAAATATATGCGACAGATTCAGTTGATGCTGGGATGCTGCGATAAACTGTGCTATTAAGGAAAGCACGTCCGTTCCCGAGGCCTGTGCAGTAGCGGACTTACGATGCATTGCCGCTGGAAGCTCCGTGTACGTTGACTCCCGCATACTTCCTATGCGAACGTCCGGAGTCTGCAGGCCTCGAGTCCCCGGCTACCGACCCAGCGCTGTCGGATAATTCTCGATCCGACACCGTTTCTGTCGGCTGCTGGGATGCTGCGATAAGCTGTGCTATGTGCACAAGAATGTCCGGCGTCGAGACCTGCGGAGGCGCAGTCTATCGCTGCTTAGCCGAGGGCAGCTCCGCATCAGATGGCTCCCGCATACTTTTCCTATGCGAACGTCCGGAGTCCATCGGTCTCGAATCCCTGGCTGCCGGATGGTGTGACCTGGTCGCCGAAGAATCCTTGATCGGCGAAGCTGGTAATATATAGGCGGCCACGCAGCCAAGGTGCGGTCGTGTGCGCTGACGAGAAGAGGAAGCCTTAGCAGTCTCAGCGGACTGCCTATACAACGGAGCGTCCCGAGCGACGGACGTATGCTCCGCTAACGACACATTTGTACCACAACATCTGGGGCCAGATGTTGTTGAACGAGAGAGGGGCCTCTCTCGCTTGCCGTCCGGATGGACCGGAACGAGCTATGAACCGGACTAAAAGGCTTCCTCCGTTCTCCCTCCGATCCGCCGTCACTGGGTGTGCATTAAGTTAATTTTATAGTGCTCGCATCACCCCAAAATTCCTTCTAGACCGCAACGGACGAACCCGGCTGCCGAACCATTCGGTGAATGGACGCTACACCGGGCGAGCTAGCGGACGTCAAAGGCCGTCGAACCTACTAGGGTCCTCTTAGGCAATTGGCGTATTACATGAGCACTTTTCCGCTAGCCCTTCATTAATTGTGACGACGGAGGCACACTGTTGGAAGACATCACAGATACATCACCCTAATCTTGATCGTCTGAAATAGAAATTGATAAAGTAGAGTGACCCTGCGGGGAAAGGACCGGAGTGTCCAAATCCCCAACAACATACCGTGACATACGCTTCCCATATTGTCATCGAAATCATACGATACAGAACTGGAGTTAATGCGAGTACACTGACCACATATAGAATGATAATAAGGTCAGAGGAAGACTTCCTCTTAAAACAATTGATCAATATCCTTTCAATGTGAAAAGAAAACAAGTCCTGGTACTCGCACTAACCCCTGGCAATCAAAATACATAATAATAATATGATCCATTAATATAGAAAAAATAATTGAAATCAAAATATTTTGAAAAAATATTTTTTCAGAACAGCCCAAGTTTCTGAAAAGTAACGTTGAGCCCCAATGGATCCCAAGCCTAAGTGTGGACAAAAATTTTAAAAATATTTTAAACAATTTATTCAACACTTACGAACAATAATAATGTATCTAGTTATGATTGAAATAACATAAAGATATTATTATTTAGAAATCCCCCCCTCACACAGAGGGCTGTTGTAAATGTAAACAATGAGTGTAAAAACACTAAAATAAGACTCCAGGCACCCAGGCCCGAAATCAGTTACCAAAAATACACCATCTGATGCAAAACAGAGACTTCCAGGGAAGAAACTGCAGAACATCAGATGGTAGATGCAGAACACAACGCCTAACCACCCGTAGGTGAAGACGTAAACATGGGGAAAGAACAGAATTCATTCTGTTATTCAGCTAAACTCCCAAGAAATTTTAGTAATAATAATTACAGAAATTATGCCAAAAGCATGGGAGAATAGCAAGGGGGAACTTAAAGGACAGGGAGAGAGGAAAAACACTTGTAAAAACAGTGTAACTAAATAATCAGAATGACAACAAAATGGCTGCTGCCTTGAAAATAGGTAACTTAACATAATTTCATTAAAAAATTTTAAGTTACAGCCCTGATAATATTCTGTCACACATTCTTTTCCTCTCCTCCTTTTCTATCCTCCTTAGAATCACCATTTCACTAATATTTATGTGTCTGGCATCATTTAAACTGAGATTTAAAAGCACAAAGATCAGTCAGATGTTAACTGATGAAGGGCCAAACTTAGAATGATAAATGGCGCCAATTTCGGAACGTCCTTGACACTGCGCATGCGCAGTAGGGGCGAAGTGTGGAGGGCCTCTCAGGACATGTTTTCTTTAGTTTTAGATGCAAATTTTGGGGATTGGGGGGCAAAATTTGTGTTTGGCCCTATATTTTAAGAGTTAGCACCAGCTATGTCTGGGTCATTGGTACAGTATAAAAATATTAATTGGCGATTTTTGAGAATAGCGCTGGCCGGTTTTGGCCGTTACGTTGGGTAAAGGGTTAACTGGTAGTGCTGAACGCCCATATTTGGGCTTTACTATGGAGTGCAGGTACCACAGCTTTAAGTCTCATATTCACTGAATGTGCTTTGTATTATCTTTGAAGTGATATTAATAAGTCTGTAAAGGTTTGCCTCATTACAATTTATTGGAGAGGGCCTATAGGCACTCTCCTATAAATTGTAACAAGGCAAAGACATGTGTACAAGATTTGATGACCAAAAATAATTTAGCACTCTACCAGTTAACGGTTGAAACATTTAGTATTTTTAACTGTTGTAAAAGGTTTTGGATATCGGTAATGCTGTGGAAGAGAAATTGAAACTGCTTGTCTTACACCTTCAGGAACAGAAAGGCTATCAAATTTGAGCAAATTATGCCATAATTCCAGAAAACCCAAAAGATTTATAGAATCTTACAATTTTAAGTATACACTGCAGTCCCCCTAATAAACTCATGCTCAGCAGTTGAATAACAATGACACCAAGTTTAAAAAGTTTCAATCAGCATCATTGGCCAGGCCAAGAAATGAAAACATTGGTTATTTCATAAAATAGTGCCAGAAGCTACATTATTAATTCCAACTATTTTCAGGACCGTTTTGTGGAATAACAAGAAAAAAAAAGAAAGAAAGAAAAAAACCTTCCAACCTCATCATAAAATTGAGGGGAAATTATTTTAGAAATAAAATTCTTTTGATCACCCCAGTCAATAGTAAAGTCCAAGTCCAAAATACATTACAAACAGGAAAGCAGTCATTACCAAAACTAGTAAAATTAAATATTCTCATCATGAAAAGTTTCCAGCAGCATATGACTCGCACTGTAGCTGCAAATTTAACCAACTATATCCTATACTCACCCAAAAAAGAAAGTGTGCATTGCAGAAATTGATCAAACTCCAAAAAAATAATTTCGTAGGTGTAAAGAGTATTAACCTGTTCATGAATAAGTTATATTGAACACAAAAACAGCTTTCCCCGTTAAAATTGCATTAATGTTAAATGACGTGCTGCACGTTTGTGAAAAGGCATGTTTTGCACGTGGAGAGTCTGAAAATTCATGCAGCAGTGTGAATCCTTGGGTATTTAAACACTAAAGTAAGGCCTTCCTATCGTTCACATTCAAACGTGCACTGCTGTTAAAATGACTCCACATTAGCATGCCAAGATTGACAATGAATCAACGTCTCCTTGCCATGGGTATGATTAGAGCTGGCAGAACACATAGAGAGGTTGCCCAGCATTTGAACTGCCACCGGAACACTGTAGACAGGCTAGTCCATCGACATGCACAACATGATGACGTACGAGACCGACCCCGCTCCGGGAGACCCCGAGTTACCACCCCTGCACAAGATCGGTATATCCGTGTCGTCCATCTCCGGAACCAGCAACAAACGGCAACGACGACAGCCAGGAACATCCCTAACCTGAGACGGATACATCCTCAAACAGTAATCAACCGGCTGAGAGAATACGGCTTACGTCCTCGAAGACCTGCAATTCGTCCGATTTTGATGTAACGTCATCGTCGTGCTTGACTGCAGTGGTGTAGACAACATCTCAGGCATCCCTTACACTGGTGGTGACGTGTTTTATTCACAGATGAATGTCGTTTCCATCTTTCATCATCAGATGGCCACCAGAGAGTGTACAGACGTCGAAACGAACGCTACGCAGATCCATGTGTCGTGGAGCGAAACCATTATGGGGGAGGGTCTCTCATGGTGTGGGGTGGCATCACTGCCCGTAACAGAACTGAGCTGGTCATTATTGGTGGCAATCTTAATGCAGCCAGATATCGTGATGAAGTGCTTGTTGTCCCATTTCTGCAATGTCACGGCCCCGGCGTCATTCTACAGCAGGACAACGCCCGACCCCACGCAGCTCGTGTTGTTCAACAGTATCTGCAGCAACAACAAGTGGATGTTCTTCCCTGGCCCGAAAATTCGCCTGATATCTCACCCATTGAGCATGTATGGGACGAAATGAAACGTCAGCTACGTCGGCTTCCCCATGCACCGTCAACGCTTGTGGAACTCCAAAGACAGCTTATCAGAATATGGAACAACATCCCACAACACTTCCATGCTAACTTGTTCGATTCCATGAGGCGTAGATGCACAGCAGTAGTCGATGCAGACAGAGGTCATACCAGATATTGAGTGTGTGACTTTTGTGTTTGACCCTAAGTGTCTTTGACTCTCCATGGCACCAAGAGTATTCGTCGTAGCGTAATGAAATTTCTCGTGTTGATCACAAATTGATTCATCTGTGATTGAATAAAATTTCCATGAATGAAAATGATATATATCTTTTTTTAGTGTTATTTTTTAGCATGCACACTTTCTTTTTTGGGAGAGTATATTTTATCATATGACTCGTCCGTTTTGTTCACATTAAAACATTTGATATTTTGTTTTCATATTAATCAACTGCTCAATTTGCATATTATGCGTTTAGTCCTATAAGTGAAAAAAGGGTCACGAAAGATACTTTGCGGTTGACAAATTTTTAAAAAAGTGACAAACAAGATTTTTAATAACTAGGGAGGTGCCCGAGAAACAAGAATTTTTTTTTTAATTGCCTTGGTTTGGTAAAAAAGAATCATGGTCAGTTACAATGGGAATTTCAGTGTCTTCTGCACGTGGAGAAAGGGGCATAAATTTTATCCCACACCAGGAAAGGGTAAATTTCAATAAGGTGAATCTTATTCTCTTACCTTCGCCAAAGGAAGTACCATTTTTTCCACAAACCCTCCAGTCAAATCCTTCTTGGCGTATCACTTCAATAAATTTAGGATCTGTTCCATGAAACAGCCTCTTCTCGTTTAAATTTTCTTTACCAAGAACTTCTATCATTTGTTTCCTGGCACTGAAAATGGAAAAACAAATCTGTGTAGTTGGAAAAGTTAAATAAGGCTATTAAAAAAATATGTTTCTCAGGCATCTCCCTTGTCCTACAGACTCTGCCTCATCATTTTTTTTTTCACCTGGAAATCTCTTCTATGACACTATTTTGGACAAATATTTAACCAAGTATACAGAAAAAAGCCTCCCTCCCTCATCATAAAATTGAGGAAAAATTGCCTAAAAAACAAAACTAGAGAAACAGAATTTACTGCCACCAGTAAATTCAGGTCTGTGTGAAAATGGTTAAATCATCAGAAATAAACAAAATAGAAAGAGAATTTATGGAGGCTTATTTTTGGGGGTAAAATATTTTTAAAGAATCAGAAATAGGTTTTCGTTAACAGTATTTAAAGATATTCATGCAGGATTCAGATAATTTTTTCAAGAAACCAGAAAAAAACATATATGTGCACAGCACTGAAAGGGTTCGATCAAGGAATCAGAAATGGATATTTTCGGCTCTGCCACTTATCTGAATGATGTTTAGGGCAGTAATGTGAGTATGGAAAGGGTTATCATTATTCTCACACTACATGAAATAAAATCTTTGCAACCCACACTGAAGTCTTGATAGGGTTAAATTAAAGATATTCATACAGGAATCACATAAATTTTTCAAAGAAATAAAAAAAAACATATATGTGCACAGCATTTAAAGGGTTTGTCAAGAAATCAGAAATAGACATTGTTGGCTCTGCCACTTATCTGAATGAGTTTATAGCAGTAATGTGAGTATGTTCTTACATACATGAAATAAAGTTTGGAACCCACAATGAAGTCTTGGGAGGGTTTGAATTAAAGATATTCATACAGGAATGAGATAAATGTTTCAAAGAAACCAGGAAAAACATATGTGTACAGCATTGAAAGGGTTCGATCAAGGAATCAGAAATGGACATTTTTGACTCTGCCAGTAATCTGAATGATGTTTAGAGCAGTAATACGAGTATGGAAAGGGTTATCATTATTATCACATTACATGAAATAAAATCTGGAACCCACATTGAAATCGAGAGGGTTAAAAGCATTGAACTGAATTTCATTTCATTTCTACCTGATTAAAATAATAAGATAACATATCATGTTTGACAGCTAACTCCACTTCTCTATAAAACTGATTGTTTACATTGTACTAAATTGTTCTCTAATGTGATAAAATATAACAGCTGTTGCCTCAGGAAAAATTTACTGCAAATATGCTGACTCAGATTTTTTTCAATGCCCCCTACAGAACACCCTGGCACAACTGATGGCAATTTTTTTTACCATTCCATTCTACTGGTCCTAAGGATGATTCATACCAAATATCAGTTCTGTTCCGTGTGGTTTGGAAAATGTGGACATTTAATTTTTTTTCTATTTTTAGCCCCTGAGGTTCACACGAGGCTGTGAAAATTTTTTTTTTTTTTGGAGGGGGGGGGGGGGGGGGGGGGGCATCAATCAGTTACTTAGGATCCACTTATACTATATGCCAAATTTGGTTCAAATCGGCCCACCAGTTCTTGAAATACAAATTTTAGGCAGAGCCCAAAATGGATATGCTCCCACAGAGAGCCTAAATATTCACCTACCAACTTCCCTTGAACAAACTTTAATCTTCAACACCACAGGATGTTCCATACCAAATATCAAGGCATTCTCTCTGGTGGTTCATGAGAAGATTTTTAAGCTTTTGGGGCATTAACCAGAACCTGAAGACGGCAGCTGCTTCATTTGAACAAAACAGAAAGGCTATACTCCACAGATGGTGTGTGCCATATATGTTTGAATTTGGCCCCATGGTTGTGAAGAAGAAGACAAGTTTCCAAGAGTTAATGGACGACGGATGCCAAATGATAGTAATAGATCCCACTGACTTGCAGTCAGGAGAGCCAAAAATATTTTTATAGGCCTAATTAACTCTTTGCATGCTGGTAGCGGATATCCCTGCCCTGCACAGGGTTTCTCTTGTTACTGATATAAGTATAATTTGGACATATTTAAACATATTTTCCCCTGTAAACTGAATAGATTTTTTCATCAATGATTTCTTGTTATATTTAGATTAATTTTTCATCAACTCTAGCCATGAATACATTTGAGGAAAAAATATCTTAAAAATACTCAGCGAGGTAAGAGTTAACAGCGATTTACTGACTGGCAGAAAAGTATAGAGTGGAATGAGGGAATATTTGTAAAATGTAGAGTTTTCTCAATAAATTGTGAAAATTGTGATGCCTCATGAAATCTACCCTTGGCCATGGGAGTAGGGCTGCAAGATATTCAAAACTGAATACCGGTGTCACACGAAATTCCCCCCCCCCCCCCAGGAAAACTTCCCCCCAGGGGGGAAAAAAACCTGGATTTTCCAGTGTTTTCTCCCCCCCGGGGGTTGAAAAACCTATTTTTTTTTACCCCCGCCCTGATTTTTTTGCCCCCTGTCTGAATTTTTTTGGGGTGTTAATTTTTTTCATCGTATCGTTATACAAAAAAATACCGCGGTATACCGGTATATCGAAAACTGTTCAGATATATGAACACAAGTACCACAATCGAGACTCAGGGCATCACAGTTGGAAAGAATTAGCATGCCTTGATGATGCAGTTCAAAAAACCTTTACCCAACACAGACGATATTAAAATTTATTATTTTCAAAATTAGTTTATCAGATTTTAACCAAAGATTTCAACAAAACTATATCATGTGACCCCTCATTGGAACGAGCTCAACAAGCTCGTTCCAATGAGGGTTCATATGATATAGTTTTGTTGAAACTTTTGAAAATTATGTTTTCAACTGCTGAATTTGAGTATTACGAGGGCTCAAACAAGACGATTCCTTGGATAAAGGGATAATATTATTCATTCGGAGCTACAGTTAAAAAACTTAAGACATCTTGAAAATTAAATTATGGGTAAATAAATAATGATGATAAACTGATATTTTTGTAATTACATCGGTATTCAATCGATATTGGTTTGAATAACAGTATATATCGGTTTATCGATATACCGTGCAGCCCTACATAGGAGGAATGTTTACCAAAGGATTCAGTTAATCATGTGGAAATCAATATTATATTTTGCCGAGAATCTGAGAATCGATTCATGCAAAGATTCGAGCAACAAAACCAGTGAGAATCCAGTAGATTCTTGCTCCACCTCTGCTCGGATTCCTGTGGAAAGAATTCAGTCTGTTTAACCCTTTAAATAACACTGTGGCAGCAAATTAACCAGTATAAGGCTAACATGACCTAAAATATCTTTGTCAATAAAATTGTACAAATATGGCTATCACCATAAACCGGTTCCAATGACATCCATATTTTTAAGGTTTTATTGGTAAATATTGTTTATTTTTTTTAGAAAATTATCAAATTCAGTTTATATTTTGAAAATTAAAAAGCTGTGTTGGTCAAGGGTTAACATGTGTTATCAGTATACAACAGGTGTATTTATTTATTTATTTATTGATGTTTAAGGTCACATATTTATGCACAATGGCTAATCATGACCGTGACAGTTTTACGGGTGGAGGAAGCCGGAGTACCCGGAGAGAACCACCGAGCAACAACGAGCAGCTGCCAGCTCCCCAACATCGTAACTCCGCACTGCAGCACAGGCAGGGTTAGATTGGTTGAAGACAAGCGTACCATTGACGTGCAGTACGCCTTAGTACACGGCGTCATCGTGCCCCCACATGGGCAATGGGGGTGAAGTGTCTTGCCCAAGGACACAAAGCGGTTGCCGCAGGTGGGATCTGAACCGAGGACCTCTCGGCTTGCAGCCTGCATCTCTACCTACTGAGCCACTGCGCCCCCCACAACAGGTGTTCAACCATGATGGCCTCATGGGATCTTGAGACACTCATAGCAGGTATGGATTCTCACAACCATTTTATTGAGAATCCAAATGGGTTCTCCTAAATTTAGATGAAATATAGTCCCTGGTCGATTATCTACAACCTTTTAAAAGATACAGTTGCAAAGTAATCCGACTTGGCATTTCAAACATTTCACTGATTAACAATTTATTCACTGCACCCTGTCAAACAAGATATACTCAGTTAACCATTTACCTAACATGCAAAGCAGACGACACTTGCAAAAAAAATCTTGAATAACTAATTTTTTTCATTTTGTGTCTCAAAAACATAGGTTATGACCCCTCATTGGAACGAGCTCGACGAACTCGTTCCAATGAGGGGTCATAACCTATGTTTTTGAGACAAAAAGTGAAAAAAATAATGAAAATTAATTGGCGATTTTTGAGAATAGCGCTGAATGGTTTTGACCGTTACGTTGAGTAAAGGGTTAAATATTTGAAATACAGTGGCACCCACTTAATTGGATATCTCTTAACTGAATAACCCTGTCAACTGAATATAATTTCCCAACACAAAACCATTTACCAAACCTCCAGTACAAATTTGACCTGTTAATTGAATATAGGTTATAGAGTAAATGCCTGCTAATTGAATAAAAAATCTTGTAACTTGTCAAGAAATTACCCTGACTCCCCCCAGTTTTTCTTTGTTTATAGACCTATTTGGCCACAGTACATCCAATACAGGCATTTAATCTATTATATCTTGTTTCACAGAGCTCCTGGAGCTCTGTCAAACAAGATATAATAGAATAAATGCAAAGTTTATCTCTAGAATACAGGAAAGTGACACAATCCACGTTAATTGAATACTTCTGTTAACCGAGTAATTTTCTTTGGAAAAGTGGCTATTCAATTAACAGGCTCCCACTGTATAATATTCAGTTAACCTTTTACCCAACGTAATGGCCAAAACCGGCCAACGATATTCTTAAAAATTGCCAATTAATTTTAATTATTTTTTTTCATTTTTTTGTCTCAAAAACATAGGTTTTGACACCTCATTGGAACGAGCTTGTTGAGTCATTCCAATGAGGGGTCATAACCTATGTTTTTGAGACAAAAAATGAAAAAAATTAGTTATTCAAGAATTTTTTTACAAGTGTCGTCTGCTTTTCATGTTAGGTAAAGGGTTAAATATAATAAAAGTTTTAATTCTATTCTGAAGTGTAATAAAAAATGTCAGCTTTGTTGACGTTACAGTAATGCACTCTTTTAATTCTCTAACTTGCAACAGAAGACTCTCAGTTACAAAGAACTAAATAGTGGATTAATATGAAGGGTGTGGTCATGATTAGCCACTGTGCAGAAATATGTGACCTTAAACATCAATAAATAAATAATATGAAGGGTGATCAGTACTTGATAAAAAATGAAATACCAACTGAAAATTTATTTGTAGAAATTATTCTGAATACCTAAAAGAATATATGCAGGTTCTTTTTTTATTAGCTGTAGAATTTTATTCACATGTGAGATGAAAGTATAAAATGGAGAAATCATGCAAAACTTAATTATAGGGCCTTAAGAAGCTTTGAGTATTCGCTTGGATTCAAAATCACCACAAAGCTGATTTGATTCAATTCAATTTTTTTAGATTCGAGATTTTGAATCATGGGGTAGATTAACAATTGAATCAATGATCAAACGATAGGGTCAACATTTCTTACCATTGTGCGACCCTTCAGTCGGGAGCGCGCCTTTATACTTCTTATAGTTTACTGATCTCATGATTAACGTTTTTGTTGTTGTTGTTGTTAGAAATGTCACCAGGTTTCCTTTGAATCATTTCTCAGGATACAAAACTACCCAGAATATGTACGGAAAACAAGCCAGAAAATAAGAAGACGGTCAACTGCAAAATGAGGTCCCCAGAGGGTGAATTTAGCGATGCTACCCTGCATAGCAGGGTAGCATCACTTAATTTACCCTCTGTGAACCTCAATCTGAATCAGGGTCTCAAAACTAAACAGAAAGAGGTACCCAGAGGACAATTTGGCCCACTGTATGGGATAGCATCATCAAATTCACCCTCTGGGTACCTCATTCTGCAAATGTCAGACTGCTGACGGAAAACAGATGTTTCGATATTCGCATCACGATGTTGGTGGGCTGGGATTGAGGATGCATGAATTCTTTGTCTTACAGCATGGAATACAATCTGTTTTATTGAGACATTTCCAATTTTCCAATCAGCAGCTTCTAATGCATTGTGCCGATAAGATAATGATGGATGAGAATCATTGTGGAATATCTGGCGTAGCAGCTCCAGAAGTCTGCGCATGTATTGGAATGATTTGATAGTTATATGCATGTCATTTTTGAAATGACATCATGAGTGATAATCGAGTCAACAATTATGCTCTTATTGGTACAGGAAATTGCAGTATGTTTCTTTTAATATCGCCATCTTGTTTAAATTACGCTCATCTCTGAAGTCAAATGTTTCGTTGCTAACTACATCAGATATGATATGGCAGGGTTTCTGCTACCACGGCCCGTCAACTGGACCCATTCCCCCGCCGCTCATTTACTGATAAAGCATAAAAAGTCAAAAAGCATTCTCCCAACAAAGTTGACACAGCAATTCATAGGATCACCATTTTAGGATCACCATTCCCAGAATTGGCATTCTGCAACTCAACTTAAGATTGTCAAGTGTCATTCGGAAACTATCGCTATTTTCTGCGCTTTGCCGATTTGGTAGGATGTCACATGCCGACTGTAGAGAAGAAAAAGCGATACCTTTCGGTGTTTCCCCGAAGATTCAACATAATTATTCTCACTAAAACATGAATCGCCATCTCAGAGGCAAGGAAATCATCTTCCTGCAGTGTTAAATTCTAAAATTTCCCCGCCTGGCATGAACCATGGTCATACGTCATACAGTTGTGATATTCAAGATTCAAAATTTGATTAAATTCAAATTTTTTTTAATATTCAATTTCAAATTCTCTTCAAGATGAAATTTGGGATTTGCAGGGTTATACTCAATTACTGTATATGTCTGTGTATACGTCACATCTTTTTCTTTTTCCTAAATTCCCACCAGCCCACAGCCTCTATACGACCAGTGGCTTAGCAGTGATTTCTAGTCAAGTCTTGATTGCCAGTTAAACCACTGCCTACCTAATCTGTCTGTTGTCAACATGTCCTCCTCATGATGGCATGTTAAGGGCACCTGCTCGGAGGTCATAAAAGTCAGAAAAAGGCTTTTAAGGGTTAAAAATCAATAATATCCCTTGAAAATGGTACTTTCTGTTAGTGATTAACCAATGTTTGACAATCGCATCTGACATCGGCCAATTTTAAGCCATCGTTGCCCATCGGAAGAAGTGTTTGAACATCGGTTTGTGCTGATGGTTACATGGAACACCACAGGATCAAAATTGTTCATATTTACATTTGATTCACGACCTCATACAAGCATAAACTAGCTTCATAAGTTACTACAATGATTGGCAGTAGTGTTGAAACGATTTGTCGATTATTCAACATAATATTCCACTCCCTGAACAAGCTACATATACACTGACAGCACCCCTCCAGTACTATGAATTGCTGTAAATACTAAATAGTGGCCTGAGAAACAGAAGATCTACTTTGTGTGGCCTAACAAATGGACATAAAGTTAAAAAATTTATAGTAATTTATATATTTTTTATACTTACCAATGACCCAGACTTAGCTGGTGCTAACTCTAACAAAACCAGGGCCAAACACAAATTTTGCCCCCCAATCCCCAAAATTTGCATCCCAAACCAAAAGAAATCATGTCCTATAGGACCTCCATACTTTGCCCCTACTGCGCATGCGCAGTGTCAAGGACGTCCCGAAATTGGCGCCAATTATCATTCTTACTGGCAGTGCCTGGTCAGCGCTATGTACTCAGCGGGGAGGCAAGAGTTCCCAACTCCTGGGAGGGCCATCCCCGTCTGGGTCATTGGTAAGTATAAAAAATATATAAATTACTATAAATTTTTTAACATTTTTATAATGTACCAATGACCCAGACTTAGCTGAATAGTAAAAAGGCTGGAGGGCCTAGGACATAGAGGAAAATCCAATAAGCTCAACTATACAATAAAGAGGTAACCCCTCAAGGAGAAAAGGAGTATTAGGCTTTACATGTATCTTTCTTATTTAATATTAAATTAGAAAGATACAATACCCTTTATAATTGAGCACAATAACATTCATGTTCTCTATTAACATCCAGTCTAACCCTTATACTAATTATTTTTAAAGTAAGCCAATAAATAAAGTAGTCCAGAGAATTGAGACTCTTTATAATCTTTTAAAAGTGTCCGAGTATTGTATAGTAAAGCCCATTTGACACTTGACATATACAAATGCTTCACACTGAGCTACACTTTAAAAATATGACATGAATGAATTTTAACATTAATATTACACTTTAAAACCATCCCGGAAGCGACTCAGAAATACTGACTTTGGAGGAGGCATTCCCTTGCTTTTCACTATAAAGCAGGTGACCTAAGGGAACACCCCCCCCCCCCCTTCCCCTTGCCCTGGGTCAAATAGCCCAGAGCGAAGAGGGCAGCCGGACGGAGTCACTGCCGGAACAGAAAGCCTGCATAACTATAGTTGCAACTGTTTAGTGGACGACATTCTGAGCAACAGATAACGGACCTAAACAATGCAGGTCTCCAGAAATGGACTCAATATTTCTGAGATAAAAATTCGTGAATGTGGATGGCTGAGACCAATAAGTAGCCTTCATTAAGTCTGTAATAGCAATACTATTAGCATAAGCCCAAGAAGTAGCAAGTGCTCTTACTTCATGAGCGGAAATCTTAAGCACAGACTGCTGAGAAGAAGATAAACTCTCATAAGCCGTACGGATAGTTAATTGAATCCATCTAGCAATAGAATGGACCGAAATGTCCCTTCTATTAGGCATCAAAGACAGAAAGAAACGTTTCCGTCCCTTTCTGATAAACTGAGATCTCTGTTTATAGATACGTAACGCTCTAACAGGACAGAGTAAAGGCCTACGCCCGTCTGAAGACGGAAGAGCCTTAATAACAATAGGTTCCGGATATTTATTAGGAGCCTGATTCTTAGCTAAAAAACCCACATTAGTAGTGAAGGTGATAGTGTTCCCGACACTACGATAGTGAGAATCATCCACCGACAGTGCATGAAGCTCACTGACTCTTCTAGCAGAAGAGAAAGCTGAGAGAAAAACTGTCTTATAAGATAAGAATTTGAAATCTACTGTCCCAAGAGGTTCAAATGGCTTTTCCTTCAATTTAAGAAGAACCCAAGCTAAATTCCATTTAGGAATTAATCTAAGAGTTCTGGGTCTATTTATCGAGAAGTTTCTAACCAACTTAGATAAAGAGACATTAGATCCAATTTGTAAACTATCATGATGTGCATAGGTATCAGATAACATAGACCTATAACCCTTAATAGTAACAGGCTGCAGTTTGATTTCGTCAAACAAGTATACTAGAAAGTTTGCAATGTCTGGTATAGAGGGATCGAAAATATCTACAGAATGATCCCTACACCAACGACGAAAAACCTTCCACTTAGCCGCATAGTTTAGCGAAGAGGAGGTCCTCCTACAGTTAGAAATCGCGTCCACTGCTCGTCCTGTAAAGTGCTTGCCATGCAAGAAGGACCGCACAATGGAAAAACGTGAAGGTTGAGACCTTGCGGGTTGTGATGGAGTTGACGCGATTTCCCCTGCGAAAGAAGATCCTCCCGTGGAGGAAGCTTTCGCGGTAGGTCCCACAGCAGACACCTGAGTAGATTTATCCACGGTCTCTGTGGCGACAGAGATGCTACCAACAGAATCTTGCATTGAGATTGTTTTATCTTTAGCAATACTTGCTGAATTAACGGCACTGGAGGATACGCATATCCTATCATTCCGTCCCAAGGGATCGACAGAGCGTCTACTGCAAATGCTCTTGGATCCGGACACGGAGACACATACGTCTGCAACTGATTGTTGAGATGTGTCGCAAATAAGTCTATCATTGGCCGTTCCCATTGGTAGCAAATCTGATTGAATACTTGTTTGTTGAGAGTCCACTCCGACGGCAACAAGCGACCCTTTCGTGAAAGGGAGTCTGCTAGCACATTCAGACGACCCGGTATGTGACGGACCGAAAGAAGAACCTGATGTTCTAGTGCAAACAGAAGGATTCTTTCCGTTAGATTGAACAACGGAACTGAATGAGTGCCTCCCTGATTCCGTATATACGCCACTACTGTCGTATTGTCGGATAGGATTTGGACATGAGCATTGTGAATAATGTCCATCCAATGACGTAACGCAAGCCAAATTGACATCATTTCCTTGATGTTTATGTGCTTGCACAGGAATTGCGGATCCTAAAGACCCTGGCATCTCGAATCCGTTGGGATCAATGATGCACCCCAACCTGTTTGACTGGCATCCGTCATAATGGTAAAACTCGGATGCGGCAACTGCAGCGGAACTCCTTGAGTTAACCACTGAATGTTTGCCCAAGTCTGAATCTCTTGTTTCACTTGATCTGACAAGAGAACGTCTACGTCGAGCGAATGAATTTTCACACTCCAATTCTGAGTCAAGAAAATTTGGAGAGGACGTGTGCGTAACTGCCCCATCGGAATGAGATCCGCAGCGGCTCCGCACAGACCTATCAGTCTCATAAATTCTCTCGCTGTGACTTTGTCTGCGTGCAGACAATAGCGAGCGTAACAACTGACTAATTTCGCTCTGGTTAACGGCAGGCGAACAAGATTGTTGTGCGTCTCGAAGCTCATTCCCAGATGTGTGAATGACTTGGACGGCACCAGATCCGACTTCTCCTCGTTTACTATAAAACCGAGACGTCGGAGCAATAGAAGTAGATTCTGAACATCGTTCTGAAGCGTTAACTCGTTGCCGTACCTCTGAAGAATGTCGTCCAGGTAGGCCGACGTTACCGCAGACGAATGAGCTCGGAAATAGATCATTACCGAGTTCATTACCCGAGTGAAAGCCCAGGGTGCTAGATTCAGTCCGAAGCACATCGCCCGGAATTGATACACCACTCCTAGGACTGCGAAGCGTAGATACTTTCTGAATGTCGGATGTACCATGACGTGAAAGTACGCATCTTTGAGATCTATGCTTGTTGCATAATCGTTCACCCGAATACTCGCTCTGACCGACCGAATCGTCTCCACATAAAACTTCGGAGCGACGATCAGCTTGTTTATCCAGCTCAAATCTATGACTGGACGGAACGAGCCGTCTGGTTTCGGAACCAGAAACAGATGGCTGTAGAATCCCGGAGTCTCCTGGTTTTCTACGACCTCTACCACGTTCTTCATTAAAAGAGACTGCACCTCTGATAACAGAGCGTCTCTTTTCTGCGGATTTGACGGAAGTTGAGTCCACTTTGGACTTCGAGTTAATGGAGGCTTTCGTTTGAAGGATATCTTTAGACCTTCCGAAGTCACTCCTCTCACCCAAGGGTCGTTCGTAATCGACGCCCATTCTTGTGAAAAGCTCGACAACCTTCCGCCAACCGGCACGCGATAGAGGTTTAAGCCATCACCTCCTGGACCTGCGAGGCCTGCGGTAGGAGAAACCACGTCCTCCACAACCCGCACCTCGTCCCGTCGACCTTGGGGCGTCCGACCGGCTGTCCCGGCCCGAAGGACGTCCCGAACGAGAGTCGCTACCCTGACGGGCTCTCGAATAAGACCAAGAGGACGCACCGGAACCTCTATAGGAACCTCTCTTGGGCACATTAGACCCAGAAGTGCCTGTCTTATTCTTGTCTGCCGTATCCGACTTCTTAGAAGCAGATTTGAACAACAGAGAATCCGAAGCTTTCTTTGTAATTCTATCATAAATAGCAGGAAGCTTGCCGTCAAAGAGAAGTTCTCCGGAGACCGAAGCGACTCTGAGAGAGTTCTTCACCTTAGTATCCACAAGTGTGGATGTAGCTGGGGCTGCGTCACGTCTAACCAACTCCAGGTTTGCCACTGAAAGGGCGGAGTTACACGTGGAATAAGCTACTGCCCTTGAAAGAAGTCTTAAAGAGGATTGTATATCCTGAAATTCTTTCCCTTGAAGGCACAGTGATAACGCCTTAGTAAGGTGATCTGCGTAAGATAAGGCATCTAAATTGGCTCTGTTAGATGAAATAGCTGTTTCCAACACCGCGGTTGAAATAGAAGCCGACGACGGTAATGATAGCTCTAAGTCTTCCGCCTCGTCGTCCATACGCAGAGGAACTCTCGGAATACCCTGTCCTGCAGTGTCGAATTTATTCCTTGCATTAATGAAAGGCAGGTTGAGAGTATTGGCGGACAAGAAACCTGCTTTCCCTGTTCTGGAAGCAAGTTTAAATATAGCGTCGTTCAATAATTCAAATGTTCTTGCAACATTATTGGACTGCGACGGAAACTCGGGAGCGATGTCCCTGAACCGCTCAAAAAATTCAGAGTCCAATGACGCTATAATCCTCTTGTCCGGAACCGCAGCAGTCTGGCCCGACGGAACAACTTGAGGGAGAAAGTGCCGGATGAAGTCCACGGCAGCTTTATGTTGTTCCGAAAGGGATAGCTCCAAATCACCCGTATCCCTTTCACCATCCAGTCGGACCTCATGATGCTCCCGGTCGTCCGTCCCCGATGCTTCGGCGGAGCGTACCGACCCAGCGCCGTCGGATAATTCCCGATCCGACACCGTTTCTGTCGGCTGCTGGGATGCTGCGAAAAGTTGTGCTATCTGCACAAGTATGTCCGGTGTCGAGACCTGCGGAGGCGCAGTCTTTCGCTGCTTCGCCGAGGGCAGCTCCGCATCAGATGGCTCCCGCATACTTTTTCTATGCGAACGTCCGGAGTCCATCGGTCTTGTGTCCCTGGCTGCCGGATGGTGTGACCTGGTCGCCGAAGAATCCCTGATCGGCGAAGCTGGTAAGATATCGGCGGTCACACAGCCAAGGTGCGGTTGTGTGCGCTGACGAGAAGAAGAAGCCTGAGCAGTCTCAGTGGACTGCCTATACAACGGAGCGTCCCGAGCGACGGACGTATGCTCCGCTTGCGACACATTTTGTACCACAACATCTGGTCCCAGATGTTGTTGTATGAGAGAGGGGCCTCTCTCGCTCGCGGCCCGGCTGGACCTGGACGAGCTAGGAACCGGACTCAAAGGCTTCCTCCGATCTCGCCTACTATCCGCCGTCACTGGGTGTGCACATTGAATGTTTATAGTGCTCGCATCACCCAACATTTCCTCCTGGACCGCATCGGACGAACCTGGCTGCCGAACCATTCGGTGAATGGACGCTACACCGGGCGAGCTAGCGGACGACATTTGTTTAATCTCCATGAGCACTTTTGCCACTAGCTCTGTATTCATTTGTGACGACGGAAGCGCACTTGCAGAAGATAACATGGAAACATCACCCTGTTCTTGTTCCTCTGAAACAGAAACTGAGAAAGTAGAGTGACCTTGCGGAGAAAGAGCCGGCATAGCCCTTTCTCCAGTAACAACATACCGTGACACACGTTTCCAATGTTTGTCATCCCAATATTGACATATAGAACAGGGATTAGTGCGAGAACACTGACTACAATTAATACAATGATCATGAAAGTCAGAGGAAGATTTCTTCCCATTACAATTTGAACAATATCCTTTCATTGTGAAAAGTCAACAACAAGTCCTAGTTACTCGCACAAACCCCTGACACAAAGATACATAATAACATGATCCATTAAATAATGAAAAAACAATTGCAAAACAAAATAATTTTGAAAAAATATTTTTTCAGCGAAGCCCAAGTTTCTGAAAAGTAACGTTGAGCCCCGATGGATCCGATGGCTAAGTGTGGTCAAAAATTTTAAATTTATATTAAATAATTAATGAGACACTTACGGATAATAGAAATGTATCTTATAGTGAGATAAACTACACCAAAGGCAAACAACCCCCCTCAAAAAGGGCTGTTGCCAATGTAAACAAACAGTGTAAAACACCAGAAAACATGACTCCAGGCACTGAAAAAACTGGCCCGAAATCAGTCATCAAAATTACACTCTATCTGATGCAAGACAGAGACTCCCAGGGGAGAATCTGCAGAACATCAGATGGAAGATGCAGAACACAACGTTTATACACCCATGGGTGAAAACGTAACTATGGGGAAAATAACAGAAAACATTCTGTAACCAAGCAACTCTCCCAAGAGAATTTTAGAAATGAACTTTCTCAAAAATATGCCAAAGCATGGGAGAATTGCAAGGGGGGACTTAGAAGGCCAGGGGAGAGGAAACACTGAATAAGCAGTGCAACATTTTAGCAAGAATGACAACAAGAGGCCCATGCCTCGAAAATAGGCAACTTAACATAATTTCATAAAAAATTTTAAGAACAGCCCTGATTATTTTTTGTCACTCCTTTTCCCTCTCCTCCTTCTATATCCTCCTTAGAATCACCATTTCTCCAAAAATTACGTGTCTGGCATCCTTTAAACTGAGATTTACAAGCACAAAGATCAGTGAGATGTTGACTGATGAAGGGCCAAACAGAGAATGATAATTGGCGCCAATTTCGGGACGTCCTTGACACTGCGCATGCGCAGTAGGGGCGAAGTATGGAGGTCCTATAGGACATGATTTCTTTTGGTTTTGGATGCAAATTTTGGGGATTGGGGGGCAAAATTTGTGTTTGGCCCTGGTTTTGTTAGAGTTAGCACCAGCTAAGTCTGGGTCATTGGTACAGTATAAAAATATACACTCATCAGCCGATTTTTTTCACAGTTGGAGTATAACTTCAATCTGTTGTGCATGTTATGTCCACAACAGTTTTATGGGTGGAGGAAGCCGCATTACCCGGAGAGAATCACCGAGCAACTGTCAGCTCCCCAACATACTAACTCCACACGAGCAGGGTTAGCATTGGTTGAAGACAGGTGCACCATCGACATGCAGTGTGCCTTAGTACACAACATCACTGTGCCCCACATAGGCAATGTGGGTGAAGTGTCTTGCCCAAGGACACAATGCAGTTGTCGCAGGTGGGATTCAAACAGAGGACCTCTCGGCTCACAGCCTGCACCTCTACCTACTGAGCCACCATGCCCTCTTATTGGTTGATCACTACTTTCTGTAATTTCGATAAATTTAAACCCCTGAATAATAGGTGCCCAAAATAAAGTAATGAAAAGGCCAGATACTACCACTGAGATTCTACTTTTCTGATATGCTTATCAGGGACCGATCAGGACTATTTAAAATACGCTCTAGCCTCAGAGCCTATTTTTTCAATTCATACGCCAGATTTCAACTTACGGAGTCACACTACTGTTTGTAACACACACACTGCAAGTATGTAATAGCTCTCATCATTTTCATTTAGTACACTACAGCAAACATTAATCTTCACTGTGGTTTCTGATGAAGTCTTGGCTGCCTATTTAGGCAGCCAAGACTTGATCAGAAACCACAGTGAAGATTAATGCTTGGTAATTAAGACTTGAAGTATTAACTTAAGCACTCTACAACAATGATAAATGACAATCATATATATAATACATGTAAGAGTGTCTCTCTCGATTATCCATCGAAACAATATCAAAATATGATCTGAGAAGTTACGCACCAACTGAGAAGCCTATTTCTGAGATTTAAGAGCCAGGTCCTGATGTTTCAGAACCAAATACGCACTGGCGCATGCCCAGGTCGGTCCCTGGCTTATGTTTTGAGGAGGTTGGCACTTGAAAACAATAAAAAGAAACACACTTACAGAAAAAACCTTTGCCATAAATTTGAATTCTGGACTCTGAATACTTTGAGTTGTTTAAAATGACAGCACTGAGACTCTGTGAAGAACAATTTGCTTATCTGTTGGTATTCTAGAGAGTCAACTGCCACTTGTTCCAGAATATAGTCCTACAAGGAAAAATGGAAAAAAATACAGTTCAACATTTCTTCAAAGTAACCTACATTTCTATATAGCATCATTGATAAAGAATACTAAAAGTAAGGCTATTAAAAACAAGAAGAATGTTACTAAGGTAACACATGCCCCCCCCCCCTTGTGACCTTCACCTTGCAGATGCGGTGGAAACTATTATACGCGACACACCTTCTGACTGTCCTTAACATTTGTAAAAAGTTTAACAATTGTACTATGATTCGTTTCTGAGTTATGGCTGAGACACGAATATTGACCAATTTTTAGTGTGACCTTGAAATGTGACCTTGACCTTGAAGGTACGAACCTGGCTATGGTGTGTGACACATCCTCCCATGGTCCTTTATACTTGTGTGAAGTTTGATGACTGTGGCCCTAACCGTTTTCGAGTTATTGGCTCAGACACACACACACACGGACAGACAGATGGACGGACGGACACACGCACACTTCAATCACTATATGCCACATGACCTAAGTCGGGGGGCATAAAAAATTCTTGTTTCTCAGGCACTTCCCTCGTAATAGAAAATCTGCCTCATCACCTTTTTTTGACCTGGAAAAATCTCTTCTATGACACTATGTTGCACTTGTAGGACAAATATTTAACCAACTACGCCTTGTTTGACAGAGCTCACATAGCTCTGTCAAACAAGATATAGTTGGTTAAATTTCCAACTAAGTTATGGAAAATTTTCACTTCTGAAAACATTGGTTTGCCACATAATAGTGTAAGCAGTTAAATTCCTGATTCCAACTATTTTCAGAACTGTTTTGTGAATATAAAAAAAGCCTCCCTCCCTCACCATAAAATTGAGAAAAAATTGCATGAGAAACAATAAATTTTTTTAATAGGCCTAAATGGCATTATTTTCAGTTATATTTTTTGCCTGTACAATCTTATGAGAATTTGAATGGATATATAATCTCTTCAAATCAAAATGCTGCAAACTGCCAAAATGATCCTGCCATTATTCAGTTTCATTTCTCAAAAAAGGAGGCAAATGATAACTTCATATTAACCCTTTACTCAACGAATCGCCCGCATCCGCCCGCGTAATATGCAAATTCAACAGCTGAAAAAATATTATTTTTCGAAATATTTCAACAAACCCATATCATGTGACCCCTATTTGGAACGAGCTCGTCAAGCTCATTCCAAAGAGGGGTCACATGATATGGTTCTGTTGAAATTTCTTGAAAAAATTTAAAAAATGATACTTAAAATAATAAATTTTGATATCGTCTGCATTGGGTAAAGGGTTAAACAATTTAGATTTGTTACCCAATTTCTTAGTGACCTAATATATATGGTGTAAACAGTGCCAGTTAATTTAATATTGGGCTCAAGCTTCACAAGTTGAGCTCATTCTGATGAGGGGGCCATAAGCTATGTTTTTGAGGCAAAAACTAAAGATTTGTAGGTCTTCAAGCAGGGCTCAAAATACCTTTTTTTCTATGCGTAGCAAAATGCTACACGTTTCCGAAAAATGAATAGCATTTTGTTTAAATTGCATAGCAGTTCTTGTATACCAGAGTTATGCCATACTGTTTTGTATTAAACTCTTCTGAGCAGATAGAATAATGTCCATCTATTTCTGTGCTTTTTCAAATGAGCTGCAACACATGAAGCACTAGCTATGTTTTTCAACTGAACTGCCTTTAACAACTGCATGGACTTATATATTAACAAATACTTAACATCTATTAATTTGATGGGCTTCAAGTTACTTTGTCTGCGTATTTTATGCAAAATGCAGGAACAATGCAGGATGAATTTAAACTAATCAAATTCACATTACATATGAAGTTGCTAATGCGAGACGGCGAGTTAATCTTATATCAGGAGTAAAGCATCAGTGAACTAGCTTGCAAAGTTTGTTGCAAATTTTCATTTTTACATTTTGCAATACAAGATATTCAACTGCAGCCTATTAGGCTGCAGTTGAATATATTGTATCGCAAAATGCTATACATAATTGAAAATTGTGTAGCTTTTAGCATGTTTTGCACAGCAAATAGCAATGCGAAACCACTTATTCAAGTCATGTGAGATAAGGCCCCACAAAGTAGATCTTCTGTTTCTCAGGACATTTTTTTGTAAAATTACATGTGGGCGGGCGGTTTTTTATTTTATATTCTATTTTTGTAATTATTTCTTTACCATCAAAAGTTCATGTTCTTGGTTTGTTTAATGTTTTAGGCCTCATAATCTACAGAATAGCATGGGTGGTGGTGTATTTCGTCCCTTGAGTGAAAGAAGGCTTTGTAATGCTAAAGCATTGCAAAGCCTTGTTGCACTTTAGGGACAAAATTTATTAATTTTATTAACATGGATGAAATATCAGACACAAACCATTTAATTTTAATTTTTTCAAGTTTGCATTGGTTATAAAAAGAGAGCATGTGGCAGCCAAAAGGACCATGCGTGACGGCCTGAGAAACAGATTTTTATCTTTTTGAGGCCTAGTGTGTTAAAATAGATATTCTGTTGACAAAGAAGAGTGCATAGATCTCATCAATAATAGTGCTCAAATGACTGGTGAATTCCAAAGTCGACTAGTCAATACCCAAAAGTCAAGTCGACTTCGACTAGTCATTGGTGATAACTTGTCTCCTTATAACAGTGTTGGTGTTCCGGTAGAGTGCTGAAGGTCCAAATTTGGCATCACTTGGGCATTCATATACAGCAACTTACTGGAACATTATTCTGTTAATGTGCTTCTAATTATGCTAAGAGTGAAATTATATAGTCTTATTTAATTTGCCTTGTTGCAATTTATGGGAGAGTGCCTATAGGCACTCTCCCATAACTTGCAGCAAGGCAAATTAATAACATATCCTGATAGCCCAAAATAATTCAGCACTCTAATAGTACCAGTTAAAACAAACTACTGTCACTACTATTAGATGACAATAGATGTATACATTGATTGCCCAATATTGCTGTTCAAACTGTCTGACAGTGGCACAGAAGGGATACTATTTACCTAAAAGCTTGAACTTCTCCGACTAGTCGACTGCACAATTGAGAGTCGACTACTGGTTTGCCCAGAGTCGACATCGACTAGTCGACTAATCGTTTGAGTACTAATCAATAACTTACTTTATCTTGAGTCTGGTCCATGGCTGACCAGTGTTTTGGTAAATTAGTAACATTATCACAGTCTGGAGTTTCTAAGTATGGTGAATCTTTAAAATCACAGTTTTCATGATTAAATGCAGTCCAAGTTTTTAAACAGCAGCGACAATAATTCTGTTAAAGAAAAGACAATAAAAAAGGATAAACAGATATAAAAGTTGTGTTGCTGCCACTTTTGTATTTTTCAACCCTGATACCCAAAACAGTTGTGTCTTAACCCTTAATAGCCTATTTCCAACTTTTACGTCTTCAGAACAGGTGCCCTTAACTTGCCATCATGAGGAGGTCCCGATGACAAAAAAACAAATAACCTAGGTAGTAGTTTCTAGTCAGGTCTTGGCTGCCGTAACAGGCAGCTAAGATTTAATTAGAAATCACTGCTCATCTCCTGGTCGCAAGCCAGAAATAAGCAGACTGTCATCTGCAAAATAAGGTCCCCAGAGTGAGAATTTGGTGATGCTATCCATGCAGTGGGCCAAATTATCTTGTGGGTACCTCTTTCTGTTTAGTTTTGAGATCCTTATTCAGAATGAGGTTCACAGAGGGTAAATTTTGTGATGCTACCCTGCTGTGCAGGGTAGCATCACCAAATTCACCCTCTGGGGGACCTCATTTTGCAGATGATAGTCTGATACTATCTGGGCAAGGTTGCATGAAGGTGGTCTCCGATCGAGAAGACCATGTATTCGCATTCCGCTGTCTCAGAACCACCACCAGGCATGATATGAATGGGCCATGGACCACGTTGGATGGACCAGAGAAGATTGGCGGCCTGCCCTTTTAACAGATAAGTCAAGGTACTACCTACACCATACAGATAGACGTTCTAGGGTATGGAGAAGACCAGGAGAGCGATTCCATGCAGCCAACATTGCTGAGCATGACCGCTTTGGTGGAGGGTCAATCATGGTCTGGGGCAGCATCAGCAGGGATGGACGTACAAAGTTCTGTGTCCTTGAACATGGTACATTGATTCCACAGCGGTATATTGATGAGATCCTGGATGTCCATGTCAGATTGTAAGCAGGTGCATGGGTGATAGATTCATTCTGATGGATGATAATGCCAGTCCTCATGTTTGCCCATGCTGTCTGGGAGTAACAACAGAGGGAGGGGATTGGGCATATGGACTGGCCAGCAAGATCTCCTGACCTCAATCCAATCGAACATGTCTGGAATGAGCTTGCAATTTCACCCCATCCAGTCTAGCCAAGAAGTGTCCATGAGCTTGGTGCCATGCTGGTCCAAGAATGGAACAACATCCCAAAAAGTACCACCAGGAACCTGATTGGGAGCATGAGAAGGCGTTGTCAAGCTGTAATTAACAGTAATGGGTCTCATACTCGATATTGAACCCATACTAGTTCGCTCTGTCAACTTTTTGGCAAATTTGAACAATTTCCTCTTTTACCAATAATATCCATTTTCCATGGTTATCGTATTCAAAAGCTAAAAAATACTGTCAAACACAAACAAAATCTCAACTTCTGTGCTTAAATCATTAAAGATATAATTAAATATAAAATATATACACTTTTCATCACAATATTTCAACTAAAACGTAAAACAGGTAGATGGATATACTTGGTGCTTAGCAAACTTTGAGTAGTATACTATGGTGTACAGCAAAATAGGTGAGTCTATCTTGAATCTGTGGGGAGGTTCAGTGATAATTAATCTTTTAGCTCTATAGGGCTGAAGGATTAATTATCACTGTACTCCAGTCCAGTTATGTGTTCATTTTATTGTCTACTCGTGGACTTCCATCTTTTATTTTATGCAAAAATTTATGCACCATGAAAGGGTTAATGTCAATTAAGCGAAAACAGAGCTCTGTCAAACAAGTTTGACTTCTTAAATTCCTAGTTCTGGAAGTAGACCCCCCTCAGTTGTATACTTGCATGAACTTGTTTACTGACTTCTGGTCATCTGTTTGTGGTGACATAATGAGTTTTGAGTTGTTTGAATTTATTTATTTGGGTTTAACCCTTTACCCAACGAATCGGCCGCATCCACCCGTATAATATGCAAATTCAGCAGTTGAAAAAATATTATTTTTAAAAAAATTCGTCGAGCTCGTTCCAACGAGGGATCACATGATATGGTTTTGTTGAAATTTTTTGAAAAATTTAAAAAATGATATTTAAAATAATAAATTTTTATATGTTGTGTTGGGTAAAGGGTTAATGACACTTTTGACAGTCAGGGTTACCTTGTAACGGACAGTTTTACAGGTTGAGGAAGCCAGAGTACCTGGAGAGAACCTCCGAGCAGCAGTGAGTAACTGTCAGACTCCACAACGTACCAACTTCACACAAGCAGGGTTAGCATTACGCCTTAGTACACACCGCCACTATGCCCCCCACATGGGCAATCAGGATTAAGTGAAATATAAACAATCTCTTTGATCTCACTCCAATGAATGCTCACATGATATGGTGAGGCCAAAAAAAATAAAAAATCTGTTTCTCAGGCCCTCCCACATGGTCCTTTTGGCTGCCGCATGCTCTCTTTTTATAACCAATTTAAACTTTAAAAAAGTTAAAAAATTTATAGTAATTTATATATTTTTTATACTTACCAATGACCCAGACATAGCTGGTGCTAACTCTTAAAATATAGGGCCAAACACAAATTTTGCCCCCCAATCCCCAAAATTTGCATCTAAAACTAAAGAAAACATGTCCTGAAAGGCCCTCCACACTTCGCCCCCACTGCGCATGCGCAGTGTCAAGGACGTTCCGAAATTGGCGCCATTAATCATTCTAATAACCAGTGCCTGGTAAGCGCTATGTACTCAGCGGGGAGGCAAGAGTTCCCAACTCCTGGGAGGGCCATCCCCGTCTGGGTCATTGGTAAGTATAAAAAATATATAAATTACTATAAATTTTTTAACATTTTTATACTGTACCAATGACCCAGACATAGCTGAATAGTAAAAAGGCTGGAGGGCCAAGGACATAGAGCAAAATGGAATACGCTCAATAAAATAAAATAGAGTCATCCCCTGTAGGGAAAAGAAGTAATAGGCCTTACATGTATCTTTCTTATTTATGATAAATTAGAAAGATACAACACCTTCCAAAAATTGAGCTTCATACATCCATGTACTCTATTAATATCCAATAATCCTTATACTAATAATTTTTAAAGTAAGCCAATAATAAAGTAAGTCTAGAGAATAGAGACTCTTATACTTCTAAAAGTGTGTGAGAATTGCATAATCATGTCCGTTGACATATGCAATATTCAAAGGCTATACTTTAAAAACTAAGACTTGAATGAATTTTATAAACTTAAACTTCTCACTAAACAACCATCCCAATAACAGCTCAGAATTACTAACTCCGGAGGAGGTATCCCCTTGTTTTCATAGTAAAAACAGGTGACCCAAGGGAACACCCTCCCCCCCCCTTTTTCTTGCCCTGGGTCAAATAGCCCAGAGCGAAGAGGGCAGCCGAACGGAGACACTGCCGAAACAGACAGCCTACCTAGCTATAGTAGCAACTGTTAAGAGAATGACATTCTGAGCAGTAGATAACAGACCTAACAATAGAGGCCTCCAGAAATGGACTCGATATTTCTGAGATAAAATTCATGAATGGATGGCTGAGCGCAATGAGCAGCCTTCAAAAATCTATAATAGCAACACTATTAATGTAAGCCCAAGAAGTAGAAGAACTCTTACTTCATGAGCCGAAATCTTAAGCACAACTGCTAAGCTAATGATATACCATAAGCAGTACGCTAGTTAATAGAAACCATTAACAATAAAATGGAGCGTAACGTCCTTCTACTAGACATCAAAGACAGAAGAAGCTTACGCCCTTGTAATAAACAGATATCTGTTTATAAATACATAAACTGTACCCGGAAAGAGTAAAGGCCTATGCCCATACGAAGACGGAAGGACCTTAAAATAATAGGTTCCGGATAATAGGAGCCTAACTCTTATGCAACAATCCAACCTAAATAGTAACGGAAGTATTGATTCCGAAACTATGAAAGTGAAAATCATCCATCGATAGTGCATGAAACTCACTGACTCTACAGTAAAAGAGAAACCAACAGAATTACTGTCAAAAAGGTCAGAATTTGAAAACTACTGTTTCCAGAGGCTCAAATGATTACTTAGCTAAATAAGAACCGAAGTTAAAATCCGTATAGGAATTTAATCTAAAGATTCTAAGTCTATTTATCAAAAAGTTACTAACTGACTTAGATAAAGAGACAAAGACTCAATTGTAAACTATAGTAGAGTGCATAGGTATGAGGTAACATAAACCTATAACCTAAATAACACAGGCTGCAGTAGATCTTGTGAAACAAGTATACTAAAAAATAGCAATGAGTAGTATGGAGGGATCAACCATATGAACATAATGATCCCTACACCACGACGGAAGAGCCTCCACTTTAGTCGCATAGAATAGCGAAGAAGAGGATCTCCTATAGTAAGAAATCGCGTCCAAAGCTCGTCCAGTACAGTGCATACAATGCAATACGGACCACACAACGGAATACATGAAGGTTGCGACCTTGCTGGTTGTGATAAAGATGACACGATTTACCCAGTGAAAAAAGATCCTCACATAGAGGAAGATTTCACGTTAAGATCCACAGTAGACAAGAGAGTAAATTACTCATGATCTCTGTGAAGATAGAGATGCTATCAACAGAAATGTATAGTGGTTGTTTATCTTAGCAATACCTGCTAAAACAACAGCGCCGGAGGATACGCGTATCCTATCATTCCGTCCTATAGATCAATAGAGCGTTAACAGTATTAGCTCAGAGATCTGGACAAGCCAACACATACGTCTGCAATTGATTAGCAAGCTGTGTCATAAATAAAACATCATTGGGCGCTCCCATAGATAGCAAATCTGATTAAATACTTGTTTGTTGAGAGTCCATTCTGACAGCAACAAGCGACCCGTAAGAGAACGGGAGTGCGATAAAACAATCAGACGACCCAGAATATGACGGACCAAAACTGAACTTGGTGTACTATAACCAACAGACGGATTCTTTCCATTAAATTGAATAACGGAAACGAAAGAGTGCCTCCCTGGTTCCGGAGATACGCCACTACTGTCGAATTAAAGGACAGGAATTTGGGCATGCGTTTCTGAATAATGTTCATGCAATGACATAAAGCAAGCCTAAAAAACATTATTCCGCGGAAGTTAAACTGATAACTAAAAGACTGCGGAACCCAAAGACCCTGGCACTTCGAATCCGTAGGGATCAGTATATATCCCAATCTGTTTGACTGGCAACCGTCATAACAGCCACACTCGGGTCCGGCAACTGCGGCGGCACTCTCTGAGTCAACCACCGAATGTTTGCCCCAGTCTGAATCTCTTGTAACACTAGATAGACAAGAGAATGTATAATTCAAGCAATTCATGGATTGCCGGAAAGTTGCCGTCGAAGAGAAGCTCCTCCGAGAACGAAGCGACTCAGAGAGTTCTTAACCTACTATCCACGCGTGGATGTAGCTAGGGCTGCATCACGTCTAACCAACTCCAATCAGCCACTGAAGGGCGGAGTTATACGTGAACAAACTACTGCCCTCAAAAGAAATTACATTGAGAATAATATCCCGTAAATCTTTTCTTGAAGACGTAATGATAACGCCTCAGTAAGGCGGATTACGTATAATAAAGCGTCTAAGTTAAGTCTACTATACATAATGTCGTTCCCAACATTGAAATTGGAAAAGACATAAACGGCGAAAAAGAATATATGCAGTCTTTAATCACCGTCTAGACGCATATGAACTCTCGGTATGCCCTGCTCTGCCAAAATAAACTATAAGTAAAAAAGATAAAATGGCAGAAATGAGCCACGCGGACAAGAAACTAAACTATCATGCTTAGTAGCAGGCTTGTATATATATATAAATATATAGCGTCGAAAAATAAAACACATGTTGTAATGACAATATTGGACTGCGTCGGTAAGTCAGGGACAAAGCCCCTGTACCGATCGAAAAATCCGAGTCCAATGACGCTATAAGTCTCTTATCCAAGATCGCAGCAATGAAGTCCGAAAAATAATCACTGGAAGAAATGCCAGAAGATAAGAAAGGCATCTTCCGATACTACTAAAGGGAAAACTCGAAATCTTTCGAATCCCTTTCGCCATCCTGTCGGACCCTATAAAGCGTTCGGTCGTCCGTAGCTTGATGCAACCGCGGACCGAACCGACCCAGCGCCGTCGGATAATTCCTGATTCGACCGAGAAACCATCAATTGCTGGGATGCTGCGAAACAACTGTGCTAACTCGGATAGCACGTCCGTCACTGAGGCCTGAGGAGCAGCGGTCTTACGATGCATTGCCGCAGGAAGCTCCGAGATCGTTACCCCGTGCATACTTCCAATATGCGAGCGAACGGAGTGTATAGGCCTCGTGTCCCTTGGCTACCGGATGGCGTGACCTATTCGCTGTGGAATCACTGAATGCCGAAACTGATCGGATACTCGAGGTCACGTAGCCAATGTGCGGTCGTGTGCCCTGCTGTGAGGATGAGGAAGCATTAAAGACAGTCTCTCGGACTGTCAATATAACGGAGCGTCCCGAGCAACGGACATATGCTCCGAATGTAAAATATCTGAACCACAACATGCGGTCCCCTATGTTGTTGGCTTCCTCCGATCTGTCCTCAATCTGCCGTCACTGGGTGAGTACTAAAGTAATTAAAGTGCTCGCATCACCCAAATCTCCTTCCTAGACCGCAACGGACGAACCCGGCAGCCGAACCATTCGATGAATGTACGCTACACCGGGTGAGCTAGCGAATGTCACTTCGTAAGCGATAGACATATTCCATGAGCACATATTGCCGCTAACTCTTCATTAACTATGACGACAGAGGCACACTTTTGAAAGACATCTCCATAACTCTTCGAACAAGAAACCAGAAATGCTTGGATAGCAAGCATAAAATAATAATATATATAGCGTCGTTCAATAATTCGATAGTTTGCGTGACATTATTGGACTATGTCGGAACTGAGGGACGATGTCCCTGAACCGAACCAAAAATTTCTAAGTCCACCGACGCTATCAGTTTCTTATCCGGCATCGCAGCATATGTTGTTCCGAAAGGGAAAGCTTGAAATCCACCAAATCCCTTTCGGTATCCCGTCGGACCGGATGAAAATTTTCGGACGTCCGTACCCGCTTCCGCGGAGCGTCCCGACCCAGCATCGTCGGATAAAATATATGCGACAGATTCAGTTGATGCTGGGATGCTGCGATAAACTGTGCTATTAAGGAAAGCACGTCCGTTCCCGAGGCCTGTGCAGTAGCGGACTTACAATGCATTGCCGCTGGAAGCTCCGTGTACGTTGACTCCCGCACACTTCCTATGCGAACGTCCGGAGTCTGCAGGCCTCGAGTCCCCGGCTACCGACCCAGCGCTGTCGGATAATTCTCGATCCGACACCGTTTCTGTCGGCTGCTGGGATGCTGCGATAAGCTGTGCTATGTGCACAAGAATGTCCGGCGTCGAGACCTGCGGAGGCACAGACTATCGCTGCTTCGCCGAGGGTAGCTCCGCATCAGATGGCTCCCGCATACTTCCTATGCGAACGTCCGGAGTCCATCGGTCTCGAATCCCTGGCTGTCGGATGGTGTGACCTGGTCGCCGAAGAATCCTTGATCGGCGAAGCTGGTAATATATCGGCGGTCACGCAGCCAAGGTGCGGTCGTGTGCGCTGACGAGAAGAGGAAGCCTTAGCAGTCTCAGCGGACTGCCTATACAACGGAGCGTCCCGAGCGACGGACGTATGCTCCGCTAACGACACATTTGTACCACAACATCTGGGGCCAGATGTTGTTGAACGAGAGAGGGGCCTCTCTCGCTTGCCGTCCGGATGGACCGGAACGAGCTATGAACCGGACTAAAAGGCTTCCTCCGTTCTCCCTCCGATCCGCCGTCACTGGGTGTGCATTAAGTTAATTTTATAGTGCTCGCATCACCCCAAAATTCCTTCTAGACCGCAACGGACGAACCCGGCTGCCGAACCATTCGGTGAATGGACGCTACACCGGGCGAGCTAGCGGACGTCAAAGGCCGTCGAACCTACTAGGGTCCTCTTAGGCAATTGGCGTATTACATGAGCACTTTTCCGCTAGCCCTTCATTAATTGTGACGACGGAGGCACACTGTTGGAAGACATCACAGATACATCACCCTAATCTTGATCGTCTGAAATAGAAATTGATAAAGTAGAGTGACCCTGCGGGGAAAGGACCGGAGTGTCCAAATCCCCAACAACATACCGTGACATACGCTTCCCATATTGTCATCGAAATCATACGATACAGAACAGGAGTTAATGCGAGTACACTGACCACATATAGAATGATAATAAGGTCAGAGGAAGACTTCCTCTTAAAACAATTGATCAATATCCTTTCAATGTGAAAAGAAAACAAGTCCTGGTACTCGCACTAACCCCTGGCAATCAAAATACATAATAATAATATGATCCATTAATATAGAAAAAATAATTGAAATCAAAATATTTTGAAAAAATATTTTTTCAGAACAGCCCAAGTTTCTGAAAAGTAACGTTGAGCCCCAATGGATCCCAAGCCTAAGTGTGGACAAAAATTTTAAAAATATTTTAAACAATTTATTCAACACTTACGAACAATAATAATGTATCTATTTATGATTAAAATAACATAAAGATATTATTATTTAGAAATCCCCCCCTCACACAGAGGGCTGTTGTAAATGTAAACAATGAGTGTAAAAACACTAAAATAAGACTCCAGGCACCCAGGCCCGAAATCAGTTACCAAAAATACACCATCTGATGCAAAACAGAGACTTCCAGGGAAGAAACTGCAGAACATCAGATGGTAGATGCAGAACACAACGCCTAACCACCCGTAGGTGAAGACGTAAACATGGGGAAAGAACAGAATTCATTCTGTTATTCAGCTAAAACTCCCAAGAAATTTTAGTAATAATAATTACAGAAACTATGCCAAAAGCATGGGAGAATAGCAAGGGGGAACTTAAAGGACAGGGAGAGAGGAAAAACACTTGAAAAAACAGTGTAACTAAATAATCAGAATGACAACAAAATGGCTGCTGCCTTGAAAATAGGTAACTTAACATAATTTCATTAAAAAATTTTAAGTTACAGCCCTGATAATATTCTGTCACACATTCTTTTCCTCTCCTCCTTTTCTATCCTCCTTAGAATCACCATTTCACTAATATTTATGTGTCTGGCATCATTTAAACTGAGATTTAAAAGCACAAAGATCAGTCAGATGTTAACTGATGAAGGGCCAAACTTAGAATGATTAATGGCGCCAATTTCGGAACGTCCTTGACACTGCGCATGCGCAGTGGGGGCGAAGTGTGGAGGGCCTTTCAGGACATGTTTTCTTTAGTTTTAGATGCAAATTTTGGGGATTGGGGGCAAAATTTGTGTTTGGCCCTATATTTTAAGAGTTAGCACCAGCTATGTCTGGGTCATTGGTACAGTATAAAAATATTAAAATTAAATGGTTTATGTCTGATATTTTACCCAAGTTAAAAAAATTGATGAATTTGTCCCTTGAGTGCAAGAAGGCTTTGCAATGCTTTAGCATTGCAAAGCCTTCTTGCATTCAAGGGATGAAATACACCACCACCCATGCTATTCTGTAGATTATGAGGCCTACAACTTGAACCAAGAACATGAACTTTTGATGGCAAAGAAGTAATTACTGAAATAAAAAATAAAATAAAAAAACGCTCGCCTGCATGCAATTTCACAAATAATGGCCCGAGAAACAGAAGATCTACTTTGTGTGGCCTTATGCTGACATTTTGAGAAAAATTTGAAAAAAAAATTAAAATAACAAATTTGAATATCGTGTGTATTGGATAAAGGGGTAACAAAGCAAGTCAAGGCTGTATTGGAGGCACTGTTTGTTTCTCAATCAATTTGGAAATTTTTTCATTGGTTTTGGGTAGATAAATGGAATCTTCCACACATCCCCAGTTTACAGAGAAACTTTTAAGCTGTGGCTGGTGATTTATGCCAGGACTAAACAAAAGGGGGAAGAACAGATCTTATTTATGGCTTGTTTCATAAAATTCTCTCTCAAAGATGTGTCCTTTTATGTAATGATGTTCTCCATCTGTCCATTTTTTTACATGCCTGTTCCATTTTATCCCCGTCTCCAGCAAAACTAAACCATACAGAAAATGAAAATCTGTTCCGTACATATGTGCAGAACGGAAATCGTTGACAGACTATTTTTAAATAGAAGCAAAATTTCACTGGAATTTTCTACAAATCCTACAACTCAATTACAATTTGAATCACTAGCGATAGCTGAAAATTGTCCCCTGAGTTCCAAAGTGTTCTATGTGCCAGTAGGCACATAGAACACATTGGAACTCAGGGGACGAAATTGTAACACAGGTTCCCTTCACCAATTTGGTTGGTGATAAAATGTGTTGTTTTTGTTGATATTTGTCAAATGAATTGCTGAGTGCCCTTCTAATAATTGTTTTTATTTATGTGAAGGCATGTAATAAACACAGAACAACATGTGTGTATGAATGGGTTAATCAATAAGGCACCTGTGCTATCACGGAAGGCTAAAACTCGAGGCCTGCAGCCTCTTGTTCTATCCTTCAGCGCTTGCACTCATGCCATATCAATTAACCTATTTACACACGTGCGTCGTTCTGTGTATGGATGGAACATGACAAGACCCCTCTTTGGCAGGATAATAATTGTTAGGTTAATGCTGGACAGATATGGTTCGAGTGATACGGACACACCTCACTTACTTGTCAGAATGTTGTTGATTTTCAAAATGCATATGGATAAGTTTTGAGAATCTAAAACAGGTAAAATAAATTTGTTACATACCTTGTTGCATTTAGAGTTTTGGCACTGAAATTGTTTCTCCTGATCTGACATGAATATAACAAAATCACAAGACATACACCTAAAATGAAAAAAATGAAAGGAAAAACATAACAAGATTGAATCATGCCCCCACACAGCACCATGGACACAGGAGGTTGAAGAGGCAAGATCTACCACACATAAACCACGTACCGTACAGGTGAAATTCTACAAAAAATTGACCAAGTTCAACAACCTGTAATTTTGTGAAATATTTAAGCAAATCAAAATCCTGACAATGTTAAAAAATTTATAGTAATTTATATATTTTTTATACTTACCAATGACCCAGACATAGCTGGTGCTAACTCTTAAAATATAGGGCCAAACACAAATTTTGCCCCCCAATCCCCAAAATTTGCATCTAAAACAAAGAAAACATGTCCTGAAAGGCCCTCCACACTTCGCCCCTACTGCGCATGCGCAGTGTCAAGGACGTTCCGAAATTGGCGCCATTAATCATTCTAATAACCAGTGCCTGGTAAGCGCTATGTACTCAGCGGGGAGGCAAGAGTTCCCAACTCCTGGGAGGGCCATCCCCGTCTGGGTCATTGGTAAGTATAAAAAATATATAAATTACTATAAATTTTTTAACATTTTTATACTGTACCAATGACCCAGACATAGCTGAATAGTAAAAAGGCTGGAGGGCCAAGGACATAGAGCAAAATGGAATACGCTCAATAAAATAAAATAGAGTCATCCCCTGTAGGGAAAAGAAGTAATAGGCCTTACATGTATCTTTCTTATTTTATGTTAAATTAGAAAGATACAACACCTTCCAAAATTGAGCTTCATACATCCATATACTCTATAAATATCCAATATAATCCTTATACTAATAATTTTTAAAGTAAGCCAATAAATAAAGTAAATCTAGAGAATAGAGACTCTTATACTCCTAAAAGTGTCTGAGGATTGCATAATCATGTCCGTTGACATATGCAATATTCAAAAGCTATACTTTAAAAACTAAGACTTGAATGAATTTTAAAAACCTAAACTTCTCACTAAACAACCATCCCAATAACAGCTCAGAATTACTAACTCCGGAGGAGGTATCCCCTTGTTTTCATAGTAAAACAGGTGACCCAAGGGAACACCCTCCCCCCCCCCCCTTTTTCTTGCCCTGGGTCAAATAGCCCAGAGCGAAGAGGGCAGCCGAACGGAGACACTGCCGAAACAGACAGCCTACCTAGCTATAGTAGCAACTGTTAAGTGAATGACATTCTGAGCAGTAGATAATAGACCTAACAATAGAGGCCTCCAGAAATGGACTCGATATTTCTGAGATAAAATTCATGAATGTGGATGGCTGAGCGCAATGAGCGGCCTTCAAAAATCTATAATAGCGACACTATTAATGTAAGCCCCAGAAGTAGAAGAACTCTTACTTCATGAGCCGAAATCTTAAGTACAACTGCTAAGTCAATGATATACTATAAGCAGTACCGATAGTTAATAGAATCCATTAACAATAAAATGGAGCGTAACGTCCTTCTACTAGACATCAAAGACAGAAGAAGCTTACGCCCATAGTAATAAACAGAAATCTGTTTATAAATACATAAACTGTACCCGGAAAGAGTAAAGGCCTATGCCCATACGAAGACGGATGGACCTTAAAATAATAGGTTCCGGATAATAGGAGCCTAACTCTTATGCAACAATCCAACCTAAATAGTAACGGAAGTATTGATTCCGAAACTATGAAAGTGAAAATCATCCATCGATAGTGCATGAAACTCACTGACTCCACAGTAAAAGAGAAACCAACAGAATTACTGTCTAAAAGGTCAGAATTGAAAACTACTGTTTCCCGAGGCTCAATGATTACTTAGCTAATTAAGAACCGAAGTTAAAATCCGTATAGGAATTTAATCTAAAGATTCTAAGTCTATTTATCAAAAAGTTACTAACTGACTTAGATAAAGAGACAAAAGACTCAATTGTAAACTATCGTAGAGTGCATAGGTATGAGGTAACATAAACCTATAACCTAAATAATAACAGGCTGCAGTAGATCTTGTGAAACAAGTATACTAAAAAATAGCAATGAGTAGTATGGAGGGATCAACAATATGAACATAATGATCCCTACACCACGACGGAAGAGCCTCCACTTTAGTCGCATAGAATAGCGAAGAAGAGGATCTCCTATAGTAAGAAATCGCGTCCAAAGCTCGTCCAGTACAGTGCTTACAATGCAATACGGACCACACAACGGAATACATGAAGGTTGCGACCTTGCTGGTTGTGATAAAGATGACACGATTTACCCAGTGAAAAAAGATCCTCACATAGAGGAAGATTTCACGTTAAGACCCACAGTAGACAAGAGAGTAAATTACTCATGATCTCTGTGAAGATAGAGATGCTATCAACAGAAATGTATAGTGGTTGTTTATCTTAGCAATACCTGCTAAAACAACAGCGCCGGAGGATACGCGTATCCTATCATTCCGTCCTATAGATCAATAGAGCGTTAACCCTATTAGCTCAGAGATCTGGACAAGCCAACACATACGTCTGCAATTGATTAGCAAGCTGTGTCATAATAAATCATCATTGGGCGCTCCCATAGATAGCAAATCTGATTGAATACTTGTTTGTTGAGAGTCCATTCTGACAGCAACAAGCGACCCGTAAGAGAACGGGAGTCCGATAAAACAATCAGACGACCCGGAATATGACGGACCAAAACTGAACTTGGTGTACTATAACCAACAGACGGATTCTTTCCATTAAATTGAATAACGGAAACGAAAGAGTGCCTCCCTGGTTCCGGAGATACGCCACTACTGTCGAATTAAAGGACAGGAATTGGGCATGCGTTCCTGAATAATGTTCATGCAATGACATAAAGCAAGCCTAAAAAACATTATTCTGCGGAAGTTAAACTGATAGCTAAAAGACTGCGGAACACAAAGACCCTGGCACTTCGAATCCGTAGGGATCAGTATATATCCCAATCTGTTTGACTGGCAACCGTCATAACCGCCACACTCGGGTCCGGCAACTGCGGCGGCACTCTCTGAGTCAGCCACCGAATGTTTGCCCCAGTCTGAATCTCTTGTAACACTAGATAGACAAGAGATTGTATAAATCGAGCAATTCATGGATTGCCGGAAAGTTGCCGTCGAAGAGAAGCTCCTCCGAGAACGAAGCGACTCTGAGAGAGTTCTTAACCTTACTATCCACGCGTGTGGATGTAACTAGGGCTGCGTCACGTCTAACCAACTCCAATCAGCCACTGAAGGGCGGAGTTATACGTGAACAAACTACTGCCCTCAAAAGAAATTACATTGAGAATAATATCCCGTAAATCTTTTCTTGAAGACGTAATGATAACGCCTCAGTAAGGCGGATTACGTATAATAAAGCGTCTAAGTTAAGTCTACTATACATAATGTCGTTCCCAACATTGAAATTGGAAAAGACATAAACGGCGAAAAAGAATATATGCAGTCTTTAATCACACCGTCTAGACGCATATGAACTCTCGGTATGCCCTGCTCTGCCAAAATAAACTATTTGTAAAAATGATAAAATGACAGAAATGAGCAACGCGGACAAGAAACTAAATTATCATGCTTAGTAGCAGGCTTGTATATATATATATATATATAGCGTCGAAAAATAAAACACATGTTGTAATGACAATATTGGACTGCGTCGGTAAGTCAGGGACAATGTCCCTGTACCGATCGAAAAATCCGAGTCCAATGACGCTATAAGTCTCTTATCCAAGATCGCAGCAATGAAGTCCGAAAAATAATCACTGGAAGAAATGCCAGAAGATATGAAAGGCATCCTCCGATACTACTAAAGGGAAAACTCGAAATCTTTCGAATCCCTTTCGCCATCCTGTCGGACCCTATAAAGCGGTCGGTCGTCCGTAGCTGATGCAACCGCGGACCGCACCGACCCAGCGCCGTCGGATAATTCCTGATTCGACCGAGAAACTGTCAATTGCTGGGATGCTGCGAAACAACTGTGCTAACTCGGATAGCACGTCCGTCACTGAGGCCTGAGGAGAAGCGGTCTTACGATGCATTGCCGCTGGAAGCACCGTGATCGTTACCCCGTGCATACTTCCAATATGCGAGCGAACGGAGTGTATAGGCCTCGTGTCCCTTGGCTACCGGATGGCGCGACCTATTCGCCGTGGAATCACTGAATGCCGAAACTGATCGGATACTCGAGGTCACGTAGCCAATGTGCGGTCGTGTGCCCTGCTGTGAGGATGAGGAAGCATTAAAGACAGTCTCTCGGACTGTCAATATAACGGAGCGTCCCGAGCAACGGACATATGCTCCGAATGTAAAATATCTGAACCACAACATGCGGTCCCCTATGTTGTTGGCTTCCTCCGATCTGTCCTCAATCTGCCGTCACTGGGTGAGTACTAAAGAAATTAAAGTGCTCGCATCACCCAAATCTCCTTCCTAGACCGCAACGGACGAACCCGGCAGCCGAACCATTCGATGAATGTACGCTACACCGGGTGAGCTAGCGAATGTCACTCCGTAAGCGATAGACATATTCCATGAGCACTTATTGCCGCTAACTCTTCATTAACTATGACGACAGAGGCACACTTTTGAAAGACATCTCCATAACTCTTCGAACAAGAAACCAGAAATGCTTGGATAACAAGCATAAAATAATAATATATATAGCGTCGTTCAATAATTCGAAAGTTTGTGTGACATTATTGGACTATGTCGGAACTGAGGGACGATGTCCCTGAACCGAACCAAAAATTTCTAAGTCCACCGACGCTATCAGTTTCTTATCCGGCATCGCAGCATATGTTGTTCCGAAAGGGAAAGCTTGAAATCCTCCGAATCCTTTTCGGTATCCCGTCGGTCCGGATGAAACTTTCGGACGTCCGTACCCGCTTCCGCGGAGCGTCCCGACCCAGCATCGTCGGATAAAATATATGCGACAGATTCAGTTGATGCTGGGATGCTGCGATAAACTGTGCTATTAAGGAAAGCACGTCCGTTCCCGAGGCCTGTGCAGTAGCGGACTTACGATGCATTGCCGCCGGAAGCTCCGTGTACGTTGACTCCCGCACACTTCCTATGCGAACGTCCGGAGTCTGCAGGCCTCGAGTCCCCGGCTACCGACCCAGCGCTGTCGGATAATTCTCGATCCGACACCGTTTCTGTCGGCTGCTAGGGATGCTGCGATAAGCTGTGCTATGTGCACAAGAATGTCCGGCGTCGAGACCTGCGGAGGCGCAGTCTATCGCTGCTTCGCCGAGGGCAGCTCCGCATCAGATGGCTCCCGCATACTTCCTATGCGAACGTCCGGAGTCCATCGGTCTCGAATCCCTGGCTGCCGGATGGTGTGACCTGGTCGCCGAAGAATCCTTGATCGGCGAAGCTGGTAATATATCGGCGGTCACGCAGCCAAGGTGCGGTCGTGTGCGCTGACGAGAAGAGGAAGCCTTAGCAGTCTCAGCGGACTGCCTATACAACGGAGCGTCCCGAGCGACGGACGTATGCTCCGCTAGCGACACATTTTGTACCACAACATCTGGGGCCAGATGTTGTTGAACGAGAGAGGGGCCTCTCTTGCTTGCCGTCCGGATGGACCGGAACGAGCTATGAACCGGACTAAAAGGCTTCCTCCGTTCTCCCTCCGATCCGCCGTCACTGGGTGTGCATTAAGTTAATTTTATAGTGCTCGCATCACCCCAAAATTCCTTCTAGACCGCAACGGACGAACCCGGCTGCCGAACCATTCGGTGAATGGACGCTACACCGGGCGAGCTAGCGGACGTCAAAGGCCGTCGAACCTACTAGGGTCCTCTTAGGCAATTGGCGTATTACATGAGCACTTTTCCGCTAGCCCTTCATTAATTGTGACGACGGAGGCACACTGTTGGAAGACATCACAGATACATCACCCTAATCTTGATCGTCTGAAATAGAAATTGATAAAGTAGAGTGACCCTGCGGGGAAAGGACCGGAGTGTCCAAATCCCCAACAACATACCGTGACATACGCTTCCCATATTGTCATCGAAATCATACGATACAGAACAGGAGTTAATGCGAGTACACTGACCACATATAGAATGATAATAAAGTCAGAGGAAGACTTCCTCTTAAAACAATTGATCAATATCCTTTCAATGTGAAAAGAAAACAAGTCCTGGTACTCGCACTAACCCCTGGCAATCAAAATACATAATAATAATATGATCCATTAATATAGAAAAAATAATTGAAATCAAAATATTTTGAAAAAATATTTTTTCAGAACAGCCCAAGTTTCTGAAAAGTAACGTTGAGCCCCAATGGATCCCAAGCCTAAGTGTGGACAAAAATTTAAAAAATATTTTAAACAATTTATTCAACACTTACGAACAATAATAATGTATCTAGTTATGATTAAAATAACATAAAGATATTATTTTTTAGAAATCCCCCCTCACACAGAGGGCTGTTGTAAATGTAAACAATGAGTGTAAAAACACTAAAATAAGACTCCAGGCACCCAGGCCCGAAATCAGTTACCAAAAATACACTATCTGATGCAAAACAGAGACTTCCAGGGAAGAAACTGCAGAACATCAGATGGTAGATGCAGAACACAACGCCTAACCACCCGTAGGTGAAGACGTAAACATGGGGAAAGAACAGAATTCATTCTGTTATTCAGCTAAAACTCCCAAGAAATTTTAGTAATAATAATTACAGAAACTATGCCAAAAGCATGGGAGAATAGCAAGGGGGAACTTAAAGGACAGGGAGAGAGGAAAACACTTGTAAAAACAGTGTAACTAAATAATCAGAATGACAACAAAATGGCTGCTGCCTTGAAAATAGGTAACTTAACATAATTTCATTAAAAAATTTTAAGTTACAGCCCTGATAATATTCTGTCACACATTCTTTTCCTCTCCTCCTTCTCTATCCTCCTTAGAATCACCATTTCACTAATATTTATGTGTCTGGCATCATTTAAACTGAGATTTAAAAGCACAAAGATCAGTCAGATGTTAACTGATGAAGGGCCAAACTTAGAATGATTAATGGCGCCAATTTCGGAACGTCCTTGACACTGCGCATGCGCAGTAGGGGCAAAGTGTGGAGGGCCTTTCAGGACAGGTTTTCTTTGTTTTAGATGCAAATTTTGGGGATTGGGGGGCAAAATTTGTGTTTGGCCCTATATTTTAAGAGTTAGCACCAGCTATGTCTAGGTCATTGGTACAGTATAAAAATATGCACATCTCTGGTATATGTACAAACATCCTGTGAAACAAAAATGTCCTAGCTTGAAAACTGTGAGAGGAGTTAGCCATACAGACAATGTATCCTAGATGCAGATGGATGGATTGCGGACGGATGGACAGGGATAAAACAAGATGCCCGCAACTATTCGTCACGGAGGCATAAAATTAAGACAGATATCTGACTTAACCCTTTACCTAAGATGAAAAGCAGACGACATTTGCAAACAAAATTCTTGAATAACTAATTTTTTTCATTTTTTGTCTCAAAAACATTGGTTATGACCCCTCATTGGAATGAGCTAGACGAGCTCGTTCCAAAGAGGGGTCATAACCTATGTTTTTGAGACAAAAAATGAAAAAACTAATGAAAATTGGCGATTTTTGTGAATAGCGCTCCTGTACACACTGATTACTACCAGAGATACACGTATTAACTTTATTATATTCTAGTCTGTGACTTATCGCATATTATCTAAAAGATATTTCTCGATATCCATCGACTCAATGGATATCGAGAAATATCCTTCAGTAGCTTCCTAAATGACATCACGCTACGCCGAATCACGTCGCCTTGAAGGAACGATTGGCTGATCTTTGCCATTGTTTTGAAACGTATGCATTTCGGGTCGAATTGGGCTGAATATTGTGCAATAAAATGTATCGTAGCATATAATAAAAAAGAAAATCTACTCTATTTTAATTAGTATCTGGAATTATCTCATGAGTGTGGACCTCAAAGTTTTATTTTTCATGAGCGCTTCCACGAGTGAAAAATAATATTTTCAGGTCCACGCGATGAATTTTTTCAGCAGCTTCCTAAATATTGTTACACTTTGGTGCATGATGCCTTGAAGGACTGATCAGCAGCTTTTTGGTATTGTCTTGAAAATGTTTGCAGCCAAATTGTCTGGATATTGCACTGTAAAATGTCACATAGTATATAACAAAAAGAAAATCTACACTGTTTTAGTGAATATCAGGAATTATCTCCTTCATGTGGACCTGAAAGTATTAGTTTTCACTCACGCAAGCGCACAAGAAAAATAAAACGTTCAGGTCCACACTCATGAGATAATTCTCGATATTCACTAAAACAACGTAGATATCCTCTATATATTCACAAAAACACAAGTATCCTGTAAATTAATAGCTAATTTGCCAGTGAAATATTAACTGGTCAAGTGCTGAAAGCCCAAATTTGGGCTTTACTCTGAAGTGCAGGTACCACAAGATAAACGCTTCATATTCAGTGGATGTGCTTCATAGCATCTTTAAAGTTAAAAGATTTGCCTTGTTGTAATTTATGGGAGGAGTGCTCAAAGGCACTCTCCCATAAATTGTAACTCGACAAAGACATGTGAACAAATTATGGTGATCAAAAATAATTTAGCACTCTACCAGTTAACAGAGGTATCCAATAAATCACAATCTGCCATAGTCCTGCTCTATAGTAATAAATTTCATATTTATTCTATTACATGTATATCTTGTTTGAGCTCAGTAATGGGGGCGTGGTGGCGTCGCGGTAACCGGTTCTCGTCAGATCACCGAAGTTAAGCAACGTCGAGCGCGGTTAGTAGTTGGACGGGTGACCATTTCAGCGACTGATTCGCGCTCCTGCATTGTGTCCTTGGGCAAGGCACTTAACCCTGATTGCCTACATGGGGGCACGATGACGCTGTGTACTAAGGCGTACTGCACGTCGGTGGTGCGCATGTCTTCAACCAATTTAACCCTACCTGTGCCGCGGTGCAGAGTTCAGAGTTACGATGTTGGAGAGCTGACAGCTGCTCGTCGTTGCTTGGTGGTTCTCTCCGGGTACTCTGGCTTCCTCCAGCCGTAAAACTGTCACGGTCACAATTAGCCATTGTGCATAAGTATGTGACCTTAAACACCAATAAATAATATTATTATTGAGCTCAGTAAAATAAGATAAAATAGATTAACCCTTTACCTAACATGAAAAGCAGACGACACTTGAGAACAAAATTCTTGAAAACTAATTTTTTTCATTTTTTGTCTCAAAAACATGGGTTATGACCCCTCACTGGAACGAGCTCATCGAGCTTGTTCCAAAGAGGGGTCATAACCTATGTTTTTGCGACAAAAAATCAAAAAAATAATAAAAATTCATTGTGATTTAGTGCTGACCGGCTTTGGCTGTTACATTGGGTAAAGGGTTAAATAATATGTAATAGATTAAATGCTTACATTGGAAATAAACAGCTGCGCCATGAGCGCATGATACACCCGTTATTAATTACAAGAGGGAACCACACAATATGAGTATACATGTGTACTTGTCAGGTTACATATACTTGCCACCAAAAAATCATGAAAATAGCTCAAAGTCCAACATGTGGAAAATTGCCTATATTTTGATGAATAAAGTCCCATAACTCTCTAATGAGAAATCGGACAGCGACACAAATCGAAAAGGAGATTCCTTCTATCAACATATACTTGCAACCAAAAAATCATGAAAATTGCTCTAAGCATTTTCAAGTTATTGTTCGACATGTGAAAAATAAAGTCCCATAACTCTGGAATGACTAATCGAATGGCGACACCAACCGAAAGGGAGCTTCCTTCCATCAACATAAACCACCTACCAAAAAATCGTGAAAATCTCTCAAAGCGTTCTCGAGTTATCGTACAACGTGTAAAAAATCAACAATTTTCTAAGTAATAAAGTCCCATAACTCTGGAATGACTAATCGAATGGCGACACTAAATCGATATACACCACCTATGGAAAAATCACGAAAATCTCTCAAAGCGTTCTCGAGTTATCGTATGACGTTTAAAAAATCAACAATTTTCAAAGTAATAAAGTCCCATAACTCTGGAATGACTAATCGAACGGCGACACTAAACGAAAGGGAGCTTCCCTCCATTGATATACACCACCTACCCAAAAATCACAAAAATCTCTAAAAGCGTTCTTGAGTTATCGTACGACATGTGACTGGACGGACAGACGGACGGACAGCGGTATACCATAATACGACCCGTTTTTTCAAAACGGGCGTATAAAAATGAGGCCAAAGAGATCAGCAAAGGTGAGGAATTCTATGCTTGTCAGAATAATATTCCAATAGACTACATTTGTTTTTTCTTCAATTGACTGGATTGCATTCTATAACCAATATGAAATTAACAGGTCAAATTTGTACTAAAGGTAAAGTTAATGGTCTTGTGCATGACAGTAATATGTTACCATCACTTGGTTATCCTAGTAAAATGTTAAAAAAAACCCTTTAAGAGACATACACTCTACTGCCATTACCTGATCTTTGTTTTGTCCAGCTGCTAAAGTGAAATAGCTGAGCTGATCCCAGCAGGGATCAGCTCAGCTATACGTCTACAAACAAAGAAAAACTGGGGAGAGTCAGGGAGAGTCAGGGTAATTTTACTTAAGTGCATCTCATTCTCAACTAAAGTATCAGTTATTTCTAGGAAAAGCTTCCCTGAAAACTGAAAACTGGAGGTATTCACAACATTACCCACTCAAACACTGAATTCCATGTAGTTTAGATGTGTAAAGTACAGTGGAACCCTGTTAATTGAATAGCGACTTTACCAATGAAAATTATTCAATTAACAGGAGTATTCAATTAACAGAGATTATGTCACTTTCCTGTATTCTAGAGATAAACTTAGCATTTATTCTATCTTGTTTGACTCTATGAGCTCTGTCAAACAAGATATAACAGATTAAATGACTGTATTGGATGTACTGGGCCAAATAGGTCTACAAACAAAGAAAAACATACAATTAAGAGATATCCAATTAAGTGGGCTCCACTGTAGTAATAAAAAGTGAAGTGGAACAGACTACTGAGAAAAAAAGTTTCAGCTGACAGATGTCTCTGTAGAATGAACGGACATCTCTGTAGAATGCAGATGTCCTTTAGCTGAAACTTTGCTTTTATCACTGACATTTTCACAGTTATCATCAGAGCAAGATCTTCATTCTTTGGGTACTTTTGATACAGTGGAGCCCACTTAATTGGATATCTCTTAATTGTATAACCCTGTTAATTGAATATAATTTTCCAACACAAAACCATTTACCATACCTCCAGTACAAATTTGACCTGTTAATTGAATATAGGTTATAGAGTAAATTCCTGTTAATTGAATAACAAATCTTGTAATCTGTCTAGAAATTACCCTGACTCTCCCTGACTCTCCCCAGTTTTTCTTTGTTTGTAGACTTATTTGGCTCAGTACATCCAATACAGTCATTTAATCTGTTATATCTTGTTTGACAGAGCTCATAGAGCTCTGTCAAACAAGATATAATAGAATAAATGCTAAGTTTATCTCTAGAATACAGGAAAGTGACATAATCCCTGTCGTGAAATTACCCTGACTCTCCCAATTCTAATAGATTGTGCAGGATTAAATATAAATGTCAAAGGAAGAGACATGGGTATGGTGCAGTGAGAAATATGCCAACCAAGCCTGAAAAAAAATGAAATTAGGACCCCAAAGGGTGAATCTGGTGATGCTACCCTGTGAACCTCAATCAGAATCAAGGTGTCAAACTTAAACAGAAAGAGGTATCCAGAGGATAAATTGGCCCACGTATAGGATACCATCATCAAATTCACCCTCTGGGGACCTCAATGTGAAAATGACAGATTGCTTATTTTCAGGCTTGATGCCAATTGATGAGTATAACTGAGTAGAACAGTTGGAATGATATCAGCAACGAGAATTTTAACCAACTACCAAGGGATTTAATTTCTTGTCCTCATATCATCACAAGGTCCCGGAGTCAGTGGTTATGAAATTGGACTTCAAACTGTTAGAGCTGTAGGTTTTTAAATTTCTTGTTCGCTTTCGGTTTGGGTTTTTCAGGTGGAGTAAAACCTCGGTTCGGTTCGGTTTTCGGTTTGTTCATGAGGCCAAGTGAAATTCAATAAAACTCATTCTTATGTCCGGAATCATAACTGAAAGCTAGTGAAATTGAGTGAAACTCACTGAATGCCCGAAATAAGCTTTATAATACATGAAGAATCAGGAAGGCCCATATAATAATTACCTAAATATACAGAACTTTTATTGTGCTTGGCCATTTTTCGAGGTCTGACACCTACACGCAACTTCAGGAAGGCTGCAAACACAACTAAACTGAAATGTCGGAAATTCACAGAATGTAGCCTTCCCAGATTAGTGAGAGTACCCAGACACTGCCATTGGCAGTGTCTGGGTACTCACTACTCTGGGATGGCTACATTCTGTAAATTTCCGCAGCAAGAGAGTATTTAATAATAAAAAAAACTGAAAAACCTTAGATTACGGGATGTCGACGGTTTCGTTTTTTTTAAAAAACTAAAAACCTCGGTTCAGTTTTGGTTAACCTACAGCTCTACAAACTGTAAGGTCCATAGTTTGATCCCTGCCGGGGATAACTGCTTCATGTCCTGGGAAAGTACTTCATTCCAATTGCCCACGTGGGGCATGGTGGCACCATGTACTAAGGCATACTTGTCTTCAATCAATGCTAAATCTGCTCCTGTGGAGTTAGTACAATGGGTAGTGCGACAGTTGCTTGCCATTGATTAGGGTTCTCTCCGGGTACTTCCGCTTAGGGCTGCATGATATTCAAAACTGAATACCGGTATCGGTATTCAAAACAATACCGCAGTATACTGGTATATCGAAAACTGTTCAGATATATGAACACAAGTACCACAATCGAGACTCGAGGCATCACAGTCGGAACGAATTAGCATGCCTTGATGCGATTCAAAAAACCTTTACCCGACGCAACGATATCAAAATTTATTATTTTCAAAATTGGTTTATCAGATTTTTCCCAAAGATTTCAACAAAACTATATCATGTGACCCCCTCATTGGAACGAGCTCAACGAGCTCCTTCCAATGAGGGGTCACATGATATAGTTTTGTTGAAATGTTTGAAATTTATTTTTTCAACCGCTGAATATGTATATTATGAGGGCACAAGCAGACAATTTCTTGGATAAAGGGATAATATTATTCATTCTGGGCTACAGTTAAAAAAACTCAAGGCAACTTGAAAATTAAATTGTGGGTAAATAAATAATGACGATAAACCGATATTTTTGTAATTACACCGGTATTCAATCGATTTTGGTTTGAATACCGGTATATATCGGTTTATCGATATACCATGCAGCCCTACTTCCGCTTCCTCCACCCATAAAACTATCCGACACGAGGTGACCCTGGCTGTTAAAATTGTTAAACCCCAATAACCAAATAAATAAATGAATCAACAGGTCCAATTAACAACTTGCACTTTTGTTCCCCCTTTGTTTAGTATCATCAGGCCTTGTCGCTCAACAACGCTTGTTCCAACTCTATATACATGTTTCTAGACTTTTTAGCTTTCAATATTGTGATACAATCCATGGCCAGTTCCACGACAGAACTTGTCTGGGATGAATTGGCTGCAATTGCCTGTGTAACTTACAAATTAAACTTGTCGAGTTTGTTCCAAAGAGGGGTGACATTTTGTGGTTTTGTTGAAATTTTTTGAAAAAAAAACCCAATAAGGCCATAAAAAGAAGAACCTCTGTTTCTCAGGCCCACGCGCATGGTCATTTTTGGTGCGCATGCAACCTTTTTATGACACCAAAAAAATTTGAGATATTGTGCTCATTTCGGTAAATCGATATTGATGCGTTCGCAAATTTTAAATTAACACACTTCAAGCTTTTTCTACATCATACCTTAATAAAGTGGGTGGGTTTTAGCAATATTCACGACAGAAAGTGTTTTATTCTGTAAAAGGTAAGTCATAATGACAGCAAGAAGGAAGGTGTCTTTCAGTCTGACAACAAACAGTCACAAAGGGGAATGGTCGATTCGCACCACGTTTGATTCGCACCAACTCTCAGAAAGTCTGCAAAGTCAGGTGCTATGTTGAATGGAACACAGTCTCCTGCAATTATTTTTAGTAATATTTGTATTGTAAATGGCCGTCATTGGGAATTTCTGTACTGTTATTTGAAACCATTACGAGTTTCCCAGTTAATTTAAATAAATGCATTTGAGATGCAGGATAATTGGATAACTAATAGTAACCGTTGCTTGGAATAAAAGTAACAGTCATAGCTGAAAATAAATTGCATATAGGCAGGTATGTGCGGTCGAATTGGTTAATAAAAACACGCAAACATTCGTTTTGAATTTCATTTTCAGATTTCAAAAAAAATGATTTATGGATGAACTGCCCATTCAAATGGGTTGTGATAATTTTGAATATAATTGGGAAAAATTGCGATTCACGATTTTATTAGGCAAGTTGTGAAAGGATTTTTTTTTTTTGGTAAAATAAATCTCTGAAAGTTGGCACTTTGACATCTGATTTGTCCCAGAGACGTTTCAACCAGAGACGTTTCACCCACGAGGCGTTTCGTGACTTCCGTCCTGTGTTATAATTTTCACGTTTCACTGAAAAAACAAACATTCAAACCCCACTTCATTTACGACCCAACACCCCTGTGGTGAATAACCAATATATTTGCGAAATTTTGCGTGGTCCACCAGGCATTTGGGTGGGGGTCAAATTACCACAAACAACCTCTTGAGGAGAAAATAAAAAGAAAAAAAAAAAACCTGCCTGCCCGCCCGCCCGCATGCTTTTTTGGAAAAAATGGCCTGAGAAACAGACAATCAACTTTGTATGGCCTCATTAAAATAATTTTTGATGTCATGTTGGTTGGGTAAAGGGCTAAATGGGTTGCTAATAGTGCTCAAACGACTAGTGAATTCCAAAGTCGACTAGTCAATACCCAAAAGTCAAGTCGACTTCAACTAGTCATTGGTGATAACCTGTCTCCTTATAACAGTGTTGGTGTTCCGGTAGAGTGCTGAAGGTCCAAATTTGGCTTCACTTGGGCATTCATATACAGCAACTTATTGGAACATTATTCTGTTAATGTGCTTCTAATTATGCTAAGAGTGAAATTACATAGTCTTATTTAATTTGCCTTGTTGCGATTTATGGGAGAGTGCCTATAGGCACTCTCCCATATATTGCAACAAGGCAAATTAATAACATATCCTGATAGCCCAAAATAATTCAGCACTCTACTAGTACCAGTTAAAACAAACTACTGTCACTACTATTAGATGGCAATAGATGTATACATTGATTGCCCAATATTGCTGTTCAAACTGTCTGACATTGGCACAGAAGGGATACTATTTACCTAAAAGCTTGAACTCCTCCAACTAGTCGACTGCACAATTGACAGTCGACTACTTGTTTGCCCAGAGTCAACATCGACTAGTCGACTAATCGTTTGAGTACTAGTTGCTAAAACCAGGCACACACAAGGACTGTCAAATAACTAGTTTGTGAGTGAGCAGCAGTTTCTTGGGCTGCTTTCCAAAGATTTAGTGTACTCAAGATGAAACCCAGCTTGCATAAATGTAGAACAATAACCCATACACAACTGATTGGCCTGGACTCTTTTTCTGACAAACTAATCTTGAAGACCATTTGTAAATGAAAGTGTCAATGACACTGTAGCTTAACTTGACTGAGTGTGGTGTTTGTTGAAAAGAATAATGTTCAATGTTTATGAAAGGATTATGAAATAAGACAAAAATTGTGATAATTGAGAATATGTTAAGTTATGTACCCTACATGCAGGCCTGAAAATAAGCAATCTGACATTTGCAGAATAGGGTCCACAGAAGGTGAATTTGATGATGCTATCTCATACAGTGGGCCAATTTATCCTCTGGGTACCTCTTTCTGTTTAGGTTTGAGACCCTGATTCAGATTGAGGTTCACAGAGGGTAAATTTAGTGATGTTACCCTGCTGTGCAGGGTAGCATCACTAAATTCACCCTCTGGGGAACCTCATTTTGCAGATGTCAGTCTGCTTATTTTCTGGCTTTCCTACATGCTATGTTTTCAGCAAGAATAATCTGAAGTGTACACTGCTCTAAAGAACTGAGGCATGGGTTGATGTGGACCTCACAGTTAACTTATGTCAACCAAGGTTACCAAGTTACAGTGAAATCATTCCAAAACAAGTCACCCTTAAGTACAATGAAAAAGTATAAATGTGACTCACAGACTTTGCAAAAGGAATCTGGGTCAAATGCCCATCTGGCAGTCATGGTTGACCAATCTCAACCAAAATAAGACAGTGTCATTTAAAAATCATACCAAGTCATCCTACCAAATTACAATGAAATCCCTTCATAAAAAATACCTGTAAACAGTGATAAAGGAATCTAGGTCATGTGCCCAAGCGGCAGTAACAGCTGACTGATCGTGACCAAAATAACAGAGTCTCATCTGGACATCATACCAAGTTATCCTACCAAGTTACAATGAAATCGCTTCATAAATATGAACTGTAGACTGTGCTAAACAAATTTAGGACACATACCCTTGCAGATATCACAGTTGACTGATCACGACCAAAATAGGACGTTCTCATCTAGACATTATACAGAGTCATCGTACCAAGTTACAATGAAATCCCTTCATAAATACGGCCTGTACACTGTGCTAAAGGTTTTCAGGTTTCGGGCCTGTGCAGCTGTCATGTTAGACCGATTGTGACAAAAATGGGACGTTCTCATCCAGACATGACTTCGAACCTGCACATGGAATTTAGTGATGATGCACACTACATTTGTAGTGTCATTTTTGGCATCAAAAACATAGCTTATGACCCTTCATTAGAACAAGCTCAATGAACCTGTTCAAATGAGGGGTCAAAAGTTATGTTTTTGATGCAAAAAGTGAAATTCAAGAATTTTATTTGTAAGTGTGATCTGCTTTTCATGTTAGGTAAAGGGTTAACAGACAGAGAGAAGACAAAAAATACCAGTGCTTTTCTCTTGCATCACAATAAAGTGGATCTATATTTGCCATTGTGTTCAAACTAGACTAATCTGAAGGCTTGTTTGAGAAATAGATACATGTACAGTACATGGAGAGTGGATTATAGCTAAATCACCCGTGGAGTGGAATTGTCACCCAAGCTATAACTTTCAAATTTTGTACATATCGACAAAAAACACAAGCAGTGTTTCAGCCAATGGACCTCCGGGTTTAACCCGGAGGTCCATTGGCTGAAACTTTGCTTGTACTGGTTATGCTTTGCAGCAAGCCAGAAAATGAGCGGACTGTCATCTGCAAAATGAGGTCCCCAGAGGGTGAATTTAGTGATGCTACGCTGCACAGCAGGGTAGCATCACTAAATTTACCCTCTGTGAACCTCAATCTAAATCAGGGTCTCAAAACTAAACAGAACGAGGTACCCAGAGGATAAACTGGCCCAATGTATGGGACAGCATCATCAAATTCACCTTCTGGGGACCTCATTCTGCAAATGTCGGTCTGCTTATTTTCAGGCCTGCTTTGCAACAAATTTGCAATTATTGCTTGGGTGGAATCTCCACTCTGCGGGTGATTTAGTGATAATACACTCTCCACGTACTGTAGTCGGACAGGTTCTCTATAAGGTAGAAGAGTAAAACACAGCTAGAGAATATAGAATCATTTCTTACTTTACTGCTCCTTGCATATTTGCAATGGCATCAATATTATCTTTGTCTAGTTTCTCTTCCAGTAGATCAAGAATGATTTCAGGGAGAACTCTCTTACATTCAGCTACAAAGAGAAAATAAAAATATAAAAACGTTAGGCCTAAAAAAATTAAAAATCTGTTTCTCAGGCCCTCCCGCATGGTCCTTTTGGCTGCCGCATGCTCTCTTTTTATAACCAATTTAAACTTAAAAAATATTAAAATTAAATGATTTATGTCTGATATTTTACCCAAGTTGAAAAAAGTGATGAATTTGTCCCTTGAGTGCAAGAAGGCTTTGCAATGCTTTAGCATTTCAAAGCCTTCTTGCATTCAAGGGATGAAATACACCACACCCATGCTATTCTGTAGATTATGAGGCCTAAAACTTGAAACAAGAACATGAACTTTTGATGGTTAAGTAGTAATTACTGAAATAAAAAATAAAATAAAAAACCGCTCGCCCGCATGCAATTTCACAAATAATGGCCTGAGAAACAGAACATCTTTGTGTGGCCTTATGAATCAGTTAACCCTTTACCTAACTTGAAAAGCAGACGACACTTGCAAAAAAAATTCTTGAATAACTATTTTTTTCCATTTTTTGTCTCAAAAACATAGGTTATGACCCCTCATTGGAACGAGCTCGATGAGCTCGTTCCAATGAGGGTTCATAACCTATGTTTTTGAGACAAAAAATGAAAAAATAATGAAAATCAATTGGCGATATTTGAGAATAGCACTAGCCGGTTTTGACCGTTATGTTGGGTAAAGAGTTAACAAGCAACAGCGTGGACTGGTCGGAATCCATGTGTGGGCAGTAATGTCCACACATGCATTTTTCAAGTAATAAAAATCATCCACAGCAAAATTTTAATTAAAAAAGCACCCGGTTCTACCCGGTGCTTCATTAATTAAATTTTTGTTGATTATTTCTATAGATTGTGTTTGGAATCTAATTTTATTGCATCCACAGAAAGTGACCAGTCCACGCTGACCTACTGTAGCAAAGATATTCAGTGTCTACTTTTAAAAAACATAATTACAGTGGAGCCCACTTAATTGGATATCCCCCTGTTAATTGAATATAATTTCCCTACACAAATCCATTTACCATACCTCCAGCACAAATTTAACCTGTTAATTGAATATAGATTATAGATTAAAAAACTGCTAATTGAATAAAATATATTGTAACCTGTGAAGAAATTACCCTGACTCGCCCCACTTTTTCTTTGTTTATAGACCAATTTGGCCTCAGTACATCCAATACAGGCATTTAATTTATTATATCTTGGAGCTCTGTCAAACGGGATATATTAGAATAAATGCAAAGGTTATCTCTAGAATACACGAAAGTGACACAAGCCCTGTTAATTGAATACTCCTGTTAATTGAATAATTTTCAGTGGCAAAGTGGTTATTCAATTAACAGGGTTCCACTGTACTGATAAAGATACAAGAATCCAATACTAGACTAGATACCTCTTATAAGACCATATCATATCCTAGATGTTATAATTTAGGTTAAGGGGAAATATAAATGAGGTAACATGAGAGGATTTATATCATGATTAAAATCATAACAAGAATCCTCAATAGACAGAGTATGAAGCTCACTAACTTTTTTAGACAGGGCAAAAGCAAGCAAGAATACCTTATTGAACATCAGAAACTTAAACTCAACTGAATCTAGTGGTTCGAAAGGAGCCTCTTGGTTTCAAAAGAATCCTGGCAAGATTTCATTTTGGAATGAGCCAAAGAGCCCTAGGCCTTTTAACCCTTTACCTAACGTAATGGCCAAAACCAGCCAGCGCTATTGTCAAAAATCGCCAATTAATTTTCATCTTTTTTCATTTTTTGTCTCAAAAACATAGGTTATGACCCCTCGTTGGAACGAGCTCATCGAGCTCGTTCCAACGAGGGGCCATAACCTATGTTTTTGAGACAAAAAATGAAAAAATTAGTTATTGAAGAATTTTGTTTGTGAGTGTCGTCTGCTTTTCATGTTAGGTAAAGGGTTAAGAGAAAAATTCTTCAATAATTCTGATAAGGATTGATCAGAACCTATGTTAATTTGACCTTCATGAGAATAAGTGTCTGACAACATAGAGCGGTATCATTTGATAGTGATGGGTTGAAGGTTCTTAACATCGAAAAGAAATACAAGGAAATCTGTGATTTTAGGGATTGATGGATGCAGATAATAGATGCTGTTGTCCTGACACCAGGCAAAGTAAACTCCCCACTTCCTAGCATAATTTAGCACGTCTGGCAATCTAGAAAAATCCAGGAGTGCAAAACAATTGCCCTACTCAGAATTCTTAGGAGTGCACCTGAAATTTTCGAGAGAAAACTTGTATGTTATTTTGGTTATATTCACTTCAAGGTATTAATATTGTAACTGAAAAATTGTACTACATTCAACTACATAGTTGAAAAATTGGCACACACATCTTCTCATTATTCAAAAAGTTGCATTCAATTCTTATGTGGCTGTCTTCTACACTTAAAATGTATCGAAATGCAACACAGAATGGGTCATGAATTATTGCGAATCAATGCAACATTGACAAATCGTCTCCTGTAGGCACAGAGAACACAATGGAACTCAAGGGATGAAATGATAACAGATTTTAAAGGCAGTCCCAAACAGGTCCAGAAAATCAAGGGGTGCAAAATATTGCCGTCCTCAATTTTTTCTTGGCGTGCAGCTCTCCTGCACTCCTAAAGAATGCCTGGCCTGATTTAGAGAATCAAGTCTGCAGCTGCTCCACACAGACCTAGAAGTCTCATAAAGTCCCTCACAATCAGGGCTACTGCTTGAATAAAATAGATGGAGAATGGTCTTATTAGTCAAACTCTCGCAAAGGGAAGATGGACAAGATTCAGATGACTCTGAAATTCCATTCCCAGATACTGAAAGGTGGTTGATGGGGCTAGATCTGGCTTCTGCATGTTGATGATGCTGTACAGTGACTGTAAGAGATTTAGGAGCTACAGAACACTGAGAAAAGTTTCGTCATGAAAATGTTTTTGAAGGATATCATCCAGGTACGCCAAAATCAGCACTACTGAATGAGCTCGGAAATGCAACATGACCAAGTTCATTATCCGAGTAAAGGCCCAAAAGGCAAGGTTTAGTCTGAAGCACATTGATTGGAATTGGTAAACCTTGTCGTTTACAGCAAACCTCACATATTTCCTGATTAAAGGATGAAGCATTTCATGAAAGTATGCATTTCTGAGGTTTATGCTTGCCACAAAGTCATTGGCTCAGATGCTGTTCCTTATCCAGAAGAGAAAACAGCCTCTTTTTGAAATGTTGGCCAGAAGATTTAACAAGGGTGTACTTGACAAGGGAGGTTTTCTTCTGAGGGAAAGGAGCCCTCTTGAATAACCTTTAGAACCCAAGGGTCTTTTTTATTACTTTCCAACGTGTGATTTACTGGGATTTCCGGGTTTGTTTATAAACGGTAACTTCACAAGTGAATTATGCAATCAACAATTGGGTCATGTATCTGTGCGCGCCAATGAAGACGCTTTGTGAGTGTAATGGGGACTTCATTGTTTTTTGTTTTTTTAACCCTTTACCTAACATGAAAAGCAGACGACACTTGCAAAAAAAAAATTCTTGAATAACTATTATTTTCATTTTTTGTCTCAAAAACATAGGTTATGACCCTCATTTGATGGTTTAGAGACAAAAAATGAAAAGAAGACGACACTTGCAAAAAAAAATTCTTGAATAACTATTATTTTCATTTTTTGTCTCAAAAACATAGGTTATGACCCCTCATTTGATGTTTTAGAGACAAAAAATGAAAAAACAATGAAAATTAATTGGCGATCTTTTAGAATAGCGCTGGCCGGTTTTGACCATTACCATTTGTTAGGTAAAGGGTTAAATAATATAATTATCGTTAAAAATGAAAAGTAATAAACAGAGTAATCGATTGACTGGACTGGTTACGTGAAATAATTCATTCGAGGTGACAGACTATACTGTAAAACACTTGTGCACATTCGCGCACTCGTGTTTGTACAACGTCCCTCACCTCTCATGAATTATTTCACGTAACCAGTCCAGTCAAGCAATTACTCTCTATGTAATTTTCCCAAAAGTGGGATAACAACAAAAGAGATTTACAGCTTCATCTTGAACCTCAAAACTTTTCCTCATATTGAACTGAGTTAAAATTTGGGTTCCCACAGAGAGCCCAAATATGAACCCAGGTTCTTGATTTAAACAAACTTGAATCTTACCCCACCAGGATGTTACATACCAAATATCAAAAGACTGACTGATGGATGTGAAAAAGAATATTTAAAAAAAAATATTCCTCATATTACACCAAGTTGAAAGTCTGACTCCCACAGTGAACCCAAATCTGACTCCAGGGACCAGATTTGAACAAACGTCAAGCTGACATCCCCCCCCCCCCCCCCCCCTCCAAAAGATGCAGTATACCAAATATCAAGAGATTTTGACTGATAGATCTGAAGAAAATAAATGTCCTCATATTGTAACAGGTTAAAAAGTGGTTTCCTATAGAAAGCCCAAATATGAACCCAGGGACTTGTTCCTAACAAACCTGAATCTAACCCCGATAAGGATATTGTATACAAAGTATCAAAAGATTCTGATTGGTAGTTCTGTAGAAGAATTTTTTAATTTTGTAAAAACAAAATTTGTGGGTGCTAACAGAATTATGCCCTTGTGGATGACGAATGGAAAGTGATCACTAAAACTCCCCTCGAGCTTTGCACAACTGAGCTAAAAACAATATTATAACAAGAGCACCGCTGGGCATTGCATCATACGCCCGTGAACTGTTCAAATTGTACCATTTTAACACATTTGCAATTTTTTTAGAGTGCGAGAAATTTATACTGGCATATATATATATGTTACGGTCAGACTTTGAAATCAGTGATTTTGTGGAATGACTAAATTTTTCAGTCATTTGAGAAAAAGACTAACAAGTTTGAAGCCATTCGAAAAACAAATACTAAAGTTATCATCCGGAAACCAAATATTTGACGAAGAATTCTAAGTCCAACAGGGGCCATAATTCAGGCAAAAATTGTTCAGACCGACCCCATATTCGAACTTGACCTGTATTTTGTTGTGATTAAACCACATACCAAGTTTGGAGCCGATCGGAAAACAAGTACTAAAGTTATCATCTGGAAACCAAATATTTGACGAAGAATTCTAAGTCCAACAGGGGCCATAATTCAGGCAAAAATTGTTCAGACCGACCCCATATTCGAACTTGACCTGTATTTTGTTGTGATTAAACCACATACCAAGTTTGGAGCCGATCGGAAAACAAATACTAAAGTTATCATCTGGAAACCAAATATTTGACAAAGAATTCTAAGTCCAACAGAGGCCATAATTCAGGCAAAAATTGTTCAGACCGACCCCATATTCGAACTTGACCTGTATTTTGTTGTGATTAAACCACATACCAAATTTGGAGCCGATCGGAAAACAAATACTAAAGTTATCATCCGGAAACCAAATATTTGATGAAGAATTCTAAGTCCAACAGGGGCCATAATTCAGGCAAAAATTGTTCAGACCGACCCCATATTCAACCTTGACCTGTATTTTGTTGTGATTAAACCACATACCAAATTTGGAGCCGATCGGAAAACAAATACTAAAGTTATCATCCGGAAACCAAATATTTGATGAATTCTAAGTCCAACTGGGGCCATAATTCAGGCGAAAAATGTTCGGACCGACCCCATATTCGAACTTGACCTGTATTTTGTTGTGATTAAACCACATACCACATTTGGAGCCGATCGGAAAACAAATACTAAAGTTATTGTTCGGAAACCAAATGGACGGATGGACGGAGGGATGGACAGACAGACAGACGGACGGACAGACGGACGGACAACGCCATACTATAATACGTCCCGTTTTTCAAACGGGCGTATAAAAATACTTACTGAACACTACAATTCCCTGGCAGGAGTCCTTTGAACAAACAATATTTCCCTGAAAAAAATGGTACATGTGAGTTCATTTGTCAACAAAAAAACTTAAACCAAACCACAATGTGACTGTTCTTTATTTCTTTATTGGGTTTTAAAGACACTTTTGACAGCCAGGGTCACCTCCCTTCGGAAAATTGGCCGTTACGTCTGAATTTGAAAACATAGGGTATTGATAGTGGTGATAATGAATACATTTTTCTAACCATTTTCCTATGTATGGGCATGGTGGCACTGTGTACTAAGGCGTACTGCACGTTGATGTTGCACTTTTCTGTCTTCAACCAATGCCAAACTTGCTTGTGTGGAGTTAGTACGTTGGGGAGACTGACAGTTGCTTGCTGGTTCTCTCTGGGTACTCCCATTTCCTCAACCCATAAAATTGTCTGACACAAAGTGACCCTGGCTGTCGAAAGAGTTGTTACAGCTCTAATAAAAAACCCCAAAACATTTCCTACCAAAGTAGCACAACACATTTTTTCAGAACTTCAAATTTTCCAAAACATTGCACAGCACCCCCTCCCCCCCCCCCCCCACACCTCCAACCCTCCTCATTCTTACAAGCTTAGTGAGCTTTTTCCAATGAGGAATCATAAGATATGTTTTGAAGGCAAAAAATTCAAAAGACAAAATTTGAGTGCTGGTATTTGTGAATAGTGCTAGCTGGATATGGGCTTTACATTACATTTAAAGGTTAACCCTTTACCCATTACACATCAAATCAGAATTTATTTTAATTTTTTTTCTTCAATTTTTTCCAAAAATGTCAACAAAACAGTATGATGTGACCCCTCATTGGAATGAGCTCAACAGCCATGGTCACCTCATGTCAGACAGTTTTATGAGAAGAGGAAGCCTGAGTACCCACAGAGAACCACCTAGCAGTAGCAAGCAACTATCAGACTCCCCAACATACCAACTCCGCACAAGCAAGGTCAGCATTGGTTGAAGGCAAGTGCCTATCGATGCCAGTACATCTTAGTACAGAGCGTCCACGTGCCCCCACGTGGGCAATCAAGATTAAATACAGGGTTCGTTCACCCTTCAGAAATAAAAATTCAAGGACTTTCAAGGGCTTTTTCCAAGCATATTCCAGGACCTTCTGATAAAATAATGCCGACCCTATTTCATACTGTTGATAACATAATAATACCTGATGCATGATTAACCCTTTACCCAACGTAACGGCCAAAAATAGTCAGCACTATTCACAAAAATCGCCAATTAATTTTCATTTTTTGTCTCAAAAACATAGGTTATGACCCCTCTTTGGAACGAGCTCGACGAGCTCGTTCCAAAGAGGGGTCATAACCTATGTTTTTGACATAAAAAAATAGTTATTCAAGAATTTTGTTAGCAAGTGTCGTCTCCTTTTCGTGTTAGTTAAAGGTTATAAAAAAAACACTGACTTTATACACTGTCAATCTAGCAATTAGGCAAGTTATTACATCATTTTTTTTCATAACACGCTAGCTTATTGACATTACATATTTTTCAAGGACTTTCTAGAACTTTCCACAACTTTACTACTGGAGATATGACTTTCAGGCACTTTCCAGGCCCTGGAATTTTGATTTTTTAATTCAAGGACTTTCAAGCACCTTCAAGGACCTGTACGAACCCTGTAAATACCTTGCCAAAGGACACAATGTAGTTACCCTGGTGGAGATTGAATCATGGGCCTTTTGTGGACCTTTTGGTTTGAAGTCCAATGCCATTACTACCGAGCCACCATGCTCCCATGTTATTCCTGATAAAAAATATCATACCAATGCACCAAATTACAGCTCAATATCTCATCCTGGTGTTGTTTTGGCTGAAGGGATAAGACAGTATCTGACATAAAATTTACCCTGACCATGTTATTCCTGATAAAACTAGAAGTATGACTGTCCCAGATGGGCCAGTCTATACCCCCTGCCACATGATTATTCTAAGCTGAAAAAGGGCATAACTGTGGCAAAAAAGTCTGATCGAAACTATAATCGCAGCTGCACAGGTTTCCATAGTAGTGAACATCCATACCAAGTTTCAAAGGAATCGGCCCATAAACATCTGAGAAAATCCCCAGACAAAATTCAGGCATTCTGAGATGAAAAAGGGGCATAACTCTGGCAAACAAAAGTCTGATCAAAACTATAATTGCAGGAGCACAGGATCCCATGGTAGTGAACATCCATACCAAGTTTCCACGGAATTGACCAATAAACATCTGAGAAAATCTCCGGACAAAATTCAGGCATTTCAAGTCAAAAAGGGGCATAATTCTGTCAAAAATAACCTGAAGAACTATAATTGCAGGTGTACAGGTTCCCATGGCATATGAAGTTCCAAGCAGATTGATCCATAAATGTCTGAGAAAATCTCCAGACAAAATTGTCTGTGGATGGACGGTCGGATGGATGGATGGACAGACAGATGGATAGATGGATGAATAGATGGACAGATGGACAAATGGACAAGATGATTCCAATATCCCTCCCCACAACTCATTGTGTGTGGGGGGGGAGGGGAGTTAAAGATAATAATAATTTTAAAGCTTAGAATGCACACATGGTGCTCAATGGCTGTACAATAATAGCATACATACGTATACACACATACACATACATTCTCTCACAAATACATTGATACATGGATCACTATTATTATTTATTGGTGCCCAACGCCACATCAGCAACCGAGGATTAACCCAAAGTTCCAAATTTTGATCGATATACTTTGTATTCATAAATAACATCATGTTTTGGAAAAATCATGCAAACAGTGTAAGAGATAAGCAGATGAGCAATTAAATTAGACATTTAATAATATAAAGGGCCATAACTCTGGATAAAAACTACATGCGACAAAATTAATTCAATTCTCTTCCTGAAACCAACTCCCTTACAACATTTCTATGCAAGCCAGAAAATAAGCAGACTGTCATATGCAAAATGTGGTCCTCAGAGGGTGAATTTAGTGATGCTGTCGTGTACAGCAGGGCAGCATCACTAAACTTACCCTCTGCGAACCTCAATCTGAATCAGGGTCTCAAAACTAACAGAAAGAGGAACTCAGAGGATTAATTGGCCCACTGTATGGGATAGCATAATAAAATTCACCCTCTGGGGACCTCATTCTGTAAATGTCAGACTGCTTATTTTCAGGCCTGAGTGGGATTTAGTTTATTTCAGGCTTGTTTCTATGTTGATAATGACTTCTGGATTAGATGTGCTGTGAATGATATTTTCCACAATGAACAAGTTGGTGGTGATAAAATGGATTTCAAAGAAAGTATTTCACAATAATTTACCTGTTTGAGGCCCTTCAGTAGACATTTAGCTTCCTTCTCTATACACTTGTTACATAATAAATGACCTCTTGTACACTGAACTAAGTCTGTAAACTTGCATTTTCTTGAGCAAAACTCACACGCAAATTGTGTTGGCACATGTGAAGTTGATGCTGTATCTTCTGCAAAGTAAGATCATGTTTAGGGCTGTCACGATTTTTGAATTTAGGAATCAATTAATCATCGCAAATAATCGATCATAATCAATTAATGATACTTAGATGACCCCCCCCCCCCCCCCCCCCCCACCACTCCCTCTCTTTGAAGTCATTAAAAATGAAGTTCAAGTCAGCTGACCTATCTCAAGTAAACAATGATCCTCTTTTAGGTACATTCAAAGCTTCGATGTTCTGAACTTTTGAACTGTCAGTGTAATAGTCAAGACCGGTCGTCAGTTGCGAACTTCAAAAGTTCAGAACATCAAAGCATTGAATGTACCAAAAAGACAAATGCTTCTTGAGGTTTAACTTCGACGTTCTTGACCTTTTACCTTTAGAAACAATAGTTTTTTCTCAAATTTTTTTTAAATTATTAAACGTCTAAAACAAATGTCTAAAACGGGGTCAAATTTACCGAAGAAGCGAAAACGAAAAATACTAATCGATTTCGGCATGACCGATCGACAACCGATTAATCGAATAATCGTGACAGCCCAAATCATGTTAGTATTCACAATGTTCATAATCATAAATTATCTACTGCGTATCTATTTATTTATTAGGGTTTAACAACACATTAACAGCCAAGGTCATGTCGTGTCGGTGACAGTTTTGAGGGTAGAGGAAGCCGGAGTACCCAGAGAGAACCACTGAGCAACGGCGAGAAGCTGCCAGCTCCCTAACCTCGTAACTCCTCACTGCAGCATAGGCAGGGTTAGATTGGTTGAAGACATGCGTACCATCTACGTGCAGAATGCCTTAGTACACGGCATCATCGTGCCCCCATGTGGACAATCGGGGTGAAGTGCCTTGTCCAAGGACACAATGCAGGATTCCGAATCGATCTCTCAGACAATCACCCATCCAAGGATTAACCGTTCTTGACGTTGCTTAACTTTGGGGATCTGATGAGAACCAGTTACCACAAAGCCACTGCGCCCCCTATCTACCGCATTACAACCAACCTAACTGCTAGAAGCCACTATCATGGCTCTTTTGTTAGAGGCTTTATCCTGCTCCATCAACAAGTTGCTTCCTCAGCAACAGAAGGAAAAAAAATTGTATAAAGTTATTCGGTTACAATTTATTGGAGAGTGCTGACAGGCACTCTCCAATAAATTGCAACAAAACAATTATTTAATAAAATTCCACTAAATATAGGTTCCCCTTGCTGGTAACATGGCATTTAAAAACTCATGTTATAAAACACATTTTAAAAATAATTTAGCACTGCACCAGTTAATTGGATATCTCTAAATTAACAAGAAGGGCAACGCAAAGTGTGTGCCAATGCTCCGACTGCCAAAAATTTTCTAAGTCGAGAGAGTGAAAAAGGGCCACAACTCTGGAAAAAATGTGTGGAAGAAACTCACGCTACACAGGTATCGTTCCTCCATGATACGCTATCACAACACCAAATATCAATCAAATCGGGGTAGCAGTGGCTGAGAGACAAGGGAGAATGTTGGTATGTACGGATAGACGGGCGAACAGATGGACTGATGGACAGAGGTCTCCAACAGATACCTCTTCAACTTTTCAAGTCGGGGCATAATAACCCTGTTAACTGAATATAACTTTCAAACACAAAACCATTTATCATACCTTCAGTACAAATTTGACCTATCAGTTGCATATACCTATAAGTTATAGAGTACACTTCTCTTAACCCTTTACCCAACATAACGATCAAAACCGGCCAGTGCTATCCTAAAAAATCACCAATTAATTTTCATTGTTTGTCTCAAAAACATAGGTTATGACCCCCTCTTTGGAACGGGCTCATTGAGCTCGTTCCAATGGGGTTATAACCTATGTTTTTGAGACAAAAAATTAAAAAAATTAGTTATTCAAGAATTTTTATTGCAAGTGTTGTCTGCTTTTCATATTAGGTAAAGGGTTAATTGAATAATAAGATATTTTTTGCGTGAAGACCATGGGTCCCGCAAATCATCCTTAGACTAGTAATCTTGAGTTAGCTCAGAAACTGTTTTCTGATCAGAATAGCCTGTGAGCTTGTTCTTTAGACCTTCAAACTGACATGGTTCAATCCTATCCCTTGAGAAGTGTACCTGTAAAATTTCATGATCCCAGACTAAAGCATTGTTGACTTTTCAGGCCAGTTAGAGCACCCTGTGTCCTTGACATCTGACCTTCTGTATTGAGCTCAGATATGAACCGAGGAACATAATTTTAACTAACAGGTATCTGACCCCCTAGGGATGCTGTATACCAAATATCAAAAGATTATGATCAGAGCTTCTGGAGAAGATTTTGTTTTTAATTTTTGAAAATATGCTGATTCGGCATTGTATTGATTCTCTCTACACTTCACTATGACACTCTGATGACAATTGTTTTTTACCATTCGATTCTACTGGTCCTCAGAAAGCCTCATACCTAATAACAGATCTCTGTTCCATGAGGTTTGGAAAATATGGCTGTTTGAAAATATTTCTATTTTTAGTTCCTGGGGTTCTCATGGGGATCTGATGTGATAAAATGTTGTTTGCAAGCCTGAAAATAAGCGGACTGTCATCTGCAAAATAAGGTCCCCAGAGGGTGAATTTGGTGATGCTACCCTGCACAGCAGGGTAGCATCATAAAATTTACCCTCTGTGAACCTCAGTCTGAATCAAGGTCTCAAGCCAAAACAGAAAGATGTACCTACTACCTAGAGGATAAACTGCCCCACTGTATAAGATAGCATCGGCAAATTCATCCTCTGGGGACCCCATTTCGCAAATGACAGGTTGCTTATATTCAGGCCTGTTTGTTTGCATGAACCAAGTATTTATTTGTCACTCAATAACAAACTGGCTTATCAGTTCAGAAAATAGAAATTTGGGGCAGAGCCAAAAATCTTCCCACTTCCATTTTAACCCTTTACTTAATGAATTGCCCACATCCGTAGGCATCATATGCAAATTCAGCAGTTGAAAAAATATTATTTTTAAAAAAATTTCAACGAAACCATATCATGTGACCCCTCTTTGGAATGAGCTCGTTCCAACAAGGGGTCAAATGATATGTTTTTGTTGAAATTTTTTGAAAAATTTGAAAAAATGATATTTAAAATAATAAATTTTGATATCGTCTGCATTAGGTAAAGGGTTAAATGCAAATATTGCTCCATGAACTTTGATTGAACAAACTTGATTCTACACCTGAAAAGAAAGCTCAGTATCAAATATCAATTCATTGTACCTGTTAACCTTGTTCACTCAGATTATTTCATTTGTGATTGTCCATTTCTAAATCTACAGGTACACACAGTAAGAAAGGTTTAGTGATGCATGCACTGTAGAGCTGTAGGTTAAGCGAAACCGAACCGAGGTTTTTAGTTTTTTTAAAAAACCGAAACCGAAACCGTCGACATCCTGTAATCTTAGGGTTTTTTTATTTTTTTTTTTTTTATTAAATACTCTCTTACTTCAGAAATTTACAGAATGTAGCCATCCCAGAGTAGTGAGAGTACCCAGACACTGCCAATGGCAGTGTCTGGGTACTCTCACTACTCTGGGAAGGCTACATTCTGTGAATTTCCGACATTTCAGTTTAGTTATGTTTGCAGCTTTCCTCAAGTTGCGTGTAGGTGTCAGACCTCGAAAAATGGCCATGCACAATAAAAGTTCTGTATATTTAGGTAATTATTATATTGGCCTTCCTGATTCTTCATGTATTATAAAGCTTATTTTGGGCATTCATTGAGTTTCACTCAATTTCACTACCATTCAGTTATGATTCCAGACATAAGAATGAGTTTTATTGAATTTTACTTGGCCTCATGAACAAACTGAAAACCGAACCGAACTGTGGTTTTACTCCACCTGAAAAACCAAAACTGAAACCGAACAAGAAATTTAAAAACCTACAGCTCTAATGCACTGCTTCTGCACAGGAGAACATGGAGACTAAACGTTGAACACATTGAAATTAACAGTCAAACTTTTTGAGATTGTTTTAGAGAAAACATTTCATGTACTTGTCAGTAACCACTGGTTCATGAGAAAAATTGGGAGCATCTTCTCCACCCTCTCCCTGAGGGGCCAGGAAAGTTGATTTGAACCAAAATAAAATGCAATGACAGATCACCTCAAATTTAACTGAAATCGGTCAGGCAGTTTTGGAGAAGTCATAAGCACCATGTTCATGGACGACAAACAAATGAGATGACACACAGTCACAGTAAGTGATCACAATAGCTCACCCTGACTTTTAGTGAGGTGAGCTAAAACACAATTTCACATTTTCTGAGGGGATTTCCATGTGCTTTCTTTGTTTTACTGCAGGGACATGAAATCTAACCTTTCAGTCTCAATTATAAGTTCAACATACACCCAATCGCCAAGTTTGGTAATGATCAGTCCATCAACATGGAGAAGATGTTGAATAAATACATACACAAACAAATGCATCATTCTAACGAAAGTGTCAATGACATTGTAGCTTAACTTGTCTGTGTGTAGTTTTTGATGAATAGGATAATATTCAATGTTTATGAAAGGATTATGAAATAAGACAAGAATTGTGATAATTGAGAATATGTTAATTTCTGTTCCCTATATGCTATGTTTTCAATAAGAATAATTTGAGGTGTACACTGCACTAAAGAACTGAGGCCTGGGTTGATGTGGCCCTCGCAGTTAATGTATGTCAACCAAAGTTACCAAGTTGCAGTAAAATCATTCCCAAAGGTGCCATCCTACCAAGTTACAATGAAATCTCTTCATAAATATGACTCATTCACTTTGCCAAAGGAATGGAGGTCACATGCGGTCTGGCGATCACAGTTGATCAATCGTGACCTAAATAGGACAGTCTCATCTAGATATCATACCGAGTTATCCTGCCAGGTTACCATGAAATCCCTTCATAAAGACAGACTGTAGACAGTGCTAAAAGAATCTAGCTCACGTGCCCAAGTGGCGATAATGACTGACTGGTGGTGACCAAAATAGAACGGTCTAGACATCATCTAGACATCATACCAAGTCATCCTACCAAGTTACAATGAAATTACTTTATAAATATGAACTGTAGACTGTACTAAACAAATCTAGGTCACGTACCTGTGCGACCATCATGGTTGAGTGATCATGGCCAAAATAGGATGTTCTCATCTAGACATGACACCGAGTGATCCAACAATTTACAATAAAATCCTTTCATAAATGCAACCTGTAGACTCTGCTAAGGGAATCTAGGTAACATGGCCCTACGGCCATCATGGTTGACTGAACCCAACCAAAACAGGACTTTCTCATCTACAATATTATACAGAGTCATCCTACCGAGTTACAATGAAATCCCTTCATAAATATGACCTGTAGACAGTGCTCAAGGTTTTAGGGTTTCAGGCCCGCACAGCCATCATGGTTGACCGATCATGACCAAAATGGGATGTTTTCATCTAGACATGACCTCGAACCTGCATATGAAATTTCGTGGACAAGAACTACAGGGTGCAACTTCTGCTAAAGAAAATGTGATCAGACTTCCACACGCGTGATGGCAATAGCTTATCTTGACTTTGTCAAGTTAAGCTAAAAACTAAGATCGCCAGCTAATTTGCATAATTTATGCAGGAGAGACAAGCATTCATACTATGTTATCTGCAATGTGCCAATGTTTTCCATACCAAAAATAATCAAAATCAAACAAGAGACCTCTCAGCCTAGACAGCTCCACCCAGGGTCACTGATTTTAGGGAAAGCTGAATACAAGACAAAAATCCAAGTTACTGTTAACCCTTTGATACTTTTGTACGTCTTATGACGTACGAAATCAAACACGCCTTGATACTTTTGCACGCCTTATGACGTACAAAATCAAACAGCGCGTTGATACTTTGTGGTCATTTGTTTTGTTATTATTTTTCGATTTTTTAAAGTTTTAACCTCAATTCCTATTTTCTCGCGAATAGTGCTCAGTGACAACCGTTGAGTCAAATGTTATCGCAGCCTAAAATATGAATATAATTGTGCTGTCAAGACTTCTTAACTGGTTGAGTGCAAGAAGCCACTATCAGGGCTTTCAAAAAATGAGAACACCAAAGCCAACACTTCCCTTGCTCATATTTCATATTCAGTCAAACACAAATAATATTTCGTTTATATAAATTTGTTTTATTACAAATTATTGGAGAGTGCCTGTAGGCACTCTCCAATAATTTGTAATAAAACATGTTTTGAATAACAAATTCAGACCACCAAAAATAATCTAGCCCTCAACAGGTTAATCCAATGTGAAAAATATCTTGTTATTTGTACTTTCCGACGTTTGACGTAGCATTTTAAAAAATGTTGAAGAAACTGAATTCCCAGTGACGTTTGAACGTCAGGATAATTAAAGTCTCAAAGGGTTAGTGATCTTAACCTTCATGATATGAAATGGGGTCAAGGACATGACACAATGTTAGATTGTGGGTAACAATTGTGTGAAGTATGAACAAGATCTACCAAATACATTTAATTATACAGACCAGACAAGGGCTGTATAATAATATAAAAGTTTTGCTGTCTGTGGTCTTTGACGATATGACCTTAGCTCAAAGTCACAACACACCTTTGAATCATGAGCGATAATTGTATCAAGTATGAATAGATCTGTAAATCATATCAAGTTATATGGATTGAACAAGGGCTGTATAACAATATCCAAGTTTTGCTGTCTGTGACCTTGACCCTGATGATATGGCCATGGCTCAAAATCATGATGCACCTTTGAGTCATGAGCAATAACTGTACCAAGTATATAGAAGATCTGTCATCCATACCAACTTATATGGAGCAGACAAGAGCTTTATAACAATATCAATGTTTTGTTGTCTATGACCTTGAGATTGATGATATGACCTTGGATCAAAGTTGTGACACACCTTTAAGTCATGAGCAATAATTGTACCAAGTATGAACAAGATCCGCCTTTTAGATCAAATTATACGGACTGGACAAAAATGACAAAGTGATCAAAATTTTCTTGACTGTCGCCAAATTTATGGGGCCAGTGACCTTCATCTCCAGGGTACAGACCTCATTATGAAAACAAAATGTTGCTGATGGACAGATGGATGGACAGATAGACAGACAGATGGACAGATGAACATCTTAGTATTAGAAAAGCTCTGCTGACATTTTGTCCGGTGGAGCTAAAAACTGTTTAGAAATTCTTGCTTGAAATGTTACTGCTATTTAAAACAAAATGGCTGATGGTGGCCATTTTTGATGTCCATAAAAAACAAAAATGAGACATCCTGTTCGACCCCTCCACACCTCTGTCATATCTTCCATTGTGTCATAGCATTTGAACATTGTTCTATATATGTTTGCAAGCCAGAAAATAAGCAGACTGTCATCTGCAAAGTTAAAAAATTTATAGTAATTTATATATTTTTTATACTTACCAATGACCCAGACTTAGCTGGTGCTAACTCTAACAAAACCAGGGCCAAACACAAATTTTGCCCCCCAATCCCCAAAATTTGCATCCAAAACAAAAAGAAATCATGTCCTAAAGGACCTCCATACTACGCCTCTACTGCGCATGCGCAGTGACGCAGACGTCCCGAAATTGGCGCCAATTATCATTCTTACTGGCAGTGCCTGATCAGCGCTATGTACTCAGTGGGGAGGCAAGAGTTCCCAACTCCAGGGAGGGCCATCCCCGTCTGGGTCATTGGTAAGTATAAAAAATATATAAATTACTATAAATTTTTTAACATTTTTATACTGTACCAATGACCCAGACTTAGCTGAATAGTAAACAGGCTGGAGGGCCTAGGACATAGAGGAAAATCCAATAAGCTCAACTATATAGTAAAGAGGTAACCCCTCAAGGAGAAAAGGAGTATTAGGCTTTACATGTATCTTTCTTATTTAATATTAAATTAGAAAGATACACTACCCTTAATAATTGAGCACAATAACATTCATGTTCTCTATTAACATCCAGTATATCCCTTATACTAATTATTTTTAAAGCAAGCCAATAAATAAAGTAGTCCAGAGAATTGAGACTCTTTATAGTCATTTAAAAGTGTCCGAGTATTGTATATTAAAGCCCGTTTGACACTTGACATATACAAATGCTTCACACCGAGCTACACTTTAAAAATAAGACATGAATGAATTTTAACATTAATATTACACTTTAAAACCATCCCGGAAGCGACTCAGAAATACTGACTTGGAGGAGGCATTCCCTTGCTTTTCACTATAAAGCAGGTGACCTAAGGGAACACCCCCCCCCCCCCCCTTCCCCTTGCCCTGGGTCAAATAGCCCAGAGCGAAGAGGGCAGCCGGACGGAGTCACTGCCGGAACAGAAAGCCTGCATAGCTATAGTTGCAACTGTTTAGTGGACGACATTCTGAGCAACAGATAACGGACCTAAACAATGCAGGTCTCCAGAAATGGACTCAATATTTCTGAGATAAAAATTTGTAAATGTGGATGGCTGAGACCAATAAGCAGCCTTCATTAAATCTGTAATAGCAACACTATTAGCATAAGCCCAGGAAGTAGAAAGAGCTCTTACTTCATGAGCAGAAATCTTAAGCACAGACTGCTGAGAAGAAGATAAGTTTTCATAAGCAGTACGGATAGTTAATTGAATCCATCTAGCAATAGAATGGACCGAAATGTCCTTTCTATTATGCATCAAAGACAGAAAGAAACATTTCCATCCCTTTCTGATAAACTGAGATCTCTGTTTATAGATACATAACGCTCTAACAGGACAGAGTAAAGGCCTACGCCCGTCTGAAGACGGAAGAGCCTTAATAACAATAGGTTCCGGATATTTATTAGGAGCCTGATTCTTAGCTAAAAAACCCACATTAGTAGTGAAGGTGATAGTGTTCCCAACACTACGATAGTGAGAATCATCCACCGACAGTGCATGAAGCTCACTGACTCTTCTAGCAGAAGAGAAAGCTAAGAGAAAAGCTGTCTTATAAGATAAGAATTTGAAATCTACTGTCCCAAGAGGTTCAAATGGCTTTTCCTTCAATTTAAGATGAACCCAAGCTAAATTCCACTTAGGAATTAATCTAAGAGTTCTGGGTCTATTTATCGAAAAGTTTCTAACCAACTTAGATAAAGAGACATTAGATCCAATTTGTAAACTATCATGATGTGCATAGGTATCAGATAACATAGATCTATAACCCTTTATAGTAACAGGCTGCAGTTTGATTTCGTCAAACAAGTATACTAGAAAGTTTGCAATGTCTGGTATAGAGGAATCGAATATATCTACAGAATGATCCCTACACCAACGACGAAAAACCTTCCACTTAGCCGCATAGTTTAGCGAAGAGGAGGTCCTCCTACAGTTAGAAATCGCGTCCACTGCTCGTCCTGTAAAGTGTTTGCCATGCAAGAAGGACCGCACAACGGAAAAACGTGAAGGTTGAGACCTTGCGGGTTGTGATGGAGTTGGCGCGATTTCCCCTGCGAAAGAAGATCCTCTCGTGGAGGAAGCTTTCGCGGTAGGTCCCACAACAGACACCTGAGTAGATTTATCCACGGTCTCTGTGGCGACAGAGATGCTACCAACAGAATCTTGCATTGAGATTGTTTTATCTTTAGCAATACTTGTTGAATTAACGGCGCTGGAGGATACGCATATCCTATCATTCCGTCCCAAGGGATCGACAGAGCGTCTACTGCAAATGCTCTTGGATCCGGACACGGAGACACATACGTCTGCAACTGATTGTTGAGATGTGTCGCAAATAAGTCTATCATTGGCCGTTCCCATTGGTAGCAAATCTGATTGAATACTTGTTTGTTGAGAGTCCACTCCGACGGCAACAAGCGACCCTTTCGTGAAAGGGAGTCTGCTAGCACATTCAGACGACCCGGTATGTGGCGGACCGAAAGAAGAACGTGATGTTCTAGCGCAAACAGAAGGATTCTTTCCGTTAGATTGAACAACGGAACTGAATGAGTGCCTCCCTGATTCCGTATATACGCCACTACTGTCGTATTGTCGGATAGGATTTGGACATGAGCATTGTGAATAATGTCCATCCAGTGATGTAACGCAAGCCAAATTGACATCATTTCCTTGATGTTTATGTGCTTGCACAGGAATTGCGGATCCCAAAGACCCTGGCATCTCGAATCCGTTGGGATTAATGATGCACCCCAACCTGTTTGACTGGCATCCGTCATAACGGTAAAACTCGGATCCGGCAACTGCAGCGGAACTCCCTGAGTTAACCACTGAATGTTTGCCCAAGTCTGAATCTCTTGTTTCACTTGATCTGACAAGAGAACGTCTACATCGAGCGAATGAATTTTCACACTCCAATTCTGAGTCAAGAAAATTTGAAGAGGACGTGTGCGTAACCGCCCCATCGGAATGAGATCCGCGGCGGCTCCGCACAGCCCTATCAGTCTCATAAATTCTCTCGCCGTGACTTTGTCTGCGTGCAGACAATAGCGAGCGTAACAACTGACTAATTTCGCCCTGGTTAACAGCAGATGAACGAGATTGTTGTGCGTCTCGAAGCTCATTCCCAGATGAGTGAATGACTTGGACGGCACCAGATCTGACTTCTCCTCGTTTACTATAAAACCGAGACGTCGGAGCAATAGAAGAAGATTCTGAACATCGTTTTGAAGCGTTAACTCGTTGCCGTACCTCTGAAGAATGTCGTCCAGGTAGGCCGACGTCACCGCAGACGAATGAGCTCGGAAATAGATCATTACCGAGTTCATTACCCGAGTGAAAGCCCAGGGTGCTAGATTCAATCCGAAGCACATCGCCCGGAATTGATACACCACTCCTAGGACTGCGAAGCGTAGGTACTTTCGGAATGTCGGATGTACCATGACGTGAAAGTACGCATCTTTGAGATCTATGCTTGTTGCATAATCGTTCACCCGAATACTCGCTCTGACCGACCGAATCGTCTCCATATAAAACTTCGGAGCGATGATCAGCTTGTTTATCCAGCTCAAATCTATGACTGGACGGAACGAGCCGTCTGGTTTCGGAACCAGAAACAGATGGCTGTAGAATCCCGGAGATTCCTGGTTTTCTACGACCTCTACCGCGTTCTTCATTAAAAGAGACTGCACCTCTGATAACAGAGCGTCTCTTTTCTGCGGATTTGACGGAAGATGAGTCCACTTTGGACTTCGAGTTAATGGAGGCTTTCGTTTGAAGGATATCTTTAGACCTTCCGAAGTCACTCCTCTCACCCAAGGGTCGTCCGTAATCGACGCCCATTCTTGTGAAAAGCTCGACAACCTTCCGCCAACCGGTACGCGATAGAGGTTTAAGCCATCACCTCCTGGACCTGCGAGGCCTGCGGTAGGAGAAACCACGTCCTCCACGACCCGCACCTCGCCCCGTCGACCTCGGGGCGTCCGACCGATTGTCCCGGCCTGAAGGACGTCCCGAACGAGAGTCGCTACCCTGACGGTCTCTCGAATAAGACCAAGAGGACGCACCGGAACCTCTATAGGAACCTCTCTTGGGCGCATTAGACCCAGAAGTGCCTGTCTTATTCTTGTCTGCTGTATCCGACTTCTTAGAAGCAGATTTGAACAACAGAGAATCCGAAGCTTTCTTTGTAATTTTATCATAAATAGCAGAAAGCTTGCCGTCAAAGAGAAGTTCTCCTGAGACCGAAGCGACTCTAAGAGAGTTCTTCACCTTAGTATCCACTAGTGTGGATGTAGCTAGGGCTGCGTCACGTCTAACCAACTCCAGATTTGCCACTGAAAGGGCGGAGTTACACGTGGAATAAGCTACTGCCCTTGAAAGAAGTCTTAAAGAGGATTGTATATCCTGAAACTCTTTCCCTTGAAGGCGCAGTGATAACGCCTTTGTAAGGTGATCTGCATAAGATAAGGCATCTAAATTGGCTCTGTTAGACGCAATAGCTGTTTCCAACACCGCGGTTGGAATAGAAGCCGACGACGGTAATGATAGCTCTAAGTCTTCCGCCTTGTCGTCCATACGCAGAGGAACTCTCGGGATACCCTGTCCTGCCGTATCGAATTTATTCCTTGCATTAATGAAAGGCAGGTTGAGAGTATTAGCGGACAAGAAACCTGCTTTCCCCGTCTTGGAAGCAAGTTTAAATATAGCGTCGTTCAATAATTCAAATGTTCTTGCAACATTATTGGACTGCGACGGAAACTTGGGAGCGATGTCCCTGAACCGCTCAAAAAATTCAGAGTCCAATGACGCTATAATCCTCTTGTCCGGAACCGCAGCAGTCTGGCCCGACGGAACAACTTGAGGGAGAAAGTGCCGGATGAAGTCCATGGCAGCTTTATGTTGTTCCGAAAGGGATAGCTCCAAGTCATCCGTATCCCTTTCACCTCCGGTCGGACCTCATGATGTTCCCGGTCGTCCGCCCCCGATGCTTCGGCGGAGCATACCGACCCAGCGCCGTCGGATAATTCTCGATCCGACACCGTTTCTGTCGGCTGCTGGGATGCTGCGATAAGCTGTGCTATCTGCACAAGAATGTCCGGCGTCGAGACCTGCGGAGGTGCAGTCTTTCGCTGCTTCGCCGAGGGCAGCTCCGCATCAGATGGCTCCCGCATACTTTTCCTATGCGAACGTCCGGAGTCCATCGGTCTCGAATCCCTGGCTGCCGGATGGTGTGACCTGGTCGCCGAAGAATCCTTGATCGGCGAAGCTGGTAATATATCGGCGGTCACGCAGCCAAGGTGCGGTCGTGTGCGCTGACGAGAAGAGGAAGCCTTAACAGTCTCCGCGGACTGCTTATACAACGGAGCGTCCCGAGCGATGGACGTATGCTCCGCTAAAGACACATTTTGTACCACAACATCTGGTCCCAGATGTTGTTGTACGAGAGAGGGGCCTCTCTCGCTCGCGGCCCGGCTGGACCTGGACGAGCTAGGAACCGGACTCAAAGGCTTCCTCCGTTCTCGCTTACTATCCGCCGTCACTGGGTGTGCATCTATTATGTTTATAGTGCTCGCATCACCCAAAATTTCCTCCTGGACCGCATCGGACGAACCCGGCTGCCGAACCATTCGGTGAATGGACGCTACACCGGGCGAGCTAGCGGACGACATTTGTCTAATCTCCATGAGCACTTTTGCCGCTAGCTCTGAATTCATTTGTGACGACGGACGCACACTTGTAGAAGATAACATGGAAACATCACCCTGTTCTGGTTCCTCTGAAATAGAAACTGAGAGAGTAGAGTGACCTTGCGGAGAAAGAGCCGGCATAGCCCTTTCTCCAGAAACAACATATCGTGACACACGTTTCCAACGTTTCTCATCCCAATATTCACATATAGGACAGGGATTAATGCGAGAACACTGACTACAATTAATACAATGATCATGAAAGTCAGAGGAAGATTTCTTCCTATTACAATTTGAACAATGTCCCTTCATTGTGAAAGGACAACAACAAGTCCTAGTTACTCGCAAAAACCCCTGACACAAAGATACATAATAACATGATCCATTAATAAATGAAAAAACAATTGCAAATCAAAATAATTTTGAAAAAATATTTTTTCAGAGAAGCCCAAGTTGCTGAAAAGTAACGTTGAGCCCCGATGGATCCGATGGCAAAGTGTGGTCAAAAATTTTAAATTTATATAAAATAATTAATGAGACACTTACGGATAATATAAATGTATCTTATAGTGAGATAAACTACAGCAAAGGCAAACAGCCCCCCTCAAAAAAGGCTGTTGCCAATGTAAACAAACAGTGTAAAACACCAGAAAACATGACTCCAGGCACTGAAAAAACTGGCCCGGAATCAGTCATCAAATTACACTCTATCTGATGCAAAACAGAGACTCCCAGGGGAGAATCTGCAGAACATCAGATGGAAGATGCAGAACACAAACGTTATACACCCATGGGTGAAAACGTAACTATGGGGAAAATAACAGAAAACATTCTGTAACCAAGCAACTCTCCCAGGAAATTTTAGAAATGAACTTTCTCAAAAATATGCCAAAAGCATGGGAGAATTGCAAGGGGGGACTTTAGAAGGCTAGGGGAGAGGAAACACTGAATAAGCAGTGCAACATTTAGCAAGAATGACAACAAGAGACCCATGCCTCGAAAATAGGCAACTTAACATAATTTCATCAAAAAATTTTAAGTACAGCCCTGATTATTTTTTGTCACTTCTTTTTCCTCTCCTCCTTCTATCCTCCTTAGAATCACATTTTCTCCAAAAATTACGTGTCTGGCATCCTTTAAACTGAGATTTACAAGCACAAAGATCAGTGAGATGTTGACTGATGAAGGGCCAAACAGAGAATGATAATTGGCGCCAATTTCGGGACGTCTGCGTCACTGCGCATGCGCAGTAGAGGCGTAGTATGGAGGTCCTTTAGGACATGATTTCTTTTTGTTTTGGATGCAAATTTTGGGGATTGGGGGGCAAAATTTGTGTTTGGCCCTGGTTTTGTTAGAGTTAGCACCAGCTAAGCTAAGTCTGGGTCATTGGTACAGTATAAAAATATGAGGTCCCCAGAGGGTGAATTTAGTGATGCTACCCTGCACAGCAGGGTAGCATCACTAAATTTACTCTCTGTGAACCTCAATCTGAATCAGCGTCTCAAAACTAAACAGAAAGAGGTACCCAAAGGATAAACTGGCCCACTGTATGGGATAGCATCATCAAATTCACCCTCTGGGGATCTCATTCTGCAAATGTCAAGCTTATTTTCAGGCCTGTATGTTTCTATAGACTAACAGGTGGATGAACAGACAAATGGATGCCTAGACATCTGGACAGATAACACTTAGACAGACAGGTATAATCAAGTATATGCCCTACTCAACCACTTGAGTAACTTCATTTACAATCTACTGTATTATCAGCATTTACCTGAACTTGAACTATCATCTTCAAATTCCATGTTTTCTGGACTCTTCACACATTCTACTTCCATTTGAAAAATCTCTTCGTCTGCATCCACCTGAAAGATGTTTTTAGTGTGGTAAAATGAAAAAAAATTATATATTTTTTATACTTACCAATGGCCCAGACTTAGCTGGTGCTAACTCAAAATTATCTAGGGCCAAACACAAATTTTGCCCCACAATCCCCAAAATTTGCATACATAACAGAAAATTAGAAGTCCAATCTGACCCTACATTTACTCTCTGCGTATGCGCAGATGTCAGGAAGTACCGAAACTGGCGCCAACATCATTCTTTGTAAAAAAAAGATTATTATATAATAATTCAGCAGGGAGGTATGAGTGCCCAGTACTGCCCACTCATGGGAGGGTCATTCCCATCTGGGCCATTGGTAAGTATAAAAAATATATAAATTACTTTAAATTTTTTCATATTTTTATACTATAACCAATGGCCCAGACTTAGCTGAATTGTAAAAAGGTGGAGGGCCTAGAACTTCCGAAATAGTTGATCAACATAGATCAAATCCTTCAATCCATGATGAAGAAAATTAGAATAATTAGAATTTACATGTATGTCTCTCTATACCATAATAGAGGAGACATACCCTAATATGGATCCCAATTTATGTAAATCCTAAATCTGAGCATGAAACCATGCTAATTAGGATGTAACAAGTTCCCATTTTTTAAGAGCCCCCAAAATTAGGATGGCATATTTGAGAATGAGAGAAAATTGCCCACAAACATATGCCATACAATAAAACTACAGCTGTATGCTGAATATAGTTACGGATAAAACAGCTTCCTTCATAGTTACATACCCATTAAGCCAGAGAAGGGGGGAAAATGACCCCCCCCCCCCTTTTTTTGAACATATCTTCAAAAGAAAGAGGAGAGAGCTCTGGAATTAATAAAAGCGGTAGCAAAAAACAATATAAATAATTATCGATCAGGCACTCAGGAATTAATTCATGAATAATAAATGGTGCTTAATGCCACTTCACAAGCCAAGGCTATAGCGACGATTTTGTTAATTAATATTGTCCGCTACAAAACATACATCACAGACGGCGTACACAGGTATGATGAAATCGGTGATATAACATACACATATTAAAACGAGATACATTGAACAATCTCTGCAGAGAAAACACACTTCCAAGATCATCCACAGGCGGCCTCTGTACAATAAAATCCAGTAATAACATTCTCCAACGTGTACTATCTGATATCTACAACCATAAACACGTGAGAATATGTGATTTGAGGACCGACAAAATAGAGACGAAGATCTAGAAATGGAGGTAGGTATGATTAATGATTAACAGGCTCCAACACAGACCGCCCACAAAAATATATAATAATTTCAAGGTCCACCAAAGCGATAGCCTAATAAAATATTTCATGAGTGCATTAAAATCCAGCATGTAATCATCTAAAAACCAATAACTGGTTATGCAGCCACCAATGAACTCAAATAGCAGCAATTATGATGATTTTAATAAGCGCTTGTATATCAAAAATAAAAAAAATAATCACCGGAAACTAATGCAACAAAACTGCGTATATGCCTATGAGGGCACCATCCAACACGATCCAAATGCATAGTATGTATGTATTAAGAAGATATATATACAAGACAGAGTGTGCGTGGGGGGGGGGGGGGATTCAAAGTCATGTCGAAACCTCCTCACCCACATTACTTAATCACAGCTGGTCCAGACAGCAAAAATATAGGAACCGCAAAGGCTCCCTCACATCTAACAGACTCCCTTATGCCACTATGGGTGGAGAATGAAGCAAAGAGCAAAACTTCCCCTGAAGAAGAAGGCCCTCTCATGGAGGAAGATTCTGGCAAATGTTCAATAACAGGCACTTGAGAAAACTGACAGAAGGATATTGTGACGACAGAATGTTATTAGTAGGAATCACACTGAGACTGTTTAATCTTAACGTAATCTACTGAATCAAATGAATTGAAGGATACACATATCCTACCATTCATTCCCATGAATAAGGCTGAGAGTCAACAGTATGCGCTCAAATGTCTAACACTGTCGACACAAATGATGGAAACTATTGCTCCTGTGCGTCGCAAACTTAACTATCCTGGAGCGAACCCACATGCATGTTCGCTAATAATATAAATCCAATGATGTAGCATAAACAATAAGACATCATTTCTAATGAATATGTGATCTCCAAGAACTGAGGGTCCCAAAAACTCTGCATATCGAGTCTGTCGGACTCAGGGTTGTAACCCATTTTATGAACTCACGTCCGTCATAATTGAGAAAACCGAATCTGGCAGCTGTAAAACCATTGAATATCTGCCCAAACTTGACCTTATGTTTACTAGATCTGCTAAAACAAAACAGGTCTAAAGCAAAAAATGTCTTCCCACTCCAGTTAAGAATAACTGGAGGGGACGTGTGCGTAAGCAATCCATCGAAATAAAATTCATAGCCGCTCTGCACAACCCCATCCGATGCATAAAATCTTTCGCTGTTAATGTGTCTGATCGAAGACAAAAGCGAGCCTAACAACTGGCTAATTTGCTCTGTGAAACATCAAACGAATCAGCTTGTTGAAAATGAATTGTAGGATATGTGTATCCTATCATTCATCCCATGAGACATTATCTAGTTCATTCTTCAAGTGATCTTAAGAACTATACTTGCCGCACAATCGATCATTCGAATGCTCACTTTTTCGACTGAATGATTATCCTAAATAACCTTTTAGAGCCATGATAAACACGTTATCCAGTTCCAGTTAATTATTGATCGGACCAAGCTCTAGAAGAGCCTCGAGCCACCGGCTCAGAGGTGTCTGATCAGTAATCTTGAACAGACCTAAACCCCCTATCCAAGTGGCTGTATAGTCGATCCCTAAAGTAATTATAGGAGTTAACTATACCTTCGCTATGAGTCCTTATAGACGATCTGAGTCTAGGACATCCTCTCCTACTCTTTTCTGCTGTTGTTGGTTGATTAGACCCCAACTTAAACAGCAGAGTACTGATGCTTTCTTGTAGCTTAATCCTACATTAATGAAAGCTTACCGTCAAAGACTTAGTGTCTGGAAAACTAGAGTGACCTATAGAGAGTTTTCCACCTTGTCATATATTAAAGATGACGACGCAAGGCTTCGTCACATCAGAATAACTCCCACTTAGCAACTGTTATGACAGAGATATATGTGATAAATAGCCCTGGAAAGAATTTTTAAAGAGGTACAAACGTCCACAAAATTCCTTTCCATATAGATGTTGTGTCACAGTACTTAAAAGTGAAATACATAAGACAGTGAGTCTAAATTCGCTCTGAATAAGAAATTATCTTCTCAATTGTGTCTGAGCGAACAGCGAAATGATGAAGGTAAGGCTACAACTGAGCCTGCTCATTCAAACGCAGAGAAACTCGTAACACATCTTCTCCTGTCGTTTTTTAAATGAATGTGTTAAAAAAACAGTTAAAAATACAGAAGATGATGATAAGAAACTGTATTACTTCTTCCCACAGGAAGTTGAATATGGCGTCATCTAAATAATCGAAGACCTGTGACACCCGTGTAGACTTAACTGGAAAAGAGATATCCTCCTCTTTGTCTGGATAAAGTCAGCATCTAACAACGCTAGCAGTTTCTCACAATTATTCGCAGCATTGTGATTCACTGGAGCAAGTTCAAGGTAACGATAATGGATAGTATCCATATCATCCATGAGTTGTTCCGAAAGGGAAGGTTAATCCTCCTCCGTATCCCTTTCATCATCTGTCTAAATCAGTTTTACAATCACGGTCAATGGCATCTGAACATGCAGATGACTGGACCAACCGAGCACCATCCGACAGCTCAAGTTTTGAGACTGACATTGGGTGCTTCTGCATTTGCAGGAATATGGCGATGAGCTGCGCAATCTGCGACAGCAAGTCCATTACGGAGGCCTGAGGAGCAGCGGTCATGTATTGCTTGTCGGCCGGCTGCTCCTGGGAGAGTGTGTCCGGGATGGCTCTTAACTGCGGATGTCCCGATGAATGAGGCCTCGTCTCCCTGGCTACTAGATGGTGCGACTTCCTTGACAAAGAGTGGACCTATTGACGATGCAGACTAGATATCCGAAGTAACGTAGCCAAGGTGCGGTCGTGAGAACTTAGTCGATGCTGAAGAAGCTGAATTGCAGCCGACCCCAGCTGAGAATTAAACGGAGCGTCACTGACAATAGGCATGTCCGTAAGCTCTGACTGATGCAAGTTCCTACCAACAGCATCTGGTCCCAGATGTTGTTGTAAGAGAGAGGGGCCTCTCTCTTGCTCGTGGTCCTGGGAGACCTATCCAAACGTACCTCAGAACTTGCCAACTTCCTCCTTTCCAATGTCGCAGGGTGAGCATGATTGGATTTTATAGTGCTCGCTACACCTTTTTTCTCACCTCAACCGCTACGGACACACCTGGCATCACGTTACTCAAATCCTGACTAATCGCTCCACCGGTCCAGCTAGCTGGCGACAAGGTAGTAAACCCCATATTCTGCGGTCTAGTTCCTTGTCTAATAATATTGAGCACTTTTTGCCGCTATCTCTGATTCACTATGTAAATGTGACACACCCGGTGTCACGGTCCTCATATTCAAGAGTAACCACTTCACCGGCAACAGGGAACTGAAACCACTAACCGTGGTTTATAGCCCTGTGCAATATTAAGAGCACTTTAGCCATTATGTAGAGGAAGCCGTAAGACTAGCCGACACCGGCAGCCTATTAGACGGGACGTCCCGGACAGGAGGCATCGACGTTAACTCCGACTGATGCAAGTTCCTACCAACAACATTTGGCCCCAGATGATGCTGTAAGAGAGAGAGACCTCTCGCTCAGGGGTCAGCTGGCAGCTGATTTTAGGGAGAAGTGACTTCTCCCTCCAGAGACTTTAGGGAGAAGTCAGGGGCCAGGAGGCAGAAGTCAGTGGACATGAGGGAGAAGTCAGAAAAAAACAAAACTTATATGACATTGTGACAAAATAAATGTACATAGAGGACACAATTGTGGAGAAAAAAAATAAATAAAAGTTATACTTACACACACAAAACTAAGTCATGTAGGGTAAAATCCTCCCCCCTCCCCTACAATGATGACTAGGGTTACCATGCAGTTGATTTTGTATAAAGATTACCTCAATGCAGTGGGTTTGAAATTTAGCATTACCCATGGTGAAAGTGTTCTTCTCTGTAATAGAAGGTATATTCTTTTAAAAAAAATATTTAAAGTATTTAAAATAAATTTCAAGTTCACATAAATATAAGAAGCTGGGTCATTCATGGTTTCTGAATGTCCTAATTGAATTGAAAAGCGTAGTTAAAAAAGTTTTTGACATCCTTCGTAAATTAAGCGCCATTAACAATTTGAGTTAATTTATTTCTTAGGTAAATGACAAAATATTCTCGTTGTCACCCTTACCTGCTGTGCTGGGTGATAATACTCTGTTCAGAAAAATGACAATCTCTGCCAACCATCTTACATTGACACGTGCGATTGGTGCTATAAGGCCTGCCATTCTTATCCATCCGAATATGTGTGATTTCTATCGTAGCCTTATTACATTTAACCCCCTTCCATCACAAAAACTTTCAATGCAAATTGCGGGCCAAATTTCAATGCAACCAATTTTTCAGTGGAACAGAGCATAATCGTAAGCAATTTCAACGTTTTTCATGGTTTCTGAATGTCCTAATTGAATTGAAAAGAGTAGTTAAAAAAGTTTTCAACATCCTTCATAAATTAAGCGTCATTAACAATTTGAGCTTATTTATTTCCAAGGTAAATGACAAAATATTTCAGTTGTCTCCCTTACCTGCTGCGCTGGGTGATAATACTCGGTGCAGAAAAATGACAATTTCTGCAATCCATCTTACATTGGCATGTCCGATTGGTGCTATAAGGCCTGCCATTCTTATCCATCCTAATATATGTGATTTCTATCGTAGCCTTATTACATTTAACCCCCTTCCAACACAAGTTTTCAAAGAAAAACTTTCAGTTTCAATGCAAAAACTGCGGGGCAAATTTCAATGCAACCAATTTTTCAAAGGAACAGAGTGTTACCGTAAGCAATTTCAACGTTTTTATGGATGAATTGTCCCCTGCACATTTTTTATGGTTTTGAAATGATGGTTACCTAATTTTAATAATTTTAATAAACTTGATGCGTGTCTTGTGTGATTCGTTGTTTTTGCTGACACTTTTGGTTTTAAATAGCATTTTGTGCTGGTTGCTATCAGTTTGGGCGTATTGTTCGAACGACTACGCCATTACAACTCTTTTCAGAAATATAAAATTGGGCTAGTTTAGGCTATTTTCAGAGCCGCATGACGGATTTTAACAGCAGCCGTCGTGTTTACTTTTTTGTGAATGCGGAAGCATTGGGGTTTTTTTTTAAAATAAAACATAAGAAAATTCAGTAAACTGCCATGTCTCCCAAGGAAGTTTTGGAGGGTGACTTGAATTTTGCCCCCAATGTAAGCCAAGGCGACTTGAGGAATGACAAGGCGACTTCTTCGCCCTAGTCGCCCACTCGGCTGACCCCCTGCTCTCGCTTGCTCGCGATCCTGGCAGACCTCGACGAGCGTACCTCAGAACTTGCCGGCTTCCTCCTTCCATCGTTGCTGGGTGAGCATGAGTGTATATTATAGTGCTTGCTCCACCCTTGTTTCCCTCCTCGACTGCTACAGACATACCCGGCGTCACACTACCCATATTCTGAGTAACAATCCACCGGTTGAGCTAGCTGGCGACAAGGTCGTAAACCCCATATTCTGAGGTCTAGTCCCTTTTTTTTTTATCATTGAGCACTTTTGCCGTTAGATCTAATTGTATATTGCGACGACGGAACTCTGACGGCATCACATAACCTCACCATTTTTTTTGTTCCTCTGTAATAGAAACTAAAAAACTAGAGTGACTTTTTGGCGAGAGAACCAGCAGTGTCTCCTCGCCGCGAGAGGACCAGCACCTCAAACAACAAACCATGACACCCGTCTCCAACGTTGTCTAAATCTGACACATGTTGTGCAAGAATTAGTGGTAGTACATTGACTACAAGCAAGACAACAACCATGTAAACAGAGGAAAGGCTTCCTCTTATTTGCCCTGCTATTTGAGAAATATTATTACACAAAAGCTAAAATAGGTCGATTGTACTACCACCAAATCTACATAAATATAAGATAACATTAAAATATATAATCGATGAATTAAATACACCCAAAAGAAAAAATATTTAAAAAAAATTTTTTGGGGAAAAAAATTGTCTTATATAAGAGCCCAAGTTCCCAAAGTGAACGATGAGCCCAAAAGAGCCTAAGTGTGGACAAAATTAAAATAATATCCCAAAAATTCATTGCACACTACCGGAATATTTTATGTTACTTACAACCGTCGTTTCCCTAAAAATAATAGGAAACTACCTACACAAATAAAGCACTGTCAATGTAAACAACTTCAGAATAAAAACCGGAAACAAGACCCCAAGCAACACGGCCCGAAGTCAGTAACAGAAATAAAACTATCCGATGTAAAGCAAGATCTTCAGCAGAAGAAAAAACGATACACTGGATGTATGATGCATGATCAAAATGCCTAAACACCCCAAGGGTGAGGACGTAACCATGGGGATGAACAGAATAAGCTTCTGCATAAAATGTTTAACTCCCAAGAAATTTTATAAAAAAATTTCAATAAAACAAGCCAAAAAGCTTGGGAGTTTAACTGGGGGTGGGGTTGGGGGATCAAGGGAGGGTAGGGAAGAAATACTTAACAAACAGTGGAAAAATCATTATCAACAATGATGACGTCAGGCTCATGTCCCGAAATTGGGGAACATGAACTAATTTTTATAAATATTATAAAATTACAGCCCTGAACGTTTCAAACCACCGTTTCTTCCTTCCTTCATCCAGTTGTGTCCTTGGATCCACCAAATTAAGCATTGCTTTGTGTCTGGCATCATTAAAACTGAGATTTAAAAGCACAGATGTCAGTTTGATGTTATCTGACTGAAGGGCCAAACAAAGAATGATGTTTGTGCCAGTTTTGGTGAGTTCCTGGCGTCTGTGCATTGCGCGGAGAGTAAATGTATGGAGGGCCAGATAGGACTTCTAATTTTCGGTTTTGCATGCAAATTTTGGGGATTGGGGGGCAAAATTTGTGTTTGGCCCAAGATAATTTTGAGTTAGCACCAGCTAAATCTGGGCCATTGGTTATAGCATAAAAATATACCTGTTTCTCAGGTACATCTCTCATCATTAAATTTCTGTGAAAAAATGTGTTATCTCTAATATTTTCTAGAGCTGTAGGTTAACCGAAACTGAACCAAGGTTTTTAGTTTTTTTAAAAAACCGAAACCAAAACCGTCGACATCCCGTAATCTAAGGTTTTTCGTTTTTTTTTATTAAATACTCTCTTGCTGCAGAAATTTACAGAATGTAGCCATCCCAGAGTAGTGAGAGTACCCAGACACTGCCAATGGCAGTGTCTGGGTACTCTCACTACTCTGGGAAGGCTACATTCTGTGAATTTCCGACATTTCACTTTAGTTGTGTTTGCAGCTTTCCTCAAGTTGCGTGTAGGTGTCAGACCTCGAAAAATGGCCAAGCACAATAAAAGTTTGTATATTTAGGTAATTATTATATTGGCCTTCCTGATTCTTCATGTATTATATAGCTTATTTCGGGCATTCATTGAGTTTCACTCAATTTCACTACCATTCAGTTATGATTCCGGACATAAGAATGAGTTTTATTGAATTTTACTTGGCCTCATGAACAAACCGAAAACCGAACCGAACCGAGGTTTTACTCCACCTGAAAAACCAAAACCGAAACCAAACAAGAAATTTAAAAACCTACAGCTCTAATATTTTCAATTAGATAAAATCTACTATGATTGAAGCCATTATTTTCAAAATTTGATGTGTAACAAATTTGAGGAGAAAACTTACAAGTCTCATTCAAATTTAAACTTCTTTGACAATTTGTTTCTAGACAAGTCTTGGCTGCCCATAGTCCAAGACTTGCCAAGAAACAAGAATTTTTTAACCCTTTACCTAAGACCACACAAAGTAGATCTTCTGTTTCTCAGGCCATTATTTGTATAATTGCATGCGGGCGAGCGATTTTTTATTTTATTTTTTATTTCAGTAATTTCTTCTTTGCCATCAAAAGTTCATGTTCTTTCTTCAAGTTTTAGGCTTCATAATCTACGGAACAGCATGGGTGGTGGTGTATTTCATCCCTTGCATGCAAGAAGGCTTTGCAATGCTAAAGCATTGCAAAGCCTTCTTGCACTCAAGGGACAAATTCATCAATTTTTTTAACTTGGGTAAAATATCAGACATAAACCATTTAATTTTTATTTTTTTTAAGTTTAAATTGGTTATAAAAAGAGAGCATGCGGCAGCCAAAAGGACCATGCGAGAGGGCCTGAGAAACAGATTTTTTATTTTTTTAGGCCTAATGCACAGGGTACCCAAATTTATTATCTTAATTATTGCTGTTTAAAATTTTTCAAAAACTTTGAACAAAACCATATCATGTGACCCCTCACTGGAATGAGCTCATTTGTGATTCCTCACTGGAATGATCTCAGTGAGCTCGTTCCACCGAGGGGGGGGTCATGTGACATTTTTTTGTTGAAACTTTTTGAAAAATATATTTTTTCAACTGCTAAATTTGAAAATTAGGAATATGGTCGATTCATTAGGTAAAGGGTTAAGAGAACAATTCAAAATTAATTAATTACTTCCAGCATTCACATCCATTTATTATCTCTGTATTTTTAAAAGGGATACCATGATAATCACTGTCCACATTAGGGCTGTCACGATTATTCGATTAATCGATTGCTGATCGATCACGCCGAAATCGATTAGTATTTTTCGTTGTCGAAGAATTGGTAAATTTTTACCGCGTTATAGACGTTTAATAATGAAAAAAAATTGGATGAAAAAACTATTGTTTCTTAAGGTAAAGGATCAAGAACGTCGACGTTAAATCTCAAGAAGCCGTTAGAAGCATTTGCCTTTTAGGAACATTCAAAGCTTTGATGTTCTGAACTTTTGAACCATCAGTGTAATAATCAAGACCGATCGACAGTTGCGAACTTGCGAAGTTCGCAACTGACGACCGGTCTTGATTATTACACTGACGGTTCAAAAGTTCAGAACATCAAACCTTTGAATGTACCTAAAAGAGGATCGTCTTCGTTGTTTGCTTGAGGAAGGTCAACTGACTTGAACTTCATTTTTAGCGACTTCAAAGAGAGGGAAATGTGGGGGCGGGGTCATCTATGTACGATTAATCGATTATAATCGATTATTTGCGACGATTAATCGATTCCTAAATTCAAAAATCGTGACAGCCCTAGTCCACATGTCCACTCAAACATCAAGATATAATTTTCAAACTTACTGCATCTCTTAAGTATTGTATTCAAGTGGTTTGAACATTGGTCATGCGGGATCACTTGAAAATATTGCCCAAATAAGGCCACACAAAGTAGAGCTTCTGTTTCTCAGGCCAATATTTGTGAAATTGCATGCGGCCGAGCGGTTTTTATTTTATTTTTTATTTCAGTAATTACTTCTTAGCCATCAAAAGTTCATGTTCTTGGTTCAAATTTTAGGCCTCATAATCTACAGAATAGCATGGGTGGTGGTGTATTTCATCCCTTGAGTGCAAGAAGGCTTTGCAATGCTAAAGCATTGCAAAGCCTTCTTGCACTCAAGGGACAAATTCATCAATTTTTTTAACTTGGGTAAAATATCAGACATAAATCATTTAATATTAATTTTTTTTAAGTTTAAATTGGTTATAAAAAGAGAGCATGCGGCAGCCAAAAGGACCATGCGGGAGGGCCTGAGAAACAGATTTTTTATTTTTTGTAGGCCTAATGGTTTCTGGAAAAAGGCTCCTTGGGTATATAATATGAAATGCATAAAGTATGCTCAGGTGTCTAGTACGATTTCGGATTTTTTATTCGATACCTGGCAGCTCTGATGGTGCCACTTTTGTCATTAGAGATTTGGTTTCTGGTGAAAGTCTTCAGACACTCAGGGTATATATAAAGGTTTCAGATTTTTCAGTCGACTCCCCTAGTGATGCCAATTTTATCATTACAGAGTCGCTTTCTGGTGAAAGGCTTCCAGGGTATTTAATTTGAAACGTTTAAAGTATGCTCAGGTGTTCACTCTTTTGTCATTAGAGACTTGGTTTATGGCAAACGTCACCTAGGGTATATAATTCCAAATGTTTAATATATTCTCAGGTGTTCAGGTAGTGTTTGTAGATGTGCATAAAAGGTTAAGATTTTTGCCTCGACCCCCTGGTGGTTCAAGTGGTGCTACCTTTGTTGTTAGAGAGTCACTTTCCCACAAATGGCTTCAAGGTTACATAATTCAAAATGTTCAAAGTATGCTTGAGTGTTCAGGTGCGACTTTTGTCATAAGACAGTGACTTTCCTCTGGGAGTATCAAATTCAAAATGTTTAAGGTATGCTCAGTTGTTTAAGTTGAGTCTGTAGATGTGCATAAAGTTTTCAAAATTTTTGTTCAACACCCATATGGCTCCAGTGGTGTCACTTTTATCATTAGAGAATTGGTTTCTGGCTAGAGCTGAAACAGTTAACCGATTAATTGATTAATCAATGATCAACATCTTGATCGATCCAAAAAGTAATTGATCGATTAACCGTTATTTTGAACTTCTGTATTATATGGGTTAACAAAGGAACAGACTTGCTCCAAAACAGGCAAGCATTGTCACACTGACTCACATCAATTGTATGAGACAGAGTAAAGCATGCAAGTTACTTGCTGACATACTTGTTTACTTGCATGATCATCATACTGTATCAGTGGCTGGAAATGGTCATTCTTAACCCTTTACCCATTGTGGGTAGCAGACGATACTTGCAAAATAAATTCATGAATTACTAAAAATTTTCAATTTCAGTTCTAAAAAAACATAGCTTATGACCCCTCATTGGAACAAGCTCAACAAGCTCATTCCAATGAGGGGTCATAAGCTATGTTTTTGAGACAAAAATTGAAAACAATAAATTTGAATGGAGATTTTTGTACATAGGCCTAGTCAGTTTTATTATGTTGGGTAAAGGGTTCATGCTGTAAATCATCAACGGTATGGCTGTTATTCAGATATCTATTTGGACAAGAGATTAATCGATTAACCAAGGTTAATCCACATGATTAATTGATCAAGAAAAACCCTTAACCGTTTCAGCTCTATTTCTGGCAAAAGGCTCCTAGGGTATACAAGACGCCCCACAGGGTCTGAGGCAATCACCTGACCATAGTTGTTTAAAGATGAATTTAATTAGCATCTATGGCTTGTTAACACTACAGAGGAATGAAGTTATTTAATTATTAATAACTCTGTTGTCCAAGCCACATGATATTTTTCTAGAATTGGGATGCTACCACAGAAATAATGTCAAGATTTTCAGTACTGCAGAACATGGGAGTCCAAATACCAACACAGGGAATTAACTTGAACAAACTTGAAGGATGTTGTATACCAAATATCAAAAGATCATGACTGCTGGTTCTGGAGAAGAACATTTAAACACCCCCCCCCCCCCCCTCCCACCCCACTTACACACACCAAATAGGGAACACAAATATCAATCCAGGGACTTTATTTGAACAAATTGAATCTGAACCCTCTAAGGGTGCTGAATACCAAATATCAAAAGATTCTGATTGTATCTCAAGAAGCAGATTTTTAAGGATTATTCCTCATACTGGACTAAGTTAAAATTTTGGCTCCATTAGGGAGCCCAAATATTAACCCCAAAACTTGATTTGAACAAACTTAGATCTGACTTCCCTAAGAATGCTGTATACTAAATATCAAAAGATTCTTACTGGAGGATCTGAAGAAGAAGATTTTCAAAGATTATTCTACACATTGCACTAAGTTAAAATTCAAGCTCTCTTAGAGATCCCATTATCAACCGATGGACTTGAGTTGAACAAATTGAATCCAACCCCTGTAATGTTTCTGTATGCCATTATTAAATGATTCTGACTGGAGTTTCTGGAGAAGAGTTTTAAAGATTATCCCTCATATTGGACAAAGTTAAAATTTGGGCTCCAACAGGGAGCCCAAATATTAATCCAGGGACTTGGTTTCAACAAAATGTGACCTAACCTTCCAAAGGAGGCTGTGTACCAAATATCAAAAGATTCTGACTGGTGGATCTGAAAAGAAGATTTTTAAAGATTATCCACCATATTACACAAAGTTAAAATTTGGGTTCCCATAGGAAGCCCAAAAATCAACTGAGGGACTTGATTTGAACAAACTTGAATCTGACCCTCATAACAATGATGTATACCAAACATTAAAAGTTTCTGACTGGTGACTGTGAAGAGGATTTTTAAAGATTATTCCCCATATTGTCCTAAGTTAAAATTCGGGCTCCTGAATTCAGCGCAAATATAAACAAAGGGGCTTAATTTTCATAAACTTGAATCTGACCCCCAATTTTGATTGGACCGTGACTAGATCATGAACCAGTTGAATTCTCTGTCCATCAAGCCTGGAAATGAGCAATCTGTCATTTGCAGAATGGGGTCCCCAGAGGGTGAATTCGCCGATGCTATCCCATACAGTGGGCCAATTTATCCTTTGGTTACCTCTTTCTGTTTAGGCCTGAGACCATGATTCAGATTGAGGTTTACAGAGGGTAAATTTAAAAATTCAAATATTCTAAGACTAAAAGGGGCATAACTCTGGCAAAAAACCCCTTACAACCGCAGTGGTAAACATCCATACCAAGTTACAAAGGAATAGACCCATAAGCATCTGAGAAAATCTACTGACAAACTTCCAGGCCTGCTTTTTCAAGTCGAAAAGGGGCATAATTCTGGTAAAAATAATCCAACCAGAACTATAATTGCAAGTGCACAGGTTCCCATGGTGGTGAATATTTACACCAAGTTTCGAGCAGATTGGTTCTTAAACGTCTGAGATATCTCCGAACAAAATTATGTTTATGGAGGGATGGATGGACGACGGATGGATGGATGAATGGACAGACAGATGGACAGACGGATGGATGGATGAGGTGATTCCAGTCTACACCCCCCCCCCTACAGCTTGTTATTGGGGCTGAGGGAGGGGGGTATAATGATGCTATCCTGCACAGCATCACCAAATTCACCCTCTGGGAACCTCATTCTGCTTATTTCCAGGCTTGCTGTCCTTTTTCTGTTATCACCTTACTTGGGAGCATGGTGTCTTAACCCTTTACCCAATGCAGATGGCATCAAAATTTATTATAAATAATTTTTTTTAATTTTTCCAAATATTTCAACAAAACCATATCATGTGACCCCTCATTGGAATGAGCTTGACAAGCTCGTTCCTAAGAGGGGTAACATGATATGGTTTTGTTGAAGTTTTTGGAAAAGTTAAAAAATTTATAGTAATTTATATATTTTTTATACTTACCAATGACCCAGACTTAGCTGGTGCTAACTCCACAAAAACCAGGGCCAAACACAAATTTTGCCCCCCAATCCCCAAAATTTGCATCCAAAACAAAAAGAAATCATGTCCTAAAGGACCTCCATAGTACGACTCTACTGCGCATGCGCAGTGACGCAGTCGTCCCGAAATTGGCGCCAAATATCATTCTTACTGGCAGTGCCTGGTCAGCGCTATGTACTCAGCGGGGAGGCAAGAGTTCCCGGTTTCGTATATACGCCACTACTGTCGTATTGTCGGATAGGATTTGGACATGAGCATCGTGAATAATGTCCATCCAGTGACGTAATGCAAGCCAAATTGACATCATTTCCTTGATGTTTATGTGCTTGCACAGGAATTGCGGATCCCAAAGACCCTGGCATCTCGAATCCGTTGGGATTAATGATGCACCCCAACCTGTTTGACTGGCATCCGTCATAATGGTAAAACTCGGATCCGGCAACTGCAGCGGAACTCCTTGAGTTAACCACTGAATGTTTGCCCAAGTCTGAATCTCTTGTTTCACTTGATCTGACAAGAGAACGTCTACATCGAGCAAATGAATTTTCACACTCCAATTCTGAGTCAGGAAAATTTGAAGAGGCCGTGTGCGTAGCCGTCCCATCGGAATGAGATCCGCGGCGGCTCCGCACAGACCTATCAGTCTCATAAATTCTCTCGCCGTGACTTTGTCTGTATTCAGACAATAGCGAGCGTAACAACTGACTAATTTCGCTCTGGTTAACGGCAGACGAACGAGATTGTTGTGCATCTCGAAGCTCATTCCCAGATGAGTGAATGACTTGGACGGCACCAGATCCGACTTCTCCTCGTTTACTATGAAACCGAGACGTCGGAGCAATAGAAGAAGATTCTGAACATCGTTCTGAAGCGTTAACTCGTTGCCGTACCTCTGAAGAATGTCGTCCAGGTAGGCCGACGTTACCGCAGACGAATGAGCTCGGAAGTAGATCATTACCGAGTTCATTACCCGAGTGAAAGCCCAGGGTGCTAGATTCAATCCGAAGCACATGGCCCGGAACTGATACACCACTCCTAGGACTGCGAAGCGTAGATACTTTCGGAATGTCGGATGTACCATGACGTGAAAGTACGCATCTTTGAGATCTATGCTCGTTGCATAATCGTTCACCCGAATACTCGCTCTGACAGATGCAATCGTCTCCATATAAAACTTCGGAGCGACGATCAGCTTGTTTATCCAGCTCAAATCTATGACTGGACGGAACGAGCCGTCTGGTTTCGGAACCAGAAACAGATGGCTGTAGAATCCCAGCGATTCCTGGTTTTCTACGACCTCTACCGCGTTCTTCATTAAAAGAGACTGCACCTCTGATAGCAGAGCGTCTCTTTTCTGAGGATTTGACGGAAGATGAGTCCACTTTGGACTTCGAGTTAATGGAGGCTTTCGTTTGAAGGATATCTTTAGACCTTCCGAAGTCACTCCTCTCACCCACGGGTCGTCCGTAATCGACGCACACTCTTGAGAAAAACTCGACAACCTTCCGCCAACCGGAACGCGATAGAGGTTTAAGCCATCACCTCCTGGATCTGCGAGGCCTGCGGTAGGAGAAACCACGTCTTCCACGACCCGCACCTCGCCTCGTCGACCTCGGGGCGTCCGACCGATTGTCCCGGCCTGAAGGACGTCCCGAACGAGAGTCACTATCCTGACGGTCTCTCGAATAAGAGCTAGAGGACGCACCGGAACCTCTATAGGAACCTCTCTTGGGCGCATAAGACCCAGAAGTGCCCGCCTTATTCGTGTCTGCTGTATCCGACCTTTTAGGAGCGGATCTAAACAACAGAGAATCACTAGCTTTCTTTTTAATATTATCATAAATAGCGGAAAGCTTGCCGTCAAAGAGAAGATCTCCTGAGACCGAAGCGACTCTAAGAGAGTTCTTCACCTTAGAATCCACTAGTGTGGATGTAGCCAGGGCTGCGTCACGTCTAACCAACTCCAGATTTGCCACTGAAAGGGCGGAGTTACACGTGGAATAAGCTACTGCCCTTGAAAGAAGTCTTAAGGAGGATTGTATATCCTGAAACTCTTCCCCTTGAAGACGCAGTGATAACGCCTTAGTAAGGTGATCTGCGTAAGATAAGGCATCTAAATTGGCTCTGTTAGACGCAATAGCTGTTTCCAACACTGAGGTTGGAATAGAAGCTGACGACGGTAATGATAGCTCTAAGTCTTCCGCCTCGTCGTCCATACGCAGAGGAACTCTCGGTATACCCTGACCTGCCGTGTCGAATTTATTCCTTGCATTAATGAAAGGCAGGTTGAGAGTATTTGCGGACAAGAAACTTGCTTTCCCCGTCCTGGAAGCAAGTTTAAAAATAGCGTCGTTCAATAATTCAAATGTTCTTGCAACATTATTGGACTGCGACGGAAACTCGGGAGCGATGTCCCTGAACCGCTCAAAAAAATCAGAGTCCAATGACGCTATAATTCTCCTGTCCGGAAGCGCAGCAGTCTGGCCCGACGGAACAACTTGAGGAAGAAAGTGCCGGATGAAGTCCACGGCAGCTTTATGTTGTTCCGAAAGGGATTGCTCCAATTCATCCGTATCCCTTTCACCATCCGGTCGGACCTCCCGATGTTCCCGGTCGTCCACCCCCGATGCTTCGGCGGAGCGTACCGACCCAGCGCCGTCGGATAATTCTCGATCCGACACCGTTTCTGTCGGCTGCTGGGATGCTGCGATAAGCTGTGCTATCTGCACTAGAATGTTCGACGTCGAGACCTGCGGAGGAGCGGTCTTTCGCTGCTTCGCCGAGGGCAGCTCCGCATCAGATGGCTCCCGCATACTTTTCCTATGCGAACGTCCGGAGTCCATCGGTCTCGAATCCCTGGCTGCCGGATGGTGTGACCTGGTCGCCGAAGAATCCTTCATCGGCGAAGCTGGCAAAATATCGGAGGTCACGCAGCCAAGGTGCGGTCGTGTGCGCCGACGAGAAGAGGAAGCCTTAACAGTCTCTGCGGACTGCTTATACAACGGAGCGTCCCGAGCGACGGAGGTATGCTCCGCTAAAGACACATTTTGTACCACAACATCTGGTCCCAGATGTTGTTGTACGAGAGAGGGGCCTCTCTCGCTCGCGGCCCGGCTGGACCTGGACGAGCTAGGAACCGGACTAAAAGGCTTCCTCCGTTCTCGTTCCCTCTCCGCCGTCACTGGGTGTGCATCTATTATTTTTATAGTGCTCGCATCACCCAAAATTTCCTCTTGGACCGCATCGGACGAACCCGGCTGCCGAACCATTCGATGAATGGACGCTACACCGGGCGAGCTAGCGGACGACATTTGTCTAATCTCCATGAGCACTTTTGCCGCTAGCTCTGTATTTATTTGTGACGACGGACGCACACTTGAAGAAGATAACATGGAAACATCACCCTGTTCTGGTTCCTCTGAAATAGAAACTGAGAGAGTAGAGTGACCTTGTGGAGAAAGAGCCGGCATCGCTCTTTCTCCAGAAACAACATATCGTGACACACGTTTCCAATGTTTCTCATCCCAATGTTCACATATAGGACAGGGATTAATGCGAGAACACTGACTACAATTAATACAATGATCATGAAAGTCAGAGGAAGATTTCTTCCTATTACAATTTGAACAAAGTCCCTTCATTGTGAAAGAACAACAATAAGTCCTAGTTACTCGCAAAAACCCCTGACACAAAGATACATAATAACATGATCCATTAATAAAATGAAAAAACAATTGCAAAACAAAATAATTTTGAAAAAATATTTTTTCAGAGAAGCCCAAGTTGCTGAAAAGTAACGTTGAGCCCCGATGGATCCGATGGCAAAGTGTGGTCAAAAATTTTAAAATTATATAAAATAATTAATGAGACACTTTCGGATAATATAAATGTATCTTATAATGAGATAAACTACCACAAAGGCAAACAGCCCCCCTCAAAAAAGGCTGTTGCCAATGAAAACAAACAGTGTAAACACAGTAGAAAACATGACTCCAGGCACTGAAAAAACTGGCCCGGAATCAGTCATCAATTACACTCTATCTGATGCAAAACAGAGACTCCCAGGGGAGAATCTGCAGAACATCAGATGGAAGATGCAGAACACAAACGTTATACACCCATGGGTGAAAACGTAACTATGGGGAAAATAACAGAAAACATTCTGTAACCAAGCAACTCTCCCAGGGAATTTTTAGAAATGAAACTTCTCAAAAATATGCCAAAAGCATGGGAGAATTGCAAGGGGGGACTTTAGAAGGCTAGGGGAGAGGAAACACTGAATAAGCAGTGCAACAATTAGCAAGAATGACAACAAGAGGCCCATGCCTCGAAAATAGGCAACTTAACATAATTTCAACAAAAAATTTTAAGTACAGCCCTGATTATTTTTTGTCACTTCTTTTTTCCTCTCCTCCTTCTATCCTCCTTAGAATCACATTTTCTCCAAGAATTACGTGTCTGGCATCCTTTAAACTGAGATTTACAAGCACAAAGATCAGTGAGATGTTGACTGATGAAGGGCCAAACAGAGAATGATATTTGGCGCCAATTTCGGGACGACTGCGTCACTGCGCATGCGCAGTAGAGTCGTACTATGGAGGTCCTTTAGGACATGATTTCTTTTTGTTTTGGATGCAAATTTTGGGGATTGGGGGGCAAAATTTGTGTTTGGCCCTGGTTTTTGTGGAGTTAGCACCAGCTAAGTCTGGGTCATTGGTACAGTATAAAAATATAGTATTTTTTCAGCTGCTGAATATGCATATTATGCGGGCGGATGTGGCCGATTCGTTGAGAGAAGGGTTAATGGTTACGCCAATCAACTTTAAATTGAGGCAAGGCACTTAATTTTCATTGCTCACATGGGGGCACTGTGTACTAAGGAGTACTGCACGTCGACCTGTTTTTAACCAGTGCTAACCCTGCTTGTGTGGAGTTAGTATGTTGGGAAGTCTGACAGTTACTCATCATTGCTTGGTTGTAGGGCTGTCGCGATTATTCAATTAGTCGACTAACCGTCGACTACTTAAGTAGTCGACGGTTTTTATTTTTAGTCGATCGTTGTTCATTTTCAAAGTGGTACACGTCTACTACACATCAGAGCTAAATTGCATTGTTTTGTGAAATGAATGATCAATGAAGGTGAATAACTTTGAAATATCTAACCATAGTTAACACTTCTACCCGGAAGACTTTGAACGACTGTCACTGTGCAACAAAGAGCACTCACACTCATTGGAGAAGAATAGATTCTTTTGAATTTCTCCAATCTTGTACACACGAACGCACCCATTGGAAAACCAAAAGCACAAAAGTGAGAAAATTATGACAACAGTCAGAATGTCAGATCGCTTCTCAATGTTCGGAAATTCGGACCAAGGTCATTTTTAACAACTGATGAAGGAATGCATAGATCTCAATGTTAGAAATTTCATGAAACTTATTACAGAAAGGAAACATATGCAGGGACGTTCTTTGGTAAATTCATTTTAATTCATCGGCTTCAATCTAGTCCTAACTTGGACCCACAGTCCATAATATAATTTTGGGGGTTGGTACGTCCTAGGACGTACCAACCCCAACAATTATATTACGGACTGTGGGTCAAGTTTGGACTAGCTTCAGGTGGGACCGATTTGTTGTTCCCACAACCCCACTTCGTCTGAACACACTAGTGCCGTTGTCATTTTCAGAGTTTTACGTACAGAAGAACGATTTGCTAAAAATCATGGGGACCGACTATTAATCGACTAACCGTCGATTACTGGTCACGATTGGTCGATTAAAAAAAATGATAGTCGCGACAGGCCTACTTGGTTGTTCTCTCCAGTTACTGCGGCTTCTTCCACCTGTAAAACTGTCCAACATGGGGAAATCCTGGCTGTCAAAAGTGTCATTAAACTCTAATAAATAATAAATATCACAGTACTCTATATGTACAATTAGTAGTCTCACCTTTTTTATCTTTGCAGGACTAACCCATTCACTATCCGATTCTCTGTCTGAACTTCTATCACTAGATTGTCTCTTTCTACCAAATCGTGGACTTTGCAGTATTGGCATAAACACTTCACCATCTGCAGCAATATGATTCTTTGGAAATGGTTCATTCAACATCAAGTCAATAACAAAATATATGTTTTCATACATGGAAAGTTGTTGAGCAACCCACCATCTGTCAGCATTTGGAAATATATCCATCTGTAAACATATAGGAATATTTCAAGCACAGTGTGCAAAATTTGACGAGAATGAAGGCCTGGCATTCTGAAAAATGCAGGAGGGCAAAAAATCGCTCTCCTCAATCAGGTTAGGAGAGCAATTAGCTTTACACAGCATTTCAAGTATCCAGTTGAACGAACTCATTGAAACTGAAACGAACAGACTATTACATCAGTGATTTTATTAACTTTACTAAGGTAAAACGAAATCTCTTAGACATCTAGATGTCTCACTCAACAACCGAACACACACTTGACAAGACCTGTGTGTATATATAGACCTGTTGTCCAAGAAAGTCATACCCCTACTACTACCACCTTCAACCCCCCTTGGGGGGTTGAAGGTGGTAGTGGTAGGCATATGACTTTCTTGGACAACAGGTCTGCTTGAATCTACAGTCACATCCTGGTGCAAGTGCTTCAAGTGACAGGATAGTAGTAATGGTAGTATATTATAGTGTCAATATTCCTTGAATAATTACCCCTCAAACTGTGATGTCAGTTGTTGAACTTGAAACTGACAGAAAAAAAAAATATTGCTGTGACCCATTTTGCTTCAAATGATTGCAGCTGTGTTTGGGTGTGGTTGCAGCCATTACCTTTTACCACTAAACCACTTTCAAAATGAAATTATGTGATGTTATGTGACTTCGAAGTTAAATTGCATTTTTGCTTTACAACAAAAATTTAATGTGAGCATAATACATGTAATCTCAATCATCCCAGACCAAAATATTTAGGAGGGCAATTTTTCGCTCTCCTTAATTCTTTCAGGAGGGCAGTAAGGAGAGCTAAAAAATCACTCTCCTGAAATTGCCAAGCCTGAGAATGCTCATTTCACATTGTGGTTATGCAAAATTTAAATCTATGCAAAAGGATGACCGGCTAGCCAAAAGTTGCATCTTGAATGGTAAAGTCTGAGTAACTTAATTGTTACTTGAGTCTTGTTACAATTTACAGGCACTCCCCAGAAAATGCACTTTGTCAAGTTAAGCTAAAAGAAAACAAGAGGCCTCAAGGGGCCTGAGGGCGCTCACCTGACATGGTAGCCTAAATATCAACCCAGAGAATTGATTTTAACAAGTTGCATCTGCTCCTCGTAAGAAAAGCTTATACCAAATATCCAAAGATTCTAACCAGTGGATCTAAAAAAAAAGATTTTTAAAGAATATTCCTCATATTGAACTAAGTTATAATTCAGGCTCCCACAGGGAGCCCATATACGAACTCAGGGACTTGGCTTTAACAAACATGAATCTCACCCCCCTAAGGATGCTGCACACCAAATATCAAAACATTCCGACTGCTGGATCTGAAGAAAATTCATCATTTTGAACTAAGTTACAATTCGAGCTCCCACAGTGAGCCCAAATATGGACCTAGGGACTTGGCTTGAACAAACTTGAATCTCACCCCTTAAGGATGCTGCATACCAAATATCAAAACATTCTGAAGATTTTTAAAGAAAATTCCTCATTTTGAACTAAGTTATAATTCGGGCTACCACAGTGAGCCCAAATATGAACCCAGAGACTTGGCTTGAACAACTTGAATCTCACCCCCCTAAGCATGGTGCTGGATCTGGAGAAGAAGATTTTTTAAGAAATTTACCTGAAATGCACTAATTTCAAATTCAAGCTTCTATAGTGAGCCCAAATATGAATCTAGGGAGCCGATTTGAACAAACTTGAATCAGATCCACCCCACAATGATGCATACCAAATGTCAAAAGATTCTGCCTGCTGGATCTAGAGAAGAAGATTTTTTAAAGAAATTTGCCTGAAATGCACTAAGTTCGAATTCGGGCTTCTATAGTGAGCCCAAATATGAATTTAGGGAGCCGATTTGAACAAACCTGAATCAGATCCACCCCACAATGTTGCATGCCAAATATCAAAAGATTCTGCCTGCTGGATCTGGAGAAGAAGATTTTTTAAGAAATTTGCCTGAAATGCACTAAGTTCGAAATCGGGCTCCTATACTGAGCCTAAATATGAACCCAGGAAGCCGATTTGAACAAACTTGAATCAGATCCATCCTACAATGTTGCATACCAACTATCAAAAGATTCTGCCTGCTGGATCTGGAGAAGAAGATTTTTTAATGTTTTTCCCACTGCCTACAGTGTTAAAAAGTGCTGACTCAGCACTTTTTCAAAGTCCTGAAAAAGTACCTTGTGATCAAACCGATAGGGATTTTTTTAACCATTCTATTCTACTGGATAAAAGTAAGCTTTATACAAAATAAGAATTCTCTGTGCCGTGTAGTTTTGGAGATATGGCAGTTTTAAGGTTTTTCCTAGTTTTAGCTCCCGAGGTTCCCACGGGGCAATGAGAAAACAAATTTTTGCATCAATCAACTACTAATGACCCATTATCATCTCATATCAAATTTGGTTCAAATCGACCTCACGGTTCAGAAAGTTAAAAAATTTATAGTAATTTATATATTTTTTATACTTACCAATGACCCAGACTTAGCTGGTGCTAACTCCACAAAAACCAGGGCCAAACACAAATTTTGCCCCCCAATCCCCAAAATTTGCATCCAAAACAAAAAGAAATCATGTCCTAAAGGACCTCCATAGTACGACTCTACTGCGCATGCGCAGTGACGCAGTCGTCCCGAAATTGGCGCCAAATATCATTCTTACTGGCAGTGCCTGGTCAGCGCTATGTACTCAGCGGGGAGGCAAGAGTTCCCAACTCAGGGAGGGCCATCCCCGTCTGGGTCATTGGTAAGTATAAAAAATATATAAATTACTATAAATTTTTTAACATTTTTATACTGTACCAATGACCCAGACTTAGCTGAATAGTAAACAGGCTGGAGGGCCTAGGACATAGAGGAAAATCCAATAAGCTCAATTATAAAATAAAGAGATAACCCCTTAAGGAGAAAAGGAGTATTAGGCTTTACATGTATCTTTCTTATTTAATATTTAAATTAGAAAGATACACTACCCTTAATAATTGAGCACAATAACATTCATGTTCTCTATTAATATCCAGTATAACCTTTATACTAATTATTATTAAAACAGGCCAATAAATAAAGTAGTCCAGAGAATTGAGACTCTTTATAATCATTTAAAAGTGTCCGAGTATTGTATATTAAAGCCCGTTTGACACTTGACATATACAAATGCTTCACACCGAGCTACACTTTAAAAATAAGACATGAATGAAATTAAACATTAATATTACACTTTAAAACCATCCCGGAAGCGACTCAGAAATACTGTCTTGGAGGAGGCATTCCCTTGCTTTTCACTATAAAGCAGGTGACCTAAGGGAACACCCGCCCCCCCCCCTTCCCCTTGCCCTGGGTCAAATAGCCCAGAGCGAAGAGGGCAGCCGGACGGAGTCACTGCCGGAACAGAAAGCCTGCATAACTATAGTTGCAACTGTTTAGTGGACGACATTCTGAGCAACAGATAACGGACCTAAACAATGCAGGTCTCCAGAAATGGACTCAATATTTCTGAGATAAAAATTAGTAAATGTGGATGGCTGAGACCAATAAGCAGCCTTCATTAAATCTGTAATAGCAACACTATTAGCATAAGCCCAGGAAGTAGAAAGAGCTCTTACTTCATGAGCAGAAATCTTAAGCACAGACTGCTGAGAAGAAGATAAATCTTCATACGCAGTACGGATAGTTAACTGAATCCATCTAGCAATAGAATGGACTGAAATGTCCTTTCTATTAGGCATCAAAGACAGAAAGAAACGTTTCCGTCCCTTTCTGATGAACTGAGATCTCTGTTTATAGATACGTAGTGCTCTAACAGGACAGAGTAAAGGCCTACGCCCGTCTGAAGACGGAAGAGCCTTAATAACAATAGGTTCCGGATATTTATTAGGAGCCTGATTCTTAGCTAAAAAACCGACGTTAGTAGTGAAGGTGATAGTGTTCCCAACACTACGATAATGAGAATCATCCACCGATAGTGCATGAAGCTCACTGACTCTTCTGGCAGAAGAGAAAGCTAAGAGAAAAGCTGTCTTATAAGATAAGAATTTGAAATCTACTGTCCCAAGAGGTTCAAATGGCTTTTCCTTCAATTTAAGGAGAACCCAAGCTAAATTCCACTTAGGAATTAATCTAAGAGTTCTGGGTCTATTTATCGAAAAGTTTCTAACCAATTTCGATAAAGAGACATTAGATCCAATTTGTAAACTATCATGATGTGCATAGGTATCAGATAACATAGATCTATAACCCTTTATAGTAACCGGTTGCAGTTTGATTTCGTCAAACAAGTATACTAGAAAGTTAGCAATGTCTGGTACAGAGGGATCAAATATATCAACAGAATGATCCCTACACCAACGACGGAAAACCTTCCACTTAGCCGCATAGTTTAGCGAAGAGGAGGTCCTCCTACAGTTAGAAATCGCGTCCACTGCTCGTCCTGTAAAGTGCTTGCCATGCAAGAAGGACCGCACAACGGAAAAACGTGAAGGTTGAGACCTTGCGGGTTGTGATGCAGTTGGCGCGATTTCCCCTGCCAAAGAAGATCCTCTCGTGGAGGGAGCTTCCGCGGTAGGTCCCACAACAGACACCTGAGTAGATTTATCCACGGTCTCTGTGGCGACAGAGATGCTACCAACAGAATCTTGCATTGAGATTGTTTTATCTTTAGCAATACTTGTTGAATTAACGGCGCTGGAGGATACGCATATCCTATCATTCCGTCCCAAGGGATCGATAGAGCGTCTACAGCAAATGCTCTTGGATCCGGACACGGGGACACATACGTCAGCAACTGATTGTTGAGATGTGTCGCAAATAAGTCTATCATTGGCCGTTCCCATTGGTAGCAAATCTGATTGAATACTTGTTTGTTGAGAGTCCACTCCGACGGCAACAAGCGACCCTTTCGAGAAAGGGAGTCTGCTAGCACATTCAGACGACCCGGTATGTGACGGACCGAAAGAAGAACGTGATGTTCCAACGCAAACAGAAGGATTCTTTCCGTTAGATTGAACAACGGAACTGAATGAGTGCCTCCCTGATTCCGTATATACGCCACTACTGTCGTATTGTCGGATAGGATTTGGACATGAGCATCGTGAATAATGTCCATCCAGTGACGTAACGCAAGCCAAATTGACATCATTTCCTTGATGTTTATGTGCTTGCACAGGAATTGCGGATCCCAAAGACCCTGGCATCTCGAATCCGTTGGGATTAATGATGCACCCCAACCTGTTTGACTGGCATCCGTCATAATGGTAAAACTCGGATCCGGCAACTGCAGCGGAACTCCTTGAGTTAACCACTGAATGTTTGCCCAAGTCTGAATCTCTTGTTTCACTTGATCTGACAAGAGAACGTCTACATCGAGCGAATGAATTTTCACACTCCAATTCTGAGTCAAGAAAATTTGAAGAGGCCGTGTGCGTAGCCGTCCCATCGGAATGAGATCCGCAGCGGCTCCGCACAGACCTATCAGTCTCATAAATTCTCTCGCTGTGACTTTGTCTGTATTTAGACAATAGCGAGCGTAACAACTGACTAATTTCGCTCTGGTTAACGGCAGACGAACGAGATTGTTGTGCGTCTCGAAGCTCATTCCCAGATGAGTGAATGACTTGGACGGCACCAGATCCGACTTCTCCTCGTTTACTATGAAACCGAGACGTCGGAGCAATAGAAGAAGATTCTGAACATCGTTCTGAAGCGTTAACTCGTTGCCGTACCTCTGAAGAATGTCGTCCAGGTAGGCCGACGTTACCGCAGACGAATGAGCTCGGAAGTAAATCATTACCGAGTTCATTACTCGAGTGAAAGCCCAGGGTGCTAGATTCAATCCGAAGCACATGGCCCGGAACTGATACACCACTCCTAGGACTGCGAAGCGTAGATACTTTCGGAATGTCGGATGTACCATGACGTGAAAGTACGCATCTTTGAGATCTATGCTCGTTGCATAATCGTTCACCCGAATACTCGCTCTGACCGATCGAATCGTCTCCATATAAAACTTCGGAGCGATGATCAGCTTGTTTATCCAGCTCAAATCTATGACTGGACGGAACGAGCCGTCTGGTTTCGGAACCAGAAACAGATGGCTGTAGAATCCCAGCGATTCCTGGTTTTCTACGACCTCTACCGCGTTCTTCATTAAAAGAGACTGCACCTCTGATAGCAGAGCGTCTCTTTTCTGAGGGTTTGACGGAAGATGAGTCCACTTTGGACTTCGAGTTAATGGAGGCTTTCGTTTGAAGGATATCTTTAGACCTTCCGAAGTCACTCCTCTCACCCAAGGGTCGTCCGTAATCGACGCCCACTCTTGAGAAAAACTCGACAACCTTCCGCCAACCGGAACGCGATAGAGGTTTGAGCCATCACCTCCTGGATCTGCGAGGCCTGCGGTAGGAGAAACCACGTCTTCCACGACCCGCACCTCGCCTCGTCGACCTCGGGGCGTCCGACCGATTGTCCCGGCCTGAAGGACGTCCCGAACGAGAGTCGCTATCCTGACGGTCTCTCGAATAAGAGCTAGAGGACGCACCGGAACCTCTATAGGAACCTCTCTTGGGCGGATAAGACCCAGAAGTGCCCGCCTTATTCGTGTCTGCTGAATCCGACCTTTTAGGAGCGGATCTAAACAACAGAGAATCACTAGCTTTCTTTTTAATATTATCATAAATAGCGGAAAGCTTGCCGTCAAAGAGAAGATCTCCTGAGACCGAAGCGACTCTAAGAGAGTTCTTCACCTTAGAATCCACAAGTGTGGATGTAGACAGGGCTGCGTCACGTCTAACCAACTCCAGATTAGCCACTGAAAGGGCGGAGTTACACGTGGAATAAGCTACTGCCCTTGAAAGAAGTCTTAAGGAGGATTGTATATCCTGAAACTCTTCCCCTTGAAGACGCAGTGATAACGCCTTCGTAAGGTGATCTGCGTAAGATAAGGCATCTAAATTGGCTCTGTTAGACGCAATAGCTGTTTCCAACACTGCGGTTGGAATAGAAGCTGACGACGGTAATGATAGCTCTAAGTCTTCTGCCTCGTCGTCCATACGCAGAGGAACTCTCGGTATACCCTGACCTGCCGTGTCGAATTTATTCCTTGCATTAATGAAAGGCAGGTTGAGAGTATTTGCGGACAAGAAGCCTGCTTTCCCTGTCCTGGAAGCAAGTTTAAAAATAGCGTCGTTCAATAATTCAAATGTTCTTGCAACATTATTGGACTGCGACGGAAACTCGGGAGCGATGTCCCTGAACCGCTCGAAAAAATCAGAGTCCAATGACGCTATAATTCTCCTGTCCGGAAGCGCAGCAGTCTGGCCCGACGGAACAACTTGAGGAAGAAAGTGCCGGATGAAGTCTACGGCAGCTTTGTGTTGTTCCGAAAGGGATAGCTCCAATTCATCCGTATCCCTTTCACCATCCGGTCGGACCTCCCGATGTTCCCGGTCGTCCGCCCCCGATGCTTCGGCGGAGCGTACCGACCCAGCGCCGTCGGATAATTCTCGATCCGACACCGTCTCTGTCGGCTGCTGGGATGCTGCGATAAGCTGTGCTATCTGCACTAGAATGTCCGACGTCGAGACCTGCGGAGGAGCGGTCTTTCGCTGCTTTGCCGAGGGCAGCTCCGCATCGGATGGCTCCCGCATACTTTTCCTATGCGAACGTCCGGAGTCCATCGGTCTCGAGTCCCTGGCTGCCGGATGGTGTGACCTGGTCGCCGAATAATCCTTCCTCGGCGAAGCTGGCAAGATATCGGAGGTCACGCAGCCAAGGTGCGGTCGTGTGCGCCAGCGAGAAGAGGAAGCCTTAACAGTCTCTGCGGACTGCTTATACAACGGAGCGTCCCGAGCGACGGACGTATGCTCCGCTAAAGACACATTTTGTACCACAACATCTGGTCCCAGATGTTGTTGTACGAGAGAGGGGCCTCTCTCGCTCGCGGCCCGGCTGGACCTGGACGAGCTAGGAACCGGACTAAAAGGCTTCCTCCGTTCTCGTTCACTATCCGCCGTCACTGGGTGTGCATCTATTATTTTTATAGTGCTCGCATCACCCAAAATTTCCTCTTGGACCGCATCGGACGAACCCGGCTGCCGAACCATTCGGTGAATGGACGCTACACCGGGCGAGCTAGCGGACGACATTTGTCTAATCTCCATGAGCACTTTTGCCGCTAGCTCTGTATTTAATTGTGACGACGGACGCACACTTGAAGAAGATAACATGGAAACATCACCCTGTTCTGGTTCCTCTGAAATAGAAACTGAGAGAGTAGAGTGACCTTGTGGAGAAAGAGCCGGCATCGCTCTTTCTCCAGAAACAACATATCGTGACACACGTTTCCAATGTTTCTCATCCCAATGTTCACATACAGGACAGGGATTAATGCGAGAACACTGACTACAATTTATGCAATAATCATGAAAGTCAGAGGAAGATTTCTTCCTATTACAATTTGAACAAGTTCCTTTCATTGTGAAGGAACAACAATAAGTCCTAGTTACTCGCAAAAACCCCTGACACAAAGATACATAATAACATGATCCATTAATAAATGAAAAAACAATTGCAAAACAAAATAATTTTGAAAAAATATTTTTTCAGAGAAGCCCAAGTTGCTGAAAAGTAACGTTGAGCCCCGATGGATCCGATGGCAAAGTGTGGTCAAAAATTTTAAAATTATATAAAATAATTAATGAGACACTTTCGGATAATATAAATGTATCTTATAATGAGATAAACTACCTCAAAGGCAAACAGCCCCCCTCAAAAAAGGCTGTTGCCAATGAAAACAAACAGTGTAAACACAGAAGAAAACATGGCTCCAGGCACTGAAAAAACTGGCCCGGAATCAGTCCTCAATTACACTCCATCTGATGCAAAACAGAGACTCCCAGGGGAGAATCTGCAGAACATCAGATGGAAGATGCAGAACACAAACGTTATACACCCATGGGTGAAAACGTAACTATGGGGAAAATAACAGAAAACATTCTGTAACCAAGCAACTCTCCCAGGGAAATTTTAGAAATGAAACTTCTCAAAAATATGCCAAAAGCATGGGAGAATTGCAAGGGGGGACTTTAGAAGGTTAGGGGAGAGGAAACACTGAATAAGCAGTGCAACAATTAGCAAGAATGACAACAAGAGGCGTTTGCCTCGAAAATAGGCAACTTAACATAATTTTAACAAAAAATTTTAAGTACAGCCCTGATTATTTTTTGCCACTTCTTTTTTCCTCTCCTCCTTCTATCCTCCTTAGAATCACATTTTCTCCAAGAATTACGTGTCTGGCATCCTTTAAACTGAGATTTACAAGCACAAAGATCAGTGAGATGTTGACTGATGAAGGGCCAAACAGAGAATGATATTTGGCGCCAATTTCGGGACGACTGCGTCACTGCGCATGCGCAGTAGAGTCGTACTATGGAGGTCCTTTAGGACATGATTTCTTTTTGTTTTGGATGCAAATTTTGGGGATTGGGGGGCAAAATTTGTGTTTGGCCCTGGTTTTTGTGGAGTTAGCACCAGCTAAGTCTGGGTCATTGGTACAGTATAAAAATATAGAAATTTTAGGCATGGCCAAAGTTTTTTCCCCTCCCATAACAAAGGCAAATAATGCCCGACAAACTTCTCTTGAACAAACTTGATTCTACACCTCAAAAGGAAGCTGCATACCAACTATCAAGTCTCTGCTACTGCTGGTTCATGAGAAGAAGATTTTCAAAGATTTTGGTGCTCCTTGGGGGCATGGCCCCACCCAGGAGGAGGGGCAACTTCATTTGAACAAATCTGAATTGACATTAGGTAATAAACATTTACCCAACATTTGAAAAATATTGGGCCAGTGGTTTCTTCGGAGAAGTTGGTTTTGTAAAGTTTACGCCGGACGACGACGGATGGATGACGGACGGAAAGCGATTAGTAAAGCTCCCCTTGAGCTTTTGCTCAGGTGAGCTAAAAAGCCTCCCTCCTTAATCATAAAATTGAGGGAAAATTGCCTGAGAAACAAGTTTTTTTTTTCAATGGGCCTTACATGTACCATACTGTGATAACAAAAGTGGAGAGAGAATTTGGATTGGATTATGATGATGTTGTAAACCCGGTGAAATTATCTTTCCGTATACAGTGGAACTCTGTTAATTGAATAGCCACTTTGCCACTGAAAATTATTCAATTAACAGGAGTATTCAATTAAGAGGGATTGTGTCACTTTCCTGTATTCTTGAGATAAACGTGGCATTTATTCTATTATATCTTCTTCAACAGAGCTCCATGAGCTCTGTCAAACAAGATATAATAGATTTATTTATTTACTTATTGGTGTTTAAGGTCACATACTTATGCACATTGGCTAATCGCGCCCATATATAATAGATTAAATGCCTCTATTGGATTAAATAGATTAAATGCCTCTATTGGATGATGAACTGAGGCCAAATAGGTCTCTAATCAAAGGAAAACTGGTGAGAGTCAGGATAATTTTTCAACAAGTTACAAAATTTTTTATTCAATTAACAGGAGTTTACACTGTAACCTATATTCATTTAACAGGTCAAATTTGTACTAGAAGGTAAGGTAAATGGTTTTGTGTTGGGAAATTATATTAAATTAACAGGGATATGCAATTAAGAGATATCCAATTAAGTGGGCTCCACTCTATCTCCCTACAGCACTGCAAAATTTCAACGGTCAGAAAGAAAAGTGAGAACATGTAAATCTGAAAAGCTATTATTTTTTTTTCATGGTTCTGTCTTGATTTTGACTATTTTATTTATGAAATTTCAAGCTTCCGATGAAAAAGTGTGCCATGATCCGATCGTGATCTCATTGAGAAAAATACCACTTTTGTTATCACAGCTTGGTTTTTACGTGGAAACCAAAACCAAAAAGAGATTAAAAAAGGAACATTTTCGATTTTGCCTCACTTATGACTATTCACATTTAGCACGCCATAGATTTTGTAGAATCAATGAAATGTCAGCTACAATGTGTACTAGCATATATCAATATTTTTTAAGAAGTGACGATAGAAATGCCAAATGCCAATTATATACAATAAGTCAGTTGTCGCCCAGTGCAGACATACCTCCAATCTACGATGCCACATACAAAATCATCACACCGGAGAGAACAAAACTCTTCTTGAAATAGAACGGACTGTGACCAAGCCAGAAAATAAGCAGATTGTCATCTTCAAAATGAGGTCCCCAGAGGGTGAATTTAGTGATGCTACCCTGCATAGCAGGGTAGCATCACTAAATTTACCCTCTGTGAACCTCAATCTGAATCAGGGTCACAAAACTAAACAGAAAGGGGTACCCAGAGGATAAATTGGCCCACTGTATGGGATAGCATCATCAAATTCACCCTCTGGGGACCTCATTCTGCCAATGTCAGAATGCTTATTTTGAGGCCTGACTGTGACACCTGTCAAAGAAAAAGGCAAGTATCAATTCGCTTAATGCTACGGTAATGTTGAGAATCCCGGGACGGCAGGGAAAGGGTTAAATTAATATGAATAAAAAGTTTGCTGCACATGTCATACAAAGCGTCAATTGAAAATTTGAAAGGAATGAAAACTGAAAATCCAAAATATGCTTATACGTGCAAAATGCACGTGGCTGTGTTCTATTTTTTTCAAAGTAGTGGGAATTCCCAGAATTCAGTGAATTCTCTCTGATAATGATAACTCAATGCAAACCAAAAGGAAGAATGGACATGGAAATCAGGTCAGGTGACCATTTTGTAGCCTAATTTGCATAACCTCTACAGTGCTTTGTAAATCAATGATTCTGTGATTTGGAGTTACAGTTAAAACTGGAAGTCCTGTCACGAATAGTGCGCTTATCTAGGCTTAACTGCGCGTTGGAATTGCACGCAATTGCCATATCGAATGGCATCCAAAGCACGGCAGGTCCTCCTGGTTACTCATAGCAAACACATGCAATGTTTCTGCCAATGGACCTCCGGGTTACCCGGAGGTCCATTGGCTGAAACATTGCTTGTGCACAGGCCATATGTAAAGAATTTGATAGCTTTACTTGGGTTATAACGTGTACATTAACGCACATATCAGCTTGCTATTTGTGCGCATTTCATGACAGGACTTCTAGTTTTAACTGTAGCTCCTTTCTGGTACAAATTTAATGTCAACTTGTCATTGTCAAGTCAGCTTATGAAATGGGGTATCTGTCTTTCTAAAAGTAAAAGGCGTATTCTAAATTTCTCAACTTCTCCTTCATTCTGGGCAGCTGCTTTCTGAAATTCTGACCCTCATCCCTTATTTTCATGTCAGGCAATACTTCAAAGGCATGAATGGAAATGAAAAACGAATTTGACACGACAGTCGAATCACAAATTATCCATCTCAAATGAGTTGTGACTTTGCGACTAAATGTTTGAGCCCCACCCCAACACACATTCCCGACTCCTGTATCTATGTCCTTGGGGTTGAATGACTTTTTATGAAAGCATATGCAGATTGCAGATGTCATTTTTTGTTCAATGAATTACAAGAAACAATCATAATAGTTTTATGTTGTTTCAAGTTCACTTGTTCGTTATTTAACATGTTTTAGTACTATCCTCGCCAGTTTAATGCATAAGATATGGAAAATATGCATTATGTTACAAAAGCCAAAATGGAAAACCGATTTTCTTGGTCCAAAACCGAACCTAGCGAAACTTTCAAAACAGACCAGCTCCAGAAATAAGCAGACTGCTGTCATCTACAGAATGAGGTCCCTTGAGGATGAATTTGGTCGTGCTACCCTGCACAGCAGGGTAGGGCTGCATGGTATTTGATTTTTCAATACCGAGTACGGTATAAAATAAAATACCGTGGTATGACTAAATACCGTGATCGTCATCAGCTTTACATTTTCGGGACAGGGGAACTTCAATCACAGGCGTCTGGAAACCTGATCTAAAGAGATATATCACACATACTGTGTGATGTCATTTCGAGAAAAAAATTAAAACAGAGGTATCAAATGATGCATTCTGGTGGCTTTCGGGATGAAAATCTTATTGTTTTCTTCAATAGAAAAAGTCAATTTTTTTAACCCTTTACCCAACATAATGGACAAAACTGGCCAGCGCTATACACGAAAATCGCCATTATTTTTTTTATATTTTCATTTTTTGCTTCCAAAACATAGGTTATGACCCCTCATTGGAACGAGCACGTTTTCTCTTGTAGAAACGAGGCATCTTAGTTGACCATGCACAACTCACCAAAACAGAGAGAAAACTGAGAGGCAGGTATCAAAACTGGCTCATCTCAAGCTTCACATGACTACACTGTAACATTTTAGCCAGCATCAACTTGAACATAAATAATGTAGCAAATGTCTTGACACTGCTACATAGTAGGATGTGTTGGAAGCAAAGCTCTACTTATAACCTCAGTGTTAACCCTGTGCATGATAAATTTGTGATGTCAAATATTCTCCAATATCACTCAGACTGCTGGCCAGTCTGCCCCCTCTTCAACCACCCTTGTCTTCACCCCCACAAATTACCCCAACACTAACACCCTCCCTCTACCATGACCAACCCCAGTCTACCCTAATCACGGCTAATCCCACTTCACCTCTGTCACACCATGACCAACTCCCATCCCACTCTTCCCTCAGCCTGACCAAACCCCACCCCATCTTTTCCTCATCATGACCCAAACTTAATACCCCCCTTCCCCCTCCCCTCCCTCACACCCATTTATTCAGACTGTAGATGGTATTCACTCCCAACCATCTGACATATGAATTGTGAAGTATATCCTGTTCCATAATTCGACAGGGAAACAGATTTGAGCTGCATGAGCATTAATCTCCGGGTTTAACCCTCGTTCCGCTTGGGCCAAAGTCACCCCACTTTTGAGAGAAAATCATGTCATTCTGACAAAGACTCCTTGATTTCGTAAAGGGGGCAGGAAAACAAGAATCTCTCATCTCCAAACTATTCTTGAGTATATCTGAAGCAGAAAAACATGAACAAGCCTACCAGACATGCATCATCAGCACTGGAGCTAGACGAATTTTTCCCACGAGTTGATTTTGCTTCAAAATTTAAGACCTGTCATGTCACGAAACATTGGGTACTTCCAAAACAATGTAACATGCAAAGCCAAAGTAACTATTAGTTCTAGTGAACTTAAATCATCTAGTGTTAAATGCGTCATGACTCACCTTCTCTATCAAAATTTTCAAAAAGTGTGAGGGGAAAAAGCACAAAATACTTATTTTGGGACAAAGTCACCCCCTAGGGCCAAAGTCACCCCAATCTACGGTATATTAAATATATAAGATGGGGTATTTTGAAGTAGGGGTGATATATCTTTTTAGATCAAGTTTCCAGATGCCTGTGCTTCGATGAAGAACGAATGTTGTTTTTTCAACGAGCATTTTACAGACAATGTCTTTAACTTTTTTGCTGTTATGAATTTCTTCACTCCAACAAAAGTGTTAAAAAACGATTGTCGGTAAAATGCTTGTTACAAAAAAACTTCGGTCAAATTAACTTCGCTTGTAGCTTATAAAACACCAGTATGGCTTTTCTATTGTTGGTGGCAGAATGCTAATCAAGTTTTTACAGAATACATTGAGACAGGGTGTACTTGAATAAAAAAGCATTAAATTTATTGTTCTCTTAATTGTGCTACTGGCAATGGAACAGCATGTCCGATAATAAACATGCATTGAATTTGCGAAGTTATCAATTACCAATTTCACACCATTCGATAGAAGCTTATTTCAACGGATTAACGGGAGCGCATCAGTCTGAAGTATGTAATTTCTCATTCTTACTTTGATATTAGATGCAATTGGTTAGCCCCACATATATCTCATTTCGCATTTTCGTGGCACATATGGACTTTTTTATTCAATAATACCGTGAAAGTTGGTATACCGATTAAGTTGAAAATTGCTCGGTATTTACTCAGTATCGAAAAAAATACCGAGTTTTGGTAAAATGTTAAAAAATTTATAGTAATTTATATATTTTTTATACTTACCAATGACCCAGACTTAGCTTAGCTGGTGCTAACTCTAACAAAACCAGGGCCAAACACAAATTTTGCCCCCCAATCCCCAAAATTTGCATCCAAAACAAAAAGAAATCATGTCCTAAAGGACCTCCATACTACGCCTCTACTGCGCATGCGCAGTGACGCAGACGTCCCGAAATTGGCGCCAATTATCATTCTTACTGGCAGTGCCTGGTCAGCGCTATGTACTCAGCGGGGAGGCAAGAGTTCCCAACTCCAGGGAGGGCCATCCCCGTCTGGGTCATTGGTAAGTATAAAAAATATATAAATTACTATAAATTTTTTAACATTTTTATACTGTACCAATGACCCAGACTTAGCTGAATAGTAAACAGGCTGGAGGGCCTAGGACATAGAGGAAAATCCAATAAGCTCAACTATATAGTAAAGAGGTAACCCCTTAAGGAGAAAAGGAGTATTAGGCTTTACATGTATCTTTCTTATTTAATATTAAATTAGAAAGATACACTACCCTTAATAATTGAGCACAATAACATTCATGTTCTCTATTAACATCCAGTATATCCCTTATACTAATTATTTTTAAAGCAAGCCAATAAATAAAGTAGTCCAGAGAATTGAGACTCTTTATAGTCATTTAAAAGTGTCCGAGTATTGTATATTAAAGCCCGTTTGACACTTGACATATACAAATGCTTCACACCGAGCTACACTTTAAAAATAAGACATGAATGAATTTTAACATTAATATTACACTTTAAAACCATCCCGGAAGCGACTCAGAAATACTGACTTGGAGGAGGCATTCCCTTGCTTTTCACTATAAAGCAGGTGACCTAAGGGAACACCCCCCCCCCCCCCTCCCCTTGCCCTGGGTCAAATAGCCCAGAGCAAAGAGGGCAGCCGGACGGAGTCACTGCCGGAACAGAAAGCCTGCATAACTATAGTTGCAACTGTTTAGTGGACGACATTCTGAGCAACAGATAACGGACCTAAACAATGCAGGTCTCCAGAAATGGACTCAATATTTCTGAGATAAAAATTCGTAAATGTGGATGGCTGAGACCAATAAGCAGCCTTCATTAAATCTGTAATAGCAACACTATTAGCATAAGCCCAGGAAGTAGAAAGAGCTCTTACTTCATGAGCAGAAATCTTAAGCACAGACTGCTGAGAAGAAGATAAATTTTCATAAGCAGTACGGATAGTTAATTGAATCCATCTAGCAATAGAATGGACCGAAATGTCCTTTCTATTAGGCATCAAAGACAGAAAGAAACGTTTCCGTCCCTTTCTGATAAACTGAGATCTCTGTTTATAGATACGTAACGCTCTAACAGGACAGAGTAAAGGCCTACGCCCGTCTGAAGACGGAAGAGCCTTAATAACAATAGGTTCCGGATATTTATTAGGAGCCTGATTCTTAGCTAAAAAACCCACATTAGTAGTGAAGGTGATAGTGTTCCCAACACTACGATAGTGAGAATCATCCACCGACAGTGCATGAAGCTCACTGACTCTTCTAGCAGAAGAGAAAGCTAAGAGAAAAGCTGTCTTATAAGATAAGAATTTGAAATCTACTGTCCCAAGAGGTTCAAATGGCTTTTCCTTCAATTTAAGAAGAACCCAAGCTAAATTCCACTTAGGAATTAATCTAAGAGTTCTGGGTCTATTTATCGGAAAGTTTCTAACCAACTTAGATAAAGAGACATTAGATCCAATTTGTAAACTATCATGATGTGCATAGGTATCAGATAACATAGATCTATAACCCTTTATAGTAACAGGCTGCAGTTTGATTTCGTCAAACAAGTATACTAGAAAGTTTGCAATGTCTGGTATAGAGGGATCGAATATATCTACAGAATGATCCCTACACCAACGACGAAAAACCTTCCACTGAGCCGCATAGTTTAGCGAAGAGGAGGTCCTCCTACAGTTAGAAATCGCGTCCACTGCTCGTCCTGTAAAGTGTTTGCCATGCAAGAAGGACCGCACAACGGAAAAACGTGAAGGTTGAGACCTTGCGGGTTGTGATGGAGTTAGCGCGATTTCCCCTGCAAAAGAAGATCCTCTCGTGGAGAAAGCTTTCGCGGTAGGTCCCACAACAGACACCTGAGTAGATTTATCCACGGTCTCTGTGGCGACAGAGATGCTACCAACAGAATCTTGCATTGAGATTGTTTTATCTTTAGCAATACTTGTTGAATTAACGGCGCTGGAGGATACGCATATCCTATCATTCCGTCCCAAGGGATCGACAGAGCGTCTACTGCAAATGCTCTTGGATCCAGACACGGAGACACATACGTCTGCAACTGATTGTTGAGATGTGTCGCAAATAAGTCTATCATTGGCCGTTCCCATTGGTAGCAAATCTGATTGAATACTTGTTTGTTGAGAGTCCACTCCGACGGCAACAAGCGACCCTTTCGTGAAAGGGAGTCTGCTAGCACATTCAGACGACCCGGTATGTGACGGACTGAAAGAAGAACGTGATGTTCTAGCGCAAACAGAAGGATTCTTTCCGTTAGATTGAACAACGGAACTGAATGAGTGCCTCCCTGATTCCGTATATACGCCACTACTGTCGTATTGTCGGATAGGATTTGGACATGAGCATTGTGAATAATGTCCATCCAGTGACGTAACGCAAGCCAAATTGACATCATTTCCTTGATGTTTATGTGCTTGCACAGGAATTGCGGATCCCAAAGACCCTGGCATCTCGAATCCGTTGGGATTAATGATGCACCCCAACCTGTTTGACTGGCATCCGTCATAATGGTAAAACTCGGATCCGGCAACTGCAGCGGAACTCCCTGAGTTAACCACTGAATGTTTGCCTAAGTCTGAATCTCTTGTTTCACTTGATCTGACAAGAGAACGTCTACATCGAGCGAATGAATTTTCACACTCCAATTCTGAGTCAAGAAAATTTGAAGAGGACGTGTGCGTAACCGCCCCATCGGAATGAGATCCGCGGCGGCTCCGCACAGACCTATCAGTCTCATAAATTCTCTCGCCGTGACTTTGTCTGCGTGCAGACAATAGCGAGCGTAACAACTGACTAATTTCGCTCTGGTTAACGGCAGACGAACGAGATTGTTGTGCGTCTCGAAGCTCATTTCCAGATGAGTGAATGACTTGGACGGCACCAGATCCGACTTCTCCTCGTTTACTATAAAACCGAGACGTCGGAGCAATAGAAGATTCTGAACATCGTTCTGAAGCGTTAACTCGTTGCCGTACCTCTGAAGAATGTCGTCCAGGTAGGCCGACGTCACCGCAGACGAATGAGCTCGGAAATAGATCATTACCGAGTTCATTACCCGAGTGAAAGCCCAGGGTGCTAGATTCAATCCGAAGCACATTGCCCGGAATTGATACACCACTCCTAGGACTGCGAAGCGTAGATACTTTCGGAATGTCGGATGTACCATGACGTGAAAGTACGCATCTTTGAGATCTATGCTTGTTGCATAATCGTTCACCCGAATACTCGCTCTGACCGACCGAATCGTCTCCATATAAAACTTCGGAGCGACGATCAGCTTGTTTATCCAGCTCAAATCTATGACTGGACGGAACGAGCCGTCTGGTTTCGGAACCAGAAACAGATGGCTGTAGAATCCCGGAGATTCCTGGTTTTCTACGACCTCTACCGCGTTCTTCATTAAAAGAGACTGCACCTCTGATAACAGAGCGTCTCTTTTCTGCGGATTTGACGGAAGATGAGTCCACTTTGGACTTCGAGTTAATGGAGGCTTTCGTTTGAAGGATATCTTTAGACCTTCCGAAGTCACTCCTCTCACCCAAGGGTCGTCCGTAATCGACGCCCATTTTTGTGAAAAGCTCGACAACCTTCCGCCAACCGGTACGCGATAGAGGTTTAAGCCATCACCTCCTGGACCTGCGAGGCCTGCGGTAGGAGAAACCACGTCCTCCACGACCCGCACCTCGCCCCGTCGACCTCCGGGCGTCCGACCGATTGTCCCGGCCTGAAGGACGTCCCGAACGAGAGTCGCTACCCTGACGGTCTCTCGAATAAGACCAAGAGGACGCACCGGAACCTCTATAGGAACCTCTCTTGGGCGCATTAGACCCAGAAGTGCCTGTCTTATTCTTGTCTGCTGTATCCGACTTCTTAGAAGCAGATTTGAACAACAGAGAATCCTTAGCTTTCTTTGTAATTTTATCATAAATAGCAGAAAGCTTGCCGTCAAAGAGAAGTTCTCCTGAGACCGAAGCGACTCTAAGAGAGTTCTTCACCTTAGTATCCACTAGTGTGGATGTAGCTAGGGCTGCGTCACGTCTAACCAACTCCAGATTTGCCACTGAAAGGGCGGAGTTACACGTGGAATAAGCTACTGCCCTTGAAAGAAGTCTTAAAGAGGATTGTATATCCTGAAACTCTTTCCCTTGAAGGCGCAGTGATAACGCCTTAGTAAGGTGATCTGCGTAAGATAAGGCATCTAAATTGGCTCTGTTAGACGCAATAGCTGTTTCCAACACCGCGGCTGGAATAGAAGCCGACGACGGTAATGATAGCTCTAAGTCTTCCGCCTCGTCGTCCATACGCAGAGGAACTCTCGGGATACCCTGTCCTACCGTATCGAATTTATTCCTTGCATTAATGAAAGGCAGGTTGAGAGTATTAGCGGACAAGAAACCTGCTTTCCCCGTCTTGGAAGCAAGTTTAAATATAGCGTCGTTCAATAATTCAAATGTTCTTGCAACATTATTGGACTGCGACGGAAACTCGGGAGCGATGTCCCTGAACCGCTCAAAAAATTCAGAGTCCAATGACGCTATAATCCTCTTGTCCGGAACCGCAGCAGTCTGGCCCGACGGAACAACTTGAGGGAGAAAGTGCCGGATGAAGTCCACGGCAGCTTTATGTTGTTCCGAAAGGGATAGCTCCAAGTCATCCGTATCCCTTTCACCATCCGGTCGGACCTCATGATGTTCCCGGTCGTCCGCCCCCGATGCTTCGGCGGAGCGTACCGACCCAGCGCCGTCGGATAATTCTCGATCCGACACCGTTTCTGTCGGCTGCTGGGATGCTGCGATAAGCTGTGCTATCTGCACAAGAATGTCCGGCGTCGAGACCTGCGGAGGCGCAGTCTTTCGCTGCTTTGCTGAGGGCAGCTCCGCATCAGATGGCTCCCGCATACTTTTCCTATGCGAACATCCGGAGTCCATCGGTCTCGAATCCCTGGCTGCCGGATGGTGTGACCTGGTCGCCGAAGAATCCTTGATCGGCGAAGCTGGTAATATATCGGCGGTCACGCAGCCAAGGTGCGGTCGTGTGCGCTGGCGAGAAGAGGAAGCCTTAACAGTCTCCGCGGACTGCTTATACAACGGAGCGTCCCGAGCGACGGACGTATGCTCCGCTAAAGACACATTTTGTACCACAACATCTGGTCCCAGATGTTGTTGTATGAGAGAGGGGCCTCTCTCGCTTGCGGCCCGGCTGGACCTGGACGAGCTAGGAACCGGACTCAAAGGCTTCCTCCGTTCTCGCTTACTATCCGCCGTCACTGGGTGTGCATCTATTATGTTTATAGTGCTCGCATCACCCAAAATTTCCTCCTGGACCGCATCGGGCGAACCCGGCTGCCGAACCATTCGGTGAATGGACGCTACACCTGGCGAGCTAGCGGACGACATTTGTCTAATCTCCATGAGCACTTTTGCCGCTAGCTCTGAATTCATTTGTGACGACGGACGCACACTTGTAGAAGATAACATGGAAACATCACCCTGTTCTGGTTCCTCTGAAATAGAAACTGAGAGAGTAGAGTGACCTTGCGGAGAAAGAGCCGGCATAGCCCTTTCTCCAGAAACAACATATCGTGACACACGTTTCCAATGTTTCTCATCCCAATATTCACATATAGGACAGGGATTAATGCGAGAACACTGACTACAATTAATACAATGATCATGAAAGTCAGAGGAAGATTTCTTCCTATTACAATTTGAACAATGTCCCTTCATTGTGAAAGGACAACAACAAGTCCTAGTTACTCGCAAAAACCCCTGACACAAAGATACATAATAACATGATCCATTAATAAATGAAAAAACAATTGCAAATCAAAATAATTTTGAAAAAATATTTTTTCAGCGAAGCCCAAGTTGCTGAAAAGTAACGTTGAGCCCCGATGGATCCGATGGCAAAGTGTGGTCAAAAATTTTAAATTTATATTAAATAATTAATGAGACACTTACGGATAATATAAATGTATCTTATAGTGAGATAAACTACAGCAAAGGCAAACAGCCCCCCTCAAAAAAGGCTGTTGCCAATGTAAACAAACAGTGTAAAACACCAGAAAACATGACTCCAGGCACTGAAAAAACTGGCCCGGAATCAGTCATCAAATTACACTCTATCTGATGCAAAACAGAGACTCCCAGGGGAGAATCTGCAGAACATCAGATGGAAGATGCAGAACACAAACGTTATACACCCATGGGTGAAAACGTAACTATGGGGAAAATAACAGAAAACATTCTGTAACCAAGCAACTCTCCCAGGAAATTTTAGAAATGAACTTTCTCAAAAATATGCCAAAAGCATGGGAGAATTGCAAGGGGGGACTTTAGAAGGCTAGGGGAGAGGAAACACTGAATAAGCAGTGCAACATTTAGCAAGAATGACAACAAGAGGCCCATGCCTCGAAAATAGGCAACTTAACATAATTTCATCAAAAAATTTTAAGTACAGCCCTGATTATTTTTTGTCACTTCTTTTTCCTCTCCTCCTTCTATCCTCCTTAGAATCACATTTTCTCCAAAAATTACGTGTCTGGCATCCTTTAAACTGAGATTTACAAGCACAAAGATCAGTGAGATGTTGACTGATGAAGGGCCAAACAGAGAATGATAATTGGCGCCAATTTCGGGACGTCTGCGTCACTGCGCATGCGCAGTAGAGGCGTAGTATGGAGGTCCTTTAGGACATGATTTCTTTTTGTTTTGGATGCAAATTTTGGGGATTGGGGGGCAAAATTTGTGTTTGGCCCTGGTTTTGTTAGAGTTAGCACCAGCTAAGTCTGGGTCATTGGTACAGTATAAAAATACCGAATTTCTGTGCAGCCCTACAGCAGGGTAGCATCACTAAATTTACCCTCTGTGAACCTCAATCTGAATCAAGGTCTCAGGCCTAAAAAGAGAGGTACCCAGAGGATAAATCTGCCCAACGTATTGGATAGCAAAATCACCCTCTGGGGACCTCATTCTGCAAATGACAAATTGCTTATTTCCATGTAATGAAAAACTAACATTTCACTTACTATATGCTGCATTCCTTCTGAATCACATGAAATCATTGATGATTTTGTCTGTGGTGCATTACTTGTAGAGGGCACTGCAACAGCTCTGATTTCAGACAATAGTGCACTTCCCGTACTAGTGGATGAAGTTGAAGTTGTCTGTAGTGCATTACTTGTAGAGGGCACAGCAACAGCTCTGATTTCAGACAATAACGCATTACTCATACTAGCTGATGGAGCTGAAGCTGTTTGTAGCACATTACTCATGAAGCTGGTAGATGGTGTTGAAGTTGTTTGTAGCACATTACTTATTGAGCTAGAAGATGGAGTTGAAGTTGTCTGTAGTACATGACTTGTAGAGGGCACAGCAAAAGCAGCTCTGATATCAGACAATGAAACATTACTCATACAAGTGGGTGGAATTGAAGTTGTTTGTAGTGCATTACATGTAGAGGGCACAGCAATAGATCTGATTTCAGACAATGAAGTGTTACTTGCACTAGTGGAATGAGTTGAAGATGTCCTTACAATTTGATAAATTTGCTTGTAGAAGTTGATATTGCTTTTCTTTTCTTTGGTGAGATCCTTCTTCTGCATCTCTGTTGAAGTATTTGAAATTTGTATTCTGCCTGGAACAGGACAGTGTTTAGGAACTTTCAACTTACTCTGCGAATCTTGAGACATAACAACTGACTGCTGTGTTGAAGGTGCAGTTGATGAAGTGTTTTGTATTTGTACTTTTGACTGGGAAGAAGAATTGGAAGTAGTAACAACATGGGGATGCACACCTTCTTCTGTTTTGCATGATTTTGTTTTTCTGGCACAAATAACAGGAAATGAAGCTATCAATTTTTTGTTCCCTGAATTTTGTTGAATGGATTTTACACCAGTCTCATTGGAATTACTGGCATGTAAAAATGACTGAACTGTGTTAGTGCCTTTGTCAGAGTCTACAGAGTTGCCTACATTTACATTTTGTGCTATAACCGTATTGGGACATTGTCTTGATGCTTCTGATTGAACCACTGTGTTTGGGGACTGCACAGGCTGTTCTTGCATTGCATGTGCAGTTGTTCTTCTGATCTGGGCAATTTTGTTCATCTTCGAATAATACATGTACCTGGCCATAAGACTGGAATCGATTAAGTGTTTCCCTTCACCTTGCACAGCTTTAGGATCACTATTTACAGTAGCAGAAGGTATTATATCTTTGCCAAGGGATTTAATTATATTTGATTTCCGATTTTTCAGATAATCAGAGAATAAAGGAGAAAACATTTTATCATTTCCTTTAATGTTTTTCTTCTGAGATAGAGAATCAGCTGGAACTTCACCGATTTGCGTACTGTCTTCCTTGGATGATTGTGTTTGATTTTGTAACTTCCGGTTAAGATAAGGCTGCTTTTGCTGCTGCTGTGAACTGTTTGCGGTGATTTTCTGTGATGATTCAATAGAATGTGTAGAAGTGCTGCTGGAAACAGATGTACTTGTAATTGCATTGGTTTCAGGAATTAGTTTTTTATTTTCCAGTCTAGTTTGTTTATTATCAATCTGAGGTGTATGCAGCCTTCCTGAATTATTAATATTTGTGTTTTTTGCACAAACTGTCGAAGGTGTACATACACTTGAACTCTCCAGTGAGAGTTCAAGTGGATGTACACCTTCCACAGTTTGCGTGGAGTTGAATTTATTTTTTATATATCCCTTTGGGAGGGGGTTAGTTCTATCACTAGTGCCTTGTGATTTTGCAGCATCTGATGATAAAGAAAAGCATGACTTTACAGGACTTGCACTGGATGAACTAACAACTTGTTTTTCTGATAGGTCTTTATCTGGAGTACATACACTGGATGAACTAACAACTTGTTTAACTGATAGGTATTTATCTGGAGTAGTTGAAAACACTGGAGAATTTTGATTATTCTTAAAATATTGATTTGTGAATACAGTCTGAATACTGTTCAACATTCTTGATAATTTACATTCACGAGGGTTATCACATAAATCTCTCCTTGAAGCAAGAGAACTATCTTTTGTGTGTTCATCTTCTCCATCTTTGTTATTTTTAGGGATAATGTTCATTGTCCGACTTTTATTTCCAAAATCTTTAGACAGAGTACATGTAGTTGTGACATCAGGTAACAGTGATTCACTCCCACTCGAAGACGATGACTTGTGCAAAAAATTGTTTTCATTATTCCTCAATCGACTACATTCCTTAGTTGCTAACTGACTTTTATTCACAGACGTGAACGTGGAAACATTACAACTTTTCTCAGGTTCGAGAGATTGAGAGCTGCCTGCTTTAGCATTATAATTTAACAAGTCAGATGTTAAGGGTTCATTTCTCTGTGTCTGATGTACCCCAATACAGTTTGGATTTTGCACTGAATTGGAAATATTACATGGCTCAGAATTAGAAATATTACATTTCATTTTGAGATTATTAGAATAACTTGTTGACCACTGTGTTCTGTAGTCAAATTTCTGACTCTCTATATCACAGTTATTATTTTGCTGTGGAAGACTAGAGACTATATCATTATCAGGTTCTGTCTTCACATTATCGCCAGAAAGTGTTGTATGGTGGCCTATTTTGGTTGGCAGACTTGCATTCAACTCATTTGAACTGAATGAACTTTCTTCACCACTAGAATACATTTCAGGTGATGACGCGGACCGATCAGTGCCACTTGAGTTGTCTGCCCATTGTCGAGAAAGAGATAAAATTGGCCCATCATTATGCAAAGAGGAAGTGGTAAAAGAAAAGTCATCATCATCACTGCTGACATGTATTATTTGAACTGTACTCTCTCCAATTATTTCCACTTCATCATCACAATAAGCAGCATCTGAAACACATAAATAATATGAAGGCCTATACTTATCATTACACCTGTAAATAAGCACTCTCATTTGCAGCATGAGGTCCCCAGAGGGTGAATTTGCTGATACTATCCCATACAGTGGGTAGTGTTGAAACGATTAGTCGACTAGTCATCATTGATGCCGATATTGCCTGATGACGACTCTTGATTTCCACGTTAACTAGTCAGAATATGTAGTATTTCCTATAAAATATTACAATGTAATCAAATTCCAATTTAAGGTCTACTGAGGAAGAGTTAACCCTTTACCTTATGAATCGCCCGCATCCGCCTGCGTAATATGCAAATTCAGCAGCTGAAAAAATATTATTTTTCAAAAAATTTCAACAAAACCATATCATGTGACCCCTCGTTGGAACGAGCTTGTTGAGCTCATTCCAACGAGGGGTCACATGATATGGTTTTGTTGACATTTTTTTAAAAATTTGAAAAAATGATATTTTAAATAATAAATTTTGATATCGTCTGCATTGGGTAAAGGGTTAAAAGGATTGTCAGTTGATCTGTTCAGACACTGAAATCAACAACACTGAGGCACCACGAAGCAGATTTTCTGTTTTTCAGACCATTTTTGTAAAATTGCATATAGGTGGATGTTTTTTTTTATTTTATATTTGAAATTATTTCTTTGCCATCAAAAGTTCATGTTCTTGGTTTGTTTTACGTTTTAGGCCTCATAGTCTACAGAATAGCATGGGCGGAGGTGTATTTCATCCCTTGAGTGCAAGAAGGCTTTGCAGTGCTAAAGCATTGCAAAGCCTTGTTGCTCTTAACCCTTTACCCAACGTAACGGCCAAAACCGGCCAGCGCTATTCTCAAAAATCGTCAATTAATTTTCTTTATTTTTTAAATTTTTGTCTCAAAAACATAGGTTGTGACCCCTCATTGGAACGAGCTCGTGGAGCTCGTTCCAATGAGGGGTCATAACCTATGTTTTTGAGACAAAAAATTAAAAAAATTAGTTGTTCAATAATTTTTTTTGCAAGTGTCGTCTGCTTTTCGTGTTAGGTAAAGGGTTAAGGGACAAGACAAATTTATCAATTTTATAAACTTGCAGGGTTTCCGCTTTTCCGGCACAGTGGCCATCAACCGGCCGCATTCCCTCACCAGGGAACCTTCCAAATATTAATCAAGATGGTAAAATTCACCCTGATCTGCCCGATCCCTGAGAAATAATTGATTCACAGATTGGTGAAGTGCCATTTCTAAATGTCTTTTGAAGATTTACGTACACAAATGTCATAGATTCATTTGGATTCTCGCAAAAATGGTTGCGTGAATCCATACCTGCTATGAGTGTCCCAGGATCTTGTCATGATAGAATCCCTGTTGTGCACTGATAACACATGTCAACCCTTTACCCAACACATATATATAACACTTAATTAAAAGTCCTTTCTGTTCAGGCCAAATGGTTGTAGTGTTTTAAGTGTGAATATCCCAATGGACTTCACTCAATCGGCGGTGGTCCGTATTTGTAGAAGATTCCGGGTCGGAGTGTAGTACTTGTATACTACAGTAGAAAATGTCGGAAAAAGAATGATTGGGGCCATTGAAGTGAATGGCAATGGGTGTGTCCCGTATATGTCTAATGTCCGCCATATGTTCTCGGATGCGGATACTGGAGTTCGTTTTGTTTCACCAACATATTGTTTACCACATTGGTTGCAGTGTATTAAGTATATGCAATTCCTGGTTCGGGCGGCTACTAATTGGCCGGTAACCGTGTTAAGGTCAGTGTGGACCTGTTCCAATGTGATTTGTAATATTTGGCCGCTGGCCTGGATGAGGGTATCTTGTAATCTCGTTTTGGTAATGTCATTGCGGGTGGTTCGAGAACTAGGTATTGTGGGTCAAAGTCCAGTGGGTGAGAGGTTGGAGGACGCACATTTATCTAGGAAAAGGCTTGATGTTCGAGTTTCAATTGTTTGATGCATAAGTTTCTGATAGTTCTGTATATTGCCTTATTTTTCTCACTATTGAAGGTGACCGGAGCCGTGACTGCGTGCGGAGCCGTACGTGGTCTCCTGGCATTCGGCTCGTCTCTGTCCGACATTCTAACTGTAGTGTTACTGATGCTAGAGCTTAAGCTCAAGGTGCTAATTGAACTAGATACTGTGGCCGTAGATAGACAAGCCATGACTATTGCAACAAGTCTTAATATATATAGCAAATAAAACAACTCAATAGAGTTCAAGGGGACCTATGTATAGAAATCCCGTGAATGAGTCTGATAGGTACGCCTAACCGGTTTCGTTCTGATTGGAGAACTCGTCAGAGGCAAAGGTAACTACTTGTGGCTCAGCCTTATATACTATCTCGGCTCAGTGTGGCGGATGCAGAGTGATGACGTGTTTGACAAATGCTAGGGGTGTTTGTATTGGCATTTACTGATTTTGGTGAGAGGTACATCCAAAGTCGATGTATCGAATGACGTCATCCCATTGTTTCAATTGTTGAGTGGGTAACAATAGTGGGAATAACACTCTGGAATAGATCAAACAACCGATGATTTGAATTTTCCAGGTAGTGACAGAAAAATGTGATGTTAAGGCTCAAGTAGTCGGAGCAGAAGTAGCTGTGAATAGAGGGATAGGTACAGACAAAAAGGAAAGGAGCGATTCAGTATGTTGGGATACGGACATCAGCATTTGTGACAGGAAACTGAGGATGTGAGGTGGAGATAAAATAAAATAAACAAATATACTGACTGTGTTGTTTGGTGTTATCATTTAATTATTCCTTTAGCCTCCGGATTAATAATGTAATTCTCGAACTGTGCGGTTCTGTGGTATCAGCTAATACCACAGAACCGCTCTGTGAAACCCGGCTTGCACCGGAAACTAATAAGGCAGTCATCCTCAACAGAATCCTATCTCCAACATTGTTCGAGAATTACATTATTAATCCGGACTTTGGCAGCCCACACCCTCGGATCTACAGCCATGTGGGGAACACGCCATCTGACACCAACATCAAAGACCTGTACAACACTGCAAAAGTCCTTGAATATGCAGAAGCCACACTTCACTACCAAACCTTCACTGACAAGATTGCTCTGCGTGTCATGAACTTAACTCCTTATAACTGAAGCTAAAGGAATAATTAAATGATAACACCAAACAACACAGTCAGTATATTTGTTTATTTTATTTTATCTCCACCTCACATCCTCAGTTTCCTGTCACAAATGCTGATGTCCATATCCCAACATACTGAATCGCTCCTTTCCTTTTTGTCTGTACCTATCCCTCTATTCACAGCTACTTCTGCTCCGACTACTTGAGCCTTAACATTACACTTCTCTGTCACTACCTGGAAAATTCAAATCATCGGTTGTTTAGATCTATTCCAGAGTGTTATTCCCACTATTGCTACCACCCTTTACCCTACATTTGGGTTTTTCCACTCAACAATTGAAACAATGGGATGACGTCATTCGATACATCGAATTTGGAGGTACCTCTCACCAAAATTAGTAAATGCCAATACAAACACCCCTAGCATTTGTCAAACACATCATCACTCTGCATCCGCCACACTGAGCCGAGATAGTATATAAGGCTGAGCAACAAGTAGTTACCTTTGCCTCTGACGAGTTTTCCAATCAGAACGAAACCGGTTAGGCGTATCTATGAGACTCATTCACAGGATTTCTATGCACAGGTCCCCTTGAACTCTATTGAGTTGTTTTATTTGCTTTACCCAACACAGCTTTTTAATTTTTAAATTATAAACTGAATTTGATAATTGTTTGAAAAATAAACAATATTTACAAATAAAACCTTACAAATATGGATCTCATTGGAACCGGCTGAATGAGCCGGTTCCAATGACAGCCATTTTGTACAATTTTATTGACAAAGTGTCAGGATATTTCAGGTCATGTTAACCTTGTATTGGTTAATTTGCTGCTGCTATGTTAGGTAAAAGGTTAAATTGACTCAATTCCTTTCATGCAAATCCTAGCAGAGGCGCAGTGAGAATCTACATGGATTCTCGCTAGTTTTGTTTGTGCAAATCTTTGCATGAATCTGTTCTCGGGTTCTCATTGAAATATAAGCCCTGACATGAGACACAGAAGGTAAAACCCCTCATACAAATATACTGGTCCTCTGAATACCAGACATAAAAAAAAATTCATAAACTTAGTTGTTTAAGAAGAAAAATAATGTTGTCTCAAATAATATTAATTGGAAAATTAAATTGTTTTGTCTACACAAACAAATGTCATGAAATAGATAAGTCTTAGCTGTTTCCATGAATCAGGCTTTTCTTTGCTCTACTTAACAGAGGACAGAGACGTTGACAAATACATATTTATTTATTTATTTAATGGCGTTTAACCCTTTACCCAACGAATCGCCCGCATCCGCCTGCATAATATGCAAATTCAGCAGCTGAAAAAATATAATTTTTCGAAACATTTCAACAAAACCATATCGTGTGACCCCTCTTTGGAACAAGCTCGTCAAGCTTGTTCCAGAGAGGGGTCACATGATATGGTTTTGTTGAAATTTTAAAAAAAAATTAAATGAAAGTGTCAATGACACTGTAGCTTAACTTGTGTGTTGTGTTTGATGAAAAGGATAATGTTCAATGTTTATGAAAGGATTATGAAATAAGACAAGAATTGTGATAATTGGGAATATGTTCATTTCTGTTCCCTGTATGCTATGTTTATGACAAAAATAATATGAGGTGTACACTGTACTAAAGATCTGAGGGGTGGGTTAATATGACCTCACAGTTAATATATGTGGACCTCACAGTTAACATATATCAACAAAAGTTACCAAGTTACAGTGAAATTATTCCAAAATGAGTCATTCTATCAAGTTACATTAAAATCCCTTCATAAATATGGCCTGTAGACTGTGCTAAAGGTTTTCGTGCTAAAGGTTTTCGGGCTTCGCGCCCCTGTAGCCGTCAGTTTCCCAATTGCGTCCAAAGGGGACGTTCTCATCTAGACATTATATGAAGTCAACCTACCAGGTTACAATGAAATCCCTTAATAAATATGACCTGTAGACTGTGCTAAAGGTTTTTGGGCTCTGGCAGCCATCATGGTTGAATGATCGCAACCAAAAGGGGACATTCTCATCTGATCTGGGCATCATCTGGAGTGATCCTCCAAAGTTACAATGAAATCCCTTCATAAATATGACCTGTAGACTGTGCTCAAGGTTTTTGGGCTTCGGGCCCCTGAAGCCGTGACAGTTGACCAATCACGACCAAAAGGGGATGTCATCATCTAGGCATTATATGGAGTCAAACTTACGGGTTACAATGAAGTCCTTCCATAAATATGACCAATAGACTATGCTAAAGGTTTTGGGGTTTTGGGTTCGGGCAGCCATCAAGGCTGAATGATCGCGACCAAAAGGGGACGTTCTCATCTAGACATTATTTAGAGCCATCCTACCAAGGTACAATGAAATCCCTTCATAAATATCACCTGTAGACTGTGCTAAAAATTTTCGGGCTTTAGCCCCTGTAGCCAACACAGTTGCCTAATGGTGTCCAAAAGGGGCTGTTATCATCTAGACATTATATGAAGTCAACCTGCCAAGTTACAATGAAATCCCTTCATAAATATGATCTGAAGACTGTGCTAAAGGTTTTCGGGCTTTAGGCTTGGGCAGCCATCATAGCTGAATGATCGCAACCAAAAGGGAATAATCTCATCTGGACATCATCTGGAGTGATCCTATGAAGTTACAATGAAATCCCTTCATAAATATGACCTGTAGACTGTGCTCAAGATTTTCGGGCTTCAGGCACCTGTAGCCATCACAGTTGACCAACCACGACCGAAAGGGGATGTCATCATCTAGGTATTATATGGAGTCAACCTAACAAGTTACAATGAAATCCTTCCATAAATACGACCTACAGACATGCTAAAGGTTTTTGGGCTTGGGCAGCCATCAAGGCTGAATGACCGTGACCAAAAGGGGACATTCTCATCTGGACACTATTTGAAGTCATCCTACCAAGCTACAATAAAATCCCTTCATAATTATGACCTGTAGACTGTTCTAAAGGTTTTCGGGCTTTGGGCCCCTGAAGCCGTCACAGTTGCCCAATCGTGTCCAGAAAGGGACGTTCTCATCTAGACATTATATGAAGTCAACCTACCAAGTTACAATGAAATCCCTTCATAAATATGACCTGTAGACTGTGCTAAAGGTTTTCGGGCTTCGGGTTCGGGCAGCCATCATGGTTGAATGATCGCAACCAAAGGGGACAATCTCATCTGGAGTGATCCTGCGAAGTTACAATGAAATCCCTTCATAAATATGACCTGTAGACTGTGCTCAAGGTTTTCGGGCTTCGGGCACTTGTAGCCATCACAACTGACCAATCACGACCGAAAGGGGATGTCATCATCTAGGCATTATATGGAGTCAACCTAACAGGTTACAATGAAATCCTTCCATAAATATGACCTTTTGCCTATGCTAAAGGTTTTTGGCCTCGGGCACCCATCAAGGCTGCATGATCGCGATCAAAATGGGACGTTCTCATCTAGACATTATTTGGAGTCATCCTGCCAAGTTACAATGAAATCCCTTCATAAATGTGACCTCTAGACTGTGCTAAAGGTTTTCGGGCTTCGGGCTCCTGTAGCTGTCACAGTTGGCCAATAATGTCCAAAAGGGGACTTTCTCATCTAGACATTGTATGAAGTCAACCCACCAAGTTACAATGAATTTCCTCAATAAATATGACCTGTAGACTGTGCTAAAGGTTTTCGGGTTTTGGGCTCGGGCAGTCGTCATGGTTGGCAGATCATGCCCAAATGGGGAAATTCTCATCTAGACATCATAAGGAGTCATCCTACCAAGTTACAATGAAATCCCTCCACATTAAACATGACCTGCAGACTGTGCTAAAAGTTTTGGGGTTTCAGGCTTGGGCAGCCATCATGGTTGATAGATCTTGCCCAAAAGAGGATGTTCTCATCTAGGCATTATACAGGGGCATCCTACCAAGTTACAATGAAATCCCTTCATAAATACGACCTGTAGACTGTGCTAATGGTTTTTGGGTTTTGGGCTCGGGCAGCCATACCGGTTGCCCGATCGCGACCAAAAGGGGACGTTCTCATCTAGACATGACCCCAAACCTGCATATGAAATTTCGTGACGTTCAGACAAGAACTGCGGGGTGTAGCCCGTGCTAAAGGAAAATGTGAACAGACGTCACAGACTAACAGACTTCCGAACGCGTGATGGCAATAGCTTATCTTGACTATGTCAAGTTAAGCTAAAAATGATATTTCAAATAATAAATTTTGAAATCGTCTGTGTTGGGTAAAGGGTTAAGGTCACATACTTATGCACAGTGGCTAATCATAACAGTCACAGTATTACGGGTGGAGGAAGCTGGAGTACCCGGAGAGAACCACGAGCAACTTCAGCTCCCCAACATCGTAACTCTGCACTGCAGCACAGGCAGGGTTAGACATGCGCACCATCGACGTGCAGTACGCCTTAGTACACAATGTCATCGTGCCCCCATGTGGACAATCGGGGTTGAGTGCCTTGCCCAAGGACACAATGCTGGAGTCTGAATCAATCGCTCAGACGGTCACCCATCCAAGAGCTCAACGTTGCTTAACTTCGGTGATCTGACGAGAACCGGTTACCGCAATGCCACCGTACCCCCAAATGTCATGAAATAGATAAGTCTTAATGTTTGCATACCTGATGACATGTTTCCAAATGAAATTGCTACAGCAGTTGGCTATCTTCCCACATCAATCTCAGTTTTGTCAACCTGAAAGGTAAAGTGCACAAACTTCTCAATATTTTCATTTAACACATCACTTTTTCTGCATATTAAAAGTTATTGGAAACCAGACAGCATTTTTTATGCAAATTAAATTTATTCTTAGTTTGGTAAAAACTAAAAAAAACAAAGTGAAAATAAAACTAGATGTGAGCTTAGGTATTGTTTTAACTTAAGATCACAAACTTCAGTGCACAAGCTAAAACAGAGTTCACCAGGGAAAAACAGTCCAGAGAAAAGCAGTTTATTTCGATTGTGTCACATTTGACACTGTTGCCAGAGAATAAAATGTTTTTATATTTAAACATCACTTAATTTGGGAATAACTACTGTAATTTTGACACAGCATTTAACCCTTTACCCAACGAATCGGCCACATCCACCCGCGTAATATGCAAATTCAGCAGCTGCAAAAATACTATTTTTCAAAACATTTCAACAAAACCATATCATGTGACCCCTCTTTGGAACGAGCTCAACAAGCTCGTTCCAATGAGGGGTCACATGATATGGTTTTGTTGAAATTTTTGGAAAAAATTTGAAGAATGATTTTTAAAATAATAAATTTTGATATCGTCTGTGTTGGGTAAAGGGTTAACCCTTTACCCAATGAATCGGCCAATTCTGCCCACGTAACATGCAAATTCAGCAGCTGAAAAAGTATTATTTTTCAAAATATTTCAACAAAACCATATCAATTGACTTCTCTTTGGAATGAGCTCGTTGAGGGGGTCACATGATTTGGTTTTGTTGAAAATTTTCGCAAAATTTAAAAAAATGATATTTAAAATAAAAAATTTTGATATCGTCTGCGTTGGGTAAAGGGTTAATTTAGCCAATTTGGAGCAATTCGGAGTACTGTAATTTTAACATGGCATTTACTGTAGCTACTTTGAACAATTCCGAGCACTGTACTTTGGGCACACCATTTACTGTAGCCACTTTGGAGCACTGTACTTTGGGCACACCATTTCCTGTAGCCACTTTGGAGCACTGTAATTTGGGCACACCATTTACTGTAGCAAATTTTGGAGCACTTCAAAAACATTCAAATAACATGGATGGATAAAGTGTCTGAATTAACAGTTCTTATTCTGCATAAGAAAAAGTCAGCTGAAGACCCTGGGGACCTACCGTATTTACTCTATGTATTGGGTCACTCAATGATTTGGGCCACACATTTTTTCCAGAAAACTATATTTTTTTTATGCTCTAAAGTTTCGGACATTCAGGAGATTTGTTTCCAGTTGACCCATCGCTAGTAGCAGACGACACTCATAAAAAACTCTTGAGTAACTAAAAATTTTCATTTTTTGCTTCCAAAACATAGCTTATGATCCCTCATTGGAACGATCGCAATGCACTCGTTCCAATGAGGGATCATAAGCTATGTTTTGGAAGCAAAAAATGAAAATATAAAAAAAACTGGACGGCGATTTTTGTATATAGTGATGGAAAATGAATCATAACAACTTTATTCAGCATCAAATCAAGACCAGGCTGTGTTCTTTTCCCATTTTCTAAGAATTGGGACACCTGTGAAAATAATTATTTTTAACTGTCCCAATACATAGAGTAAATACGGTACTTCTTATCTACAAATTGCAAAAAGTGATCTATGCACTTCAACAATGCTTACAAAAATCTGATGAGACTTAAGGCATAATACACGAGGGGAATTCAAAAAGTCCATAGCCAGACCATGAAGGGATAGAGATATAAATCAAATGAATACATATCTAGGTTTTATTTTTCAACATAGTCACCATTCACAGACAAACATTTTTGCAAACGCTTTGCTAGAGTTTCTAGCCCTTCTCTGAAAAAGTCCGGTGAAAACCCCTCCAAAACAGTATCTTTCGTCTCATCATCACCCGCAAACACACGACCACGGCACTGTTTCTTCATGTGAGGGAAGAGATGGTAGCCTGAAGGTGCCAGGTCTGGAGAATTAGGCGAGTGTGGCAACAACTCGAACCCACAGTGGATGGCTTTGTTCATGGCAACTCTGCTCTTGTGAGCAGGTGTGTTATCCTGGAGCAGGTGCATGCTTTCGTTATATTGTCCGTCTCTTCTGGATAATGGCCGCTCATAATTCCCGTAAAAGTGATGCATAATAAACACCATTGATGGTGCACCCTCACTCGAGAAAGTCCACCATCATAATTCCAGAGGCCTCCACAAACACAGTAACCATGACTGATTTTGTGACTCTGCACTTCTTTGATGGCAGTGATACCTGGGTGCTTCCACTGACGGGAATGCGTTGAAAAGGTTCATGATTTCCATGGATGTCTCCATGTGAATTTGCTTTTGCTCTGGGGTTAGCAATCGTGGTGCCCAATGTGCTGAAACTTTATGATCTGTCCTCCATCACTAACCTGAGTGTTTTTCTCATATAATATTTATAAAACGAGTCTAAGAATTTTCCACTTTGGCGAGCCTCTGGTGGGCCCAAATGGAAAATTTGGACGAGTTTCATAAATATTATATGAGAAAAACACTAATTTCATATTCTATTTATCATATGACACACACACGCACAAATTAGCCACTTAGTATGACTTTTTAACCCATCACCTAACTTGAGTTGCAGATGGCACTTGGAAAAACATCCTCGAATAACTAAAACTTTTCATTTTATGCTTCCAAAACATTGGTTATGACCCCCCATTGGAACGAGTTCATCGAGCTCGTTCCAATGAGGGGTCATAACATATGTTTTGGAAACAAAAAGTGAAAATATAAAAAATGAAAGTGTCAATGACACTGTAGCTCAACTTGTTTAAGACATGTACATGTATAGTATGTGACACAGCAATGACAAACATCTAGGTAATGACCCGATAACAAAGGTATATGTAAAATATTGTAATGGTCTATACATAAATGCTGACCGTAGCCTGTAACAAATGTGTAGGTAAAGTATTGTAAAGGTGGGCGACAGTTAGCTGCTAAACTAGAAAAGAAATCTTTGAGTCCGAGAGTGGGTCTGACTGAACCCAAAAATATTTGTTCTCATAGCACAGTGATAACAAAGGCACCCAAAAACACTCATTCCGGTCACAAGGTGATAACAAAGGTACCCCAAGAAGTTTCGTGAAGATCAGTTCATAAATACAGACTCCAGCCCGAGCCGTATTGACATGTGCACTTACTGTGTATAAGTAGCACTGAACAAATCAAAGTTGATTTAATTTGCATAATTTTTGCACGAGAAAAAAACCTGTATTATGTGATGTATTCCAGGTTACTAAACATTCCTACAAAACTTTATTCAAATCAGAACTTTCATACAGAAGTTCTGTACAAAAAACTGATTGCACTAATTTTTGTACAAAAAGGTTGCTGGTGGCCATCTTGAATTTTGGACTGCACCCCAAAACACGCATTCTCGTCCCACGGTGGTAACAAAGGTACCCAAGAAGTTTCGTAAAGATCGGTTCATAAATACGGCCTCTAGCCTGAGCTGTATAGAAGTTGTGTACAAAAAACTGATTGGACCTAATTTCGGTACAAAATGGCCACTGGCAGCCATCTTGAATTTTGGACCGCACCCAAAAAGACTTGTTCTCATCCCAAGGTGATAACAAAGGTACCTAAGAAGTTTTGTGAAGATCGACCAAAACCGGCCAGCGCTATTCTCAAAAATCTGCAATTAATTTTCATTATTTTTTCATTTTTTGTCTCAAAAACATAGGTTATGACCCCTCGTTGGAACGAGCTCGTTCCAATGAGGGGTCATAACTTATGTTTTTGAGACAAAAAGTTAAAAAATTTATAGTAATTTATATATTTTTTATACTTACCAATGACCCAGACTTAGCTGGTGCTAACTCCAACAAAACCAGGGCCAAACACAAATTTTGCCCCCCAATCCCCAAAATTTGCATCCAAAACAAAAAGAAATCATGTCCTAAAGGACCTCCATACTACGCCTCTATTGCGCATGCGCAGTGACGCAGTCGTCCCGAAATTGGCGCCAATTATCATTCTTACTGGCAGTGCCTGGTCAGCGCTATGTACTCAGCGGGGAGGCAAGAGTTCCCAACTCCAGGGAGGGCCATCCCCATCTGGGTCATTGGTAAGTATAAAAAATATATAAATTACTATAAATTTTTTAACATTTTTATACTGTACCAATGACCCAGACTTAGCTGAATAGTAAACAGGCTGGAGGGCCTAGGACATAGAGGAAAATCCAATAAGCTCAACTATATAGTAAAGAGGTAACCCCTTAAGGAGAAAAGGAGTATTAGGCTTTACATGTATCTTTCTTATTTAATATTAAATTAGAAAGATACACTACCCTTAATAATTGAGCACAATAACATTCATGTTCTCTATTAACATCCAGTATAACCCTTATACTAATTATTTTTAAAGCAAGCCAATAAATAAAGTAGTCCAGAGAATTGAGACTCTTTATAATCATTTAAAAGTGTCCGAGTATTGTATATTAAAGCCCGTTTGACACTTGACATATACAAATGCTTCACACCGAGCTACACTTTAAAAATAAGACATGAATGAATTTTAACATTAATATTACACTTAAAAACCATCCCGGAAGCGACTCAGAAATACTGACTTGGAGGAGGCATTCCCTTGCTTTTCACTATAAAGCAGGTGACCTAAGGGAACACCCGCCCCCCCCCCCCTTCCCCTTGCCCTGGGTCAAATAGCCCAGAGCGAAGAGGGCAGCCGGACGGAGTCACTGCCGGAACAGAAAGCCTGCATAACTATAGTTGCAACTGTTTAGTGGACGACATTCTGAGCAACAGATAACGGACCTAAACAATGCAGGTCTCCAGAAATGGACTCAATATTTCTGAGATAAAAATTCGTAAATGTGGATGGCTGAGACCAATAAGCAGCCTTCATTAAATCTGTAATAGCAACACTATTAGCATAAGCCCAGGAAGTAGAAAGAGCTCTTACTTCATGAGCAGAAATCTTAAGCACAGACTGCTGAGAAGATAAATCTTCATAAGCAGTACGGATAGTTAACTGAATCCATCTAGCAATAGAATGGACTGAAATGTCCTTTCTATTAGGCATCAAAGACAGAAAGAAACGTTTCCGTCCCTTTCTGATAAACTGAGATCTCTGTTTATAGATACGTAGTGCTCTAACAGGACAGAGTAAAGGCCTACGCCCGTCTGAAGACGGAAGAGCCTTAATAACAATAGGTTCCGGATATTTATTAGGAGCCTGATTCTTAGCTAAAAAACCCACATTAGTAGTGAAGGTGATAGTGTTCCCAACACTACGATAATGAGAATCATCCACCGATAGTGCATGAAGCTCACTGACTCTTCTGGCAGAAGAGAAAGCTAAGAGAAAAGCTGTCTTATAAGATAAGAATTTGAAATCTACTGTCCCAAGAGGTTCAAATGGCTTTTCCTTCAATTTAAGGAGAACCCAAGCTAAACTCCACTTAGGAATTAATCTAAGAGTTCTGGGTCTATTTATCGAAAAGTTTCTAACCAACTTCGATAAAGAGACATTAGATCCAATTTGTAAACTATCATGATGTGCATAGGTATCAGATAACATAGATCTATAACCCTTTATAGTAACAGGCTGCAGTTTGATTTCGTCAAACAAGTATACTAGAAAGTTTGCAATGTCTGGTATAGAGGGATCAAATATATCTACAGAATGATCCCTACACCAACGACGAAAAACCTTCCACTTAGCCGCATAGTTTAGCGAAGAGGAGGTCCTCCTACAGTTAGAAATCGCGTCCACTGCTCGTCCTGTAAAGTGCTTGCCATGCAAGAAGGACCGCACAACGGAAAAACGTGAAGGTTGAGACCTTGCGGGTTGTGATGGAGTTGGCGCGATTTCCCCTGCGAAAGAAGATCCTCTCGTGGAGGAAGCTTCCGCGGTAGGTCCCACAACAGACACCTGAGTAGATTTATCCACGGTCTCTGTGGCGACAGAGATGCTACCAACAGAATCTTGCATTGAGATTGTTTTATCTTTAGCAATACTTGTTGAATTAACGGCGCTGGAGGATACGCATATCCTATCATTCCGTCCCAAGGGATCGACAGAGCGTCTACTGCAAATGCTCTTGGATCCGGACACGGAGACACATACGTCTGCAACTGATTGTTGAGATGTGTCGCAAATAAGTCTATCATTGGCCGTTCCCATTGGTAGCAAATCTGATTGAATACTTGTTTGTTGAGAGTCCACTCCGACGGCAACAAGCGACCCTTTCGTGACAGGGAGTCTGCTAGCACATTCAGACGACCCGGTATGTGACGGACCGAAAGAAGAACGTGATGTTCTAACGCAAACAGAAGGATTCTTTCCGTTAGATTGAACAACGGAACTGAATGAGTGCCTCCCTGATTCCGTATATACGCCACTACTGTCGTATTGTCGGATAGGATTTGGACATGAGCATCGTGAATAATGGCCATCCAGTGATGTAACGCAAGCCAAATTGACATCATTTCCTTGATGTTTATGTGCTTGCACAGGAATTGCAGATCCCAAAGACCCTGGCATCTCGAATCCGTTGGGATTAATGATGCACCCCAACCTCTTTGACTGGCATCCGTCATAACGGTAAAACTCGGATCCGGCAACTGCAGCGGAACTCCTTGAGTTAACCACTGAATGTTTGCCCAAGTCTGAATCTCTTGTTTCACTTGATCTGACAAGAGAACGTCTACATCGAGCAAATGAATTTTCACACTCCAATTCTGAGTCAGGAAAATTTGAAGAGGATGTGTGCGTAGCCGCCCCATCGGAATGAGATCCGCGGCGGCTCCGCACAGACCTATCAGTCTCATAAATTCTCTCGCCGTGACTTTGTCTGCGTGCAGACAATAGCAAGCGTAACAACTGACTAATTTCGCTCTGGTTAACGGCAGACGAACGAGATTGTTGTGCGTCTCGAAGCTCATTCCCAGATGAGTGAATGACTTGGACGGCACCAGATCCGACTTCTCCTCGTTTACTATAAAACCGAGACGTCGGAGCAATAGAAGAAGATTCTGAACATCATTCTGAAGCGTTAACTCGTTGCCGTAGCTCTGAAGAATGTCGTCCAGGTAGGCCGACGTTACCGCAGACGAATGAGCTCGGAAGTAGATCATTACCGAGTTCATTACCCGAGTGAAAGCCCAGGGTGCTAGATTCAATCCGAAGCACATCGCCCGGAATTGATACACCACTCCCAGGACTGCAAAGCGTAGATACTTTCGGAATGTCGGATGTACCATGACGTGAAAGTACGCATCTTTGAGATCTATGCTCATAGCATAATCGTTCACCCGAATACTCGCTCTGACCGATCGAATCGTCTCCATATAAAACTTCGGAGCAACGATCAGCTTGTTTATCCAGCTCAAATCTATGACTGGACGGAACGAGCCGTCTGGTTTCGGAACCAGAAACAGATGGCTGTAGAATCCCAGAGATTCCTGGTTTTCTACGACCTCTACCGCGTTCTTCATTAAAAGAGACTGCACCTCTGATAACAGAGCGTCTCTTTTCTGTGGATTTGACGGAAGATGAGTCCACTTTGGACTTCGAGTTAATGGAGGCTTTCGTTTGAAGGATATCTTTAGACCTTCCGAAGTCACTCCTCTCACCCAAGGGTCGTCCATAATCGACGCCCACTCTTGTGAAAAACTCGACAACCTTCCGCCAACCGGAACGCGATAGAGGTTTAAGCCATCACCTCCTGGACCTGCGAGGCCTGCGGTAGGAGAAACCACGTCTTCCACGACCCGCACCTCGCCTCGTCGACCTCGGGGCGTCCGACCGATTGTCCCGGCCTGAAGGACGTCCCAAACGAGAGTCGCTATCCTGACGGTCTCTCGAATAAGACCAAGAGGACGCACCGGAACCTCTATAGGAACCTCTCTTGGGCGCATTAGACCCAGAAGTGCCTGTCTTATTCGTGTCTGCTGTATCCGACTTTTTAGGAGCCGATCTGAACAACAGAGAATCATTAGCTTTCTTTTTAATTTTATCATAAATAGCGGAAAGCTTGCCGTCAAAGAGAAGTTCTCCTGAGACCGAAGCGACTCTAAGAGAGTTCTTCACCTTAGAATCCACTAGTGTGGATGTAGCTAGGGCTGCGTCACGTCTAACCAACTCCAGATTTGCCACTGAAAGGGCGGAGTTACACGTGGAATAAGCTACTGCCCTTGAAAGAAGTCTTAAAGAGGATTGTATATCCTGAAACTCTTCCCCTTGAAGGCGCAGTGATAACGCCTTAGTAAGGTGATCTGCTAAGATAAGGCATCTAAATTGGCTCTGTTAGACGCAATAGCTGTTTCCAACACCGCGGTTGGAATAGAAGCCGACGATGGTAATGATAGCTCTAAGTCTTCCGCCTCGTCGTCCATACGCAGAGGAACTCTCGGTATACCCTGTCCTGCCGTATCAAATTTATTCCTTGCATTAATGAAAGGCAGGTTGAGGGTATTAGCGGACAAGAAACCTGCTTTCCCCGTCCTGGAAGCAAGCTTAAATATAGCGTCGTTCAATAATTCAAATGTTCTAGCAACATTATTGGACTGCGACGGAAACTCGGGAGCGATGTCCCTGAACTGCTCAAAAAATTCAGAGTCCAATGACGCTATAATTCTCTTGTCCGGAAGCGCAGCAGTCTGGTCCGACGGAACAACTTGAGGGAGAAAGTGCCGGATGAAGTCCACGGCAGCTTTATGTTGTTCCGAAAGGGATAGCTCCAAGTCATCCGTATCCCTTTCACCATCCGGTCGGACCTCACGATGTTCCCGGTCGTCCGCCCCCGATGCTTCGGCGGAGCGTACCGACCCAGCGCCGTCGGATAATTCTCGATCCGACACCGTTTCTGTCGGCTGCTGGGATGCTGCGATAAGCTGTGCTATCTGCACAAGAATGTCCGGCGTCGAGACCTGCGGAGGCGCAGTCTTTCGCTGCTTCGCCAAGGGCAGCTCCGCATCAGATGGCTCCCGCATACTTTTCCTATGCGAACGTCCGGAGTCCATCGGTCTCGAATCCCTGGCTGCCGGATGGTGTGACCTGGTCGCCGAAAAATCCTTCATCGGCGAAGCTGGTAATATATCGGCGGTCACGCAGCCAAGGTGCGGTCGTGTGCGCTGACGAGAAGAGGAAGCCTTAACAGTCTCTGCGGACTGCTTATACAACGGAGCGTCCCGAGCGACGGACGTATGCTCCGCTAAAGACACATTTTGTACCTCAACATCTGGTCCCAGATGTTGTTGTACGAGAGAGGGACCTCTCTCGCTCGCGGCCCGGCTGGACCTGGACGAGCTAGGAACTGGACTAAAAGGCTTCCTCCGTTCTCGCTTACTATCCGCCGTCACTGGGTGTGCATCTATTATGTTTATAGTGCTCGCATCACCCAAAATTTCCTCTTGGACCGCATCGGACGAACCCGGATGCCGAACCATTCGGTGAATGGACGCTACACCGGGCGAGCTAGCGGACAACATTTGTCTAATCTCCATGAGCACTTTTGCCGCTAGCTCTGAATTCATTTGTGACGACGGACGCACACTTGAAGAAGATAACATGGAAACATCACCCTATTCTGGTTCCTCTGAAATAGAAACTGAGAGAGTAGAGTGACCTTGTGGAGAAAGAGCCGGCATCGCTCTTTCTCCAGAAACAACATATCGTGACACACGTTTCCAATGTTTCTCATCCCAATGTTCACATATAGGACAGGGGTTAATGCGAGAACACTGACTACAATTAATACAATGATCATGAAAGTCAGAGGAAGATTTCTTCCTATTACAATTTGAACAACGTCCCTTCATTGTGAAAGAACAACAATAAGTCCTAGTTACTCGCAAAAACCCCTGACACAAAGATACATAATAACATGATCCATTAATAAATGAAAAAACAATTGCAAAACAAAATAATTTTGAAAAAATATTTTTTCAGAGAAGCCCAAGTTGCTGAAAAGTAACGTTGAGCCCCGATGGATCCGATGGCAAAGTGTGGTCAAAAATTTTAAATTTATATAAAATAATTAATGAGACACTTTCAGATAATATAAATGTATCTTATAATGAGATAAACTACCACAAAGGCAAACAGCACCCCTCAAAAAAGGCTGTTGCCAATGAAAACAAACAGTGTAAACACACTAGAAAACATGACTCCAGGCACTGAAAAAACTGGCCCGGAATCAGTCATCAATTACACTCTATCTGATGCAAAACAGAGACTCCCAGGGGAGAATCTGTAGAACATCAGATGGAAGATGCAGAACACAAACGTTATACACCCATGGGTGAAAACGTAACTATGGGGAAAATAACAGAAAACATTCTGTAACCAAGCAACTCTCCCAGGAAATTTTAGAAATGAAATTTCTCAAAAATATGCCAAAAGCATGGGAGAATTGCCAGGGGGGACTTTAGAAGGCTAGGGGAGAGGAAACACTGAATAAGCAGTGCAACAATTAGCAAGAATGACAACAAGAGGCCCATGCCTCGAAAATAGGCAACTTAACATAATTTCATCAAAAAATTTTAAGTACAGCCCTGATTATTTTTTGCCACTTCTTTTTCCTCTCCTCCTTCTATCCTCCTTAGAATCACATTTTCTCCAAAAATTACGTGTCTGGCATCCTTTAAACTGAGATTTACAAGCACAAAGATCAGTGAGATGTTGACTGATGAAGGGCCAAACAGAGAATGATAATTGGCGCCAATTTCGGGACGACTGCGTCACTGCGCATGCGCAGTAGAGGCGTAGTATGGAGGTCCTTTAGGACATGATTTCTTTTTGTTTTGGATGCAAATTTTGGGGATTGGGGGGCAAAATTTGTGTTTGGCCCTGGTTTTGTTGGAGTTAGCACCAGCTAAGTCTGGGTCATTGGTACAGTATAAAAATATTAGTTATTCAAGATTTTTTTTTGCAAGTGTCGTCTGCTTTTCAGGTTAGGTAAAGGGTTAAGTAGAATATACTGTATGGTATAAGAACTGTCATTATTTCAAAATGAGTTACTATCGACTTAAATGATTCAAGAACAATCTTGAATCTGACCCTCATAACAATGATGTATACCAAATATTAAAAGATTCTGACTGGTGGTTCTGAAGAAAAGAATTTTTAAAGAATATTCCCCAAATTGCCTTATGTTAAAAATTTGGGCTCCTGTATCGAGCCCAAATATGAACCAATGGGCTTTATTTTAACAAATTTGTATCTGACCCCCCTATGAATGCTGTATACCAAATATCAAAAGATTCTGAGCTGATGATTGGTTCTGAAGAAATTTTTTTAAAATTTTTGCAAATATGCTGACTCAGCATTTTTTCGATGCACATTACAGAACACCGTAACATAACCGATGGCAATTTTTTTTACCATTCAATTCTACTGGTCCTAAGGATAACTCGTACCAAATAACAGCTCTCTGTTCTATGTGGTCTGGGAAATATGGGCGTTTGAAAATATTTCTATTTTTAGCTCCCAGGGTTCCCATGGGGATACAGGAATTTTTTTTTTTTGGCATGGGTCAAGTACTTATGAACCTATAATATCACATACCAAATTTGGTTCAAACCGGACCATCGGTTCAGAAAATAGAAATTTTGGGCAGGGCCAAAAATCTTAACCCTCCCATTACAAAGCCAAATATTGCTTCACGAACTTCGTTTGAACAAACTTGATTCTACACCTCACAAAGAAGCTCCATAGCAAATATCAAGTCATTGTACACACTGGTTTATGAGAAGATTTTTAAAATATTCTAGAGCATTTTCCCCCACTCCCTCCCTATGGGGCTGAGCATACTGAGTTGAACAAAAATGCAATGCAATGCCCCTTCGGGACCATCACTGACACAAACTTTCACTTGAATTGGCCCAGTGGCTTTAAAGGAGAAGACCAAAACATGGTGTTGATGGACGACGGATGGATGATGGACGGAGAGCGATGAGATTAGCTCAGCTTGACTTTGTCAAGATGAGCTAAAAATACATTGCTTATGCTTATGACTCCCCTCATTGGAATGAACACACTGTGTGTGTGTGTGTTTTTGTGGGGGGGGGGGGGGGGGGGAGTGGTGGTGTACTACGATGCGCTGCAATTAAAAAAAAATACATTGCTTATGCTTATGACCCCTCAATGTAATGAACACACTGGGGGGGGGGGGGGGGGGGGGGGGCATGAGCATATATCTGAATAAAGAAAAGATAATATATTTTTCAGAAATATAATTGATACTGACGTCTAGCAGCAGGTATAGGGTTAATACACCTTCAAAATCTAAAATTTCGAAAAATTCTCAATTTTTTGTCTTAAAAAGATAGCTTATGACCCCCTCATTGGGATAAGCCTATCATAGAATATATTTTGGGGGCAAACACATGAAAACATTATAAGATTTGAACAGCATCTTTTGTAAACAGCATTATTAATTGAACTGTTGCATTTTGCAATGATTAAGAAATAGAATAAACAATTAACAGTAAGTTACAGTAATTTGGAAAATACTAACCATTTTGGGGATTTTCTCAAAGTGCTCTCAAGACTGGGAAAGCCACCCAGGGCCCAACCCCCACCCCTTTAGTGCTACCATTATCTCTGCTTGAGTTAATAACATATTATCTGAAACGGGGACATCATTAAAACTCTAACACATTCAATTTCCTAGCTTTTTGAAAGCAACACATTTGATGCTGTGAGATAAAGTATAAAAAAACCCCTAATGTTTCAGCTAATGGACTTGGGTCCTCAAGAGCATATTTTTAGAGGAATTTAATTGCCACTGAACCACAGGATCAGTACCAGCTGAAATAAGTTGTTTAATAACACAGTGAAACTTTTTCTTTCATTTTCCTTTGTTGATAATTCCAACTCTTTGATATCATTTCTTGATAAGATAAGTTTTCAGGAAATAATGAAGAGTGTTGGAATTATCAACAGATGGAAAAATGAGATGATTTTTTTTTTTATTTGGTTGCAGTATTGTGATCACAAAATTGCTCTCTTTCTCAATTTGACCACAATCTGGTAGCGACTCATCAACATCACCAAGTCTTGATGTTGCATGTATAAACAAAAACACTGAAAATTAAAGACCAAATCAATGTAAAGAAATTAAACAAGTATTTCAAATTCAAAATCTTGTCTTTCAACAGGTGAGATTCTACAGTGTGTTGGTGTCAGTACAAGTCAAAATACATGCAAGTTGTAAGATAACCACCATAAACTATGTATACTACTTTTCCTACATCGATAACACCAGGTTCTGACATTATTTTTGGAAAGCTCTCAATGAATAGTTATCCTGCAACTTATTTTGACTTGAAAGGGGAAAGAGAATTGTGGCCAGATTGTGACCCAGATGCGATGCGATCGAAGCTTGTAATCAGCTTTTGAAATCCCAGAACTGTATACCATATGTATAACTTTACTATAAACAAGTCCCCCCCCCCCACCCCCCTAAAAAAAGTCTTTAAACATGTGATATCCCATTGTTTAAAGTTGTCTAAGGTCAATTCGGCCTATTTTCAGGTTGAACTGATTCACTTTATATGCTGAAATCACCCACATTCAGACAAAAATCGTGAAGTACAATATAATAAACCTGGGGGGGGGGGGGGGGGGGTGGGGGGGGAGGGTAACACAAAAATGTCCCGACACAGGGAGGAGGTGGGTGGGTGGTTCAGGGCTGGGAAAAATGCATAAATGACCATAAATGCAAATTTTTTCCTCCACATAAAATCACCAAGTGCTGTGCTTGTTTAACATTTATTATCAATTTTTATGGCCAACTAGGCCATCTAAAACATATAAACTATCATATTAGGAGTGTAGGTAAGTTGAAGAGATCCATATAAATTCCATGCCTGCCACTAATGCTGTCCACATGGTTATGGAGAAGTCGTTGACAAATTTGCATCAGATAAATTGAAATACATGGCAAGTATTTTCAAATATCAACTTGAAACTACTAACTTGAAATTGTGATTTAAAATAGCAGGTAGGGAGAGGGTGGTGGGTGTTTGAGGGGTTGAAAAACATTTTTGACCCTGTGTATGCAAATGCTTTCCAGACCTCCCCCTCCCTCCTGATAAGCCTTGGAAAATAGTTAACTGTATCTTGCATGATCTGCATCAAACTCAGTAGTTGTCAGGCCGAATCAACTCAAGGACGAATCGACCTAGGCCGAATTGACTCTTGACTCAAGGCCAAGTTGACACGGTCCTGTCTAGGGTTGCCCCTTCAGTGAATGATGACACTGATTTTGCGAATTTAAACTTAAGGGCCTATATAAGTAATGGAATTTTGTTTATTTTGAAATTCTCACCTCTCATATTCCTTAAATTCAGATTAAATGTACACAAATTATACATCAAAATGAAGGTAGAGATGTATAGAACACGAAACACATGTGTAATCAACTCAAAGAGTCGACTGTAGGCACCACTGGTTCCTGGAAGTCTGCTACCGTATTCGCACCAGAACTGATAAGAAAATAATATTTCATCAGAACAACTTGTGGCCAAATGTGCTTCATATATCCAAGAACAAAGCTAGGCATTCAAAACACTTTCGAATACAGCGGTAGGACTGCATTTTGGAAAAGGACAACACTGTCTGCATTTTTTATTGAAGATGCTCGACAGACATAAGCAAATCACTCGTTACCACGAATTTCCAGCCAAAAACAAAATCGTAATTCTAAGAAATTTCAACAGGTATCATGATACCTTGCACTGAGTATGGCAACTGTGCAATCTCTATCTAATAACAGCATACTGTATGAAGGTGATCTTTTTCATTATTTGATTTTAGACGGCGTTGTTTTTACATGCTTTTTCTGTCCGATGACGTCGACCGGAAATCGAAAGTAGACTCATACGTAAACAAAAGCAAAGGCTTTGGAATTTTCCCCAATGCAGCTCTGTCGCGTGTTTTGAAGAATTTTTATCCCCCAAGCTTTGTTCTTGGATATGTAAAGCACATTTGGCCTCAAGTTGTTTTCGTGAAATATTATTAAATTATCAGTTCTGGTGCGAATATGGCAGCAGACTTCCAGGAACCACTGGTGCCTACAGCCGACTCAATGAGTTGATTAAGTATGTGTTTCGTGTTCTATACATCCCAACCTTCATTTTGATGTACATTTTGTGTATATTTAATTTAAATTGAAGGAATATCTGAGGTGAGAATTTTCAAAATAAACAAAATTTCATTACTTATATAGGCCCTTAATCTTTCCCAAAACTAATTGGGTTGGCTGATGCAGAACTCAATGCGATAAACTTGAAAATTGTTTTGTTTAGTTTACACCCCACGACCTGTGACCGTGCAGAGATTAAAGTCCAAGATGACAGTTTTGAAATGGGCTTATTGAATATTGTGATGCAAATCGACTATTCAAAAGTCCAACTGCATTGTTGTATATTTATTAACAGTTAACTAATGAAGAGAATGGATTTTACACATATGTTGAGAAATGATAAATCTCCAAAAAATTCAACACACTCGATTTGGTCGTGTGTGTGTGGGGGGGGGGGGGGGGGGGGGTATTTGGCGGTATTCCGGTGTTTAGCACTAAGTGAGGTAAGGCCAAATTTGGATGATGACTGATGTCAAAATCTGGCATTAAAGTACCAGATTTATTGATACTTTATTAGAAAGAAATCACTGTATTGACAAATGCTCTCAATCATCCAAACTTGCAAAAGTAGAAATTCTTTACTTTCTTTGAAAACCATATACTAATTACTATTCAATTATTCGTGGCTGTAGTTTGAAATCAACAAATGCAACTTCTCACTCAACCGAAATGTTGATCTTAAAAGTTGGATTAAAATCTGGAATCTGGGAAATCCCAAGTTATCCTTATGACGTTGCAAGAATGACCAGTTACCTTTCACCCGTAAAGCAGATTCGCTAATTGCATGTGTATAACATGCAATTGAGTGACAGACAGATGAGACGAGGGGAACCAACCTAGAATAAAGAAGGTATCCCCGATAGGTGTCGCACTTGAGTTGGAAACCTCGATTTGCAGTCGTGGAACATCATGGGGTTAAAAGAATGTTGCTGAAGTGTGCCGTTCTCATTTAATTGGGAATAAAAGATGAATTTCACCGACCTTCTGTCAATTGCTTCAGAAAATAAGGAGGCTGCTGCGAAGGTGTGTTAAATGTGAATGCCTTTATTTCGTTACGGCCTTCTGTTACAATCGGGAAATCTCTTCAGTCTGTGTCCTCCTAAACACCGGAATTACTCCAAATAAGGCCATTTTGATTATGAGACTGGCTAGTTCAGCGATCCGAACGTAGTGGCTACCTCTCTTTGTTAAGATTCTTCCCATTCAATCCTATAGAAAAAGTTCCCATCAAGTTTTTATGGGAACTCAAAACTCGAAATTAGGAATATATATCAAGCTTTCGCCCTTATTACCGGCTGCAATCGAGACGATAGTATTTCCTTACATTTGGGCAGAGTTTATTGATCCGAACTATGTTTTATCCTTTAATTACCATCATTTGAAGACTCGCGAGATGTCAACGGAAATTTCGAAATCGGCCATGTTTTTTGTATAAATATAAAACAATAACCCGGTAGTGGTGCCGAAACGAATCAACCTTTTCATCGATGCAGAATCGTAATCTCGATCTCATTCGCACAGAGAAGGTCATCAAACCTGGTCGCATTCACACAAAGCAGATTATCAACTTTTATTTTGAAATACTTGATGGAATGACTTTATATTTGGCATGTAAGTGTGTCTTATTGATGTCTAGGCACTGTTCAATGCATGTGTTGTTCCAAATATTTTTATTGGAGTTAGGGCCCTTGATGAACTTAGAATTTGTCGGTCTGTCTGTGACCAACGAGTTTCAAAACTCAATAACTTTTGAAATACTTGATGGAATGACTTTATATTTGGCATGTAAGTGTATCTTATTGATGTCTAGCCACTGTTCAATGCATGTGTTGTTCCAAATATTTTTCTTGGAGTTATGGCCCTCGATGAACTTAGAATTTTGTGCGATTGCACCACCCATCGCAGCTACGGCGTCGATGTTGCGATTTTTAAAATATTTGTCTCAAAAACATAGGTTATGACCCCTCGTTGGAATGACCTGGACGAGCTCGTTCCAACGAGGGGTCATAACCTATGTTTTTGAGACAAAAAATGAAAAAATAATGAAAATTAATTGGCAATTTTTTAGAATAGCGCTGGCCGGTTTTGGTCATTACGTTAGGTAAAGGGTTAAGAGAAAAAGTTTGTTAGCTTTCTAAAGTGAAGGAATGCATGCTCTGCATTGGGCGGGTTTGGGGTTCCAGTGACTTATACGTTTCTCGGTGTTTACTTTCTGTAAGTAATCTCCTACTCATTATGATGTTAGGTCTTTAATCAGATGCATTATATACTCTGGAAGTGTAGCATTAATTTTTTAGAATCATGTAAAAAAAAATTTTCCACACTTAGGCTTTTTTGGGATCCATTTGGGCTCATCGTTCCCTTTGGGAACTTGGGCTCATATCAAATTTTTCGAAATTTTTGTATTGGATTGTGTTATTATGTATCTCTGTCATGTTATGATGAGGGTTAGTACGAGCACTATGGACTTGCAATTTTTTTGCATAATAAATTGTAAGTCGGGGAAATCTTCATCTGACTCTCATGTTTTTTGTGTTTGCTGTAGTCAGTTTTCTCGCACTAACACTTGTTCTGTTTGTGCCAATTGGGATGACAAACATTGGAGACATGTGTCACAATATGTTGTTAGCGGTGAGAGATCCATGCTGCTCTCTCACCACAGGGTCACTCTAGTATGTCAGTTTCTTTTTCAGAGGAACAAGAACATGGTGATGTATCGGTGATACCACCAGGAAGTGTGCTACCGTCGTCGCATTCTAACAAAGAGCTAGCCACAAAAGTGCTCAAGGAAATTAGATAATGGCCTAGATCACTGATCATGGGATTTACGTCCTTGTCGCCAGCTAGCTCGACCGGGGCTTCTTTCACTCAGAATATGGGTGTCATGACACTGGGTAAGTCCGTAGTGGTCGAGGGAAGGAAAAAGGGTGTTGCGGGCACTATAATATTGGAACATGCTCACCCTGCAACGACGGAACAGAGAAAGCCAGTCAGTTCTGTGGTCGGCTGGTCCAGGTCCTTTCCGGACGACGAGTGAGAGAGGTCCCTCTCTCTTTCAACAACATCTGGGTCCAGAGGTTGTTATTCAGAGTGATCGTCGTCGGAGCATACGTTCACGCCTCCTTCTGGGACACCCCGTCAAATAGGTTGCCGGGGTCGGCTAGTCTATCGGCCTCCAGTTCTTCTTCAAAGCACACAAGACCGCACCTTGGCTATGTGACTATGGAGATACAGCCTGCATCGCCGACAAAGGATTTGAGAAAGTCACACCATCCAATAGCCAAGGAAACGAGGCCACATGCAGGGCTAAAATTTCGGCGAGAATCCGAGAATCGATTCGCACAAAGATTCGCGCAATAAAACCGGCGAGAATCCATGGAGATTCTCGCTGCACCTCTGCTAGGATTCGCTTGAAAAGAATTGAGTCAATTTAACCCTTTATTTAACACAGCAACAAATTGACCAGCAGAAGGCTAACATGACCTGAAATATCCTGACACTATGTCAATAAAATCTTACAAATATGGCTGTCATTGGAACCGGCTCAATGAGCCGGTTCCAACGACAGCCATATTTGTAAGATTTTATTGGTAAATATTGTTCGTTTAATTATTTTATCATCTATTTATTATTTATTGTTTAAAAATTATCAAATTTAGTTTTAAAAATTAAAAGGGTGTGTTGGGTAAAATGTTAACATGTGTTATCAGTATACAACAGTGGTTCAACCATGGTGGCGTCATGGGATCCTGGGACACTCATAGTTGGTATGGATTCTCGCAACCATTTTCACGAGAATCCAAATGGATTCTCACAAATTTAGACGAAATATAAGCCCTGACATGATTTGGGACATCCGCATAAGAGGAGTATGTTGGATATGCTGTCCCAGGAGCATCCAGCGGCTAAGCTACAAAGAACTGCTGCTCCAAAGGCCTCGAATACGGACTTGCTGTTGCAAATAGCACAGCTAATCGCAGCATCCCAGCAAACTATGGTACATCCTACGACAGTTACCAATGTTGAACTGTCGGATGAAGCTGGGTTGGTACGTTCCTCTGCACATTCAGATAGGGATGACCGAGACTCAAATCTGGTCCAGTCGGATGGTGAAAGGGAATTGAGTGAATTAGAATTTTCCGTTTTGGAGCAACACAAGGTATGGATGAATTTTATTCAGCAATACCTTTCAGATGTTGTTCCTCCTGATCTGAATGCTGCAACAAAGGATAAAAAACTGCTAGCGTCATTGGACTCCAATTTTTTTTGGCCGGGTTAAGGAAGATACACCAGTTTACCCGGTTCATTCCAGTAATGTATCTCGGACTTTTGAACTGATAAATGACACTATACTCAATCTATCCCCGGGATCGAGGAGAAGCAGTTTTTTATCTACACATGCTCTAGATCTGCTGTTTATCAGTAATAGGAATAAATTTAAACCGGCAGGTCAGGGTATATCGAGAGTTCCTCTGCATTTGGATGAACAGGCTGAGGACTTAGATTTGTCCTTACCCATGTCTTTTTCTATTTGCTCGGATACAACTTTATTCTTCAGTAGAGCAAATCTAGATGCTTTATCTTATGCAGATCACCTTACTAGAGTGTTAGCACAACGTCTCAGTAGAGAAGAATTCGAGGACGTTCATACCTCATTAAGAGTTCTTTCTAGGGCTATAGCTTATTCCATGTATAACTCTGCCTTATCAATGGCTAATTTAGAGTTAGTAAGACGTGATGCAGCCCTAGCGTCATCATCCCTGGTGAATGTTAAGGTGAAAAACTCTCTTCGAGTCGCTCCGGTATCTGGTGACCTTCTCTTTGATGGCAAGCTTTCGTTGATCTATGATCAGGTCACTAAGAAAGCATCTGAAACTCTGCTTTTGAAGTCAGTTTCAAGTAAAACTGGTACGGCAGAGAAGGTAAAGGAGGAGCTTCAGGACAAAATCGTCCAAAGGAAGCTCCTATAGAGGATAAAGAAATCCTCAGGTAAATACTCTAGAGATCATCTCAGTAGCGACTCAGGTAGGGGACGTGGGTCTGGCCGAGACCACCAGTCGGACATCCCCAGGTCAGTGGGCCGAGGCGCTGCACGGGAGGACGTAGTTTATTCCCGCAGGCCTCGCAGGTCCAGGAGGTGATGGTCAGGATCTCTATTGCGGTCCTGTTGGCGGAAGACTGTCAAGGTTTCTGATAAATTGGATTCCAATTACAGAAGACCTCTGGGTCAGAGGGGTAATCTCAGAAGGCCTAAGGCTATCTTTCCGAGAGAAACCTCCGTTAACACGAAGTCTGCTCTGGACTCAGCTTCCAACCAACCCTCAAAAAAGAGATTCCCTTCTATCAGAGGTAAAACCTCTTTTGGAGAAAGACACAATAGAAGTCGTAGAAAACCAGGATTCACTGGGTTTTTACAGTCACCTGTTCTTGGTGCCGAAGCCAGACGGCTCGTTCCGGCCAGTAATAGATTTGAGCTGGATAAACATTATTCAGAGATACGGCAACAAAACGGTTTTTCAGAACGATGTTCAGAGTCTGCTACAATTGCTCCGACGTCTAGGTTTCATTGTAAATGAAAAGAAGTCAGATCTAGCTCCATCCAAGTCGTTCATACAGTTGGGAATGAGCTTCAAGACTCAAAACAATCTGCTTCGTCTTCTGTTTCCCAGAGCGAAATTAGTCAGTTGTTATGTTCGCTTTTGTGTACACACAGATGCATTAACAGCGAGGGAATTTATGCAACTGATGGGGCTGTGCGGAGCGACTGCGGATCTCATTCCGATGGGTCGCTTACGCACATGTCCACTCCAGATATTCTTTACTCCGAACTGGAGTGTGAAGATGCATTCGCTCGAGACCAGTATTGTTTTAACGGACCAAGTAAAACAAAAAGTTCAGATTTGGGCAGACATTCAGTGGTTAACTCAGGGAGTTTCGCTGCAGCTGCCAGATCCGGTTTTTATGTGTACCCATACTAGACCTTAGATATTTGGTATGATTGTCAATATTATTCATGTATATATAATTTGCAGTGCATTAGACACATGTTTTAGTGTGCTAAAACAGTTTCTAGTTTTTTATGGCTCCTGACCTGACAAAGTCACATTTGTGGCAAAATGGCGCAAGTCGATGACAAAAAGTAAAGAAATCGTTAACAGGCTGTGTTGTTACTGTGTAAGGGGAGGTAATAAAAATAATTCACTGTGTTCAATTTCAATCGCATAGCACTTCTTCAATCACCTGTTTTCTGCTTTCAAAGTTTTTTTTTTTTTAGCACAGTGTTAATGGGCAGATATTTCTTATCAGATCACAATACACAGATTATGATGAGAATTTTGTGGGAAAGTTCGGTTTTGCTTTATTTCTGTTCAATAAATACTTTTCCTCATTAAATGACTATTCACACCTTTGAACACTGTTGGCGTATGTAATTCCATAACATAGAGGAATGCTGTCTTTTGTAAGAACACTTAACAGATCGAACCTAGTGCATCACCTTTCCGCTGAGAAATTTCTTATTAACCCTTTACCTAACCTGAAAAGCAGACAACACTTTCAAAAAAAATTCTTGAATAACTAATTTTTTTAATTTTTGTCTCAAAAACATAGGTTATGACCCCTCGTTGGAACGAGCCCAATGTTTTTGAGACAAAAAATGAAAAAATAATGAAAATTAATTGGCAATTTTTGAGAATAGCGCTGGCCGGTTTGGCCATTACATTAGGTAAAGGGTTAAGAGAAAAAAGTTTGTTAGCTTTCTAAAGTGAAGGAATGCATGCTCTGCATTGGGTGGGTTTGGGGTTCCAGTGACTTATACGTTCCTCGGTGCGCTTAAAAAACTTTAATTTCTTATTACCCTAAATCTGATTGAAGGTTATCCTAATCACACATTACCAATGCTGCTAATACAGTATATTGTATGATCATGACATGATGGCTGTCACACTAATTTGAAGTGTCCGTGTTAGCGACAATGGTTGCTTGTCGAGCTGAGCAATCAAATGCACACCTGGACTGAAAATCAGACAGGTGATATCGCTCAAGGCCTGCTAGCCATTACCAAATACTCTTTCTCTATAGACCTATGTGGCTTTAGTGCATCCAATTCGGCATTTCATCTTTGACAGACAAGCCAGAAAATAAGCAGACTGACATTTGCAAAATGAGGTCCCCCGAGGGTGAATTTAGTGCTACCCTGCTATAGTAGGGTAGCATCACTAAATTCACCCTCTGTGAACCTCAATCTGAATCAGGGTCTCAAGAATAAATAGAAAGAGGCACCCAAAGGATAAATTGACCCACTGTATGAGATAGCATCATCAAATTTACCCTCTGGGCTCCTCATTCTGTAAATGTCAGACTGCTTATTTTCAGGCCTGTTGACAGAGCTAAGATACAATACAGTACAACCACCATGGGCTGGTCATAATCCACATGTGGGTGGTGATGTTCGCGTATGCGTTTATCAGGTAATAAAAATCACCATGAGCAAAATTTTAATTAATGAAGCACCGGGTTGTACGGTTGTCGATGGTTTTTATTTAGTCAATCACGTGTGAATCGCCATTCATTTTTAGCTCAACTTTGACGAAGTCAAATTTGAGCTATTGTCATGGCATGTCGTCCGTCTGTCCGTACGTCAACAATTGGCTATGGCTCGGGCCAGAGGTCGTATTTATGAACCGATCTTTACGAAACTTCTTGTGTACCTTTGTTATGACCCTGGGACGGGAACAAGTGTTTTTAGGTGTGGTCCAAAATTCAAGATGGCTGCCAGTGGCCATTTTGTACCGATGATGCAAAAATCAGTTTTTTGTACAGAACTTCTGTATGAAAGTTCTGATTTGAATAAAGTTTTGTATAAATGTTTAGTACCATGGGATACATCACATATAATACGGGTTTTTTTCTCGTGCTTAAATTATGCAAATTAGACTGACTTTGATTTATTTAGTGTTACTTTCAGAGCTGTAAGTGCCAAGCTGCTATGGCTCGGGCTAGAGGCCGTATTTATGAACCGATCTTTACGAAACTTCTTGGGTACCTTTGTTATGACCGTGGGACGAGAACGAGTGTTTTTGGGTGCGGTCCAAAATTCAAGATGGCTGCCAGCTGCCATTTTGTACCGACGATGCAGAAATCTGTTTTTTGTACAGAACTTCCATATGAAAGCTCTGATTTGAATAATTTTTTGTATGAATGTTTAGTACCATGGGATACATCACATATAATACAGGTTTTTTTCTCGTACGTAAATTGTGCAAATTAGACTAATTTTGATGTTTTTTGGGGTTACTTTCAGCACTGTAAGTGCAAATGCCAATACGGCTCGGGCTAGAGGCCGTATTTATGAACCGATCTTTACGAAACTTCTTGGGTACCTTTGGTATCACCGTGGGACGAGAACGAGTGTTTTGGGGTTCGGTCCGAAATTCAAGATGGCCGATGGCAGCCATTTTGTACAAAATTAGGTGCAATCAGATTTTTGCACAGAACTTCCATATGAAAGCCCTGATTTGAATAATTTTTTTGTGTGAATGTTTAGTACCATGGGATGCATCACATATAATACGGGTTTTTTTCTTGTGCAGAAATTATGCAAATTAGATGAACTTTGATTTTTTCAGTGCGACTTACACACAGTAAGTACACATGTCAATACGGCTCAGACTAGAGTCTGTATTTATGAACTGATCTTCACGAAATGTCTTGGGTACCTTTGTTATCACCTTGGGACGAGAACGAGTGTTTCTGGGTGCGGTCTAAAATTCAAGATGGCTGCTAGTGGCCATTTTGTACCGAAATTAGGTCTAATCAGTTTTTTGTACACAACTTCTATACAGCTCAGACTAGAGGTCATATTTATGAACCAATCTTTACGAAACTTCTTGGGTACCTTTGTTATCACCGTGGGATGAGAGCGAGTGTTTTTGGGTGTGGTCCGAAATTCAAGATGGCCACCAGCAGCCATTTTGTACCAAAATTAGTGCAATCAGTCTTTTGTATAGAACTTCTGTATGAAAGTTCTGATTTTAATAAATTTTTGTATGAATGTTTAGTAACATGGAATACATCACATATTGTAAGGGGTTTTTTTTCGTGCAGAAATTATGCAAATTAGATGAACTTTGATTTATTCAGTGCTACTTGCACAATGTAAGCACACATGTCAATACGGCTCAGGGAAGAGGCTGTATTTATGAACCGATCTTCACAAAACTTCTTGGGTACCTTTGTTATCTCCTTGGGATGAGAATGAGTGTTTCTGGGTACGGTCCAAAATTCAAGATGGCTGCCAGTGGCCATTTTGTACCGAAATTAGGTCCAATCAGTTTTTTGTCACAAGTTCTATACAGCTCGTATTTATGAACTGATCTTCACAAAACTTCTTGAGTACTTTTGTTTTCACCTTGGGACAGGAACGAGTGTGTTTTGGGGTGCCTTTGTTATCACTGTGCTATGAGAACAAATATTTTGGGGTTCAGTCAGACCCACTCTGGGACTCAAAGATTTTTTCTAGTTCAGCATCTGACTGTCACCCACCTTTACAATACTTTAACTATACATTTGTTACAGGCAACGGTCAGTATTTATGTACAGACCGTTACAATACTTTATATGTACCTTTGTTATCAGATCATTACCTAGATGTTTGTCATTGCTGTGTCACATACTATACATGTACATGCAAGCCTGGAAATAAGCAGACTGTCATTTGCTATATGAGGTTGTCGGAGGGTGAATTTGGTGATTTTACACTGCCCAGCAGGGTAGCATCACTAAATTTACCCTCTGTGAACCTCAGTCTGAATCAAGGTCTCATGCTTAAACAGAAAGAGGTACCTAGAGGATAAATTGGCCAACTGTATGGGATAGCAGCTGCAAATTCACCCTCTGGGGACCTCATTTTGCAAATGACAGATTGCTTATTTCCAGGCTTGTGTACATGTCTTTGTCTTGACAAGTTGAGCTACAGTGTCATTGACACTTTCATTAAAATAGTACAAGTTGGATTTAAATTGTACTGTGTAATGAGGTGAATGAACAGTTAGATTATTAACCCTTTACCCAACGTAACGACCAAAACCGGCCAGCGCTATTCTCAAAAATTGCCGATTAATTTTCATTATTTTTTTCATTTTTTGTTTCAGAAACATAGGTTATGATGCCTCGTTGGAACGAGCTCGTTCCAACGAGGGGTCATAACCTATGTTTTTAAGACAAAAATTGAAATAAATTGGTTATTCAAGAATTTTCTTTGCACGTGTCGTCTGCTTTCCATGTTAGGTAAAGGGTTAACCTTTGAAATGTTTAACCACAATTACATGTAATATCCATATGGCCTTTATTTTCTGCGTGATTGTGCAACAACGTAATTTTAACAACACTTAGCCTTGCCATTTGATCAGTCTGTTCTTTGTAGCATTAACCAGCACCCTGTTAATCAGTACTCTCATCTGATTCTAAACAGGCCTGAAAATAAGCAGTCTGACATTTACAAAATGAGGTCCCCAGAGGGTGATTTTGATGATGCTATCCCATACAGTGGGCCATTTTATCCTCTGGGTACCTCTTTCTGTTTAGTTTTGAAACCCTGATTCAGATTGAGGTTCACAGAGGGCAAATTTAGATCACCCTCTGAGGACCTCCTTTTTCAGATGACAGCCTGCTTATTTTCCGGCTTGCTGCCAAATAATAGTGAGATCACGAACATTAATTTTAGAGAAAACTCTTCAACGTCACTATTATTTGGCGATGAGACAAAGAGTGAAACTGTCATCACTATTATTAATTTTGACCAAAAATGCATGCCATCGCTATTTGGTCATCACTATTATTTGGCAGACAAAAGTACTAAAGAATATCCATCAAACAGTATACCTGGTAATAATTCTCGGTTTGCTAAGTCATTGCAGACTGCAATGTAAATAGAAGCTTCGGTCCTGTACATTTGAACGACCCCATAGGAACAATCTGAACTGCAAAACGGAGAAAAATGTCAGAAGGCTCACAATGATCAGTTCTCTTGTAGTACTAAGTTTTAACTTATGTCTGATTGGAGGGAGTTTTATGTTCGAAATTTCTGGAAATTAGTTCTAGAAATGAAACATTTGAACAAATGTTCTTCTGCTTAAATTCTTCTGATCAATCAAAGATTATGAGAGATATTTTGGTGCTTCCATTTTATTAGCCCACCTGGCCTAAAAGGCCATGTGAGCTTTTCACATCACTTGACGTCCGTTGTCCATTGTCCGGCATCCATAAACTTTTCACATTTTCATCTTCTTCTCTGTAACCGCTTAACCAGTGTGAACCAAACTTGGCAGGAATGGTCTATGGGAGGTCCTCTACAAACGACCCTCATTTTGTTCCCATTGAATGAAAAACATGGTTTCCAGAGGCATTCTTTGATTCTGGTTGGTGGATTTTGAAGAATATTCTCCTCTGAAACAACAGGACCAAATGTTTTGAAACTTTGCATGGTTGATGACTGGGACTCCCTCTACCAACGATTCTCATTTAATGTTGATCGAGTTACAAACATGGCTGCAATTGCAGCTTCCAATTACTATAGAAACCCTATGAGAAATCACATTTCCATCTTCTTCTCTGGAACTACTGAGCCAACGTGAACCAAACCTGGCAGGGATAGCCTAAAATAGCCCTCCTAAAAATAATTTGATCTACCCGGTAGGAGGGCTGCCCTCCAACCCTCCTTGAGAATGCCAGGCCTGGTTTACCCGATAAAAATGATTGAAATGGGGAGGCAGAAACAAAGGCATGCTTACAGGCAGTTGTGGGAGTCCATTACATGACTTCTTGCAGAGAGAGTTGGGTGTCTCAAGAGCTAGTCTTGTGGCTGCATGTTTTCCACTGCATGTTCAGTGCGAGACAAGCGGTGGTTCCAGTACAGTGTGAGTGTCAAGGTGGACGCTTCTTCACTGCGTGTAAAGTATGAAGTTGTAACACCATGTATGCTATGTGTATAAATAGAACATGGTTCTAGATCTCAGTTTGTGTGTTGGACAGCTATATGGGTGGATTTTCACTCGATGGGTAATATAGCTGTCGCTGCGACTACGAGCAGTTTACAGAAGTTCTGTCATGAAATACGCACATGTAGCATGTCAATCTGCACGTTAATCTTCGCGTTATGACCATAGTAAGAATATCAAATTCTGTACATGTGGTCTGTGCACAAGCGATGTTTCAGCCAATGGACCTCCAGGTAACCCGGAGGTCCATTGGCAGAAACATTGCCTGTGTTTTCTATAAGTAACCAGGAGAACCTGCCGTGCTTTGGATGTCATTCGATATGGCAGTTGCGCGCAATTCCTACGTCAAGTTTGTTCAAGCCAAGTCCCTGAGTTCATATTTAGGTTGAAATTTGGGGTCCTGGTCCAGACTTAGAAATTTTGGATCAAAATCCAGAAATGAGTTTTTTGTCCTTTTTACGCGTTTCAGTCAATTTTAAGACATAAAAAAATTTTTTCTTTTTTTTTTACACTGAAAATTTGGGGTCCAGGTGGGACTTCGGAATTTTGGACCAAAATCCGGAAATTAGTTTTTTGTTTTTTATGCGTTTTGGTCAATTTTAAGACAAAATTTTTTTTTTTTTCACTCTGAAAATTTAGGATCCGGGTGGGACTTAGAAGATTTTGGACCAAAAGCCAGAAAGGAGTTTTTTTGTTTTTATGAATTTTGGTCAATTTTATTTAAAATATCTTCTCACAAACCAATGGCCCAAATTGAAACACATATGGACCACATCATCTTGGGGTATTCTGTTTTAGTTTTGTTCAAATGGGGTCTCCGCCCTTTTTGGGGCATGAGCGTATGCTCAAATATCATGAAATTCATTAAAAATCATCTTCTCATGAACCACAAGTGGGAATGCTTCAATATTTGGTATGAAACTTCCTCTGGTGTTCAAGATTAAAAGTTGTTTAAAGAAAGTTGATAGGTCAATAGATGGGCTCTCCAAGGGATGGGCTCACTTTTGAGCTCCCCTGAAAATTTCTATTTCAAGAACCAATGGAGCGATTTGAACCAAATTTTATATGTGGCATTAGTTGACCCTAAGTACTTAATTCATGTCCCCCAAATTTTTTGCGTTTTCCCGTGGGAACACCTGGCACTAAAAATAGAAAAAAAATGAAATGTCCAATATTTCCCAAACTGCATGGACTATAGATTTTGTATTTGGTATGAAGCTTTCCTCTGAGCAGTTGAAACAATTAGACAAAAAAATTGCTGGCGAATCTGTCATATGGTTCATTCAGATTACATTTTCTCCATACCAATAACCCTTACAGTTTAGGACAACTTGGTCCAGGTGAGCGCTTTAGGCTCTCTTGAGCCTCTAGTTTGTTGTCCAGTGATGTTCGTGGGATACATGAGAAGTTTGTTTACTAAATTTATTATCATTAAAGTTGCCTTGTTCATTTCACGATGTTGGTTTTGAGCTATGGGTACTTCACATTAGGTAGGGTCTTATTGGAACATGCAATATATGTTATTGTGATGAATTGGCAGTAACATGGTCTGAGTCTGAGGTCAAATCAAACCTCAGAATCAGTTCATCACAATAACTTATAACTGTGCATTTCCTATAAAACACCAGTAGTCTACTATCAGTTCATCACAATAACTTATAACTGTGCATTTCCTATAAAACACCAGTAGACATGTTGAATACAACTGAATAAGAATTACTGTTATAAACAGAACACTGTTACAACCTGAGAACAAATTTAACCCTTTACCCAACGCAGCCAATATCAAAATATAGTACAGGAGAGCTCACTTAATTGGATATCTCTTACCTGAATAACCCTGTTAATTGAATATAATTTCCCAACACAAGACCATTTACCATACCTCCAGTACAAAATTTACCTGTTAATTGAATACAGGTTATAGAGTAAACTCCTGTTAATTGAATAAAAAATCCTATATCCTGTCATGAAATTACCCTGACTCTCCCCAGTATTCCTCCGTTTGGAGACCTATTTGGCCTCAGTACATCCAATGCAGGCATTTAATCTATTATATCTTGTTTGACAGAGCTCCTGGAGCTCTGTCAAACAAGATATAATAGAATAAATACTAAGTTTATCTCCAGAATACAGGAAAGTGACACAATCCCTGTTAATTGAATACTCCTGTTAATTGAATAATTTTCATTGGCAAAGTGACTATTCAATTAACCCTTTACCTAACGTTACGGCCAAAAACCGGCCAGTGCTATTTTAAAAAATCGCCAATTAATTTTCATTATTTTTTTCATTTTTTGCCTCAACAATATAGGTTATGACCCCTCGTTGGAACGAGCTCGTCAAGCTTGTTCCAACGAGGGGTCATAACCTATGTTTTTGAGACAAAAAATGAAAAAAAATAGTTATACAAGAATTATTTTTGCAAGTGTCGTCTGCTTTTCAGGTTAGGTAAAGGGTTAACAGGGTTCCACTGTATTTTAAATATCATTTTTAAAAAATTTTCAAAAAATTTCAACCAAACCATATCATGCGACAAGCTCGTTCCAAAGAGGGGTCACACGATATGGTTTTGTTGAAATTTTTTGAAAAATAATATTTTTTCTGCTGCTGAATTTGCATATTATGCTGGCGGATGTGGCCGATTCGTTGGGTAAAGGGTTAACAGCAAGTGTTTTTTTTTCGTCAGATGGATTCAGCTCAACCTATAGGCAGATAAAGGTGCGATCTTATCTTGTTACATTTCCCATTTTAACTTAAATGTGAATTTGCAGTTGAGATGTGAATATGTGTAGCTTTCCTTTCTCTATATTTTAAGCTGTCATCAGAAAGAAGATTCAGTACTGATCTGCCAAAAGCAAAGAAAACAGACAAACCGAAAAAGGAAATAAAATCCGAATTCCTAAGGAGTATTGAAGAAGAGAAACAAAGAGAAAGAAGAAAACAAGGTATTTTATTGAAGAATATTGAAGGCATTCATTGATTTTTTTCACTTGTGTAAAGGGATGAAACAAAATTCATGTGATAAATACAGTACAGCTACCGTGGACTGGTCACTTTCCACGGGTGGGAAATATTTCCACGGACTCAATAATATTAGATTCCAAACACTAATTATAGGAATAATCATCAAAAATGTAATTAATGAAGCACCGGGTACAGTCTAAAATTTTGATGATTATAATTTTTATGTGCCCTGAGAGATTCTCTCAGGTGCATTGTGTTTTCAGCATGTCCATCCTTCCGTGATCCATCAGTTATCTTTTGATTTCCATCAGTTAACTAAGAACTGCTATTTGATCAAATCATAATTTTAGGGGTAACTTGTGGATGACTAGACAATGCTTCCTTTCGATTTTGGTCCAGCTAGCCTATTCATTATGGCCACCATGACAGCCATATTGTTTGGTTTCCGTGCAATAACTAGTGAATGCTGACTCAAATAATTTTTTTGTTTTAATTATGCATTGTTGGTGTCTAGAGGAAGCTTCCTTCCGATTTTTGACCTGTCAGTTGATCCAGGATGGCTGCCAGTGGCCAATTCATTATGGTGGCCATCTTGAATTTGGTATCCATCCAATAACTAATGAATACTGACCCGAATCAATTTCAGTTTTTAGTTATGCCTTATTTTTGTCTAGAGGAAGCTTCCTTTCGATTTTGGTTCACATAGCCAATTCAATATGGCCACCAGATTGAATTTGGTTTCTGTCCAATAACATGAATTCTGACTCGAATCATTTGTATTTTTTAATTATGCATTGTTGGTGTCTTTGATTTTGGACCAGTCAGCTGAACCCACCATGGCTGCCAGCAGCCAGTTCATTATGGCTTCCATGGTTGCCATCTTGAATTTGGTTTCCGTCCATTAACTAATGAAAACTGACTCAAATCAATTTCAATTTTTGGTTATGCATTATTGGTGTCTAGAGGAAGCTTCCTTTTGATTCAATACGGCCATGGAGCAATGAAATAGTATAAAACTTTCTTATTTTTGAATTGCTTGTATAGTCACATGACCCTAAGTTGTGGGCAACCTTGAAGCAATAGCATATCATTATCAATTATCTGTATTTAGAGGAAAGGGTGTTTTATGCAGGGGCAGAATTTTTTGCAAGACATTAGGTTGAATTTTTCAGCTGGAAGAGTGGGGTTTTTTGTCATTTTAATGCTTTGTAAAGTCACTTTCAGGTTTATATCTCATGAAAATGGAATTTTAACTGTGATCCTGACTGATTAACATTCAACCTACATCATCAAGGCATGTTAATTTGTTCCATGCCCCACCCATCCCAATCAAGCCTGGAAATTAGCAAACTTTCACCCAGAATGAGGTCCCCAGATGGTGAATTGGGTCATGCTACCATGCACAGCAGGGTAGCATTACTAAATTTACTCTCTGTGAACCTCAATCTGAATCAAAGTCTTGGGCCCAAACAGAAAGACCAACCCAGAAGAGAAATTGGGGGAAAAAACATGGCCACCAGAGGCATTCTTTGATTCTGATTGGTGGATTTTGAAAAATCTTCTCCTCTGAAACCACAAGGCCAAATGTTTTGAAACTACATGTGATTGATGACCGGAACACCCTCTATCAGTGATCCTCATTTCATGTTGATCGGGTTGCAAACATGACCGCAATTGCAGCTTATAGTTACTAATACTTACTATGTAAACCCTATGGGAAATCACATTTTCATCTTCTTCTCTGGAACTACTGTCACAAACTGTGCGCTTATCTAGGCTTAATTGCGCGTAGGAACTGCGCGCAATTGCCATATCGAAAGGCATCCAAAGCAAGGCAGGTTCTCCTGGTTACTCATAGCAAACACAGGCAATGTTTCTGCCAGTGGACCTCCGGGTTATCCGGAGGTCCATTGGCTGAAACATTGCGTGTGCACAGGCCATATGTACATAATTTGATAGCCTTACTATGGTCATAACGCGTAGATTAACACACAGATCGACGTGCAATTTGTGCGCATTTCATGACAGGACTTCTAGTTTTAACTGTACAAGGCCAATTGTTTTGAAACTTCACATGATTAATGACTGGGAAACCCTCTAAGAACAATCCTCATTTAATGTTGATCGGGTTACAAGTATGGCAACAATTGCGGCTTATAGTTACCATTGAAATCCTATGGGGAATCACATTTTCATCTTCTGTCTTGCCAGGTGACCGATAACAGGCTCTTTAGAGCCTCTTGTTTTCTTCAAGGTGTACTTGTACAAATCCTGTTTTTTGTTCTTTATGGCGCTTCAGCTTGTCTGCCTCATACTGTCATACACTTTTCTTTATACATCTGTTTTACTGGAATGCTCATTGGTCACACATAGAAAAGTTAACAACAGCCAGTGTCACTTCATGTCAGACAGATGGGTGGAGGAAGCCTGATGACCTGGAGAGAAGCACCGAGCAATGGCAAGCAACTGCCTGACTCCCCAACATACCAACTCCACAAAAGCAGGGTTAGCATTGGTTGAAGACAAGTGCACCATTGATGTGCAGTACGCCTTAGTACGCAGTGTAACCATGCCCCCAAGTGAACAATCAGGATAAAGTGCCTTGCCCAAGGACACATCGTAGTAACACTTGACAGAGATCAAACCGTGGACCTTCCGGTTTGAAGTCCAATGCTGTACCACTGAGCCACTACACTCCTGATGGGAGGAGTTACTACATTCATTGACTGGATACCATCTTGAGAGGGCAGTGGGGGGGGGGGGGAGATAGAGTTGTGACATATTTTTATACTGTAAATCAATGGCCCAGACTTAGCTGGTGCTAACTCTTAAATATTCAGGGCCACACAAATTTTGTCCCCCAAATCCCCGAAATTTGCATCCAAAACCAAAAAAACTGATGTTCTATATGGTCCTCCATACTTTTGTCTACTGCACATGCGCAGTGTCAAGGAAGTACTGAAATTGGCGCAAAGCCTCATTCTTTGTTTGGCCCTTCTGTCAGTAACAACTAACTGACTTCTGTGCTTGTAAATCTCAGTTTTTATGATGCCAGACACAAAGTAATGGTGATTTTGGTGGATCAAAGGATGAATTAAAAGGATGAGAGGAAAAAACAGTGGTTGGATTTGTTCAGGGCTGTAACTTATAATTTTTATTGAAAATTATTTCATGTTACCTAATTTCGGGACATGGGCCTGATGTTATCATTCTTGCTATGAAATTGCCACTGTTTGTTAAGTGTTTCCTCCCTCTCCTTCCTTGATACCCCCCTGTTAAGCTCCCATACTTTTGGGATCTTTTTTTAAATTTTTTTTTTTGTTGAAAATTTCATGGGAGTTTAACCTGGTTACAGAATGTTTATTCTGTATATCCCCATGGCTATGCCCTCACCCTTTGGGTGTTTAGACGTTTTTGGTCTTGCATCCACCGTCTGATGTATCGCAGTTTCTTCTGATGAAGATTCTGTCTTACACAGGATAGTTTAAAAAATCTGTTACTGACTTCGGGCCATGTTTCCGGTTTTTATAGCATTTTGTTTACATTGACAACGGTTACTTTCTGTAAGTAATCTCCTTCTCATTATGATGTTAGGTCTTTAATCAGATACATTATATACTCTGTTAGTGTAGCATTAATTTTTTAGAATCATGTAAAAAAATTTGTCCACACTTAGGCTTTTTTGGGATCCATTTGGGCTCATCGGTTCCTTTGGGAACTTGGGCTCATATCAAAATTTTTCTAAATTTTTTTTTTACGAATAATTTTTCGAAATATTTGTATTGGATTGTGTTATTATGTATCTTTGTCATGTTATTGTGAGGGTTAGTACAAGAACTATGGACTTGTCATTTTTTTGTATACTGAAAGAATATTGCTCAAATTGTAAGTCGAGGAAATCTTTCTCCGACTCTCATGTTTTTTGTGTTTGCTGTAGTCAGTGTTCTCGCACTAACACTTGTTCTCTTTGTGCCAATTGGCTTGACAAACATTGGAGACATGTGTCACAATATGTTGTTAGTGGTGAGAGATCCATGCATGCTCTCTCACCACAGGGTCGCTCTAGTATGTCAGTTTCTTTTTCAGAGGAACAAGAACATGGTGATGTATCGGTGATACCATCAGGAAGTGTGCTACCGTCATCGCAATCTAACAAAGAGCTAGCCACAAAAGTGCTCAAGGAAATTAGACAACGGCCTAGATCACTGATCATGGGATTTACGTCCTTGTTGCCAGCTAGCTCAACCAGTGCTTCTTTCATTCAGAATATGGGTGTCATGACTCTGGGTAAGTCTGTAGCGGTCGAGGAACGGAAAAAGTGAGTTGCGAGCACTATAATATCGGAACATGCTCACCCTGCGACCGCGGAACAGAGGAAGCCAGTTAGTTCTGCGGTCGGCTGGTCCAGGTCCTCCCGGACCGCAAGTGAGAGAGGTCCGTCTCTCTTACAACAACATCTGTGGCCAGAGGTTGTTGTTCAGAGTTATCATCAGCCGGAGCATACGTCCACGCCTCCTTCCGGGACGCTCCGTCAAATAGGCTGCCGGGGTCGGCTAGTCTATTGGCCTCCAGTTCTTCTTCAAAGCACACACGACCGCACTTTTGCTATGTGATTATGGAGATACAGCCTGCATCATCGACAAAGGATTCGAGAAAGTCATGCCATCCAATAGCCAAGGAAACAAGGCCACATGATTTGGGACATCCACATAAGAGGAGTATGTTGGATATGTTGTCCCAGGAGCATCCAGCGGCTAAGCTACAAAGAACCGCTGCTCCAAAGGCCTCGAATACAGACTTACTGTTGCAAGTAGCACAGCTAATCGCAGCATCCCAGCAAACTACAGTACATCCTACGACAATTACCAATGTTGAACTGTCGGATGAAGCTGGGTTGGTACATTCCTCTGCACATTCAGATAGGGATGACCGAGACTCAAATCTGGTCCAGTCGGATGGTGAAAGGGAATTGAATGAATTAGAATTTTCCACTACGGAGCAACACAAGGTAGCAATGAATTTTATTCAGCAATACCTTTCAGATGTTGTTCCTCTTGATCTGAATGCTGCGACAAAGGATAAAAAACTGCTAGCATCATTGGACTCCGATTTTTTGGGGCCGGGTTAAGGAAGATACACCAGTTTATCCAGTTCAGTCGAGTAATGTGTCTCAGACTTTTGAACTGATAAATGACGCTATACTCAATCTATCCTCGGGATCGAGGAGAGGCAGTTTTTTATCTACATGTGCTCTAGATCTGCTGTTTATCAATAATAGAAATAAATTTAAAACGGCAGGTCAGGGTATATCGAGAGTTCCTCTGCATATGGATGAACAGACTGAGGACTTAGATTTGTTATTCGGTCGGGTACAATGGATACAACATTATTCTCCAGTAGAGCAAATCTAGATGCTTTATCTTATGCAGATCACCTTACTAAAGCGTTAGCATAACGTCTCAGAGAAGAATTCGAGGACGTTCGTACCTCATTAAGAGTTCTTTCTAGGGCTATAGCTTATTCCACGTATAACTCTGCCTTATCAGTGGCTAATTTAGAGTTAGTAAGACGTCATGCAGCCCTAGCGTCATCATCCCTGGTGGATGTTAAGGTGAAAAACTCTCAAGTCGCTCCGGTATCTGGTATCTGGTGACCTTCTCTTTGATGGCAAGCTTTCATTGATCTATGATCAGGTCACTAAGAAAGCATCTGAAACTCTGCTTTTGAGGTCAGTTTCAAGTAAAACTGGTACAGTAGAGAAGGGTAAAGGGGGAGCTTCAGGACAAAATCGTCCAAAGGAATTACCCTAGAGATCGTCTCAGTAGCGACTCAGGTAAGGGACGTGGGTCTGACTGAGACTACCAGTCAGACATCCCCAGGTCGGTGGGCCGAGGCGCTGCACGGGAGGACGTAGTTTCTTCCCGCAGGCCTCGCAGGTCCAGGAGGTGATGGTCTGGATCTCTATTGCGGTCCTGTTGGCGGAAGACTGTCAAGGTTTCTGATAAATTGGATTCCAATTACAGAAGACCTCTGGGTCAGAGGGGTAATCTCAGAAGGCCTAAGGCTATCATTTCGAGAGAAACCTCGATTAACACGAAGTCCGCTCTGGACTCAGCTTCTGACCAACCCTCAAAAAAGAGATTCCTTCCTATCAGAGGTAAAACCTCTTTTGGAGAAAGACGAAATAGAGGTCGTAGAAAACCGAATTCACTGGGTTTTTACAGTCACCTGTTCTTGGTGCTGAAGCCAGACTGGTCGTTCCGGCCAGTAATAGATTTGAGCTGGATAAACAAACTGATCGTGGCTCCAAAATTTTATATGGAGACCATTCGATCAGTAAGAGCGAGCATTCGGGTGAACGACTATGCATCAAGCATAGATCTAAAGGATGCGTACTTTCATGTCATGGTAAATCCAGCATTCAGAAAGTACCTACGGTTCACCTTCCTAGGGATCATTTATCAGTTCCGAGCGATGTGCTTTGGACTCAATCTAGCACCCTGGGCATTCACTCGAATAATGAACTCGGTAATGGCATATTTCCAGGCTCATTTGTCTGCGGTAATGTCGGACTATTTGGACGACATTATTCAGAGATACGGCAACAAAACGGTTTTTCAGAATAATGTTCAGAGTCTGCTACAATTGCTCTGACGTCTCAGTTTCATTGTAAATGAAAAGAAGTCAGATCTAGCTCCATCCAAGTCGTTCACACAGTTGGGAATGAGCTTCGAGACTCACAACAATCTGCTTCATCTTCCGTTACCCAGAGTGAAATTAGTCAGTTGTTATGTTCGCTTTTGTCTACATACAGACGCATTAACAGCGAGAGAATTTATGCAACTGATGGGGCTGTGCGGAGCAGCTGCGGATCTCATTCCGATGGGTCGCTTACGCACTCGTCCACTCCAGATATTCTTTACTCAGAACTGGAGTGTGAAGACGCATTCGCTCGAGACCAGTATTGTTTTAACGGACCAAGTAAAACAAAAAGTTCAGATTTGGGCAGACATTCAGTGGTTAACTCAGGGAGTTTTGCTGCATCTGCCAGATCCGGTTTGTATGTGTACCCATACTATGTATGGTACACATAATGCCGGCATCCAGGGTGGCCCTCCGTTGTTCGTCCATCATTTGTCTGTCTGTCCGCCCGGCATCAGTATCCATTTCTTTGGCATTCGATAACTTGAAAAATATTGCTTGAATTGTCAAGTTACTTTATATTTGTGTTCAGGTTACTGATGTGCCGAGCTGTATAGTTTTTGGTGTAAATCTGGTAATTTGATTCTGAGATATTAACTCTTTATCCTTCAAATTGAGAATTCTTCCAATCCCTTTGGCATGAGATAACTCAAAAAATATCAATCCAATTGTCATGTTACTTTATATATATCATTAGGTTACTGATGTTCCGAGCTGTTTAGTTTTTGGTGTAAATCTGTTGTTTTGATCCTGAGATATAAACCCTTTATCCCTCAAATTGAAAATTCTTCCAATCCCTTTGGCATTCGATAACTTGAAAAATATTGCTTGGATTGTCAAGTTACTTTATATTTGTGTTCAGGTTACTGATGTACCGAGCTGTATAGTTTTTGGTGTAAATCTGATAATTTGATCCTGAGATATTAACCCTTTATCCTTCAAATTGAAAATTCCTCCAATCCCTTTGGCATGAGATAACTCAAAAAGTATCAATCCGATTGTCATGTTACTTCATATATGTGTTCAGGTTACTGATGTTCGAGCTGTATAGTTTTTGGTGTAAATCTGATTATTTGATCCTGTGATATTAACCCTTTATCCTTCAAATTGAGAACTCCTCCAATGCATTTCTTCGGCATGTGATAACTCAAAAAATATTAATCCGATTATCAGGTTACTTTATATATGTATTCAGGTTACTGATGTGCTGTGCTGTGCTGTATAGTTTTTTATGTAAATCTTATAATTTGATCCAGAGATATTAACCCTTTATCCATCATTTTAGGAACTCCTCCAATCCATTTCTATATGTACCCATACCATGTATGGTGTACGTAATGTCGGCATCCGGGGTGGCCCTCCATCATACAGCTTTCTACTAGTTGTGCATATGGGTACACATCTGACGATTTAATCAGCCTTTTTTTACTATTATGACGGATGCGAGTCAAGCAGGTTGGGGTGCAACCCTGAGCCCAACAGACTCGAAGTGTCAGGGTCTTTGGGACCCTATGTTCCTGGACAAACATATAAACATCAAAGAAATGATGTCAGTATGGCAAGCACTACGTCATTGTATAAACATAATACAGAATTCACATGTTCAAATACTGTCGGACAACTTGACAGTAGTAGCGTATATTCGGAACCAAGGAGGCACACATTCGATTCCGTTATACGAACTAACATAGAGAATTCTTTTGTATGTCTTGGAACATCACGTTCATCTATCGGTCCATCATATACCGGGTCGTCTGAACGTTCTTGCGGACTCGCTCTCTCGGAAAGGTCACATGTTGCCTTCGGAATGGACTCTCAACAAGCGAGTATTCAGGCAGATTTGCTACCAATGGGATCGACCAATGATAGACTTATTTGCGATTCATCTCAACAATCAGTTGCAGACATATGTGTCGCCATGCCCAGATCCTCAACCATACACAGTAGACGCTCTCTCAATTTCCTTGGACGGAATGATAGGATATGCATATCCTCCAACTCCATTGATTCAACAGATCTTGTTAAAGATCAAGCAATCGCAGTGCAAGATACTTCTGGTAGCATCTCTGTCGTCCCAGAAACCATGGATAAATCTACTCAGGTGTCTGTTATGGGACGTTCCCCGGAAGCTTCTTCCAAGGTAGGACCTTCTTTATCAGGGGAAGTCACGCACACTGCATCACAACCCGCAAGGTCTCAACCTTCACATATTTACGTTGTGCGGTCCTTCTTGCACGGGAAGTGCTTTACAGGACAAGCAGTGGACACAATTTCTAACTGTAGGAGGGCCTCCTCTTTGCTAAACTATGCGGCAAAGTGGAAGGTTTTCTTTCTCAAACTGTAGCCAGTCACTACTAAGGGTTATAGGTCTATGCTCTCAGACACTTATGCTCATCATGAGCTTAGAAAATTGTATCTTATGTTTCTTTATCTAAGTTAGTTAAAAACTTTTTGATCAATAGGTCTAGAACCCTTAGGTTAATTCCTAAGTGGAATTTAGCTTGGGTTCTGTTGAAGCTTAAAGAAGCTCCATTTGAACTGTTGGAGGCTGTAGAGTTCAAATTCTTGACATATAAAACAGCTGTTCTCTTAGCCTTTACTTCGGCAAGAAGAGTTAGTGAGCTTCATGCTTTATCTATAGATGATTCTCATTATCGTAGTGTTGGTAATACTATTACTTTAACTACTAATGTGGGATTTTTGGCTGAGAATCAGGCTCCGAATAAATATCCTGAGCCTATTATCATTAAGGCTCTTCCGTCATCAGATAGCCATAGACCTTTGCTGTGTCCAGTTAGAGCTATGCACATTTATAAACGCAGATCAGAGTTTATCAGAGAAGGAAGAAAACGCTTCTTTTTATCATTAATTCCCAATAGAAGGGACATTTCTGTTCATTCTGTTGCTAGATGGATTCAGTTAGCAATTTGCAATTTGCACTGCTTATGAAAGTTTATCTTCTAATCAGCAGTCGGTGCTTAAGATTTCAGCGCATGAAGTTAGAGCGCTGTCCATATCTTGGGCTTATTCTAATAGTATTGCCATTACTGATCTCATGAAGGCTGCTTACTGGACACAGCCTTCTACCTTTACAAAGTTTCATCTTAGAAATATAGAGTCTATTTCAGGCGACCTTAGATGTTTAGGTCCGTTATCTGTTGCTCAGAATGTCATCCACTAAATGATTACAACTATAGTTATGTAGGTTTTCTGTTCCAGCAGTGACTCTGTCCTGTTGCCCTCTTCGTTCTGTGGTGATTTGACCCAGAGCAAGGGGAAAGGGGGGGGGGATGGTTTTCCCTTATATCACCGGCTTTATAGTGAAAAGCAAGGGAATTCCTCCTCTGCTGTCTGCAATTCCGAGTCGGTACTGGAATTGTTTTAAAGTGTAAAGCAAATATATATCTCATTTATGTAATATTTTTAAAGTGTATCTTGGTGTGAAGCATTTGTACATGTCATGTGTCATACGAGCACTGATATACAATCCTCGGACACGTTTAAATGAGTATAAAGAGTCTCTTTCTCTTAACTATCCTTATTTATTGGCTTCCTTTATTAAATTAGTATAATGGGTTATACTTGATGTTAATATAGAATTATAGATGATATACTGCTCAGTTATCTAGTTGGTATTGTGTCCTTGGCCCTCCAGCCTTTTTACTATTCAGCTAAGTCTGGGCCATTGGTTTACAGTACAGAAATATGAAAAAATTTAAAGTACTTTATATATTTTTTATACTTACCAATGACCCAGACGGGGATGGCCCTGCCATGAGTTGGGAACTCATACCTCCCCGCTGATTATATACATTTAGCGGGCACTGGTTGTAAGAATGAGGCTTTGCGCCAGTTTCGGTACTTCCTTGACACCGCCCATGCGCAGTAGGCAAAAGTATGGAGGTCCATATAGGACATCAGTTTTTGGGGGTTTTGGATGAAAATTTTGTGGATTTGGGGGGCAAATTATGTGTTTGGCCCTGAATATTTAAGAGTTAGCACCAGCTAAGTCTGGGCCATTGGTAAGTATAAAAAATATATATAAATTACTTTAAATTTTTTCATTTTTCGCTGATGTTGCAGCAATCCATTTGTACAGAGATCAGTGGCTTCATATTACAGTACAGTATAGCTGCCATGTACTGGTCACTTTCCATGGGGGTCAGTATTCAAAAATCTAATTAATGATGCACCAGGTACAACCCAGTGATTCATTAATTAAAATTTTGTTGCTTATGATTTTTATTACCTGGTAAGTGCTTACTTTGATATCACTGAAGTTCCAAAGAGGGGTCACATGATATGGTTTTGTTGAATTTTTTTTTAAATTTTAAAAAGTGATATTTAAAATAATAAATTTTGCGTTGCGTAAAGGGTTAAGCCATTCCCTTCTTGTAGGTTGTCTTTTATTTATATAGGCCAAGCTGGCCAGGTGCTTTTCTACTGAAATGTTTTATGAAAATATGAGAGTAGAGTAGAATCCTCTTAATTGAATATCCACTTTGCCAGTGACAATTATTCAATTAACAGGAGTATACAATTAACAGGGATTTGGTCAGTTTCCTGTGTTCTGGAGGTAAACTGAGAATTTATTCTCTTATATCTTGTTTGACAGAGCTCATAGAGCTCTGTCAAACAAGATATAATAGAATAAATGCCTGTATTGGATGTAGTGAGGCCAAAAAGGTTGATAAATAAGGGAAATTTGGTGCATGTCACAGTAATATTTTTATACTGTACCAATGACCCAGACATAGCTGGTGCTAACTCTTAAAATATAGGGCCAAACACAAATTTTGCCCCCCAATCCCCAAAATTTGCATCTAAAACTAAAGAAAACATGTCCTGAGAGGCCCTCCACACTTCGCCCCTACTGCGCATGCGCAGTGTCAAGGACGTTCCGAAATTGGCGCCATTTATCATTCTAAGTTTGGCCCTTCATCAGTTAACATCTGACTGATCTTTGTGCTTTTAAATCTCAGTTTAAATGATGCCAGACACATAAATATTAGTGAAATGGTGATTCTAAGGAGGATAGAAAAGGAGGAGAGGAAAAGAATGTGTGACAGAATATTATCAGGGCTGTAACTTAAAATTTTTTAATGAAATTATGTTAAGTTACCTATTTTCAAGGCAGCAGCCATTTTGTTGTCATTCTGATTATTTAGTTACACTGTTTTTACAAGTGTTTTTCCTCTCTCCCTGTCCTTTAAGTTCCCCCTTGCTATTCTCCCATGCTTTTGGCATAATTTCTGTAATTATTATTACTAAAATTTCTTGGGAGTTTAGCTGAATAACAGAATGAATTCTGTTCTTTCCCCATGTTTACGTCTTCACCTACGGGTGGTTAGGCGTTGTGTTCTGCATCTACCATCTGATGTTCTGCAGTTTCTTCCCTGGAAGTCTCTGTTTTGCATCAGATGGTGTATTTTTGGTAACTGATTTCGGGCCTGGGTGCCTGGAGTCTTATTTTAGTGTTTTTACACTCATTGTTTACATTTACAACAGCCCTCTGTGTGAGGGGGGGATTTCTAAATAATAATATCTTTATGTTATTTCAATCATAACTAGATACATTATTATTGTTCGTAAGTGTTGAATAAATTGTTTAAAATATTTTTAAAATTTTTGTCCACACTTAGGCTTGGGATCCATTGGGGCTCAACGTTACTTTTCAGAAACTTGGGCTGTTCTGAAAAAATATTTTTTCAAAATATTTTGATTTCAATTATTTTTTCTATATTAATGGATCATATTATTATTATGTATTTTGATTGCCAGGGGTTAGTGCGAGTACCAGGACTTGTTTTCTTTTCACATTGAAAGGATATTGATCTATTGTTTTAAGAGGAAGTCTTCCTCTGACCTTATTATCATTCTATATGTGGTCAGTGTACTCGCATTAACTCCGGTTCTGTATCGTATGATTTCGATGACAATATGGGAAGCGTATGTCACGGTATGTTGTTGGGGATTTGGACACTCCGGTCCTTTCCCCGCAGGGTCACTCTACTTTATCAATTTCTATTTCAGACGATCAAGATTAGGGTGATGTATCTGTGATGTCTTCCAACAGTGTGCCTCCGTCGTCACAATTAATGAAGGGCTAGCGGAAAAGTGCTCATGTAATACGCCAATTGCCTAAGAGGACCCTAGTAGGTTCGACGGCCTTTGACGTCCGCTAGCTCGCCCGGTGTAGCGTCCATTCACCGAATGGTTCGGCAGCCGGGTTCGTCCGTTGCGGTCTAGAAGGAATTTTGGGGTGATGCGAGCACTATAAAATTAACTTAATGCACACCCAGTGACGGCGGATCGGAGGGAGAACGGAGGAAGCCTTTTAGTCCGGTTCATAGCTCGTTCCGGTCCTTCCGGACGGCAAGCGAGAGAGGCCCCTCTCTCGTTCAACAACATCTGGCCCCAGATGTTGTGGTACAAATGTGTCGTTAGCGGAGCATACGTCCGTCGCTCGGGACGCTCCGTTGTATAGGCAGTCCGCTGAGACTGCTAAGGCTTCCTCTTCTCGTCAGCGCACACGACCGCACCTTGGCTGCGTGACCGCCGATGTATTACCAGCTTCGCCGATCAAGGATTCTTCGGCGACCAGGTCACACCATCCGGCAGCCAGGGATTCGAGACCAATGGACTCCGGACGTTCGCATAGGAAAAGTATGCGGGAGCCATCTGATGCGGAGCTGCCCTCGGCGAAGCAGCGATAGACTGTGCCTCCGCAGGTCTCGACGCCGGACATTCTTGTGCACATAGCACAGCTTATCGCAGCATCCCAGCAGCCGACAGAAACGGTGTCGGATCGAGAATTATCCGACAGCGCTGGGTCGGTAGCCGGGGACTCGAGGCCTGCAGACTCCGGACGTTCGCATAGGAAGTATGCGGGAGTCAACGTACACGGAGCTTCCAGCGGCAATGCATCGTAAGTCCGCTACTGCACAGGCCTCGGGAACGGACGTGCTTTCCTTAATAGCACAGTTTATCGCAGCATCCCAGCATCAACTGAATCTGTCGCATATATTTTATCCGACGATGCTGGGTCGGGACGCTCCGCGGAAGCGGGTACGGACGTCCGAAAGTTTCATCCGGTCCGACGGGATACCGAAAGGGATTCGGTGGATTTCAAGCTTTCCCTTTCGGAACAACATATGCTGCGATGCCGGATAAGAAACTGATAGCGTCGGTGGACTTAGAAATTTTTGGTTCGGTTCAGGGACATCGTCCCTCAGTTCCGACATAGTCCAATAATGTCACACAAACTTTCGAATTATTGAACAACGCTATATATATTATTATTTTATGCTTGCTATCCAAGCATTTCTGGTTTCTTGTTCGAAGAGTTATGGAGATGTCTTTCAAAAGTGTGCCTCTGTCGTCATAGTTAATGAAGAGTTAGCGGCAATAAGTGCTCATGGAATATGTCTATCGCTTACGGAGTGACATTCGCTAGCTCACCCGGTGTAGCGTACATTCATCGAATGGTTCGGCTGCCGGGTTCGTCCGTTGCGGTCTAGGAAGGAGATTTGGGTGATGCGAGCACTTTAATTACTTTAGTACTCACCCAGTGACGGCAGATTGAGGACAGATCGGAGGAAGCCAACAACATAGGGGACCGCATGTTGTGGTTCAGATATTTTACATTCGGAGCATATGTCCGTTGCTCGGGACGCTCCGTTATATTGACAGTCCGAGAGACTGTCTTTAATGCTTCCTCATCCTCACAGCAGGGCACACGACCGCACATTGGCTACATGACCTCGAGTATCCGATCAGTTTCGGCATTCAGTGATTCCACAGCGAATAGGTCGCGCCATCCGGTAGCCAAGGGACACGAGGCCTATACACTCCGTTCGCTCGCATATTGGAAGTATGCACGGGGTAACGATCTCGGAGCTTCCTGCGGCAATGCATCGTAAGACCGCTGCTCCTCAGGCCTCAGTGACGGACGTGCTATCCGAGTTAGCACAGTTGTTTCGCAGCATCCCAGCAATTGACGGTTTCTCGGTCGAATCAGCAATTATCCGACGGCGCTGGGTCGGTGCGGTCCGCGGTTGCATCAAGCTACGGACGACCGAACGCTTTATAGGGTCCGACAGGATGGCGAAAGGGATTCGAAAGATTTCGAGTTTTCCCTTTAGTAGTATCGGAAGATGCCTTTCATATCTTCTGGCATTTCTTCCAGTGATTATTTTTCGGACTTCATTGCTGCGATCTTGGATAAGAGACTTATAGCGTCATTGGACTCGGATTTTTCGATCGGTACAGGGACTTTGTCCCTGACTTACCGACGCAGTCCAATATTGTCATTACAACATGTGTTTTATTTTTCGACGCTATATATTTATATATATATACAAGACGGCTACTAAGCATGATAGTTTAGTTTCTTGTCCGCGTGGCTCATTTCTGCCATTTTATCTTTTTTTACATATAGTTTATTTTGGCAGAGCAGGGCATACCGAGAGTTCATATGCGTCTAGACGGTGTGATTAAAGACTGCATATATTCTTTTTCACCGTTTATGTCTTTTCCAATTTCAATGTTGGGAACGACATTATGTATATTAGACTTAACTTAGACGCTTTATTATACGTAATCCGCCTTACTGAGGCGTTATCATTACGTCTTCAAGAAAAGATTTACGGGATATTATTCTCAATGTAATTTCTTTTGAGGGCAGTAGTTTGTTCACGTATAACTCCGCCCTTCAGTGGCTGATTGGAGTTGGTTAGACGTGAGGCAGCCCTAGCTACATCCACGCGTGGATAGTAGGTTAAGAACTCTCTCAGAGTCGCTTCGTTCTCGGAGGAGCTTCTCTTCGACGGCAACTTTCCGGCAATCCATGAATTGCTTGATTTATACATTCTCTTGTCTATCTAGTGTTACAAGAGATTCAGACTGGGGCAAACATTCGGTGGTTGACTCAGAGAGTGCCGCCGCAGTTGCCGGACCCGAGTGTGGCTGTTATGACGGTTGCCAGTCAAACAGATTGGGATATATACTGATCCCTACGGATTCGAAGTGCCAGGGTCTTTGGGTTCCGCAGTCTTTTAGCTATCAGTTAACTTCCGCGGAATAATGTTTTTTAGGCTTGCTTTATGTCATTGCATGAACATTATTCAGAAACGCATGCCCAAATTCCTGTCCTTTAATTCGACAGTAGTGGCGTATCTCCGGAACCAGGGAGGCACTCTTTCGTTTCCGTTATTCAATTTAATGGAAAGAATCCGTTTGTTGGTTATAGTACACCAAGTTCAGTTTTGGTCCGTCATATTCTGGGTCGTCTGATTGTTTTATCGCACTCCCGTTCTCTTACGGGTCGCTTGTTGCTGTCAGAATGGACTCTCAACAAACAAGTATTCAATCAGATTTGCTATCTATGGGAGCGCCCAATGATGTTTTATTTATGACACAGCTGGCTAATCAATTGCAGACGTATGTGTTGGCTTGTCCAGATCTCTGAGCTAATACTGTTAACGCTCTATTGATCTATAGGACAGAATGATAGGATACGCGTATCCTCCGGCGCTGTTGTTTTTAGCAGGTATTGCTAAGATAAACAACCACAATACATTTCTGTTGATAGCATCTCTATCTTCACAGAGATCATGAGTAATTTACTCTCTTGTCTACTGTGGATCTTAACGTGAAATCTTCCTCTATGTGAGGATCTTTTTTCACTGGGTAAATCGTGTCATCTTTATCACAACCAGCAAGGTCGCAACCTTCATGTATTCCGTTGTGTGGTCCGTATTGCATTGTAAGCACTGTACTGGACGAGCTTTGGACGCGATTTCTTACTATAGGAGATCCTCTTCTTCGCTATTCTATGCGACTAAAGTGGAGGCTCTTCCGTCGTGGTGTAGGGATCATTATGTTCATATGGTTGATCCCTCCATACTACTCATTGCTATTTTTTAGTATACTTGTTTCACAAGATCTACTGCAGCCTGTTGTTATTTAGGTTATAGGTTTATGTTACCTCATACCTATGCACTCTACGATAGTTTACAATTGAGTCTTTTGTCTCTTTATCTAAGTCAGTTAGTAACTTTTTGATAAATAGACTTAGAATCTTTAGATTAAATTCCTATACGGATTTTAACTTCAGGTTCTTATTTAGCTAAGTAATCATTTGAGCCTCTGGAAACAGTAGTTTTCAAATTCTGACCTTTTAGACAGTAATTATGTTGGTTTCTCTTTTACTGTAGAGTCAGTGAGTTTCATGCACTATCGATGGATGATTTTCACTTTCATAGTTTCGGAATCAATACTTCCGTTACTATTTAGGTTGGATTGTTGCATAAGAGTTAGGCTCCTATTATCCGGAACCTATTATTTTAAGGTCCTTCCGTCTTCGTATGGGCATAGGCCTTTACTCTTTCCGGGTACAGTTTATGTATTTATAAACAGATATCTGTTTATTACAAGGGCGTAAGCTTCTTCTGTCTTTGATGTCTAGTAGAAGGACGTTACGCTCCATTTTATTGTTAATGGATTCTATTAACTAGCGTACTGCTTATGGTATATCATTGGCTTAGCAGTTGTGCTTAAGATTTCGGCTCATGAAGTAAGAGTTCTTCTACTTCTTGGGCTTACATTAATAGTGTTCTATTATAGATTTTTGAAGGCTGCTCATTGCGCTCAGCCATCCATTCATGAATTTTATCTCAGAAATATCGAGTCCATTTCTGGAGGCCTCTATTGTTAGGTCTATTATCTACTGCTCAGAATGTCATTCACTTAACAGTTGCTACTATAGCTAGGTAGGCTGTCTGTTTCGGCAGTGTCTCCGTTCGGCTGCCCTCTTCGCTCTGGGCTATTTGACCCAGGGCAAGAAAAAGGGGGGGGGGGGGGGAGGGTGTTCCCTTGGGTCACCTGTTTTTACTATGAAAACAAGGGGATACCTCCTCCGGAGTTAGTAATTCTGAGCTGTTATTGGGATGGTTGTTTAGTGAGAAGTTTAAGTTTATAAAATTCATTCAAGTCTTAGTTTTTAAAGTATAGCTTTTGAATATTGCATATGTCAACGGACATGATTATGCAATTCTCACACACTTTTAGGAGTATAAGAGTCTCTATTCTCTAGACTTACTTTATTATTGGCTTACTTTAAAAATTATTAGTATAAGGATTATTGGATATTAATAGAGTACATGGATGTATGAAGCTCAATTTTTGGAAGGTGTTGTATCTTTCTAATTTATCATAAATAAGAAAGATACATGTAAGGCCTATTACTTCTTTTCCCTACAGGGGATGACTCTATTTTATTTTATTGAGCGTATTCCATTTTGCTCTATGTCCTTGGCCCTCCAGCCTTTTTACTATTCAGCTATGTCTGGGTCATTGGTACAGTATAAAAATGTTAAAAAATTTATAGTAATTTATATATTTTTTATACTTACCAATGACCCAGACGGGGATGGCCCTCCCAGGAGTTGGGAACTCTTGCCTCCCCGCTGAGTACATAGCGCTTACCAGGCACTGGTTATTAGAATGATAAATGGCGCCAATTTCGGAACGTCCTTGACACTGCGCATGCGCAGTAGGGGCGAAGTGTGGAGGGCCTCTCAGGACATGTTTTCTTTAGTTTTAGATGCAAATTTTGGGGATTGGGGGGCAAAATTTGTGTTTGGCCCTATATTTTAAGAGTTAGCACCAGCTATGTCTGGGTCATTGGTAAGTATAAAAAATATATAAATTACTATAAATTTTTTAACTTTTTCGACATATTACAAAAATTTATATATAATTAACAGGAGTTTACTCTACGACCCATATGCAATTAACAGACCAAATTTGTACTGAAGTTTAGGTAAATGGTTTTGTGTTTGAAAATTATATTCAATTAACAGGGATATACAATTAAGAGATATCCAATTAAGTGAGCTCCACTGTAGCACATGTCATGTAAATTAGGAAATTCTACCGTTACTACAACTTTATTTATAATTCATTTCACATATATTACAGAACATGCAGAAAGAAAGAAGAAGGAAGAGGCAAGACGAGAAGAAATTAAAAAAAATACATTTAGAATTCCAAAGAAAATAAAGAGCTCAGACAATGAAAGTGATGCTTCAAAATCGGATTCAAAAATTGATTCTGAGAATGTTGACATCCCAAAAGCCGATGATTCAGCTATTAAGACACAATCCTCTCACTCAAAACATAAATCAAAACATTCATCTTCTTCTAAAACTGATTCCACTTCCATATCACCTGTCCCTGGAGCAAAGAGTGAAAGTAAAAAATCACATTCCAGCTCTTCTTCTAAATCTGACCATAATTCAGATGCCAAGACTGAAAGTTCCAACCACTCCAAGAGTTCTAAATCTGACCATAATTCAGATAATAAGACTGAAAGTTCCAAACACTCCAAAAGTTCAAAATCTGACCATAATTCAGATGATAAGACTGAAAGTTCCAAACATACAAAAAGTTCGAAATCTGATCATAATTCAGAAAATAAGATAGAAAGTTCCAAACATACTGACAATTCAAGCTCTTCAACAAAAGATGAGCGTAAGAGTTCATCAAAACATAAATCTCACAAATCATCAAAAAAGGATAAGTCAGAGAGAAAGAGTGATGGTGAATCGAAAGAAAGTAAAAATACAAATGTAGACAAAAAAAACAACTCTGAAACAAGTACTCTTCCTATGAGTGTTAGAAATAATTTACATGATACCAGTAGCGACAGAACAGCCCATATTTTTTCTGCTGGACTTAAACACATTGAAAGGACATCCTTATCCGCAAATAGCACAAATGACAGTTCTAAAAAGTCTTCATCGCAAATGACTGAAAAAGAACGTATTCGGAAAGCATTACAAGATAAGTTGAATAGAGTGAAAGAGCATATAACTCATGAAAGTCGCTTAAAATCTAATAGAGGTGCTGCAAAACGGACAAAATCAACAGAAAAAAAAATCAATGACTCCCCAAATAAAATATCAATAAAATCCAAAGAATTTATAAGTGATAAGGATGATGAAGAGATATTATCTAAACCTGTTCCAATATTTGAAAAGGTCGAGAAAGATCCATCTAAAAAACTTGCTTTTGAGTCGAATTCGGCTGAATTACTTATAGACCCCAATGAATTGTTAGTTAGGTCAACGGATTTGGCTGCGAAGCACCAAGAGAAGAAACTAAAGGAGAAAGCCGACAAACTTAAAGATCTTAAAAGTAAAAGGCAAGAACTCAGACACAAAAGTGTCCATAAAGACAAAAAAGAGAAGCACAGACATAAAGAAAAACCATCCCACAAACACAGAGAATCATTAAAACATGATGATTCATCAAAATCAACTTTACCAACTAAACCAGTGAAACATATTGTGAAACCTAATAATCAGTTTCATGCTAAACCTTTAGATTTCAAGGCTCTCTTAGAATTAGCTTCACAGAAGCATGCCGAACCTCCTGCCCCAGTCAAACAAGTACAGCCTAAAAAAAAGAAGGAAGTTGAAGAACGGCCTTTGACACAAGAAGAAAAGGATCGTATTGCTAGGAAACAGACAAAAGAGTATAAAGACTGGTATGAAAAAGGTGTTTCTCCAAAAAAAGAACACGAAAGTTCAAGTTATTCATCAAAACTACCCGATAAACAAACAAATTCTGTCAAACAAGTGAATGTGCCTAAAAATATTCAATCAAACATAAAAAATGAAGGATTTAAAATACCAGCAATGACTTCCAACCAATCTAACAAATCACAAATAACACAATCTACTGTAAGGACAGGAAGTCATATAAACAAAAATTTACAACCAAAAAATGGTAACGTGAGTTCCCGGAATGCCAAATATGAAGAACATGAGAATGTGCTTGTCTGTAAGCCCTCACAAGAGTCAACTTCAGTCAAAAAACCAGATACGTTTTCAAATCCCTTTGATAGGTTATATAGTGAAATTAAGAAAAACAAACCAGTTTCTTCAGGTATGGTTTTGCTTACATGTTGCTTTTATAATGTCTGAATAAAATGGTGTCCGAGATATTTTTTACCCTTCACCCAATATAATCGATTTCAAAATTTGTTACTTTAACCCTTTACCTAACATGAAAAGCAGACGACACTTGCAAAAAAAAATTCTTGAATAACTCATAATCATTTTTTTCATTTTTTGTCTCAAAAACATAGGTTAAGGCACCTCATTGGAATGAGCTTGATGAGCTCGTTCCAAAGAGGGGTCATAACCTATGTTTTTTTTAGACAAAACATCAAAAAATAATGAAAATTAATTGCGATTTTTGTGAATAGCGCTGGCTGGTTTTGGCTATTACATTGGGTAAAGGGTTAATTTTTTTTTAAAAAAAAGTTCATCAAAACATATCATGTGACTCCTCATTGGAACGAGCTAGACAGGCTCATTCCAGTGATGGTCACATGTTATAGTTTTGTTGAAATTGTTTTAAATACTTTTTTTTCAATTGTTCAATTTGGAAATTACACTGGCTCTTGCAACTGATTTGTTAGTTAACTGGTAGAGTGCTGGATGTCCATACAGTAGATCCCACTTAACTGGATATCTCTTAACTGAATAACCCTGTTAATTGAATATAATTTACCAACACAAAACCATTTACCTTCAGTACAAATTTGACCTGTTAATTGAATACAGCTTATAGAGTAAACTCCTGTTAATTGAATAAAAACTCTTGTAATCTGTCTAGAAATTACCCTGACTCTCCCTGAATCTCCCCAGTTTTACTTTGTTTGTAGACCTATTTTGCCTCAGGACATCCAATACAGGCATTTAATCTGTTATATCTTGTTTGACAGCTCATAGAGCTCTGTCAAACAAGATATAATAGAATAAATGTTAAGTTTATCTCCAGAATACAGGAAAGTGACACAATCCCTGTTAATTGAATACTCCTGTTAATTGAATAATTTTCATTGGCAAAGTGGCTATTCAATTAACCCTTTACCCAACGAATCACCCGCATCCGCCCGCATAATATGCAAATACAGCAGCTGAAAAAATATTATTTTTCCAAAAATTGTAATAAAACCATATCATGTGACCCTTCCTTGGAACGAGCTCGACGAGCTCGTTCCAAAGAGGGGTCACTTGATATGGTTTTGTTAAAATTTTTTGAAAAAAAATTAAAAAATGATATTTAAAATAATAAATTTTGACATCGTCTACATTGGGTAAAGGGTTAACAGTATTCCATTGTATTTGCACACATACCATAACTTAAAGCTTCATGTTATCTTAACCCTTTACCTAACCTGAAAAGCAGACAACACTTGCAAAAATAATTCTTGAATAACAAATTTTTTTTCATTTTTTTGTCTCAAAAACATAGGTTATGACCCCTCGTTGGAACGAGCTCGATGAGCTCATTCCAATGAGGGGTCATAATCTATGTTTTTGAGACCAAAAATGAAAAAAATAATGAAAATTAATTGGCGATTTTTGAGAATAGCGCTGGCCGGTTTTGACGTTACGTTAGGTAAAGGGTTAAAAATGAAAAATGTAACAAGGCAAAGACATGTGAAGAAATTCTCTGAACTAAAAATAATTTAGCGCTCTACTTGTTAAAGGGTTGAAGAATTAGATGTTGGTTCTAGAGCTAATTAACTGTTTTTACCATGCGGTAACGGTATAGCAAATAGCAATAATAGAAACTGGCAAGTAATAATTATTGGCATGAGACTTCATCATCTGAAGAAAGTTGATCTTTTAAACCTTCAAAATCTGCCTAAAAAAATTTTATTTCATCTTCTTTGAGGGGGGGTGTGGTGGCTCAGTTGGTAGAGGTGCAGGCTGCAAGCCGAGAGGTCCTCGGTTCGAATCCCACCTGCAGCAACCGCGTTGTGCCCTTGGGCAAGACACTTCATCCCCTATTGCTCACTTTGGGGCACGGTGACGCTGTGTACTAAGACGTACTGCATGTCGATGGTGCACCTGTCTTCAACCAATGCTAACCCTGCTTGTGTGGAGTTGGTATGTTGGGGAGCTGTTGCTCAGTGGTTCTCTCCGGGTACTCCGGCTTCCTCCACCCGTAAAACTGTCACGGTCATGGCTAGCCATTGTGCATAGCCATGTGAGCTTAAACACCAGTAAATAAATAATAAATTCATCTTCTTTGACTACTGACGGATGTTGAAGAGAAAATCTTTTATATAACATCAAGCTTCTGTAATTGTAGTTAGAATTATACTTTATCATATGACACGTCCGTTTTGTTCACTTTAAAACATTTGATATTTTGTTTTCATATTAATCAGTGATAAATGAAGCCTTCCGTCAAATTCATTGGTCAATTTCAAAACTAGACAATTTGATTGGCTGAACAAAATACAACTGGGCCACATTTTCATAATTTGCATAATTACAGTTGGGAGCTTTCATTGGTCAATTTCAAAACTGGACAATTTGATTGGCTAAACAAAATACAACTGGGTCACATTTGCATAATTTCAGTAGGGGGGATTTACGTTATCTGTCCTATTTAGTGTGGGTTATATTGTATTAATCTTTTACCTACAAGAAAAACGCCATTCATTTTTTTTTTTGCTTCCAAAACATAGGTTATGACTCCTCATTGGAAAGAGCTCGATGAGCTCTTTCCAATGAGAGGTCATAACCTATGTTTTGGAAGCAAAAAATGAAAATTTTTAGTTATATGAGGATGTTTTTTCCAAGTGCCGTCTGCAACTCAAGTTAGGTGATGGGTTAAAAAGTCATATTAAGTGGCTAATTTGTGCGTGTGTGTGTCATATGGTAAATAGAATTTGAAATGAGTGTTTTTCTCATATAATTTTTATGAAACTCGTCCGGATTTTCCGTTTGGACTCGCCAGAGGCTCGCCAAAACGGAAAATTCTTAGACTCGTTTCATAAATATTATATGAGAAAAACACTCATTCCATATCCTCTATTTATCATATGACTCGTCTGTTTTGTTCACTTTAAAACATTTGATATTTTGTTTTCATATTAATCAGTGATAAATAAAGCCTTCTGTCAATTTCATTGGTCAATTTCAAAACTAGACAATTTGATTGGCTGAACAAAATAAAAGTGGGCCTCATTTTCATAATTTGCATAATTACAGTTGCGAGCTTTCATTGGTCAATTTCAAAACTGGACAATTTGATTGGCTAAACAAAATACAACTGGGTCACATTTGCATAATTTCAGGAGGGAGAATTTATGTTATCTGTCCTATGTAGGGGTGGGTTATATTGTATTAATCTTTTACCTACAAGAAAAACGCCATTCATTTTTTTCTATATTTTCACTTTTTGCTTCCAAAACATAGGTGGTGACCCCTCATTGGAACGAGCTCGTTCAAATGAGGGGTCATAACCTATGTCTTGGAAGCAAAAAATGAAAATTTTTAGTTATACGAGGATCTTTTTTCCAAGTGCAGTCTGCAACTCAAGTTAGGTGAATGGTTAAAAAGTCATACTAAGTGGCTAATTTGTCCGTGTGTGTGTCATATGATAAACAGAATATGAAATGAGTGTTTTTCTCATATAATATTTATGAAACTCGTCTGAATTTTCCGTTTGGGCTCGCCAAAACAGAAAATTCTTAGACTCATTTCATAAATATTATATGAGGAAAACACTCATTCCATATCCTCTATGTATATATCAAAAAGTATTCGAAATGTATTGATGAATACACTTCAGATTTCAATGTATTTGAATACAAATATAGTGGAACCTTGTTAACCGATTAGCCACTTTGCCATAGGGCTGGGCGATATGGGAATCTGAATACCGGTAACGATATCAGAAAAAATATCGCGATATACCGGTATATCGTGCACCAGTGTGTGAAACACATATTAAGTGCAAAGGATATCATGAATAAAAAAGATATTTTTGGAGCAAAAGATAGAAGTATCACTTACTGCTCTGGAAAAATGAGTGATTTGAATGGAAGACCATAATAATCCATGTCTACAAAGTTATTGAACCTATTGTTTAATACGAAAATAAGCCATAAAATTATCATGGGTTTACTGGCTTTCATCTGAATCTGGGATACAAGTAAATTAATCTTTGTCAATTTAATTCCTGTAAAAACATGGCCAGCCTCTCTTGACTGATAAGCGTTTAATTACTGAGCCAGTCAATTGTCACATTGTGTTAATTGCGTATGTGTCTTCATGAAAACAGTAGCAAACAAAACTTTTTATCAAAACAACGGGTATCCAGTTGATGGAATTACGAGGGCCTGGTTTCACAAAGAACCAGTAGTAGCTCCTCCCCTTCTCCTATCATCCAGCAGTGAACTTCCTAAGATGACAATGTCAAATGTCATCTGTCACATGCTAGGCCAGTCGGTCTGTTGCTATTAAGCACGCCTCCAAGACGTGTTCACCCTTCACTTTCATGATAGTCCGCAAGTGTCAATCACCAGCCGACAATGTTTTCTCCCAGTGATGGAATCACACCTCTGTCATATTTGACAAAAATTGTTGCACATTTCGCAATTGTGAATAGTGTGATTTGAAACATTTTTGTGTCAGATTGCTGACAATGAATTAAGCGATAAGTATGGCTTGCTGATTACAGTTCAAACAAATGCGACCAACAGCAAGTGACCGTGTTTTTACAGCGTGACAGTCGGGTGTGTTTTCCGTTACTCTCATCATCTCTCGCTGTTTATCATTTGTTCACAAAATAAGGAAAGATAAACTTCCTGTATTTTCAAAGCAACTTTCTGTGCGATTTTACGAAAAAAAACATGTTGAAATTTTATTATCATGTGACCCAAACCAATATCGTTACAGACGATATACCGGTATTGCCAAAAAATAGACGATATTTAACCGGTACTGATTTCAATACCGGTATTTACCGGTATATCGAAATATCGCCCAGCCCTACTTTGCCAGTTAATAGCATTATTCTAATAACAGAGAATAGGTCATTCCCTTTATTTTAGAGACAAACTGAGCCTTTACTCTAAATGCCTGTATTGGAAGAACTGAGGTCAAATAGGTCTATTAACAAGGGAATTCAGTGACTGTCAGGCTAATTTCTTGACGTGTTACAAAGTTTTGTTATTTTTATTCAATTAACAGGAGTTAACTCTATCCAATTAACAATTTAACAAGTCGAATTTGTACTGCAAGTGTGGTAAATAGTTTTGTGTTTGGAAATTATATAAAACAAACGTTTGAGATTCAATTCGATTTCAAATCTTGTCACTGATTCCATTTGATTGGAAACCATCTTGATTCACAAAAATCGAATTCTGGAGAGATTTGGATTGCAAGCAATTTTTTATTGTCGATTTTCTGAAGATAACAACTCACCCTACAGTTTTCTGATGAATAACATTGAACATATCCAGTCTAACTAGATTCCATATGAAAATTCTTAAATATGGCATTTGAAGCAAATGTGAAGATTGCGTTACGGCTTGTTTGCACAAAATAGCATCCTTCAAATGGACCAAGGCACCATCTGCAAAGCTTTGACATTGCAGATGGTGCCTTGTTGCACTCAGAGTATGATAAATTGCTTTTTTTGACCACCATAGTGATACCTGTCAATCAATTTTCTAATGGTCTAGTATGCCTATTGATATTGAGTTCACAACGAATATAGATAGCACCAGTAGGTCATAGTATCATAGTATCATGATTAGCACCAGTAGGTCATAGTATCATAACAATTGTAAAGTTCCCGTCTGGGATGACCAATGTTGTATCCTTGGGCAAGGCACCTTATCCCGGTTGCCTGCATGGGGGCATGATGCTGCCGTCACGGCACCGTGTACTAAGGTGTATGGAACACCGATGGCCACTGGTGCACATGTCTTCAACCACTGTAACTCTGCTTGAGTGGAGCTTGAACACAGTTAGAATGTTGAGGAGCTGACAGTTTCTCATCGATGCTCAGTGGTTCTCTCCAGGCACTCTGGCTTCCTCTACCTGTAAAACTGTCACAGTCATGATTAGTCATTATGCATAAGCATTGACCTTAAACACCAGTAAATAAATATAAATAAATTGTAAAGTGGATTTGACTTGGTTTTCAACCTTTTCCTTGATTTGATTCGATTCAAAATTTGATTCAAGAGCAGCATTGTGATTCTCGGTGCCCTATGCAATTAACAGGGTCATTCAATTAAGAGGTATCCATTCAAGTGGGCGCCACTTTACATGTACATGTATTCATTAAATTTCACGAATACTGAATACTTACTATTAGTTACCCCATGTCTATTGGCATGGTACAAAGTCAACCGTATCCCATGAGAGCAAAGGCTGAAAAGGATATGGTGGGAAAAATCCTACATGAGTAGATGAAAACCTGCTTTAGGTGAACAGACATGGGGTGGAAATGGCATCTATTGATCTAAATCCCATTTCCTTCTAATGTTAGTCTACATGTATGTTGTACTAAAATGGTTAACCAGATAACCAGTTTGAAACTGGTTACCCACCTAACCGATTTGAAAAAACCTCAACCAGTTATCCGAAATATCGATTGTGATCATCATTCCATGGTTGAAACGTAGTAAGTCTGGCGCTTCTCCTTTGGGATAGATTACACATCGAAGCAGTGCTGTATACATTGAGAAATCATCGACTTTGGCGTTCAAGACTTTGTTAATGATCGACAATTTCTGTGAGTACTGAGTAACTGCAATAACTATTCCGTAGTGTGTATACAAATGAATGTTGTTGACTACTCGACAACGTTCGTTTGTATACACACTACGGAATAGTTTATGAGAATACTACTTTCCAACTCCTATAGTTTTGATCCCAGATTCGGTGAAATAATGGCTGCGGAAAACCAGATATTATCTGGTTATCGCTCTTGGTTAGTCGGTTGTGAAAATGAGCCAACCGTTTCAGCCCTGCATGCATGTAAACCTAGAAATAAGCACTGTCATCTGCAGAGTGCAGAGTGAGATCCCCAGAGGGTGAATTTGGTGATGCTTAGAGCTGCACGGTATTCGAAACTGAATACCGGATCGGCGATAAAAAAGATACCGCGGTTTACCGGTGTATCGAAAGACTGTTCAGATATCTGAACACGCGGACCATAATCTGGACTTGAGCCATCACAATCAGAACAAATCGGCATGCCTTGATGATACAGTTTGAATAACCCTTTACCCAACGCAGACCATATCAAAATTTATATTTTTATACTGTACCAATGACCCAGACATAGCTGGTGCTAACTCTTAAAATATAGGGCCAAACACAAATTTTGCCCCCCAATCCCCAAAATTTGCATCTAAAACTAAAGAAAACATGTCCTGAGAGGCCCTCCACACTTCGCCCCCACTGCGCATGCGCAGTGTCAAGGACGTTCCGAAATTGGCGCCATTTATCATTCTAAGTTTGGCCCTTCATCAGTTAACATCTGACTGATCTTTGTGCTTTTAAATCTCAGTTTAAATGATGCCAGACACATAAATATTAGTGAAATGGTGATTCTAAGGAGGATAGAAAAGGAGGAGAGGAAAAGATTGTGTGACAGAATATTATCAGGGCTGTAACTTAAAATTTTTTAATGAAATTATGTTAAGTTACCTATTTTCAAGGCAGCAGCCATTTTGTTGTCATTCTGATTATTTAGTTACACTGTTTTTACAAGTGTTTTTCCTCTCTCCCTGTCCTTTAAGTTCCCCCTTGCTATTCTCCCATGCTTTTGGCATAATTTCTGTAATTATTATTACTAAAATTTCTTGGGAGTTTAGCTGAATAACAGAATGAATTCTGTTCTTTCCCCATGTTTACGTCTTCACCTACGGGTGGTTAGGCGTTGTGTTCTGCATCTACCATCTGATGTTCTGCAGTTTCTTCCCTGGAAGTCTCTGTTTTGCATCAGATGGTGTATTTTTGGTAACTGATTTCGGGCCTGGGTGCCTGGAGTCTTATTTTAGTGTTTTTACACTCATTGTTTACATTTACAACAGCCCTCTGTGTGAGGGGGGGATTTCTAAATAATAATATCTTTATGTTATTTCAATCATAACTAGATACATTATTATTGTTCGTAAGTGTTGAATAAATTGTTTAAAATATTTTTAAAATTTTTGTCCACACTTAGGCTTGGGATCCATTGGGGCTCAACGTTACTTTTCAGAAACTTGGGCTGTTCTGAAAAAATATTTTTTCAAAATATTTTGATTTCAATTATTTTTTCTATATTAATGGATCATATTATTATTATGTATTTTGATTGCCAGGGGTTAGTGCGAGTACCAGGACTTGTTTTCTTTTCACATTGAAAGGATATTGATCTATTGTTTTAAGAGGAAGTCTTCCTCTGACCTTATTATCATTCTATATGTGGTCAGTGTACTCGCATTAACTCCGGTTCTGTATCGTATGATTTCGATGACAATATGGGAAGCGTATGTCACGGTATGTTGTTGGGGATTTGGACACTCCGGTCCTTTCCCCGCAGGGTCACTCTACTTTATCAATTTCTATTTCAGACGATCAAGATTAGGGTGATGTATCTGTGATGTCTTCCAACAGTGTGCCTCCGTCGTCACAATTAATGAAGGGCTAGCGGAAAAGTGCTCATGTAATACGCCAATTGCCTAAGAGGACCCTAGTAGGTTCGACGGCCTTTGACGTCCGCTAGCTCGCCCGGTGTAGCGTCCATTCACCGAATGGTTCGGCAGCCGGGTTCGTCCGTTGCGGTCTAGAAGGAATTTTGGGGTGATGCGAGCACTATAAAATTAACTTAATGCACACCCAGTGACGGCGGATCGGAGGGAGAACGGAGGAAGCCTTTTAGTCCGGTTCATAGCTCGTTCCGGTCCTTCCGGACGGCAAGCGAGAGAGGCCCCTCTCTCGTTCAACAACATCTGGCCCCAGATGTTGTGGTACAAATGTGTCGTTAGCGGAGCATACGTCCGTCGCTCGGGACGCTCCGTTGTATAGGCAGTCCGCTGAGACTGCTAAGGCTTCCTCTTCTCGTCAGCGCACACGACCGCACCTTGGCTGCGTGACCGCCGATATATTACCAGCTTCGCCGATCAAGGATTCTTCGGCGACCAGGTCACACCATCCGGCAGCCAGGGATTCGAGACCGATGGACTCCGGACGTTCGCATAGGAAAAGTATGCGGGAGCCATCTGATGCGGAGCTGCCCTCGGCGAAGCAGCGATAGACTGCGCCTCCGCAGGTCTCGACGCCGGACATTCTTGTGCACATAGCACAGCTTATCGCAGCATCCCAGCAGCCGACAGAAACGGTGTCGGATCGAGAATTATCCGACAGCGCTGGGTCGGTAGCCGGGGACTCGAGGCCTGCAGACTCCGGACGTTCGCATAGGAAGTATGCGGGAGTCAACGTACACGGAGCTTCCAGCGGCAATGCATCGTAAGTCCGCTACTGCACAGGCCTCGGGAACGGACGTGCTTTCCTTAATAGCACAGTTTATCGCAGCATCCCAGCATCAACTGAATCTGTCGCATATATTTTATCCGACGATGCTGGGTCGGGACGCTCCGCGGAAGCGGGTACGGACGTCCGAAAGTTTCATCCGGTCCGACGGGATACCGAAAGGGATTCGGTGGATTTCAAGCTTTCCCTTTCGGAACAACATATGCTGCGATGCCGGATAAGAAACTGATAGCGTCGGTGGACTTAGAAATTTTTGGTTCGGTTCAGGGACATCGTCCCTCAGTTCCGACATAGTCCAATAATGTCACACAAACTTTCGAATTATTGAACGACGCTATATATATTATTATTTTATGCTTGCTATCCAAGCATTTCTGGTTTCTTGTTCGAAGAGTTATGGAGATGTCTTTCAAAAGTGTGCCTCTGTCGTCATAGTTAATGAAGAGTTAGCGGCAATAAGTGCTCATGGAATATGTCTATCGCTTACGGAGTGACATTCGCTAGCTCACCCGGTGTAGCGTACATTCATCGAATGGTTCGGCTGCCGGGTTCGTCCGTTGCGGTCTAGGAAGGAGATTTGGGTGATGCGAGCACTTTAATTACTTTAGTACTCACCCAGTGACGGCAGATTGAGGACAGATCGGAGGAAGCCAACAACATAGGGGACCGCATGTTGTGGTTCAGATATTTTACATTCGGAGCATATGTCCGTTGCTCGGGACGCTCCGTTATATTGACAGTCCGAGAGACTGTCTTTAATGCTTACTCATCCTCACAGCAGGGCACACGACCGCACATTGGCTACGTGACCTCGAGTATCCGATCAGTTTCGGCATTCAGTGATTCCACAGCGAATAGGTCGCGCCATCCGGTAGCCAAGGGACACGAGGCCTATACACTCCGTTCGCTCGCATATTGGAAGTATGCACGGGGTAACGATCTCGGAGCTTCCTGCGGCAATGCATCGTAAGACCGCTGCTCCTCAGGCCTCAGTGACGGACGTGCTATCCGAGTTAGCACAGTTGTTTCGCAGCATCCCAGCAATTGACGGTTTCTCGGTCGAATCAGGAATTATCCGACGGCGCTGGGTCGGTGCGGTCCGTGGTTGCATCAAGCTACGGACGACCGAACGCTTTATAGGGTCCGACAGGATGGCGAAAGGGATTCGAAAGATTTCGAGTTTTCCCTTTAGTAGTATCGGAAGATGCCTTTCATATCTTCTGGCATTTCTTCCAGTGATTATTTTTCGGACTTCATTGCTGCGATCTTGGATAAGAGACTTATAGCGTCATTGGACTCGGATTTTTCGATCGGTACAGGGACTTTGCCCCTGACTTACCGACGCAGTCCAATATTGTCATTACAACATGTGTTTTATTTTTCGACGCTATATATTTATATATATATTCAAGACGGCTACTAAGCATGATAGTTTAGTTTCTTGTCCGCGTGGCTCATTTCTGCCATTTTATCCTTTTTTACATATAGTTTATTTTGGCAGAGCAGGGCATACCGAGAGTTCATATGCGTCTAGACGGTGTGATTAAAGACTGCATATATTCTTTTTCACCGTTTATGTCTTTTCCAATTTCAATGTTGGGAACGACATTATGTATTTTAGACTTAACTTAGACGCTTTATTATACGTAATCCGCCTTACTGAGGCGTTGTCATTACGTCTTCAAGAAAAGATTTACGGGATATTATTCTCAATGTAATTTCTTTTGAGGGCAGTAGTTTGTTCACGTATAACTCCGCCCTTCAGTGGCTGATTGGAGTTGGTTAGACGTGAGGCAGCCCTAGCTACATCCACGCGTGGATAGTAGGTTAAGAACTCTCTCAGAGTCGCTTCGTTCTCGGAGGAGCTTCTCTTCGACGGCAACTTTCCGGCAATCCATGAATTGCTTGATTTATACATTCTCTTGTCTATCTAGTGTTACAAGAGATTCAGACTGGGGCAAACATTCGGTGGTTGACTCAGAGAGTGCCGCCGCAGTTGCCGGACCCGAGTGTGGCTGTTATGACGGTTGCCAGTCAAACAGATTGGGATATATACTGATCCCTACGGATTCGAAGTGCCAGGGTCTTTGGGTTCCGCAGTCTTTTAGCTATCAGTTAACTTCCGCGGAATAATGTTTTTTAGGCTTGCTTTATGTCATTGCATGAACATTATTCAGAAACGCATGCCCAAATTCCTGTCCTTTAATTCGACAGTAGTGGCGTATCTCCGGAACCAGGGAGGCACTCTTTCGTTTCCGTTATTCAATTTAATGGAAAGAATCCGTTTGTTGGTTATAGTACACCAAGTTCAGTTTTGGTCCGTCATATTCTGGGTCGTCTGATTGTTTTATCGCACTCCCGTTCTCTTACGGGTCGCTTGTTGCTGTCAGAATGGACTCTCAACAAACAAGTATTCAATCAGATTTGCTATCTATGGGAGCGCCCAATGATGTTTTTTTTTTTTTTTTTTTTTTTTTTTATGACACAGCTGGCTAATCAATTGCAGACGTATGTGTTGGCTTGTCCAGATCTCTGAGCTAATACTGTTAACGCTCTATTGATCTATAGGACAGAATGATAGGATACGCGTATCCTCCGGCGCTGTTGTTTTTAGCAGGTATTGCTAAGATAAACAACCACAATACATTTCTGTTGATAGCATCTCTATCTTCACAGAGATCATGAGTAATTTACTCTCTTGTCTACTGTGGATCTTAACGTGAAATCTTCCTCTATGTGAGGATCTTTTTTCACTGGGTAAATCGTGTCATCTTTTTCACAACCAGCAAGGTCGCAACCTTCATGTATTCCGTTGTGTGGTCCGTATTGCATTGTAAGCACTGTACTGGACGAGCTTTGGACGCGATTTCTTACTATAGGAGATCCTCTTCTTCGCTATTCTATGCGACTAAAGTGGAGGCTCTTCCGTCGTGGTGTAGGGATCATTATGTTCACATGGTTGATCCCTCCATACTACTCATTGCTATTTTTTAGTATACTTGTTTCACAAGATCTACTGCAGCCTGTTGTTATTTAGGTTATAGGTTTATGTTACCTCATACCTATGCACTCTACGATAGTTTACAATTGAGTCTTTTGTCTCTTTATCTAAGTCAGTTAGTAACTTTTTGATAAATAGACTTAGAATCTTTAGATTAAATTTCTATACGGATTTTAACTTCAGGTTCTTATTTAGCTAAGTAATCATTTGAGCCTCTGGAAACAGTAGTTTTCAAATTCTGACCTTTTAGACAGTAATTATGTTGGTTTCTCTTTTACTGTAGAGTCAGTGAGTTTCATGCACTATCGATGGATGATTTTCACTTTCATAGTTTCGGAATCAATACTTCCGTTACTATTTAGGTTGGATTGTTGCATAAGAGTTAGGCTCCTATTATCCGGAACCTATTATTTTAAGGTCCTTCCGTCTTCGTATGGGCATAGGCCTTTACTCTTTCCGGGTACAGTTTATGTATTTATAAACAGATATCTGTTTATTACAAGGGCGTAAGCTTCTTCTGTCTTTGATGTCTAGTAGAAGGACGTTACGCTCCATTTTATTGTTAATGGATTCTATTAACTAGCGTACTGCTTATGGTATATCATTGGCTTAGCAGTTGTGCTTAAGATTTCGGCTCATGAAGTAAGAGTTCTTCTACTTCTTGGGCTTACATTAATAGTGTTCTATTATAGATTTTTGAAGGCTGCTCATTGCGCTCAGCCATCCATTCATGAATTTTATCTCAGAAATATCGAGTCCATTTCTGGAGGCCTCTATTGTTAGGTCTATTATCTACTGCTCAGAATGTCATTCACTTAACAGTTGCTACTATAGCTAGGTAGGCTGTCTGTTTCGGCAGTGTCTCCGTTCGGCTGCCCTCTTCGCTCTGGGCTATTTGACCCAGGGCAAGAAAAAGGGGGGGGGAGGGTGTTCCCTTGGGTCACCTGTTTTTACTATGAAAACAAGGGGATACCTCCTCCGGAGTTAGTAATTCTGAGCTGTTATTGGGATGGTTGTTTAGTGAGAAGTTTAAGTTTATAAAATTCATTCAAGTCTTAGTTTTTAAAGTATAGCTTTTGAATGTTGCATATGTCAACGGACATGATTATGCAATTCTCACACACTTTTAGGAGTATAAGAGTCTCTATTCTCTAGACTTACTTTATTATTGGCTTACTTTAAAAATTATTAGTATAAGGATTATTGGATATTAATAGAGTACATGGATGTATGAAGCTCAATTTTTGGAAGGTGTTGTATCTTTCTAATTTATCATAAATAAGAAAGATACATGTAAGGCCTATTACTTCTTTTCCCTACAGGGGATGACTCTATTTTATTTTATTGAGCGTATTCCATTTTGCTCTATGTCCTTGGCCCTCCAGCCTTTTTACTATTCAGCTATGTCTGGGTCATTGGTACAGTATAAAAATGTTAAAAAATTTATAGTAATTTATATATTTTTTATACTTACCAATGACCCAGACGGGGATGGCCCTCCCAGGAGTTGGGAACTCTTGCCTCCCCGCTGAGTACATAGCGCTTACCAGGCACTGGTTATTAGAATGATAAATGGCGCCAATTTCGGAACGTCCTTGACACTGCGCATGCGCAGTGGGGGCGAAGTGTGGAGGGCCTCTCAGGACATGTTTTCTTTAGTTTTAGATGCAAATTTTGGGGATTGGGGGGCAAAATTTGTGTTTGGCCCTATATTTTAAGAGTTAGCACCAGCTATGTCTGGGTCATTGGTAAGTATAAAAAATATATAAATTACTATAAATTTTTTAACTTTTTTTAAAAATTAGTTTATCGAATGTTTAAAAAAAATCGACAAAATCAGTTCACGTGATCCCTCATTTGAACGATCTCATTGAGCTCGTTCCAATGAGGTGTCACATGAGATGGTTTTGTTGAATGTTTTTTTAAAAATAATATTTGTTCAACTGCAGATTTTGTATATTACCTGGGAGGATGAGGTGATGCCTTAGGTAGAGGGATAATATTATTCGTTTGGGACTATAGTAAAAAAACTCAAGTTAAATCCATAATGACGATAGACCGATATTTTTGCAATTACACCAGTATACAATCGATACTGGTTTGAGTACCGGTGTGTATCGGTTTATCGATATACCGTGCAACCCTAGCGATGCTACCCTACTACAGCAGGGTAACATCACTCTAAATGTACACTCTGTGAACCTCAAAGTGAATCAATGTCTCGGGCCTAAATAGAACGAGGTACCCAGAGGATAATTTGGAGGATTCATTCTAGCCCACTGTACAGTTAAAACTAGAAGTCCTGTCATGAAATGCGCGCAAATAGCAAGTCGATCTGCGTGTTAATCTACGCGTTATGACCATAGTAAGGCTATCAAATTATGTACATATGGCCTGTGCACACGCAATGTTTCAGCCAATGGACCTCCGGATAATCCGGAGGTCCATTGGCAGAAACATTGCCTGTGTTTGCTATGAGTAACCAGGAGAACCTGCCTTGCTTTGGATGCCTTTCGATATGGCAATTGCGCGCAATTCCTACGCGCAATTAAGCCTAGATAAGCACACAGTTTGTGACAGGACTTTTAGTTTTAACTGTCTAATATAGCATCAGCAAATTCTCCCTCCTCTGTCTGCTTATGACAGATTGCTTATTTCCAGGCCTGCATGTACAAGCCAGAAATAAGCAGACTGTGATCTGAAAAATGAGGTCCCCAGACGGTGAATTTAGTGATGCTACCCTGCAAGTTAACTGAGATGGAGTAACTTCGACCTTTTTTCTAAGTGGGTTGTGATAAAAAGAAAATCCTTCTTTTTTATTATATGCTACGAGACATTTTATTGCACAATATTCGGCGCAATTCAACCTCAAATACATACGTTTCAAAACAATAACAAAGATCAGCTGATCGTTCCTTCAAGGCAATGTCATGCGCCGAAGCATGACATCATTTAGGTGGCTACTGAGGAATATTTCTCGGTATCTATCGATTCGATAGATATCAAGAAATATCTTTTAAATAATTTGTGATAATTCACAGGCTAGCATATAATGAAAAGTCTAATTGATGTGTACCTGAATACAAATGTTAAGTTGATAAAATTAGTACAGTACAGTCGCCGTGGATTGGTTGTAATCCACACGTCGGCAGTGATTTCCACGCATGCGTTCACCAGGTAATAAAAATCATCAGCAGCAAAATTTTAATTTATGCAGTACTGGGTTGTACTTGGTGCTTCATTAATTAAATTTTTGATAATTATTCCTATAATTTGTGTTTTGAATCTAATATTATAAGTTATTGTGGTGTATTGACGGTAACATACCGTATTTACTCTATGTATTGGGACACTCTATGATTTGGGACACACATTTTTTCCAGAAAACTTTTTTTTTTTATGCTCCAAAGTTTGGGACATTCAGAGATTTGTTTCCAGTTGGCCCGTCGCTAGTAGCAGACGACACTCATAAAAAAAATTCTTGAGTAACTAAAAATTTTCATTTTTTGCTTCCAAAACATAGCTTATGATCCCTCATTGGAATGAGCACAATGCGCACGTTCCAATGAGGGATCATAAGCTATGTTTTGGAAGCAAAAAATGAAAATATAAAAAAAATTGGATGGCGATTTTCATATATAATGATGGAAAACGAATCACACACAACTTTATTCAGCATCAAATCAAGACCAGGCTGTGTTCTTTCCCCATTTTCTAAGAATTGGGACGCCTATGAAAATAATTATTTTTAGCTGTCCCAATACATAGAGTAAATACGGTAGTGTGATGTTTGCTGTCAGGAACTTATACAGTTAAAACTAGAACTCCTGTCATGAACTGTGCACTTATCTAGGCTTAATTGCATGTGAGAATTGCGCACAATTGCCATATCGAATGGCATCCAAAGCACGACAGGTTCTCCTGGTTACTCATAGCAAACACAGGCAATGTTTCTGCCAATGGACCTCCGGGTTACCCGGAGGTCCATTGGCTGAAACATTGCTTGTGCATAGGCCATATGTACAAAAATGCGATAGCCTTACTATGTTCATAACGCATAGATTAACGCGCAAATCAACGTGCTATTTGTGCGCATTTCATGCCAGGACTTCTAGTTTTAACTGTATGTTTAACGTTGAACATACAAGTTCCTGACAGCAAACATCACACCATGTTACCAGCAATACACCACAATAACGTATATGTTCCGACCCCTCCCCCCCCCCCCACCCACGTTTGGTATTTGTGAATAATAAAATAAAGCAAGTGAAGTTATGAACAAATATAATTTATTGCACCTACTGTTAAAACTAGAAGTCCTGTCATGAACTGTGTGCTTATCTTGGCTTAATTGCGCGTAGGAATTGCGCACAATTGCCATTTCGAATGGCATCCAAAGCACGGCAGGTTCTCCTGGTTACTCATAGCAAACACAGGCAATGTTTCTGCCAATGGACCTCCGGGTTACCCAGAGGTCCATTGGCTGAAACATTGCTTGTGCACAGGCCACATGTACAGAATTTGATAGCCTTACTATGGTCATAACACGTAGATTAACGCGCAGATCGACGTGCTATGTGTGCACATTTCATGACAGGACTTCTAGTTTTAACTGTATCGTGGGCCTCAAAATAAAAATGAAATCAAAACAACTAAACTGTGTCAAAGCAGGGACCAGCCGAGAGGGCGACTAGGGCGATTATGTCGCCCAAAGCCCAAAGTCGCCTATAAAAATATTAAGGGCGATTACAAGTCGCCCTCTAAAAATTGGCCAAAATGAGGAAAGGCTGAACTGAGTGATCCGAGGTTTACATAAAAGCGATTATTTTCAAGAATCGAATCTGCTTAAATGGGCATTTTCATTCGTCAAATGAGCAATCATTTATTTGAAATCACGTGAGAATCAATTGTTCATCGTTGCTTTTTGCAGATTTTTTATTTCTATTTTGTTGAGTTTCTGTCGGAGCTTCAAGTGACAAAACAAAAATAGGTGACTGGCACGACTCAACAGAATAACCCAGTTTAAAAGTAGGTTACATCGCTTAGGATGCTGAAAATGTATACACAACGGACAAGCCTGGAAATAAGCAATCTGTCATTTTGCAGAAGGAGGTTCCCTGAGGGTGAATTTGCTGATACTATCCCATACAGTGGGTTAAAATCCCACATTTTGTTCTCTGAGTACCTCTTTCTGTTTAGGCATGAGACCTTGATTCAGATTGAGGTTCACTGAGGGTAAATTTAGTTATGCTACCTTGCTGTACAGGGTAGGATCACCAAATTCACCCTCTGAGGACCTCTTTCTGCAGTTGACAGGCTGCTTATTTCCAGGCTTGACAACGGACATATTTTCTAACACTGTATTTTTATTTCGTTTTGCTGATGACTGTTAACTGTTGAGCCGTCTATTCTCAGAAAAACATAAATGGAATTTTAACACATGAAAAAAAAGTTTTAGTGATGACAAGATAAGCTTTGTTCAGGGCACAAGTGTGCATATGAAGGATCTTGAAAAAGTACCTTCTAAGCAGCGTTCTTACATCTGGTCCTGTTCACACTTTCATATTTAGGAAATTATTTGCTCAGCACACTTTGGGGTGAAAGGCAACCACAGGACGGTGCTGGGGGGGATTGGCACGAAGAAGAGTATAGGGGTCATGAAGGAGAGGGTAGCAGTGGGGGATTTTCAGTCAATAATTACTTTGTGATTTTTTAACCTGGTATAGATGATTCCTAGACAACTGGACCTGGATTAATCAGGCATTAATGGAGGACCACGGGCTGAAAATATGAAGGGGCAGCAGGGGGTGATGCATAAATATCCTTAATTTTCTCCACTTGCCTATGAAGTCCCCTTACTTGACTCTGCAGTCTCCCTATTTTTTCTGGAGGGAGACTTGAAGTCTCCCTAAAATTCCCCCCCTAGGCTGGTCCCTGGGACAAAGTGTCAAGTTTTATCACATTTGCCTCTTCAAGTTCAACGGTATTTATTATTTGCAAATCGCGCATTTAAATTAGTGCAATGCGTATGTGTTTTGTGCCCCCCAACCCATACCCCCCAACCCCCCCTCCAAAAACGATAGGCCACAGACACAATGTCATGCCAACGAAGAAAAATGAATGGCGTTCTTTATCACTGTTACGTCACAAAAATCGATAACTGATCATGAATGCAGGTCAAGGTTATTCACAGGCTGGAGACGCGAAATAAATTTCAGTTTCTTTTTATTGTGTCCAGTTATTTTAATTCAGTAAGTGGTTTTTATGCATCTATCAGCTAATCATCAGTGCTAATTGACAGTGCAGTGTTTCTGAAGCAAAGACTATAGAGAAACTAGATTCTCAGCTGAAATGAATGTGATGCGATAACGCGTTCAACCACGACTTTGTCAGCTTAGTCGCTTGTGTAATGACGTCATCCGTTAACATAAAGTTTATGTTGTACAGCACGTAACCAATCAAACGTCGAGAATTCCGCAATGATTGGAACATTATTGCATTTGTGGAAATATTACCCACCCATGAAAAGTGACCAGTCCATGTCAGCTGACCTGTATAACATGTTTGTTGTCTTTATTAATTACAATCCCTGAAACATCATCCATTGACAACTGCGCACACAGTACGACTGTCGTGGAACTTGTCACTTCCCACAGGTGGGCGATATTTCCACAGACGCAATATTATTAGATTCTAAACATTAATCATAGGAATAATCATCAGGAAAAATTTAATTAATGAAGCACCGAGTACAACCTGGTGCTTCATTAATTAAAATTTTCCTGATGGTGATTTTTATTACCTGTAGATGTATTTGTGGACATCACTGCACATGTGTGAATTACGAGCAGTCCACGGTGACTGTACTATAGCACGGGTCTATCTACTTACAATGTAGTACAGTGGAACCCTGTTAATTGAATAGCCACTTTGCCAATGAAAATTATTCAATTAACATGAGTATTCAATTAACAGGGATTTTGTCACTTTTCTGCATTCTAGAGATAAACTTAGCATTTATTCCATTATATCGTGTTTGACAGAGCTCCATGAGCTTTGTCAAACAAGATATAATAGGTTAAATGCCTGTATTGAATGTACTGAGGCCAAATAGGTCTATAAACAAAGGAAAACTGGGGAGAGTCAGGGTAATTTCTTGACAGGTTACAAGATTTTTTATTCAGTTAACAGGACTTTACTCTCTAGCCTATATTCAATTAACAGGTCAAATTTGTACTGGATGTATGGTAAATGTTTTTGTGTTGGGAAATTATATTCAATTAACAGGGATATACAATTAAGAGATATCCAATTAAGTGGGCTCTACTGTATATAATATAATAAGTAACCTGTAATAGGACAGTGGAACCCTGTTATATTAAATACCGTATTTACTCTATGAATTGGGACAGCTAAAAATAAATATTTTCACAGATGTTCCACATCTTAGAAAATGGGGAAAAAACACAACCTGGTCTTGTTTTGATGCTGAATCAAGTTATGTGTGATTCGTTTTTGATCACTATATATGAAAATCGCCATCTAATTTTTTTTTAGATTTTCATTTTTTTGCTTCCAAAACATAGCTTATGCTCCTCATTGGAACGAGCGCATTGCGCTCGTTCTAATGAGGTGTGATAAGCTATGTTTTGGAAGCAAAAAATGAAAATTTTTAGTTACTCAAGAATTCTTTTTATGAGTGTCATCTGCCACTAGCATTCAGTAAAATGTTGAAGACTGTCACAATATAATATTAAATAGTCTTCCTCATGTCATTCCGGACTGTAAATATTAAAACTTAGGAACAGATTTAAATAAAAACAACACAAATCAGTATGTATTATCAATTTTTTATTGTTTAAAAAGGAAAATTAAACACAAACTTAGCTTCAATATTGAGCATTTTGCACCGTTTTCAGGTGACTGGGCTAACTGGAAATAAGGCTCCTGAGTGTCCCAAACATTGGAGCATAAAAAAAAAAAAAATTTCTGGAAAAAATGTTTGTCCCAAATTATAGAGTGTCCCAATATATAGAGTAAATACGGTAGTCACTTTGACAGTGAAAATTTTTCAATTATCAGGAGTATTCAAATAACAAGAGAGTTGATCACTTTCCTGTATTCTAGAGATAAGCTCCAACAGTAGATTATCCAGATCTGCTAATTTTAACTACAGACTTCATAGGGGTTTTATCACAGAGACATATCAGGTCAGCAGGTATCTGCATGTGGTAAATGTTTTGGATCAGAATCCTCATGAAAAGGGAAACCTGAAATCGTTGATCAAAGACACTGCACTGTTAACTTGTTTCCACTGATGTCATAATTTTTATTTTAACACACACACTGACCTACTTAACATAGGTTATGACCCCTCATTGGAACGAGCTCGATCCTCTTTTAGGTACATTCAAAGCTTTGATGTTCTGAACTTTTGAACCGTCAGTGTAATAATCAAGACCGGTCGTCAGTTGCGAACTTCGCAAGTTCGCAACTGCAGACCGGTCTTGATTGTTACACTGACGGTTCAAAAATTCAGAACATCAAAGCTATGATGTACCTGAAAGACAAATGCTTCCAACGGCTTCTTGAGGTTTAACATTGACTTTCAAAACCTTTTACCTTTAGCAACAATAGTTTTTCATCCAATTTTTTTTTAATTATTAAACGTCTAAAACAGGGTAAAATTTAGCAATTCGTCGACAACAAAAAATATTAATCGATTTTGGTGTGACCGATCGGCAATTGATTAATCGTGACAGCCCTAGTTCTATGCACTCTTAAACATGCTGCACCTTTTGATTGTTACTATCTGACATCGGCACTCACAACTGCCAGATTGTGTACTCAACTAATCGGCAGACAACGATGGTTGCAAATCCTTATTGGTTAATCATTAATAATCATATATAATTGAACTTTCCAACGTAAAGGTTGACAAAGAGAATATCAAATTCTATTTATTTATATCTTCATCTACACACAAGTACACTGCAGTCACAATGTTTGTTTGTTTGTTTTTTTGTTAAAGATTTGAAAAGAAAGAAACAAGTGATAGAAAGTGATAGTGAAAGTGAATATGACTCAGAAATGGATGATTTCATTGATGATGAGCCTATGGCTGATGCAGACTTTGTATCAAATTCAATCAGAGAGATCTTCGGATATAATAAAAGCAAGTACGTTGAAACAATAGTTTTAGCTCACCTGAGTGAAGCTCAAGGGCAGCTTTAGTGATCACTTTCCATTCGTTGTCATCCCCGTCCATCATGAACTTTACATTATCGACTTCTCAGAAACTATTAGCCAAATTAAACCAGATTTGAAATGCGTGCTCCTTCTCATATGTCAATTCAAGTTTGTTCAAATAAAGTTGCCACGCCCTCAGGGGGTACCACAATTTGCATCATTCTCTTTGCACCCAAAAAAGTTTTTTAAAAAATTGCCAGAACTACCAATGAGAATTTCTTGATACTGGTATACAACATTCTCAGAGGGGTCAGATTCAGGTTTGTTCAAAACAAGTCCCTGGGTTCATATTTGGGCTCCCTGTGGGAACCCAAATTTTAACTTGGTACAGTATGATGTAATTTATTTAAAAATCTTCTTCTTCAGACCTACCCGTCAAAATCTCTTATTATTTGGTATACAGCATCTTGCGAGGGGGGCAGATTGAAGTTTGCTGAAATGAAGTCCCTAGAGTCAAATTTGGGCTCACTGTGGAAATCCGAATTTTAACTTGAAGATTTTTTTTTAAATCTTCATCTTAGATCCATCAGTCAGAATCTTTTTATATTTGGTATAGAGCATCCTTTGTGAGATGAGATTCATGTTTGTTCAAATTAGGTACCTGGGTTCATATTTGGGCTCCCTATGAGAACCCAAATTTTAACTCAGTCCATTATGATGAAAAATGTTTCAAAATCTTCTTCAGATACACCAGTCAGAATCTTTTGAGCTTTGGGGGTTGGGGGAGACTGAGATTCAAGTCCTGGGGTTATAGTTGGGCTCCCTATAGAAATTCTAGCTTTAACTTAGTGCAATATGGAGAATATTCTTTAAAAATCGTCTTCAGATCTATCTCTCAAAATCTTTTGATGTTTGACATGCAGCAACCTTAGAAGGTTCAGATTGAGGTTTCTTCAAAACAAGTCCCTAGGGTCATATTTGGGCTCCCTGTGGGAGCCTGAATTTTAACTTATGGAAATATGAGAAATATTCTTTAACTGGTAGAGTGCTGAATTATTTTTAGTCATCAAAATTTGTTCACAAGTCTTTGCCTTGTAACAATTTATGGGAGAGTGCCTGTAAATTCCCTACAGACTAAATAATTCATCTTCAAAGATAAAATGAAGGACATTCACAGAGTTTGAAGCCTTTGAGTTGCAATACCTGTACTTGAGAGTAAAGCCCAAATATGGGCTTCCATCACTCAACCAGTTAAAAATCCTCTTCTTCACATCTGTCAGTCATGTTTGGTTTGCAGTATCCTTGATGGGGTCAAATTCCAGTTTGTTCAAAGCAAGTCCCTGGGTTCATATTCAGGCTCTGTATGACAACCTAAATTTTAGCTTAATGCAGTATAGGGAAATTTCTTTAAAATTCTTCTTCATTTCCATCAATCAGGATCTCCTGATACTTGATATGCAACAACCTTCTGAGGTTCAGATTCCGATTTGTTCAATTCAAGTCTCTTGGATCATATTTGAGCTTCCTGTGGGACCCCAAATTTTCACTTAGTTAGTATTCTTTAACCCTTTACCTAACGTAACGGCCAGCACTATTCTAAAAAAATCGTCATTTAATTTTCATTATATTTTCATTTTTTGTCTCAAAAACATAGGTTATGACCCCTCGTTGGAACGAGCACATTGAGCTCGTTCCAACGAGGGGTCATAACCTATGTTTTTGAGACAAAAAATGAAAAAAATAGTTATTTAAGAAATTTTTTGGCAAGTGTCGTCTGCTTTTCATGTTAGGTAAAGGGTTAAAAAATCTTCTTCACATCCACGAGTCAGATTCTCTTGTAACATTGTATTGACAGCCTTAATGTGGTGAGGTTCAAGTTTGTCCAAATCGGTGGGTTCATATTTGGGCTACCCTAACTGAGGGAGCCTGAATTTTAATTTAGTGCAGTATGAGGAATATTCTTCATACATCTTCTTCTGACCCACCCAGAACCATTTGATTTTTAGTATATAGCATTACTGTGACTGCTAGATTAAAGTTTGTTTAACTGGTTGAGTGCTGGAAGCCACTATCGGGGCTTTCCATAAATTGAGAGTACCAGGGCAAAAGCCAACATTTTCTGTGTTCATGTTCCATTTTCAGTCAGATGCAAATAATATTTTGTTTATATAAAGTCATTTTATTACAAATTATTGGAGAGTGTATGTGGGCACTTTCCAATAATTTGTAATAAAAAACAAATCTTGAGTAACAAATTCAGACCACCAAAAATAATCTAGCCCTCAACCAGTCATTGTGTTATGCTTGATTGATTTTGGTGGGCACCAGAGGGGTTTGGAATTTAACACAGAACCCAATGGAGAATTTACTTTTTATTTAAATGAATTGTGCCCACATGTGACACAGTTAATGGTGCAAAACTTTAGTCGATGTAAATGTGAATACGTAATATTAATGTTTACTGAGATGGGGACCATGTGGTCACTTGAGTTACCAGGTGTAGGGGGCAGATCCATTGGGCAAAATTATTTTTTTTATTTGAGAAGATTTGGGAAGTTTTGAGTAGTTTTATAAAAAAAACAAAAAACTTTCAGTCCTGTTAGGGGAGGGTGGAGTGGGGGGGGGGTGGGGAGGATCCACTGGGTGATTCTTATGCCCCAACCCTCTCGGAGACATTATGTTTTCATTGTGCCCATCCATTGTCCATTTGTTAACTTTTGGTTTCCGTCTAATAACTAAAGAACGACTTATTTGATCAAATCATAAATTTAGGGGTTACTTGTGGATGACTAGAAAATGCTTCCTTTTGATTTTGATCAAGCTAGCCAATTCAATATGGTCACCATAAGGGCCATATTGAATTTTGTTTCCGTCCATTAACTGATGAATGCTGACTTGAATCATTTTTTGGTCAAGCTGAGCTTATCGAATCGCTCTCCTGCTGTCGTCCATCAACATGATGTTTTTGACTTCTCCTCCAAAACTACTGGACCAATTCAAGTGAAAGTTTATGTGAGTGATGGTCCCGGAGAGGCACTGCATTTTTGTTCAACTCAACATGCCCAGTCCCATAGGGAGGGGTACAGGAAAATGCTCCAAATTTTTTAGCTTAACTTGACAAAGTCAAGATAAGCTGTTGCTATTGCGTGCAGAAGTCTGTTAGTCTGTGAGGTCTGTGAGTCTGTTCACATTTTCCTTTAGCACTGTCAACACCCCATAGTTCTTGTCTGATCATCACGAAATTTCATATGCAGGTTTGGGGTCATGTCTAGATGAGAGCATTCCCTTTTGGTTGAGATTGGTCAACTGTGATGGCTGCCCGAGCCCAAAACCTGAAAACCTTTAGCACAGTCTACAGGTCATATTTATGAAGGGATTTCATTGTAACTTGGTAGGATCAATCCACATGATGCCCAGATGAGAATGTACCCTTTTGGTTGCGATCATTCAACCATGATGGCTGTCCGAGCCCGAAGCCCGAAAACCTTTGGCACAGTCTACATGTCATATTTATGGAGGGATTTCATTGTAACGTGATAGGTTGATTTCATATAATGTCTAGATGAAAACGTCCCCTTTTGGGCAACTGTGATGGCAACAGAGGCCCGAAGCCCGAAAACCTTTAGAATATTACACAGGCCATAATTATGAAGGGATTTCATTGTAGCTTGACAGGTTGACTTCATATAATGTCTACATGAGAACGTCCCCTTTTGGGCAACTGTGACGGCAACAGGGGCCCGAAGCCCAAATACCTTTAGCACAGTCTACAGGTCATATTTATGGAGGGATTTCATTGTAACGTGATAGGTTGACTTCATATAATGTCTAGATGAGAACTTCCCTTTTGGGCAACTGTGACGGCAACAGAGGCCCGAAGCCCGAAAACCTTTAGAATATTCCACAGGCCATAATTATGAAGGGATTTCATTGTAGCTTGGTAGGGTGACTCCAAGTTTGTGGTTAAAAACCCAAACAAACACCACCACCCCCCTACCCCCACCCCCTCCACCCCCTGTTAGGCTTTTTTTTTTTAACTATTTACAGTCACTACATGCAGAACCTTTTTTTAAACTTACGTACCCCCCTGCCCCCCCCCCCCCTTGCTGGGGGCCAATTAGGCACTTTTTTTTTCCTTTCGACAAAAATGCTTGTTTGCAGTTTTGGTTAAAAACCCAGCCAAGCACCACCGCTCCCCCCCCCCCCCCCCCCCCCCCCCCCACACACACACACACACACAATCCAATATGCATTTTGAACTATTTACAGTCACTACATGCAGAACCTTTTTTTCCTTTTGTCAAAAATGTTTCTTTTCTTAAAGTTTGTGGTTAAAAATCCAGACAGAAATTATCCCCCCCCCCCCCCCCCCCCCCCCAATTAGGCATTTTTTCTTTCTTTCCTCGAATATGCATTTTGAACTATTTTCAGTCACTACATGCAGAACCTTTTTTTCCTTTTGTCAAAAATGTTTCTTTTTTTAAAGTTTGTGGTTAAAAATCCAGACAGAAATTATCCCCCCCCCCCCTCCCCCCCCATTAGGCATTTTTTCTTTCTTTCCTCGAATATGCATTTTGAACTATTTTCAGTCACTACGTGCAGAACTTTTTTTTCCTTTTGTCAAAAATGTTTCTTTTCTTAAAGTTTGTGGTTAAAAATCCAGACAGAAATTATCCCCCCCCCCCCTCCCAATTAGGCATTTTTTTTTCTTTCCTCGAATATGCATTTTGAACTGTTTACAGTCACTACATGCGGAACCTTTTTTAAACTCACGTAACCCCAATCCCCCCCACCAGGGAGGGGTGGCAATTAGGCGCTTTTTTTCTTTCGTCAAAAACAAAAATGCAGTTTTACAGTTTTGGTTAAAGTTTGTGGTTAACCCCCCCCCCCCCACCCCCCCCCCCCCCCCACACACACACACACACACACACACACACACACAAATGTGTCACTTAGGCAATTATTCCCAAAATGCATTTTGAAGGATTGGGAGTTATTACATGCAAATAAGAAAATTGACTCATATAGCCCAACATTGCTTTATGTACTGCATCTTTAATCCTTTACCTAACACAAGTTGAAGCCAACAGTACAAATTATTTTTCTGAAACATCAGATTTTTTATTTACTTCTAACCATGGCTTATTACTCCTTATTGGAACAAGCTCATCAAGTTTGTTCCATTAATATTAAGGTCATGAGGTATGTTTTGAAGTAGAGAAATGAAAAAATAAAATTTGAATAGCAAATTTTGTATATCACGAGTGCAGATATGGCAGATTCGTTAGGTAAACTGTTAACAAAAAATGGCTCCTACTATTTTGCATCTAAGCATTGCCATTCCTGAGACAGTCGGGCTCCATGCGTGACATCACTCTAGTTATTTTTTAATTATACATTGTCCAGAGGAAGCTTCCTTTCAATGTTGGACCGGTCAGATGAACCAAGATGGCTGCCAGTGTCCAATTCATTATGGCTTCCATGGTGGCCATCTTGAAGTTGGTTTCCGTGCGTTAACTAATGAATACTGACCCAAATCAATTTTATTTTTTTGTGATGCATTGTTGACATTTAGGGGAAGCTTCCTTTTGAATTTGGTTATGCCCCAAAGAGACTTACCTACCCTTTTATGACACTGTCGAGGGCTTATGCCACACTTCTCATTGCTCTTGTTTCACTTTGCTTTAAAATGTGCTTTGAAGAGGTTTAACCCTTTACCTAACGTAGCGGCCAAAACCGGCCAGCGCTATTCTCAAAAATCGCCAATTAATTTTCATTATTTTTTTCATTTTTTATCTCAAAAACATAGGTTATGACCCCTCATTAGAATGAGCTCGTCGAGCTCGTTCCAACGAGGGGTCATAACCTATGTTTTTGAGACAAAAAATGAAAAAAATTAGTTATTCAAGAATTATTTTTGTAAGTGTCGTCTGCTTTTCAAGTTAGGTAAAGGGTTAAGTGACTTTACGTAAAAAAAATCCACACAACAGACCCCCCACTCTCCCAGCGAAATGGGCAACATGGGTATAAACTATTGGCTGGACTTTACTTTATATCCTTGTTGTGGGGGTGCTGTGGCATTGCGGTAACCGGTTCTCATCAGATCACCAAAGTTAAACAACTTCGAGCCCGGTTAGTCCTCGGATGGGTGACCATCTGAGCGATCGATTTGGACCCCTGCATTGTGTTCTTGGGCAAGGCACTTAACCCTGATTGTCCACATGTGGGCATGATGATGCCGTGTCCTAAGGCGTACTGCACTTCGATGTTATGCATGTCTCCAACCAATCTAACCCCGCCTGTGCTACAGTGCGGAGTTATGATGTTTGGGAGCTGGCGGCTGCTCTTCGTTGCTTGGTGGTTCTCGCAGGGTACTCCAGTTTCCTCCATCCGTAAAGCTGTCATAGTCATGATTAGCCATTGTGCATAAGCATGTGACCTTAAACACCAATAAATAAATAAATAAATAAATAAATATCCTTGTTGCAGTCGCGATTAGCTATTGTGCAGAAATATGTGACCTTAAACATAACTAATTAAATAAAAAAATAAATAAATAAATAAATAAATGTGGTAGTGAAAACAAAAGTGGAATTTAAACATAAATAAATAAATAAATAAATAAATAAATAAATAAATGAGGTAGTGGAGACAAAAGTGGAATTTTTTAAGCATCCAGCTCATCGAAACATACTGGATAATGTAGGATTTTTTCATGATCCAAACGCTTGAGAAATTCCAGTGTCTGTTTCCAGATTTGCCCCCGAAGACCTGTAAAATTTGCTGGAAAAAGTCATGGAAAGGTCATGGAATTTCTTCTTACAAAAGTGTATGAACCCTTCTCAAGTGGGCAGCTTTGGTATAAATGATTTGCTAAACTTGACTTTATGATGCAGTCATGGTGTGGCTATAGATGCTGAAAGTGACCTTCAGCACCAATATACAAACACTGTAGTGTTTCACAACCATAACTTCAAAATCAATTTTTATATTATATGTATGCAATTTGTTTTAAATAGGTATCGACATATTGATGAAGAAGATGATTATAATATGGAAGCAAGTTTCAAAGATATCATGAAAGAAGAAGCTGTGAGGTAATTTAAACACATTCATTTGTATGGTTCATTCCCACTAGACCAATTCCCACGAGGCCAATTTCCAAAAGACCAATTTCCCTAAGACCAACTGATGTGTTCTACTTTTAAAATAATTTTATATCAATAATTTGATATATTTATAAATATATTTAATGTTATCGATATTCAAACCTGAAAATAAGCAGTCTGTCATTTGCAGAATGAGGTCCCCAGAGGGAGAATTTGCTGATGCTATCCCATACAGTGGGTCGATTTATCCTCTGGGTACCTCTCTCTGTTTACTTTAGAGACCAGATTGAGGTTCACAGAGGGTAAATTTAGTGATGCTACCCTGCTGTGCAGGGGTAGCATCACCAAATTTACCCTCTGGGAACCTCATTTTTCGGATGATAGTCTGCTTATTTTATGGCTTGTTGTGGTCTTTTGGGAACTGGCCTAAAGGGAATTTGTCTAAAGGGAATTGGTCTAGTGAGAAGACACCATTTGTACTTACTCTAAGATTCTGTAATGGCCTTTTTAAAATTCAGTGTTTACACCTTTGAGAACATTTTCGTGCCTTTTAAGAAAATCTTGATAAATCTACAGTCCAAATTTAAACACGTATGCAGGTCAGCCGTTAGCGAGGATGGGCAGTGTGTTACGGGCAAAGGTGCAAAGCGATAAGCGAGGGGTATGGGAGTCCTCCCCAAGAAAGTATTTAGCTGCGACTAGCAGCTCTATAAGTGGCAATGTCGGTCTGTCTGTCGCTCTGTCTGTCGGTCGGATCGGCTCGGTCGGTCTGTCGTGACCAGTGAGTTTGTCTGTGACCAACGAGTTTCAAAACTCAATAACTTTTGAAATACTTGATGGAATGACTTTATATTTGGCATGTAAGTGTATCTTATTGATGTCTAGCCACTGTTCAATGCATGTGTTGTCTCGAATATTTTTCTTGGAGTTATGGCCCATGATGAACTTAGAATGTCTGTCGGTCTGTCTGTGACCAACGAGTTTCAAAACTCAATAACCTTTGAAATACTTGATGGAATAACTTTATATTTGGCATGTAAGTGTATCTTATTGATGTCTAGCCACTGTTCAATGCATGTGTTGTTCCAAATATTTTTCTTGGAGTTATGGCCCTTGGTGAACTTAGAATTTTGTGAAATTGCACCACCCGTCGCAGCTTCGGCGTCGATGTCGCGATTTTTTAAAACACCAAAAATTCTGTGTGCAGAAGTTTACTTTGATATTTATTGATTGAATAACCTGTGTGCAGATATTTAATTAGTTAACCCTTTACCCAACGTAACGGCCAAAACAGGCCAGTGCTATTCTAAAAAATCGTCAATTTTTTATTATTTTTTTCATTTTTTGCCTCAAAAACATAGGTTATGACCCCTCTTTGGAACGAGCTCATCGAGCTCGTTCCAATGAGGGGTCATAACCTATATTTTTGAGACAAAAAATGAAAATAATTAGTTATTCAAGAATTTTTTTGTAAGTGTCGTCTGTTTTTATCCCCCCGAAAAAAAATTTCGGGGGATATAGTCGTCACGCATTTTTTTTTGTCTGTCCGTCCGTCCATCCGTACGTCCATCCGTCCGTCCATCCGTTTACATTTCGTTTCCGGATGATAACTTCCCTTGAAATAGTTTGATTGTAACCAAACTTGATATGTGGCTTAAACATATAAAAATACAGGTCAAGTTCGAATCCGGGTTCATCCTAATTAATATTACCAGAGTTATGCCCCTTTTTAATTTAGAAAATCTTATGATTTTTGGTTTGCGGATGGTAACTTCCCTCAAGATAGTTTGCTTGTAACCAAACTTGATATGTGGTGCAAACATATCAAAATACGGGTCAAGTTCGAAAATGGGTTTGTCCTGATTAATTTTACCAGAGTTATGCCCCTTTTCAACTTAGAAAATCTTATGATGACCACACTTTTTTCGGGGGGATCAGCTGCCCCGTGGATGTGGCAGCCCTCTAGTTCATTTTAGTTAAAGGGTTAAAACACACTATTTGAAAATAGAATGCGTTTTCATTTTGGAAATTCACTTGTAAAATATTTCCTCAGACCTATATAAGTATATCCATTGAAATCCTTCACCCTTTGTAACAACATTTATACCATGATTACCTATTCTACTACATATATAAAGCCAATGACATGAATTTTAACCCTTTACCTAACATGAAAAGCAGACGACACTTGCAAAAAAAATTCTTGAATAACTAATTTTTTTCATTTTTTGTCTCAAAAACATAGGTTATGACCCCTCGTTGGAACGAGCTCGACGAGCTCGTTCCAACGAGGGGTCATAACCTATGTTTTTGAGACAAAAAATGAAAATATTTTGAAAATTAATTGACGATTTTTGAGAATAGCGCTGGCTGGTTTTGGCCGTTACGTTGGGTAAAGGGTTAACTTTATACACCAACCATGGTTAACACGCCAGCAATAGGATTTCAATAGTTAATATTTACACCTACAGTAGAACTGCATCCAAGTTGACCTTTGGTCACCTCGACTTCAATGCAAACTTGTCTAAATTTATCGCTCTTCGCCTCGTGAAGAGTAAGATGATAGCGGTAATTATTTTTTACCTTTTTAACCCTTTACCCAACGTAACGGCCAAAACTGGCCAGCGCGATTCTCAAAAATCGCCAATGAATTTTTATTATTTTTTCATTTTTTTGTCTCAAAAACATAGGTTATGACACCTCGTTGGAACGAGCTCGTTCCAACGAGGGGTCATAACCTATGTTTTTGAGACAAAAAAATGAAAAAAATTAGTTATTCAAGAATTTTTTTTGCAAGTGATGTCTGCTTTTCATGTTAGGTAAAGGGTTAAATGAGTTTACCCTATAAGATACCAAAAATTAACAAACAGTGTTATGTTAATAAAGTATTCATAACTCGAAATAGTATGTTATTATGTTATTAAAATGAAAAAGGCCCTGTGATTTGCGCTTTTCTTTTTCCATTTCGTTTCGGCGATAAAAATTGACAGCGGAAGTATCGCCTACCAGTGCTCATGTAAGCAAAAACAGATTCGCACATATGTATGTCTGCTGCTCAGTAAAATTGAGAAAAAACAATAGCGACTCTTCATAATCTGACGATCATGGTATAAATAAAATATACCCAAAGTAGCTTGGGGTACCAAATGTTCATCACTTATGGTGAAGTGGTGTTAACCGCTCACCAAAGGCTCACGTTTAACACCACTTCACCACTCGTGGTGAACATTTGGTACATCAAGCTACTGTGGGTATATTCTATGCTACTCAGAGTTTGCTAAGCACCAAGTATATCCAACTACCTGTTTTATGTTTTAGTTGAAATATTGTGATGAAAAGTGTATATATTTTATATTTAATTATATCTTTAATGATTTAAGCATAGAAATTGAGATTTGTTTGTGTCTGACATTATTTTTTAGCTTTTGAATACAATAACCGTGGAAAATGGATATTATTGGTAAAAGAGGGAAATTTTTCAAATTGCCAAAAAGTTGACGAAGCGAACTGGTAAGGGTTCAATATCGAGTATGCGACCCATCACTGTTAATTACAGTTTGACAACACCTTCTCATGCTCTCAGTCGGGTTCCTGGTGGTCCTTTGTGGGATGTTGTTCCATTCTTGGACCAGCATGGCACCAAGCTCCTGGACACTGGGAGCTCCTGGACGGGCTGAAATTGCAAGCTGCAACTCATTCCAGACATGTTCAATTGGATTGAGGTCAGGGGATCTTGCTGGCCAGTCCATACTCTCAATCCCCTCCCTCTGTCGGTACTCCCCGACAGCATGGGCAACATGAGGTCTGGTATTATCGTCCATCAGAATGAATCTATCACCCACTGCACCTGCATACAATCTGACGTGAACATCCAGGATGTCATCAATATACCGCTGTGTAGTCAATGTACCACGTTCAAGGACACAGTGCTCTGTACGTCCATCCCCGCTGATGCCACCCCACACCATGATTGACCCTCCACCATAGCGGTCATGCTCGGCAATGTTGGCTGCATGGAATCGCTCTCCTGGTCTTCTCTATACCCTAGAATGCCTATCTGTGTGGTCTAGGCAGTACCTTGACTCATCTTTAAAAGGGACAGGTTGCCAATCTTCTCTGGTCCATCCAATGTGGTTCATGGCCCATTCATATCGTGCCTGGCGGTGGTTCTGGGACAGCGGAATGCAAATACATGGTCTTCTCGATTGGAGACCACCTTCCTGCAACCTTGCCCAGATAGTCTGCATCGAAACATTTATCCCGGATGCATTCTGAAGGTCACTGCGAAGCTGGGTTGCTGTGGCAAAGCGCTTCCTACGGGCCTGAATGATCAAAAACCGCTCTTCAGCTGCAGATGTTGTCCTGTCTCTGCCACCAGCATGCTCTTACATGTGTGCCATACTGCTGAAATCTTGCCCAGGCACTGGTGATCACCATATGGTGCACACCAAGGGCTTCACTAACTTGACGATGGGTAGCGCCTTGCTCCACCATCCCTACAGCCTGCCACATTTCTGCTTCAGACAAATGTCTTCTTACATTTGCATTTGCCATATTCAATCATCAAATCAAAAGGGTTTGTGTTGAAATGATGATTGAATACCCTACATGTCATGTACATGTAGACAGTACACAAAAACGTCATGAAAATCAAGGGGTACATGCTTTCCATGACTGTCACGAAAAGTCTGCCTGTCAAGAGAGCTAATGTAAACACTGGGGGCCATCTCAATACATTCCTCAATCATATCCACCAAAAATATTGCAAATATGTCACAAGCAAATTTCACAATGATGTGTCAAATATTTGGTACTCAGCAAACTTTGAGTAGTATATATGTGACCAACTAACCCTGTGTATTTTTACAGTGTTAGTCAGTGAATAAGTTTCATGTAGTCTTTGATATGACCGTTACCAATTTTTCATAACCAGAAAATGTGACTAATCCTGTGCAACGCACAGGATTAGTCACAGTGTTTGGTATAAAAAAATTTCAATTTTAACTTAGTAACTAACCCTGTGCACTGTACAGCCTTAGTGTAAATCAGTGGTGCACTTGTCTTCAAACAGTGCTAACCCTTGCTTGTGTGTAGTTAGTACTTTGAATAGTCTGACAGTTGCACACCATTGCTTGGTGGTTCTCTCTGGGTACTCCGCCTTCAACTCTCCGACACAAAGTGACCCTGGCTGTCAAAAGTGTAATTAAACCCCAATAAATAAATATCAACTCTTCACCCAACGTAAGGAAAAAACCAGACAGTACCATTCAAACTCAGCTTAAGATGTGGCTTTTTTTTTGTGGGGGGGTGGGGGGGGGGGGGGGGTGTTCGGTGAATTCCAACAGTGAAAACATATTCTATTTTCAATTAATAGCCTGTTTTAATGAACTTTAGCCCTGTTATTTGAATATTTTTCATTGCAATTTTGGTTATTTTACAGCACAAGAATAGGAAAACAGGAAGATTTGGAGGATATGCGAATGGAAGCGGAGGAAGAGCGAAGAAAGAAAATGAGATTAAAAATGAAAAAAGCCAAGCGAAAATAAATTCTTTCATCTTCATTTCATTTGTCTCATGCATTTCAAAATATTTTACACATCTCAGTTTTTACACAACACTGATTGCCTAAGGGCAACTACAAAGTTATGGTGACAAAAAAAACGAACATGGATAATAATTTTTACTGTTGCAATCAACAGATCTGAGCTTTAATTGGTCAACTTGTCAGTTTTATTACATAACGTTTGGCAAGGTGCTCACATCTAACCCTTTATATAACAGAAATAGCACACAACACTTACATTTATTGTAGCCCAAATAATGAAATATATTCATTTTTGCTTTCGAATTATATCTATAACTCAACAAACCGGTTCCAAAATCAGGGGCCAAAAGCAATAGTTTGGAAGCAAAAATTTAAAGATAATAAAATTTTGTGTATAGTTTTGGGTCGATATTTAGCTATGTATTTGTTTATTTAATTATTTGCTGGGCTTCAACCCTTTACCTCACATGAAAAGCAGGTGACACTTGCCGAAAAAATTCTTGAATAACTAATTTCTTTCATTTTTGTCTCAAAAACATAAGTTATGACCCTCATTGAAACGGGCTCGATGAGCTCGTTCCAAAGAGGGGTCATAACCCTATGACCTATGGGGACATCATTCTGCAGATGACAGTCTACATTTTTCCAGGCTTGATTCCCACTAATCCAGAACAGAATCTTTCCACTTGAAGTACATAGTACTATACAGGTTTATACCACTGGCCGTATTGAGTGCTAAATTATTTTTCAATGATGATTTGTAACATGAGTATTTGCCTCCCCCCCCCCCCCCCAATTTTTTTTATGGGAGACTATAAAATAGCCGGTGTCCAGGCCGGATAATAAGCAGTCTGACATTTGCAGAATGAGGTACCCAGAGGGTGAATTTGATGATGCTATCCCATACAGTGGGCCAATTTATCCTCTGGATATCTCTTTCTGTTTAGTTTTGAGACCCTGATTCAGATTGAGGTTCACAGAGGGTAAATTTTGTGATGCTAGGGATAGCATCACTAAATTCACCCTCTGGGGACCTTATTGTACAGATGGCAGTCTGCTTATTTTCTGGCTTGCCGGTGTCTGTCTGTGCGTGCTCCTGTCCCACTTTGGTTTCCCGATGATAACTTTTTAGTTATTGTTGGCCAAATCAAATGAAATTTGATATGTAGGTGTATCAACATAAAATACAGGTAAAGTTCGAATCGGGATGCAGTCTGACAATTTTTGCTAGAATTATACCCCTTTTTTTACTTCAAAAATTCATTTTGGGGGGGTGGGGGGTGGGGGGGTCCTGATGATAACTAAATTATGTTAGTCAAATCAAATGAAATTTGGTTTGTAGGTGTATCAATATAAAATACTGGTCATTTTCGAATCGGGGTGCAGTTTGACAATTTCTACCAGAGTTATGCCCCCTTTTTGACTTCAAAAATTCATTTGTTTTGGTTTGGTTTTGGTTTCCTGATGATAACTTCAGTTATAGTTGACCACATTAAATGAAAATTGGTGTGTTGGTGTATCAATATAAAACACAGGTCAGGTTCTAATAAGGGTGTGGTCCGATAATTTTTACCAGAGTTATGCCCCTTATTCGACTACGAAAATTCTTTTTTTTCGCTCACCTGACCTAAAAGGCCATGTGAGCTTTTCTCATCACTTGGCGTCCGTCGGCATCCATAAACTTTTCACATTTTCATCTTCTTCTCTGCAACCGTAACAAAATAATTTTATATGAACGCTTTTTATTGAACTACTGCACGAATAACAAGGTTATGCATACAGTGTAAAGCCACTAAAGTGGATTGCAGCACTTTTCAGTAGAGCCCTTATAGTGGCTTCTAGCACTCAACCATTTAATGCAAGGTCTTGGTATTTATAAAGAGTTAACCCTTCCTCCCTGTACCCAATATAATGGACCAAATCGACCAATTATTCACAATACTCGTCATCCAACATTTCTTATTTTCTTCTTTTATTTTTTTTATCTGAAAAGCATAGCTTATGAACACTCATTGGAACAAACCCTTTGAGCTTGTTCCATTGAGGGGTCATAAGCTATATTTTTTCAGATTAAAAAAATAAAACTTTATAGTTATTAAAGTATATATTTTTTTGCTGGTGTCATCTGCTGTTCGGGTTAAGTAAAGTGGAGAATGGGGACACGGCGGTGTGTACTAAGGTGTACTCACGTCGATGGTGCATCTGTCTTCAACCAATGCTAACCCTGCTTGTACGGAGTTAGTACATTGGGGAGTCTGACAGTTGCTTGCCATTGCCTTTGGTTCTCTCTGGGTAGTCCGGCTTTCTCCATCCGTAAAACTGTCCAACACGAGGTGACCCTGGATGTCAAAAGTTTACTGTGTTGTTAAACCCTAATTAATAAATAAATAAATAAATAAATAAAGTAGAGGTTTAAGTTGAATTATCAGTATTTAGTGTATTAAGTTTATTTAATTATAAATAATAGTTATTTGTGATGTAACTTATTAACTTATCTGAAATGAATATTCCATTTTCTAGTCATTATTATATAAATCTATTTCCTTGAGATCATCCAGTCAAATTGTGTGCTATATAAAAAAAAAAATTGCTTCCACAAGTTTTATTTTTCTTTTTTTCTCCCAAAACATATCTTATCATGCAGCTTCCAATACTGGATAGACAATTGGTGATTTGGAAGAAGATGACAATTTTAACCCTTTCAACTCTGACGCCCTGGAAGGTATCATTTCACTCGATACTTGATACTGTCAACAGTGAAATGGGTGAAACCTTTCTGCTGGTTTGTTGGCAGGTTCAGTTCTGTCAAGCTGTTGGATTAAATTATTACCGAGCCTCGCTTCAGATGTTTTGTTCTTTGTATATTCTGCTCATCCACTACCAATTTTTTCTTCACGCAAAAATTTATGAAGGGTTTGTGTTTTAGAAAATCAGTATTAGTACAATTATAGCTTACTTTAGATAAATAGTTAACCCCTTACCCAACGTAATGGCCAAAAGGGCCAGTGCTATTTACAGAAATCGCCAATTAATTTTCATTATTTTTTTCATTTTTTGTCTCAAAAACATAGGTTATGACCCCTCTTTGGAACGAGCTCGTTCCAATGAGGGATCATAACCTATGTTTTTGAGACAAAAAATGAAAACAATTAGTTATTCAAGAATTTTTTTTGCAAGTTTCGTCTGCTTTTCATGTTAGGTAAAGGGTTAACCTTTATCTTAATGAATTTACCAAATCTGCATGGCATTTTACACCTTCCCATTGGCACTCAGGGAAAGAGAGCCTCATTTGATTACCTCATTAAACAAGTTTATTTGTAAACCTTAATTAAGCTCTGGTGAGAACCATGAGAAGTGGGGTAGTGCTTGTTTACTGCAGTGAACTGTTCTGGTTTACTGGTCAAATTGGAGCTAGAACCAACTCTTGGAAGTACTCTAAAGTGGTCTGCATAGGTAAAAGAAGATTGGCTAAACTTTATTTCATACCTATGTTGCAGGTTCCCCATTCCAGGAAGTGAAGCAGCACTTGTTTACTGTGGTAAATAAGCTTTTATTTACTGGTAAAATAAGACCCAGCCATTAATGCCTGGGATGGCAGTCTAAAATGGGCAACATGGGTACAAACGATGGGCTGTACTTGACTTTATCTCCACACGGCGGTCATGACTGGCCATTGTGTAGAAATATATGACCATCAACTCCAGTAAATAAATAATTAAATATGTATGCTGCCGTCTTCCATGATGTTCTTACATATAGGTCAGATTCCATGCATGGAGTATCTAGCACATTTCTCAATGTCTGTCTTTCATCAGGTAAAGTTGAATACACACATCAAGCTTGATAAAAAGTCAATTTTTGTCTGATTAACTCCTAAGCTGCTGAGTATTTTCAAGATATTTTTCATCAGATCTAGTCATGGCTGCTTTGTAGCAGCCATGACTAGATCTGATGAAAATTTCATCCACATTTAACTCAAGAAATCATTGGGGAAGAATTCATTCAATTTACCTGAAAAAAAGTTGATTAAAGATGCCCAAAATATCCTTTTATCAGTGGCAAGAGAAATCCTGTCTTGGGCGGGATATCCACCAGCAGCATGCAGTGGGTTAAAGAGGGAGCCAAAATTAACTAAAAGTCACTACCACGATAAATTTACTACCAACAGGAAGTCTTTCTCAAAGATGCAAAGATGCATATTGTGGCACAAGTTCTGTGGCAGGAAGTTTATCAAAATAAGAAATAGGCTTTATGGGTTAACTGTATAATGGTAATCAGTGCCTGGGATATGAGTTCTCTAGTGCAAGCAGCACAAGCAGTCGTCTTATTTACGCATTTATTTTTTTAGGATTATTTACTTTATCATTCTGTTGCACCCATAACGTAGCCGTATATTCTGAATGTGACCTTAATCCTTTATCCAATGCACATGATATCCAATAGAGAGTAATACTTGACTGGACTGATTATGTGAAATAATTCATGAGAGGTGAGGGACGTTGTACAAACACGAGTGCACTAGTTTTTTTTACAATACAGTCCCTCGCCTCGAAGGAATTATTTCACGTAACCAGTCCAGTCAAGTGATTACTCTGTTTATTACTTTTCATTATTAACGATAATCATATTATTTAACCCTTTACCTAACATATCGGCCAAAAACTGCCAGCGCTATTCTCAAAAATCGCCAATGAATTTTCATTATTTTTTCATTTTTTGTCTCTAAAACATAGGTTATGACCTCTCATTGGAACGAGCTCGATGAGCTCGTTCCAATGAGTGGTCACAACCTATGGTTTTGAGACAAAAAATGAAAATAATAGTTATTCAAGAATTCTTTTTGCAAGTGTCGTCTGCATTTCATGTTAGGTAAAGGGTAAAAAAAAGCAAAAAAAACCCCAATGAAGTCCCCATTACACCCATGGCAAAGCGTATTCGTTTGCATGCACGGATACATGACACAATTGTTAATCGCATAATTCACTTGTGAAGTTATCGTTTATAATCAAACCTGGAAATCCCAGCAAATCAAACTTTGGAAAGTAATAAAATTTCTTATTATACCCCTACTTTTTTTTCAAAAAGTGGGGTATACTGGATTTCGCCTGTCGATGCGTCTGTCCATCCAGGAGTCCATGCATCTGTGTCTGTCCGTCTGCACTCAGATGTCTGTTCACATTATAACTTGAAAATTACTGCACAGATTTCGATGAAGGTTTGTACAGATGTTCACTATCATGAGATCTTTACTGCATCAGCCATTTTGCTGTTGGAATATTTTTTCTGTGAGTTATGGTCCTTTGAATATACAAAATAGCCTATATTTTGTCTGTTCGCCCGTATCTCAGGTTTGAGTTATCTGATTTCTATGAAATTTGGAAAGAAGATTGTTTATGGGAAAGGCTTTCAAATGAGTCATGTCCCTGCAGTAAAACAAAGAAAATACATGCAAATCACCTCACATGTGACATTATGTCTTTGTGTTATATCTCTTATGTGGATGGTCCAATCATCACTAGACTTCAGTAACAGGTGTTTCTGGTCTTCACAATTACCTTGGATGGAGTGGGGGGGGGGGGGGGGGGGGGGGGGAGGTAAATATATGTTTTGTTGGAAAACAAAGACAATCATTTCACTGTTTGCCTTGTAAAGTAGCCAGTGTTTTGTCTGTTTACCTCGTATCTCTGTTTTGGGTTATCGGATCTCAATGAAATTTGGAATGAAGATTGTTTATTGGCAAAGGCTTTCACAGTATCATAGTTTATTTCTTCTCTTGCCATTGTTTGGTGGTATGCACTGTGGGGGGGGGGGGGGGGGCACGGTGGCTCAGTAGGTAGAGGTGCAGGCTGCAAGCCGAGAGGTCCTCGGTTCGAATCCCACCTGTGGCAACCGCGTTGTGTCCTTGGGCAAGACACTTCACCCCCATTGCCCATGTGGGGGCACGATGACGCCGTCTACTAAGGCGTACTGCACGTCGATGGTACGCATGTCTTCAACCAATCTAACCCTGCCTGTGCTGCAGTGCGGAGTTACGATGTTGGGGAGCTGGCAGCTGCTCGTCGTTGCTCGGTGGTTCTCTCCGGGTACTCCAGCTTCCTCCACCCGTGAAACTGTCACGGTCATGATTAGCCATTGTGCATAAATATGTGACCTTAAACATCAATAAATAAATAAATAAATATGCACTGTGGGGGTATGCCCCAAGGAGTGGCTCACCTATTGTTTTAAATATTATTTTTTCAAGTTTTTAAAAAAAATTCAACAAAACCATATCATGTAGCTCGTTCCAATGAGGGGTCGCATCATATGGTTTTGTTGACATTTTTTGAAGAGTAATATTTTTTCAACTGCTCAATTTGGAAATTACGCAGATGGGTGCAACTGATTGGTTAGGTGAAGGGTTAAATAACAACAAACGATAAAAGAGTACTATACTCTGGCCTGCTCGATTTAGAAATTGGGAACAAACAGAAAAGGGGTTACCTTAAATTTTTTTCAGTCTACCCCTTTTTAACCCTTTACCCAACGTAACGGCCAACACCGGCCAGCGCTATTCTCAAAAATCGCCAATTAATTTTCATTGTTTTTTCATTTTTTGTCTCAAAAACATAGGTTATGACCCCTCGTTGGAACGAGCTCGTTGAGCTCGTTCCAACGAAGGGTCACAACCTATGTTTTTGAGACAAAAAATGAAAAAAATCAGTTATTCAAGAATTTCTTTTGCAAGTGTCGTCTGCTTTTCATGTTAGGTAAAGGGTTAAGTAACCTCTTTTTCTGAGCACGAGAAAAGCAAAGCAAAAGATATGCTCACAATACAGTTTTCAAGAAAAGGCTGACATTAGAAACAAATTATGTTGCATGAGAGTTTTTCATTGAGTCACTAATGTGCTAATTACATTAGACAACTTCATCTCTGAAGCCAAATTTTTTAGCTGTGCCAAGCTGTTCTACATGTGGAAATGTCAGTCAATTGGTCTGTCGGCCTGTGCCCAGCAAGTAATAACTTTTAAAATATTTGGTTGTATGACATCAGATTTTGTATGCACGTGAATCTTATTGATGTGTAACACCATGTTCAATACAGGTGTTAACCCTTTACCCAACGAATTGGCCACCCACGTAAAATGCAAATTCAGCAGATGAAAAAATATTATTTTAAAAAAAATTCAACAAAACCATATCATGTGACCCCTCGTTGGAACGACCTCGTTGAGCTCGTTCCAATGAGGGGTAACATGATATGGTTTTGTTGAAATTTTTTTTTAAATTTAAAAGAAAATGGTATTTAAAATAATAAATTTCGATATCGTCTGCATTGGGTAAAGGATTAATCAGAGTATTTTTGAGTTATTGCGACTTTCTTTCATTGTTTTCCATCCGTAGCAGCTAAGCTGCGAACTTGCAGTTATATTTTCATTATAAAGTAAATCATGGGTCTGGAAGGGTTAAAACACAAATACCAAGATCAGTTTGAGTATAAGGTCTGGTTATTTGTCTTTGGCCTAGTAAACGAAAAATTGGGTAGCATTTCCCATTGGGAACCCTGGAAAGTGAAGCAGTTTTGTGGAAACTACAGCTTGTGTTTAATCAAATTTATACTGATGAAGAGTTAAGAGTTTTTGAGTGGTTTGTCAAACAATAAAAAAATAAGAAAATTGTTTATGTGGCTTGTATTTTGTTTTTAGATTTTTTTTGATGATAAATATATTTTGCATGCTTTATTGAGCCTGTATACTCACAATATTACAGCAATGATTGTGGAGGGATCGCGGTGGCTCAGTGGTAGACTGTTTGACTTCTGTGCTAAAGGTCTCAAGTTCAATCCCCATCCGGGTCGACCTGCATTGTGACCTTGGACAAGGCACTTTATCCTACATGGGGTCGCGATGACACAGTGTGCTAAGGCGTATTGTATGTCGATGGTGCACATGTCTTCAACCACTGTAACCCTGCTTGAGCAGAGCATGAACAGAGTTAGAATGTTGAGCTGACAGTTGCTTGTCGATGCTCAATGGTTCTCTCTCGGTACTCCAGCTTCCTCCACCCGTAAAACTCATGGTCAAGATTAGCCATTGTGCATAAGAATGTGACCTTAAACGCCAGTAAATAAATAATGGTTGTGGAAAGAGTAGACATTAGGCCACGCAAAGTAGACCTTCTGTTTCTCAGGCCATTATTTGTAAAATTGCATGTGGGCGAGCGGTTTTTTATTTTATTTTTTATTTCAGTAATTACTTCTTTGCCATCAAAAGTTCATGTTCTTGGTTCAAGTTTTAGGCCTCATAATCTACAGAATAGCATGGGTGGTGGTGTATTTCATCCCTTGAATGCTAGAAGGCTTTGCAATGCTAAAGCATTGCAAAGCCATCTTGCACTCAAGGGACAAATTCATCAAATTTTTTAACTTGGGTAAAATATCAGACATAAACCATTTAATTTTTGTTTTTTTTAAGTTTAAATTGGTTATAAAAAGAGAGCATGCGGCGGCCAAAAGGACCATGCGGGAGGGCCTGAGAAACAGATTTTTAATTTTTTTAGGCCTTAATGTTTAACTGTTTTAGTGCTAGAAGCCATATTCAGGACTTTCAAAAAAATGAGAGTATCAGAGCATTTTCCTTGTTCATGTTTCATTTTCAGTCAAATGCAAATAATATTTTGTTAATAAATTTGTTTTATTACAAATTATTGGAGAGTGCTCATGGGCTCTCTCCAGTAGTTGTATTAAAACAAATTCTGAATAACAAATTCAAACCACCAAAAATATTCTAGCCCTCAACCACTTAACCCTTTACCCAATGCAGACAATATCAAAATTTATTATTTTAAATATAATTTTTTTTAATTTTTCAAAAAATTTCAACAAAACCATATCATGTGACCCCTCATTGGAACGAGCTCAATGAGCTCGTTCCAATGAGGGGTCACATGATATGGTTTTGTTGAAATATTTTGAAAAATTTAATTTTTTCAACTGCTCAATTTGCATATCACGCGGGCGGATGCGGGCGATTCGTTAGGTAAAGGGTTAAAAGGAATCAAGGAATTGATAAAAACTATCTCGAATTTACTGAAGGAGATGTGAAGAAAGAAGCGTTTATTTTTATATTTTTTCTTATCTCGGTCTTATGAGCTTGAATAATAATATTGTTGAATCTTTGTTACTTTTTTTAAAATTATTGTACAAATGATTTGAAAACTTGTATTTCTATTAAGTGTAATTGTAAATGCCAGGATTGGCCATTGAAATCAATTTGATTGTATATTTATTTGTGTATTATAAAAAAAAGATTTTCTGTTATTGACAAAGGACGTGTAATGCTGTACTCATATAAACTGTTTTAATCAGATTTTTGTCTCCCTAGTCCTTGCTATTCTCGTATAGGATACCTCAAGAAGTAATCATACAGAAAAATTTCACATTTACAAATTTTACATTTACAAAAGAAAAATGGACAGGTAAGGGCTATAAAAATCTTTTTCTTGTTTTCTGGCGCAATTTTTCCTCAATATTATGATAAGGGTGGCTTTTTTTTGGTTTATTCACAAAACAGTTCTGGAAATGGTTGTAATCAGAAATTTAACTACTTACACTATTTATGTGGTAAACCAATGTTTGGGGTGCGGTGGCTCATTTAATGTTGATTGGGTTGCAAACATGGCCACAGTTGCGGCTTATAGTTACCACAGAAACCCTATGGGAAATTGCATTTTCCTCTTCCTCTCTGGAACTACTGAGCCAACATGACCCAAACTTGGCAGGAATGATATATGGGAGGCCCTCCACTACTCAGCCAATGTGAACTAAAACTTGACAGGAATGGTCTATTAGAGGATGGAAATACATGGCTGCCAGAGGCGATATTCTAATGCTCCTCTCCTGTCTGCATGAAGATTGGTACTGTCAGCAAAATACTTGTTTTTTGAGAATCTGGTAAGGGGTGATTCCAGTTTTCTCCACTGAGAACTGGGAAAAAACAAAAAAATATTGTGTATACAGTACAAGTCAAAATAAGTTATAGAATAACTGCAAACTAAGTATACTGCTGCTCCTGCACTAACAAGATCAAAATCTGACATCATTTTCTGGAAAGCTATCAGTGAGAGCTTTCCAGAAAATGATGTTAGCTTCTGGTCTTATCAGTCAGTGTTGGAAAAGAAAGATCCATAGTTTATAGTGGTTATCCTACAACTTATTTTGACTTGTACTGTAAACAAGTTTGCAGCTGTAATTATATTAATATCACTCTCAAATTACTTATCAGAAATACTGATTGATGATAGGTGTTTGGAAAACATGGAAGTTTTTTATTTTTTTTTTTGTTTACCATTGTGTAGACCAGTCAATTATATCACTTTAAGATATGACAAATTATTTGAATAAAATGGGTTTCCTGTAACCCTTTATTTATCCAAAGCTATCTGAAAGAGTATACTGTCTGAAAAATGGTAATTTTCAAAATATTTAACCTTCTTTTACTGAATTTTTTATTGAAACAGAATTCATAAATGTGTGGATTTTCAAGAAATCTTCTTTGAAACAACAAGGCCAAATGTTTTGAAACTTAACATGACTGATGACTGGAACACCCTCTACCAGTGATCCTCATATAATCTTCATCTGGTTGCAAATGTGGCTGCAATTGTGACTTATAGGTACTATAGAAACCCTATGGAAAAATCACATTTTCATCTTCTCTGGAACTACTGAGCCAATGTGAAATAAACTTGGCAGGCATGGTCTATGAGAGTTCTTTATAACTGTTACTCATTTTATTCCTGTTGGATGAAAAATGTGGTCGCCAGAGGCGTTCTTTGTTTCTGATTGCTCGATTTTGAAAACTACAAGGTCAAACTTCACATGATTGAGGACTGGGACACCTTCTATCAATGATCCTCATGTAATGTTGATGTAATGTTGCAAGCATGGCCACAGTTGCGGCTCATAGTAACCATGGAAACCCTATGGGTAATCACATTTTTATATGTAGTTCTGATAGGTGAGTGATTACAGGCTCTTTAGAGCCTCTGTTTGTGAGAATCCAAATGAATTCTCCCAAATCTAGATGAAATATAAGCTCTGTGTGCAAGAGTTGAAGAAACAAAAATGCTTATGTAATGACAATACTGTCATTGTTTTGATTTTCTATTTTAGCAATACAGAACACTTTTTTTTTGCAGCACTTCAACTGGTAGAGTGCTGGAAGTCCATATTTGGGCTTTCTTCTGAAGTGCTGGTACCATTATTTAAAGGCTTCATATTCTGTGGATGAGTTTCATATTACCTTTGAAGTGATATTATTTTATTTGTTACGATTTGCCTTGTTACAATTTATGGGAGAGTGGCTGGCACTCTCCCATAAATTGTAGTAACAAGGCAAAGATGCTCAAAGAAATTTTAAGGACCAAAAATAATTTAGCACTCTACCAGTTAACAAATGTCAGTTTTACAATTCAATGAAGTTTTGTAAACCCTGAGAAGAATTGCCCATTGCTCCAGATTTTTTACTTAACCCTTTACCCAACGCATCAACCAAAACCAGCCAGTGCTATTCACAAAATTCACCATTCTGTTTTTATTACTTTTTTATTTTTTGTCACGAAAACATAGCTTATGACCCGTCATTGGAACGAGCTCACTGAGCTCGTTCCAATGAGGGTCATAAGCTATGTTTTGACGCAAAAAAAATCAAAAAAATTAGTGCTTCAATAATTATACCCCCCACAAACAAAGTTTGGAGGGGTATATAGGAATCATCCTGTCTGTCCACCCATCTGTCCATCCGTCCGTCTGTCCATCCTTATAAGCGCAACTCCTCCTAAACCGTTTGAAGAATTTTCATGAAACTTTACACAATGGAAAACTCCATATGAAGATGTGCATGAAGCAATATAATTCCGCTCTGTCATTTCCAAGGGGAGATAATCTAACTTATACATTTCAGGCGCGGGGGGTATCACTTTATGAGCTTGCTCACAGTACCTCTAGTTTCATTTGCATGTGTCGTATGCTTTTCATGTTGGGTAAAGGGTTAACCACAGTCATTTCAAATGTTGTCACCCTTTGGGTGAACATTTCTTCATACACCTTATCTGCAAGTCCAGTGAAAATATTGCACCCTCAAAGCAAATTCACAGATCATGAACAACCAGGTTGACTATCAGTGGGTCACCGACTTGCCAGTTTGCTTCTTGGGTTTGAGTTTTACTGGGAAATTAAGATACGGAGAGTGCCCAGCCCTTGGTTGTCAAAGCTTCCTAGCCACGTTGTGCATACTGTGAGTATAGTGGCTTATTGTTAGTAATTTCTGGTCATGTTTTGGCAGCCAAGACAAGAAACCAGTACTATGGTAGTCAACTGTCTAATGTTTGCATACTGTAGCACCTGTTCTACAGTAATAAAATTGTTACATTGAAAATTAGATCTTCGAAGATTAACCCTTCACCTACCATGTTTAAATAATGATCCTTGTAGAAAAAATTTGGTGTTAACCTGGTTTAAGTCTTTTTGTTTCCAAAACATAGCTTATAACCCCTCATTGGAGTGACCTTGTACCAATGCAGGGTCATAGGAAATGTTCAGGATGTAAACATTTTAAAACATTAAATGTGAATGGTAGTCTTTAACTGGACGAGTGCTGAATTATTTTTGGTTATCAAAATTTAGTCACAAGTTTTTGCTTTGTTACAAAATATTGCTTGGATTGTCAAGTTACTTTATATTTGTGTTCAGGTTACTGATGTGCCGAGCTGTATAGTTTTTGGTGTAAATCTGATAATTTGATCCTGAGATATTAACCCTTTACCCTTCAAATTGAAAATTCCTCCAATCCCTTTGGCATGAGATAACTCAAAAAATATCAATCCGATTGTCATGTTACTTCATATATGTGTTCAGGTTACTGATGTGCCAAGCTGTATAGTTTTTGGTGTAAATCTGATAATTTGATCCTGTGATATTAACCCTTTATCCTTCAAATTAAGAACTCCTCCAATCAATTTCTTCGGCATGCGATAACTCAATAAATATTAATCTGATTATCAGGTTACTTTATATATGTATTCAGGTTACTGATGTGCGGTGCTGTATAGTTTTTTAGCTCACCAACTTTGGTTGTGTGAGCTTATGGCATGGCTCGATCGGTCAGCGTACGTGTCCAATAATGTTAAAGCTTCTGTTTAGGTCACTTACTCGCCCTATTTCCATATCATGGCTTTTATAATTCTGCTATATGATGATTATTATCACTCTACCATGATTTAACCCCTCATACCCTGCATTTTAGACATTTTTTAGTTGTGTTTAGTTTTCTGTTTAGCTCGGAATTTCATGTTTAACTTAGTGTTTAGGTCAGCTGCTGTGCTCCTTCTCTTCCCATGGCACTTATATTCATCATACATGTTCCTCAGTATCATTGTTCCATGATTGACCCCTCATACCCTGCATTTTAAACATTTTTCTTCACATTTTTAGTTGTGTTTAGTTTTCTGTCTAGCTCGGAATTTCATGTGTAACTGAGTGTTTACATCAGCTGCTGTGCTCTTTCTCTTCCCATGGCACTTATATTCATCATGCATGTTCCTCAGTATAATTGTTCCATGATTAACCCCTCATACCCTGCATTTTAAACATTTTTCTTGACATTTTTAGTTGCGTTTAGTTTTCTGTTTAGCTCGGAATTTCATGTTTAACTTAGTGTTTAGGTCAGCTGCTGTGCTCCTTCTCTTCCCATGGCACTTATATTCATCAAACATGTTGCTCAGTATCATTGTTCCATGATTAACCCCTCATACCCTGCATTTTAAACATTTTTCTTGACATTTTTAGTTGCGTTTAGTTTTTTGTTCAGGTCAGAATTTCATGTTTAACTTAGTGTTTATGTCAGTTTCTGTGTTTTACTTTTACTTTAGGTAAGCTTTGTCGCATGTTATGAGCCTGATTGATACAGTTCTTGTGTTTGCCAAAGTTACTATCAAAGAGGAATGTTGGTGAGCTATAGGGCGTTGGCGTCCTTCTTGTTATGTAAATCTAATAATTTGATCCGGAGATATTAACCCTTTATTCATCAAATTAGGAACTCCTCCAATCCATTTCTATATGTACCCATACCATGTATGGTGTACATAATGTACATAATCCAGGTTGGCCCTCCATCATACAGCTTTTTCTACTAGTTGTGCGTATGGGTACACATCTGACGATTTCATCGGCCTATTTTTTTTTATCACTAACACATAGCTTACGATAGGGCTGCACGGTATATCGATAAACCGATATATACCGGTATTCAAACCAATATCGATTGAATACCTGTGTAATTACAAAAATATCGGTTTATCGTCATTATTTGTTTACCCACAATTTAATTTTCAAGATGCCTTGAATTTTTTAACTGTAGCCCCCGAATGAATAATATTATCCCTTTATCCAAGGAATCGTCTGCTTGTGCCCTCATAATATACAAATTCAGCAGTTGAAAAAATACTTTTCGAAAATTTCAAGAAAACTATATCATGTGATTCCTCATTGGAACGAGCTCGTTGAGCTCGTTCCAATGAGGGGTCACATGATATAGTTTCGTTGAAATCTTTGGGGAAAATCTGATAAATTAATTTTGAAAATAATAAATTTTGATATCGTCTGCGTTGGGTAAACTGCATCATCAAGGCATGCTAATTCATTCCTACTGTGATGCCTCGATTGTGGTACTTGTGTTCATATATCTGAACAGTTTTCGATATACCGGTATACCGCAGTATTTTTTTGAATACCGATACCGGTATTCAGTTTTGAATATCGTGCAGCCCTAGCTTACGACTCAAAAAATTAAAAAAATTAGTTATTTATTAATTTTTGTTGCAAGTGTCATCTCCCTTTCAGGTCAGGTAAAGGGTTAACAGCAGTTCTACCTTTCCTCGGTAAAGGATGAAATTGCGCTGGGATGGAAAATCCAGCAACAGCAGGTATTGAGTTGAAGCTAGAAAAATCTTGATCCTTTCCACATGGATTCTTAGGGGAAATGAACAATATCTTCAACAGTTATATTGTCACTCTGGTGGATAATCCACTCTCCACTTTCTGCACATCCTTATAAAATTTTATCTGTTGATACAATATGTTTAGTTAAGGAAATCCCAGTAAATTAATTTAATATTTTATATAAACGATTAGTTTTCAACCGATGATCGGAACCGGCCACCACAATTGGCCGATTGTAGGCAATCGGATGACAACGGCAGTGGCTCCTGGAACATCGGTTCAACCGATTGTTGCCAAGCATTTTGCAATGATTCATTAATCGCATTTTATTATCTTGTTCAACTGCTAAAGTAAAATGATGCCAATGATACCATTCAATAAAGTTGAGAAAGAACCACAGTGTGTATGCTTAATCTCTCCAGACGCCCCTTTTACGGGATACACAAGTTAAACGACAAATGAAGCTCACAATTGAACGTATGTGCGACAATTGCCAGTTCCTACCAGGAAAGTGAAGATTGTACTCCATTGACTCAGGTCGCAGTAAAATTACCAGTCGCGCACACTTGGGTGGTAAACGTGGCTCTGTGAGAGCCACGTTTACCGCCCAAGTGTGCGTGACTGGTAATTTTACTACGACTCCAGTCAATAAAGAAAAATGTTTAGTTTAATGTAGTTCTTTCGAGCTTTGACTTGTCTAGTAGTGCATGGTATTACAATCGGGATCGGCATCAGAATTGGCTGATTGTGAGCTCAAATAACCGGTAATCGGTCTGTGACCATCAGTTAAACACTATAAATGATTGGCAAAACTTGACTTCATATCTATGTTGCAATCATGATTTAAACACAGATGTTGAAAGCACAGATTTTTCTTTCTTCTCTGGGTAAGGGTCTGAGGCCCATGACAATGGGAAAATTTAAATCATGGAGGACAAGAATTGGGAATTACTATCAGCCTAAGAATGCAATGGGACAAAGTAGAGGTTTATGTGCTCTTGTAAGTTTAGGTTTTTAAAATTGTTGAGTTTTTTCTCCTAGCATGCAAGGGGAATTATACCCAGGAGAAGAGACAATGCCTTCAGCACATGTCAGTGCATTTTTCAAAGCTTTTTTTTGCGACAATCATTGCGATATGCGTTCATGTACAAAGTGACTCTTCATTTTTGCCTCCAACTTTCTGAACCCTCAAAGTGTGCAAAATTTTAAAAATGTCTATAACGGACTGACTGTTCACGTGGTTTGGAGATGGCTAACCGAGCGCTCAGCTATGTAAACATTCTCGGGAAACTGCTTTTTTATCATTAAGTATTCCTATTTTGCATGAAATTGAAATACATATAGCCTATTACTGCAAAAGTCTGAAAATCTATCAAGGCACAAAAAAGTCTGCTTAACTGGTAGAGCGCTAGAAGCCCACGTTTGGGCTTTATTCTGAACTGCAGGTACCTAAAGTTAAAGGCTTCATATTCTGTGGATGTCCTTCATGTTATCTTGAAAGTGAAATTACGTCATCTCCATCGATCTGCATTGTTTCAATTTATGGGAGAGCACATATAGGCGGAGGAGGAGATGGGGGTGCCTATAGGCACTCTCCCCTTAATTGTAACAAGACAAAAATGTGGGAACAAATCTTGAGGCTGAGAAAAAATTTAGCACTCTACCAGTCAAGTGGCTCAGACTTTACCATTCAAGATGCATCTTTTGGTTAACCGGTCATCCGTTTGCGTAGATTTAAATTTGCGTAACCACCACGCGAATGAATACGAGCGTTCTCGTCAAATTTTGCACACTGCCTCAGCATTAATATCCTTATTCCTTGTGGACAATTTGATCCAGCTGAGCGATTTAGGCTCACTTGAGCTTCTGGTTTTGCTGCAGTCTCAAAATCCATGTGCTGGAGTAAAAATGAGGAGTACAAAAATGTTGATAGAATTCTCTGGTCAGAGTTTATCTGTTATCATTGAGTAAAAGATTATATGAGCTGTTTTTGGTTTTATCTCTCAATCCTTTACCTAACACGAATAGCAGACAACACTTGAAAATTGATTAAAAATATTCTTGAACATCAGGATGTGTTCATCTTTTGCTTCAAAAACCTAGCATTTTAACCCTCATTGGAATAAGATTTAACCGGTCAAGTGTTGGAAGCCCATATTTGGGCTCTATTTTGAACTGCAGGCACCGTTTTTAAAGAGGCTTCGTATTCTGTGGATGTGCTTCATATTATCTTTCAAATGATATTATTTTATCTGTAGGGATTCACCTTGTTACATTTTATGGGAGAGTGCCTATAGGCACTCTCCCATAAACTGTGACAAGGCAAAGACCCATAAATAAATTTTCAGGACCAGTCAAAATGTTGCACTCTACCTCTTGATGAGATCATTCCATTGAGAAGTCATGATTTTATGTTTTTGAGGCAAAAATCAAAAAAAAAATTTAAATTTGAATGGAGATTTTTGTGTAACAAGCATTAGCTGGTTATGGCTGTTGCGTTAGGTAATGGATTAATTTGTGAATGTGTACATTTTTTCTTAATGTTTGCATGTCATTTTTTTTTATTGTAAAGGCAATAAAATATGTTCTTGAGGAATTCATGAAGATGGCAAGAGTGATTTTGATACTGTTTATAGTGGAATATTGATTTCCATCAAACTGTTGTTTTCAAATGAAATAATATATTGAGAAAATAAATATTTTTCATTTAATTAAGATTGCTTTGTCTTAGTTACTTATTTCAATAAGGTGGTTTCCAAGGTTTTGATATTGTTTTAAAAAAGTCTTGGTGAATATTATTCTTTGCTGTTTAGGCATAAAAAAGTTAAAAATCTGTTTCTCAGCCCCCCTCCCCCCAACCCCTTCCCCCCCCCCCCCTCCCCCACCTTGCATCATTTTATAACCAATGCAAACTTCAAAAAATAAAAATTAAATGGTTTATGTCTGATATTTTAGCCAAGTTCATAAAATTGATAAATTTGTCCATAGAGAGCAACAGGGCTTTGCAAAGCTTTAGCATTGCAAAGCCTTTTTGTACTCAAGGGATGAAATACTCCACCACCCATGCTATTCTGTTGATTATGAGGCCTAAAACATAAAACAAACCAAGAACATGAACTTTTGATGGCAAAGAAATAATTACAAAAATAAAAAATAAAATAAAAGGTCACATTTCAAGGTCACACTGAACACGGTTAGGGCCACAGTCATCAAACTTAACACAATTATAAAGGACCATGGGAGGATGTGACACACCATAGCTGGGTTCGTACCTTCAAGGTCAAGGTAACATTTCAAGGTCACACTAAAAATCTGTCAATATTCGTGTCTTAGCCATAACTCAGAAATGAATCATAGTACAATTGTTAAACTCTTTACGAATGTTAAGGACAGTCAGAAGGTGTCGCATATAATAGTTTCCGCCACATCTGCAAGGTGAAGGTCAGAAGGTGGGGGGGAGGCATGTGTTACTTTAGTAATATTCTTCTTGTTTAACTGAAACAGATTTGGGACTTTTGGGAATATGTCAACTAATAACTAATTCCCATCACTTTTCAATTTTTTTTCTATCAAATCAAATCATGGCAGCTTTAGAGCAGCAGCCATTAGCTGATTTTATTAAACATTCAAGAAAACTTTGATGAGAAAATGTAGGAAAGGTTGGCTTTGAATTTTGATTCGATTCAAAACCATCCCAATAATTCAATATGATTTGAGCTGATTTGGAAATTCGAGTCTCTCAGCTTGAACTCTTCCTGTATCATCAGGTCTCCTGAAACAAATGGGATCTTCCTGTCTACCCAACCGTTATTGTTCTGGTAGAAGTGTGAAACTTTTCTTGATCAAAGAAATGCCGACTATAGTCTTCTTCAGATTAGTGGTAACTTCAGTTGAGAATTTAACTGCAAATTCAGAGGGCTGGGTGAGTAGGGAATAGGCAAAAAAACAAACAAAGATTATTATTAATTATTTATCATATTTATAAATACACTTTATTTCATGATCTCATAATTATTTATCATATAAATACACATTATTATATTAATAATAATAATGAATAACATAATACAGTAGTATCCTCTTTATTGAATATCCATTTTGCCAGTAAAAATTATTCAATTAACAGGAATATACAATTAACAGGGATTTGGTCAGTTTCCTGTGCTCTGGAGGTAAACTGAGCATTTATTCTATTATATCTTGTTTGACAGAGCTCACAGAGCTTAATAGAATAAATGCCTGTATTAGATGTAGTGAGGCCAAAAAGGTTGATAAATAAGGGGAATTTGGTGCGTGTCACAGTAATTTTTTCGACATATTACAAAAATTTATATACAATTAACAGGAGTTTACTCTACAACCCATGTACAATTAACAGATCAAATTTGTAATGAAGATATGGTAAATGGTTTTATATTCAATTAACAGGGATATACAATTAAGAGATATCCAATTAAGTGGGCTCCACTGTAATAATAATAAATAAATAGCATTAACCCTTTAAACCTTGGTTTCCTGGAATGATATTGCCTTTGTGTACATTTACGATGAGATGGGTCCATTACAATATCAATATACAAGGAGGATAAAATAATAACTGCAGTCTGCAGCCGTCTGGCTGCAGACTGTAGTTATGATTTTATCACCAATGCCTCGTGGACAGACTTCTTATAATAACACAAAAAATCGGACGAAATTATGCCTTGGACCAAGAAATCGGTCTTACGGGTTCAAAGTTCTCTGTTTTGATATATCAACCCATGAATTAAGTCCACAGATGAAACATAAGCTCTCTGTTTTGATACGGACTATAACCTTCGCCCAGGTGTTAATTAAATCTAGTGGGCTGGGTGAACAGGAATAACCCAAACAAATAGATGACAGAAAAAGAGTTCAAGACGGTTCCACTTTCGAAACTTCTTTGATTCGGTTTTTAGATATATTCTTTTTTTATTGACTTTCCCTGTGAAAATCCTGGCAAGTGGAAAAGTGTTTATATTATGCATCTGACCTCTGAAGGAGGATTCAGGGGTATTTAGTGGAGACTTCTGTCCGTCCGTCTGTACAAACGTTTTTGATTGAAATTTCAAAGCCATCAGTCGGATTTGGATCTCCTTTGCTATGCTGATAGACCCTCATGGGGAAATGGATATACACAAGGAAGGGTTCCATCCAATCATTTTTGCCAGTGTTATGGCCCTCTTTCACTCTTTCAACTTACAAAAGTTTTCTTGACCTCTGTATTGCAGTCATTGCATGTTGGATTTGAAACCGCTTATTTGATAAAGGCAAAATTTTAGGGTTTACTTATGGATGACCAGACAATGCTTCCTTTCGATTTTGGTCCAGCTTGTCAATTCAATATAACCACCATGATGTTAAGACACCGTCGGTGGCATATGCTACGCTTCGTGTTGCTCTTGTTTACTGTAGAGCACAAGCTATGCTTTTATTTATTTATTTATTTATTTATTTATTTATTTATTTATTTATTTATTTATTTATTTATTGGGGTTTAACGACACATTAACAGCCAAGGTCATATCGTGTCGGTGACAGTTTTACGGGTGGAGGAAGCCGGAGTACCCGGAGAGGACCACTGAGCAATGACGAGCAGCTGCCAGCTCCCCAACATCATAACTCCGCACTGCAGCACAGGCAGAGTTAGATTGGTTGAAGACATGCGCACCATCGACCTGCAGTACGCCTTAGTACACGGCGTCATCGTGCCCCCATGTGGACAATCAGGGTGAAAAGTTATGCTTTACTGGTAAAATAGGATCCGTTAAATGATGTCTGGGGTGGAAGTCCTTTGAAGTGGGCAGCATGGGTATAATTATTCGAAGAAAATGGGGGTATACTGGATTACATGCATCTGTCCGTCCATCCGTGTGTGAGTCTGTCCGAGAATATTCAGAACTTTCATAACTTAAGTAAATTATTATTTTCTATAATATTTGTTGGTCACATGTATGCCCACGTTGGTCACAGGTATGCCCACACTAGTTTTTTTGTTTTTTTTATTACTTGTTGTCTTAGAAATTGTAGGAAATAGACATTATTTGTCTGTTCAGCCTGTATCTCAGGTATGGGTTTTTGGATTTCAGTGAAATATGGCATGCAGTTTGCCTCTGACAAAGGCTTCTGCCTCACTGCATAAAACTTCCAAACACCAAACAATTTACCATACATTTTGACTTAGAAATTGTTGAAAATGTTTGGAGAAAATGGGGGGGGGGGAGGGGGGGGGGGGTATACTGGATTGCGTCCACCCGTCTGTGCATCTGTCCGTCAGTCCATACGAGAATATTCATAAATAATGTTTGTTGGTCATAGGTATGCCCATACTAGGCGGTACACCATGTGGGGGTATGCACCGGACGACAGTCCAGCTGTTGTTGATTAGCTAAACTTGATCTCATACCTATGTTGCAGTCATGGTGTAGCCATAGACATATATGCCAAAAGCGACCTTAAACACCAATAAATGAACTGGAACGGTCTCATTTGTGTGCATAGCACACTAAGGTGTATCTCCGCATTTTTAGTATACCAATACCATCATGATGGTCACAAATCAATTCACATTCTCTAATGACAAAAGTGGCACTAATGGCACCACATCCCCTTAGGAACCATGGAAGGTGAAGCAGTGTCTGTTCACTGCTGTAAAAGTGGCGCTATGGGCACCACATGGGGGCCGAATAAAAAATCTGAAACCTTTATGTACATCTAGACACCCTACCGGAACATATGAACGCAGTTTAAACAACCGGAATTAAACGCCGAATTTTAGCTCAGTCCTTTAGTGGCACCACTGGCACCACCTGGTGACAAAAATTCAAACTAAACCTATTCTTTTCATCTCTATACCATACTTAACTGGTAGAGTGCTAAATTTTATTTGGCCAACAAAATTTGTTCACATGTCTTTGCCTTGTTACAATTTATAGGAGAGTGCCTGTGGGCACTCTCCTATAAATTGTAACAAGGCAAATCTTAACAGACTAAATGTGACTCAGTAGGTAGAGGTGCAGGCTGCAAGCCGAGAGGTCCTCGGTTCGAATCCCACCTGCGGCAACCGCATTGTGTCCTTGGGCAAGACACTTCATCTCCATTGCTCGCGAGGGGGCACGGTGGCGTTGTGTACTAAGGCGTACTGCACGTCGGTGGTGCACATGTCTTCAACCAATGCTAACCCTGCTTGTGTGGAGTTAGTATGTTGGGGAGCTGACAGTTGCTCGCCATTGCTCGGTGGTTCTCTCTGGGTACTCTGGCTTCCTCCACCCGTAAAACTGTCACGGTCAAGATTAGCCATTGTGCATAAATATGTGACCTTAAACACCAATAAATAAATAAATAACAGACTAAATAATACATTTCAAAGATAATATGAAGCATAGCCACTGAATTTGAAGCGTTTAAGTTGCAGTACCTGCACCTCAGAATAGAGCCCAAATATGGGCTTCCAGCACTTTACCAGTTAATAAATATGGTAAGTTTCAAAAGTATAGCTCAAAAAAGGAACGTTCGGACGGAGATCATCACTATATTCCCGCATTTTTTAAAATGCGGAGATAATAAATTTTGCTCAAACAGATGAGTTGCTGTTGTATACAACACTTGAGTGGAGACTGACGACGATATTTGCTAAATTCCATGGTTGTAAGAAGGTATAATATCCACAACTTAAAAAATGGTAAGACTTCGATTGGGTTTGAGATTCGACCGGCTCTAAGAAATTTGCCGAATCACAATATCCAAATAACAGTGTACTTTTTTAATACATTAGAATCCTCTTAATTGAATATCCATTTTGCCTGTGAAAATTATTCATTTAACAGGAGTATACAATTAACAGGGATTTGGTCAGTTTCCTGTGTTCTGGAGGTAAACTGAGCATTTATTCTATTATCTCTTGTTTGACAGAGCTCATAGAGCTCTGTCAAACAAGATATAATAGAATAAATGCCTGTATTGGATGTAGTGAGGCCAAAAAGGTTGATAAATAAGGGGAATTTGGTGTGTGTTACAGTAAGATCAAATTTGTACTGAAGGTATGGTAAATGGTTTTGTGTTTGAAAATTATATTCAGTTAACAGGGATATACAATTAATAGATATCCAGTTAAGTGGGCTCCACTGTACTTTTTCCCTCCACAACATTCCATGAAAAGTCATTGTAAAATGGTGCGTGTGAAGTACATAAACTTTTATGACATAAAATTGAGGAGGAGCCATAATTCTGGAAAAATCCTTGTGTGAACCCTGGAAAGTGGAGCAGAATTTGTTTACTGTGTATTAGGGATAAAATGGGACCTGGTAACCAATGCCTGGTGAGGGCAACATAGGTATAAACAATTTGCAGAAATTACTTAAACCTTTTACAAGCATGAAAAGCAGGACACTTGCATACAAAACTATTGAATATCTAATTTTTCTGATATTTTGTGTCAAAAACATAGCTTATGACCCCTCATTGGAACGAGCTTGTTCCAATGAGGGGTCATAAGCTATGTTTTAGAGGCATAAAATAAAAATTCAATGGCAAATTTTTGTGAATAGTACTGGCTGGTTTTGGTCGTTACGTTGGGTAAAGGGTTATTTGTTGTGATGCTGTCATGAGATAGATATAGATGCTGAAAGTGACATTGAACACCACGCCTGACGCATGTACAACATTTGCCCTTAGCAGTGTTCAAATTATCCAATTGCACCAACAATTTTGAGTTGACACAAAAAAGTCTTGGTTGGATAAAATTTTGGCACCAAAAAATTCCTTTCACTTGTGAAGAAAAATCACTGCATCAGCGAAGAGCGCGATTGATGATATGAACTGGAACTTCGGGGGAGCAACTATTTCCTGAGCAAAATTTTGGCTCCATCTAGCTAGATCCGGCAAGTGGTGTTCGTACTGCGTGTATAGTATGCAATGGTATATGTATACATGGGTATGGCATGTACAGTGATATATCTTCACACAGGGTTATGGATATTTGTATGGGTACTTAATGGGAAAGGCGAGATTTTTTATGATGTCGTGATGTCACGATGTGCACGCAACATCATAGAAATGTTGACCACTGTTATTGTCCACTATAAAATCTGACACAATGTTGTTCGGGTCAGGGGGTGTCAGGCTTCTTGTATGGGAGTGATATTGTAGTATAGTAGACCCCTGTTAGCCCTTGGTACTACTAATCCCACTTAATGCTTTATACTATCCTATGACTGGTATAGGTAGTACATGATACTATGCCAGGTGGTATCGTGGGGTGGGGTTGTGTGGGGTTAATATATGGTCGTCTAGTGACTAAGTGCAGAATTGCGAGGTAGTCCTTGGTAGTTTATAATGGTAGTATATGATCTATGGTCCGTACCCCTATAGGCCTAGTGTTAGCCCTTAGTACTATTGATCCACTCAATAGTACTAAGGGCTAACACTAGGCCTATAGGGGTACAGTTTGTATAGGTAGAATGTATTGCTAGTCCAAGAGATATTATGGGGGGGGGGGGGGGGGGGTAATGCCAGGTAGCTTAGAACGGTAGTATAGTATGGGTGGTACATACCTCTGTAGGTCCCATCTTAACCCTTAATACTATTAACCTACTGAATGCTTTGTATTATCCTATGACTGGTTTTGCTAACACGTTATGGTAGGTCAAGCGGTATTGTGACGTGGGGGGGGGGGGGAATGCATGGTTGTCTAGTGCAGTAGCATAGGATGTGTGGTCTGTACTGCTGTTGGTTCAATGTTAGCCCTTGGTGTCACTATCCATCTTAGGAGTTGTGCTGGCCCACAGGTGGTATAGATCGTACGTAATGTTAGGCGAAGTGGTATTGTGATGATTGGGGTAATGCATGGTTGTCTAGTATGGTAGTATAGGATGCATGGTCCTTACCCCTGAAGGTTCCATCTTAATCCTTGGTAGTATTAACCTACATAAGGCTTTGTATTATCCTATGACTGGTACAGGTAGGACGTGATGCTGTCATGCAGTGTTGTACGGTATGTGTGCTTGTCTACTACAGTATTTTGGGGCGTACTACATGTACCCTGTTGTCCTATTAGTCTTGCAGTGTGGTGGGGTGTCTTTTTGTCAAGTAAGGTAGTATATGATGTATTGTAAATACCCTGGCTGTCTTCTGTTATCTCTTAGTACTTCAAAATCACCTAATGGGTTTCCTAACCCATGTGTAGTTCAGAATACTAGGTCCCGTGGTTGTGTAGCATATGTTTGGCTTCCAGTATCATAGTAGAGTATGGATGGTCTTATGGACTTTCTACGATTTGACCGCGGGTAAAGGTCATGATCAGAGTCAGCTAGCAAGCCTGTAGTAGTGTTACAAGTCAGTAGTAATTGTACAGGCTGTAAGGGTTATAGAAGACTATAGTATTGGGTGAATACAGTGGAAACTTATATAGGACAGACAGCTTAAGACATGGTGGAAGCCGGTGGTAAAACTGCCTGAAAAGGAGCTTGGAGTCACAATTATGAAATCCCACTTATGGAATTTCACTAAGAGAATCCTTTTTGGAAAACGTGTGTGGTCAGAGAATCCGTTTGTTCCAGGATGAGGATAAGAGTCGCAAGAGAAGTTACTAATTGGAGTAATTACTCGATAGCTTATTTGTTCGATAAGATTTGAGTTGTTCTGTGGATACAATTCAAATGTTCTGAGAAATATTATTGTTCATGCTACTTGTATATTCTCGCATACTGTCCAAGAGGATGTTTTATGCTAATAAATGTCATGTTATGTTGCGTGAGGTTAGTATTGGACATGTTGGTCTGAAGTGCAGAGGTGGCGACGTCAGAAAATGTTTCAGGGGAGTAGGGGTGGGGAAGAACGCAGGTTCCCCATGAAGGGGTGTGTCCGCAAGTGGCCTGTTAAGATAATAGTATCATAACATTGCATTCAGCTACCGCAGACATCAGTGAGAGTTCCTAAAGCACGATCAATCATCGAAGGTTTATTTGTGGCGGTTTGGGGTGGGGTGGGGTGGGGTGGGCATGTTCTCTTAGAAAAAAAAGTTGAATTGTGCTTTCAAATTAATTCTTCTAGTGACTTTTGAGGTAAGTCTTTATTTTAGTGTTTTTTGGGCGTCGAAAATTAAGAAGCGCTCCTCTTCATTTTAGACGTCAAAACAATTAACCCTTTACCTAACATGAAAAGCAGACGACACTTGTAAACAAAATTCTCGAATAACTATTTTTTTTTCATTTTTGTCTCAAAAACATAGGTTATGATCCCTCTTTGGAACGAGCTAGACGAGCTCGTTCCAAAGAGGGGTCATAACCTATGTTTCTGAGACAAAAAATGGAAAAATAATAAAAATTAATTGGCGATTTTTGTGGATAGCGCTGGCCGGTTTTTGCCGTTACGTTGCTTAAAGGGTTAAAGTAAAAAAAGTTTGTGTGTTGTGGGGGTGTGGGGGGGGGGGTGGGGGAGTCGTGGGGGGTCCTGGTGGTAAACACCGACAATCGGGCTCACGTTTCAGACTTTGAACCTTCTTCTGACCCTGTTCGTAATGGCCACCAGAACCGGTCTCCCCGGTCGAATTAACATTAGTAAAATCAAAGTTTGAGAGAGGCCCCAGTTGGACGTTTTTTCGAGACTTCCTGTGTTGTGTATGTTCATTGCGGAAGGGCTCACCCTGTTTGCCAAGCGCGAGCTCTGTTGAAAGAGTGTGTAACCGATCGTCGATGTTTAGTAACCTCACACACAGACATACCTTGATTCGGTTGTGTGATCTTTCGCCATTTACGAAATTTCATTCATGTAGATTTAATAGAAAACGTAGAACCCGTAGAAAACGTAGAACGTAGAACCCGGCTGACTGTTTGAGGCAAATGAGCTCGTTCGATATACAAGGCAAGTGAGGTGTGTGCGATTGTGTGTCTGGGTGTGTGTGCATGTGTGAGGGAGAGGTTTATTGTGAGTATGGATGGGCGTATATGTGATGGACGGGGGGTCAAATAGTACGCCGAAGTCTATGTGTAGGGGTAAATGCCCTAAGCCCCCTATAACACTGCCACTCAAAGTCCAATGCCCTCATCACTCACCACGGAACCACCTTTTCGATGACAGTATAATTTTTTCAATAAATCACATTTTTATTCAATCAACAGATTTTTACCTTATAATATGTACGAAATTAGCAGGTCAATTTTTTACTGGAACAGTGAAACAATGCTTGTTTATTGTGCTAAGCAAGTTCTGTTTTATTACTCAAATCGGTCCAGTAACCAATGCCTGGTGGGTCAAGACCTCTAAAGTGGACGGCATTGTTAGAAATGACAGGCTACACTTCACTTCATATTTGTGTTATGGTCAGGATATAGCCATAGATGCTGAAAGTTACATGAAACAGCAATAAATACAGTACTGTGATCACAAAAGCGATCAAAGAATTTCGATCGAATCGCGACTGAGCCGCGAGCCGATCGAAATTATCAGTGCGCCTACCTTTCCGTAACACCACAAAATCTCACCTGTCGAAAAGGAAAGACGCGCGCCTTGAATGTGAGATGCATTTTTCGTTTGTTTTGTACGTCGTGATTTAATGGCATTTTATTTACGAAATCTCGACCAACTTAAAAATGTGTGTCGCGATCAGATCGTGAAAATGGCTGCTTTTGGGACCATAGTACTGTAAATATTTAATGATTCGGTGTTTGAAAGGTACAGTACGGCCGCCGTGGACTGGTCACTTTCCATGGGTGGGCAATATTTCCAAGGACGCAATAATATTAGATTCCAAACAATAACTATAGGAATAATCATCAAAAATTTAATTAATGAAGCACCGGGTACTACCCGGTGCTTCATTAATTAAAATGTTGCTGGTGATGATTTTTATTACCTGGTAAACGCATGCGTGAACATCACTACGCGTGGATTACGACCAATCCATGGCGACTGTATTGTATGAGAAATTAGCAGAGTTATAATCCATTTAGAAATATTCAATTAAGTGGAGTCCTCTAAATACGTAACTAACATGGTATAGAAAGCTCATTATAACGACATATTGTGGACTTATAACATCAGATGAATTCAAAGCTGTGCATCCATTCAGAATTCCTCATAATTTGGCAGATTTTGTTTCCTTTACTTCAGCTTCTAAAAACCCTCATCGCGAACCTTCATTTAAATGAGGATGTCACTCTCACTCCACTGAATAATTGACAGTTACGTTCACTTAAAAGTAAACCTGAAATTAGAGAAAAATTGTCCTCTGAAAAACTGGAACACTTTTGGCAGCTTCAGCCACGTCTTTGATGAAAAACTGAACTTGGTTTCTCTTCAAAGAATTATTTTGGTTTCTCCTGATCTCTCATCTTATGGTGAGACACCATGCGTCTGTTTGATAGCTGCAGAAAAAAGGAAGAAAGTTTTTAATCGCAGAAACATCGAGTGTTGTTTTTTTTTCTCCTGTTGGAACTGAAGAGACGATTTGTCACATGCTGTTTGTGGAGTAAGGGAAATAACTCTATTCTTGAGTAAAGACCTCTGCGATTACTTCCCTTCGTCTACAAACCTTAACAATTTTGTCGATGCTCTCCTTGATATGTTGTTCTCTCGCAACTTTCATGGCCAGGCATAAACAAGAAGTCATAAACTCGCGTCGAAATAAAAAATAACCCAATTCCAACAATTGTTGTGCCGTTTCAGAAAACTTAAGCACAGTAAACATTCGAAACTACTCTGTTTTTCTCTTAAAGTTCTCTCTTGTCACAATATCAAACCTCGACGACAAAATTCAACGCTCAAAGAGGACCTTTGAAATCCTTTCAAACAAACATATGCGCTATTTTGTTTGGAGCTGGGAATAACTAAATTCTCGATTAATATTTCGAAAAAGCTCCAAAGCTGTAAAACACTGCATGCGATGCGTGAGTTAGATTAGATTAGATTAGATTAGATGTTAATGATAATTTACACACACGAGGGTCCGATGACATATCAACAATACAGTAATATAATGATATATAGAGGATATTTAGTGTTTTTGAATACATGTTGAATTATTGCTGGAAATTATCAGTATCCACTCGAAAACACTAGATTTTCTATTCATTATACGTTTTTAGAACAAATTGAACATTTCCGGTGATAATTTGACTCGTATTCACCTTGAAGAGATGCTTTGAAAACCGCCATTTTGATTAATACCGTGAAAGTGAAAATTTCTATATATTCACAATGGGGTATACGATTTCTATCTTTCCGCAATTGTTTCGATAATCTATCGTTCAGCGTATAATAAAAATGAGTAACAATGAGTAGTAACAAATTAATTACAATTTTTCGTACAAGGGGGAGCCACTAAAAATTTGCAAGACGTGAAGTCCTATTTTTTATTCGGCTCCTTTTTACACCCACCCACCCACTACGTGCAAATTTTCTACTACCGTTCTCAGACACCCACCCTCACCCTCCCATCAAAATCCAAAATAAACTTATAAACTTAGTAGGCACAGCTGTCTTTAGGGGGTTTTCATAGTGCCCTTAACCCTTTAACAAAAGTAACTGCCAAAACCGACCAGCGCTATTCTCAAAAATCACCAATTAATTTTTACTATTTTTTCATTTTTTGTCTCCAAAACATAGGTTATGACCCCTCATTGGAACGAGCTCGTTGAGCTCGTTCCAATGAGGGGTCATAACCTATGTTTTGGAGACAAAAAATGAAAAAAATTAGTTATTCAATCATTTTTTGGCAAGTGTTGTCTGCTTTTCATGTTAGGTAAAGGGTTAAACTGGTACCACCAATTTAAACCTCTGTGGGCAGCCGTGGGCCCCAATCTACAAATGACAAGCTGTTCATTATCAGGCTTGGCCAGAGCAGGTGTACATATACGGGAACAAATTTTCATTTGAATTGTTCCAAAAATATTGTCTGCACATTTTCTACATTTCAAACAAGACATCCACCCCCTACTAACGTGTGACATTTTCCCAGTTTAAGCCCAATATTCTCACATATAAAGCCTCCTGATGTTGTATTTGTGTCAAGAGTGTGATGTACAACATCATCTTTAAGGTTTGAAACACAATTGATGGTATATATTAGCTGATATATTGATATATTTTTAAAAAAATTAAAAAAATTGCACAGGTTGAAAAAAATGCACATTTTTGGCGCACTCAAGAGACCCACCCACCCCCACGTCACGTCTTGCAAATTTTTGGTGGCCTCCCCCTGTATCGTATGTTATTTGTATGTGATGACTTTTTCTCGGTGAAGCACTTAACCATGGTACGGATGATTCCATATAATTCTGATTTTTCATTTCTTATAACAAAGACAAATTTTTCTTTGTCGTTTAGATGCTTAAATTTCACTTTCTTAAACGACTCTTTCAACAGCCACCAGGTCACATCGTGTCGGACAATTTTATGGATGGAGGAAGCCGAAATACCCGAAGAGAACCCCCGATTAGTGGCGAACGACTAACAGACTCCCATGCAACGTACTAACTCTGCACAAGCAGGGTTACATTACATCAGCGGTTGAAGGCATGTGCACCATTGACGTGTAGTACGCCTTAGTACACGGCACCACTGTGACCCCACATGGGCAGTCGGGATTAACCCTTTACCTAACGAATCGCCCGCATCCGCCCGCGTAATATGCAAATTGAGCAGTTGAAAAAAAAAATTTCAAAATATTTCAACAAAACCATATCATGTGACCCCTCATTGGAACGAGCTCATTGAGCTCGTTCCAATGAGAGGTCACATGATATGGTTTTGTTGAAATTTCTTGAAAAATTTAAAAAAAATATATTTAAAATAATAAATTTTGATATCGTCTGCGTTGGGTAAAGGGTTAAGTGTCTTGCCGAAGAACTCAGTGCAGTAATCGCTTGTCAGGATCGAACTATAGACCTTTCTGTTTGGAGTCAAATGCACTAGCCACCGCGCTACCGGGGAGGATGGGGTGAGGGTGGGGGTGGGGGGGGGGGGGGGTTAAAGTAAAGAAAAAGTTTTTTTTTCCCGGCTCTTCAACAGTGGGGATCCGCATTCTTAAACCAGCACGGGGTAAAAAGCAGTGGGAGAAAATAATTTCTCTGTGCTGCCATTGGCAGTAGAAAATATTTTGTTCCCCTCCTCTTCTTCATTTTGTCTGGCTCCGCCCTTGGATGAATACCTTAAATTGGTTTGTATTCGCTAAATCGGCTTAACCCGAGAGACCGATTTATCGGTACAGGAACAGAATATGTCATACTCCCATTAAGTAGAGTGGCTGCTAAGTTAAAGTGTGGGGTAGAGCAATCAATATTTTTCAACGTTCACTTTGAAAATATTGCTTGGTCTACTCCCAAATAATAAATATGGACTCTTCCAATTGCTTCCATTCAACTAAGGTGGAAGATACCACCATTGCTCCAATGGTTAAAATATCATGACTAATCAGCTGGGTGTAAACGCAACGCAGTATAAAGTAACTATTGATTCATAAAGAAATTCCATTCATGATTTCAATTAAGGCTTTACTTCCTTTTACCTTTCAAGCTTATCGGTGAACAACCATCGACTTGTGTTTAATTCATTCATGGATGGCATGCCATTAATTTCTGAATGCAGATAAAATTCCTACCACATTGTACAATCTTTTTGTAGTCTGCACTCAACTTCTGTCAGGCACTGCCCTCTATTTTACTGAAGTAAATACTGCTGAAGGAGGAGGGGTGGGTGGTAAACACCTCCCCTCAAGCTAGTGGACTTGACTACAACCTAGACAGAATAAAGAAGCCATCGTCATTATATGTTCTGCAGTTGCTTATAGGCGCAAAACAAGCATTCATTTTCCAAGATTCACACTTCTGACATCAGAGCGTGAACAATTAATTAGCCATGGATTGCCTGCCTAAGAAAATCAAGGACACTTTGCTGGTGCTGGGCGCTAGCTCACTTCTCAACTGTAATGTCCAAGCGTCCAGCATACCATTAAATATAAGATGAAGTCCACCTCTGGGAGTACCCCCGAACCAGGGAAGTTCGGGTCTTCTTTCTGGTTTCCCCGAAAGGGGTCGTTGTCGTTTCCTTCAAAGACGTCCTACCAAACAGAAACAGCCTGAGGCAGATTACACTTGCCAGTGATGGCCATCACTCAGTATCATCTTCGAAGTGGCAGACTATACTTGCCTGAAAATCCAGATCAACTGCACCCTCGGGGAGAGGTAGTACCTTTGTGAGAGGACCCAACCTCTCACACTGGTCCTCACCCGAGGGTTCAACCAACATCAGTCAAAGAGACCATCACGCCACAACCGGTGACACCTGCCGAGTACCTGAACCTGTTCCTCCTTCAACACGAGTAGACATGTGGAAATTAGTCATTTACAGTCACTGAGGGTCGAAAGGGGTTTGTTCCCCATATCACCGTGGAAGACAAGAAGAAGCAAAAGACGAAGAAGAAGTCACCATCCACCAAACGCCGGGACGCCAGGCGAATGGAAGCGTGGATCGAGTGGAAAAGGGCTGATACCGGGAAACAGGAGACGGAGAGGGTGATAACTGTCGACCACCTACAAAACCTCCATCACCAATCCCAAACCGTACCTCTACACCAAAGCGGTCGGTGGGGAGGAGAAGCAGGAGGTGGAGGCTGAGGAGATGGAAGTTATCCAAACTGTACCTGAATCTCCAATCAACCCCTACCAATCGGACCACAAATCCAGTTCGACCTCGGACTCTTAAATAAGAAACTGTGAAGGTAGAAAACATGACCCTGGAACGTACATAGAAAGCCTAGACGAACTCGCCATTGAGCGCTTCGGCGAACTCAAGCTGGATTTTAAAGGTACCTCGGATGACTTCTGGGAAGACCTGAAAACTCAGAAAGGAAGGGCCTATGGAGACTTTCTTCTAAACAAACCTTAACACTTGGAAGCAGCCAAGGTCCGCAACTGCTACTTCCACAAATGGCTGCAACTGAAAAAAAACCCAAACAACAACGGCCATGCCTTCTCCTACCCAGCCACCTTCTGCTAAGAAGAAGAAACAGAAATGGAATAAGCGCCACTGAACACCTGACACTTTCCTCCTTTGACGCGCCCAGACATAATACCAAAATTTATTCTACTGTTAAAGAGGGTCGAAAGGGGTGCACCACAAAGTCCCTGCTCGCCTTCGGCGCGCAAAAAACATTTGATTTCTCTTTCTCTCGTAAACAAGAGAATTCTCCAAGTTAGGAGGGTTGTGGAATGTTTGTTTAAAATAAATTGCCTACTTACGTCATATTATTTGACTGGGTTTGAGCACTGTCATTTGCCTGAAAAACAAGAAACATGTCAGTAAATATTGTATTAGAATGAGAGTTGGTAAATTTTTAGAGTTCCCCCAAAGGCTTGTTGTTGACGAAAGGAATTTCAGGCTCAAGGTTTAATTCTATAACGGGGCCCTGGCGCTTCGGTAGTCACTAGCTTATAGTGTCCATACACGTCACATCCTCCCATTGCCATGGGCACACGTGGAATACATATGAAACGAATACTCGAGAGTTTCTCAGTTACAGTTCTAGGAAAGTAAAGTCTTTTCCTCTTGTGCACCTCTTGCTAAAAGGGTACGCGTTGTTCTCTGCGCAGTCGATAACATGGATAGAAAACAGGTAACGGGCATTTCCACAAAAGAGAATGATGAATCTTTCCTAACTCAACATTATTGTTGGACGACACATCTAATTTGGAAAAATATACTGTTAAAATGCTCCATCAGTTCTGTGTAGACAGAGAAAAGATGCAGCGTTTCAGGCACACAAATGAAAGATTTGATTCATAGAATTCGGGGCAGATTTTTATAGTCTACAGAACGTGTAAAGATGAGTTGTATTTTTCTACCCGTTCTTGCTTTATAATTTATCAAGATTAGCAGATTATTTAAAAAATAATTTCTTGTGGACCACCAGTCATAATGCTTTGAGATGTGGTATCCATCTTCGTTTAATGAGAGAGATTCAAGTTCGTCACAGAATGTTTCTTGATTATTCTCAAATACGAAGTGATTGCATGTTGTATACATGCGACAAAAATAAAGGTTTATCGTCGGTTTTTTCTCGCGCGCTTGTGCTTGCACAAACATTTTCTTGTTTGTTTTGTTTCTGCATCATAACTTTACCACCTTATGGCAGATTAATTGAAAATTTGGCGGTTTTTCTTAAGACCACAAAGCAAAAGCTGTAATCCTGTAGCTATCACCCTTGAGTGTACAAAAACCTGGTTATGCTTTACATTTACGCACAATGGTTTAACTTCTCTATGGAGCAAAGTAATCATTCAGACTCACTTTATCATTACAAAAGTAAGATCAAGTTCTACTTTCATTTTTTGTGTGAAAAATATGTTTATGGCCTGTGATTGTGCAAAACTTTAGAAACTTTGGGATTTCCACACATGCTAATGTGGGCGGGATGCACTGGTGTCTCAGGGACAGGTTCATTCTAGTTTTAACTGATTTCTCGATCGAGCCACGTTAACTCGATGTATTAGATGGACGTGATAACTGTTGCTTATTCCCAGTTCCTTATTCGACATTCGTTATCAACCGATTTTATCGGTTGATAACGAATGTCGAATAAGGAACTGGGAATAAGTAACGGCTACCACGTCCCAATGCATTAGAAAGATTATTATCCATCTCAATTGCTTCCTAGGGGGCGCGGTGGCTCAGTAGGTAGAGGTGCGGGCTGCAAGCCAAGAGGTCTTCGGTTCGAATCCCACCTGCGGCAACCGCGTTGTGTCCTTGGGCAAGACACTTCATCCCCATTGCCCATGTGGGGGCACGAGGACGCCGCGTACTAAGGCGTACTGCACGTCGATGGTACGCATGTCTTTAACCAATCTAACCCTGCCTGTGCTGCAGTGCGGAGTTACGATGTTGGGGAGCTGGCAGCTGCTCGTCGTTGCTCGGTGGTTCTCTCCGGGTACTCCGGCTTCCTCCACCTGGAAAACTGTCACGGTCATGATTAGCCATTGTGCATAAATATGTGACCTTAAAACATCAATAAATAAATAAATTGCTTCCTATGTAGCGACTGGTCTTTTAACAAAGACCCAGAAAGTTGTTCAACCTCCAAAGCGTGGCACCGCCCTAACTCCATGAGTGAAATCATTTTAATATGTTTAAAGTGGAAAATGTCGAAAGTGCATGTCAGCTTTCCTTTTTGCCTCATTGAATCTCACCCATCGAAAAAAACCCACGCGAACCACAGGATTTTACACGACATTTTCGTTTGTTGTTCCCAAATTGGTTCTTGAAATATTTCATCTATGAAATCGTCCCCCGAGTTCCAATGTGTCCTATGTGCCTACTGGCACATAGAACACATTGGAACTCGGGGGACGAAATGTTGACCCAGTGCGTCCCCTGATTTCCAATATGTTCTTTGTGCATTCTGGCACATAAAACATATTGGAACTCGGGGGACGAGTAGCTGACGCGGGTAGCGAGCTAATCGTGACCTGGCCGAGAAAGAGGCTACTATATAACGTAGGTTTTGGTGAAAAGACCCTTCTGAACTCTACCCCCGCATCCAGACTTGGCCCTTGTTTTGTAGCTTAGATGTTTCGTTTTTATTACCATGTAAGTAATGTACTAAATCAGGGCCGTACTATTCATAAGGCTAACTAGGCTGAAGCCTAGGGGCCCGCAGGGACATTGGGTTCGCCAATTTTCTTTTGCTGAGGCACTGTTACCAGCGCCTTAGGGCTCCAAAGGTTAAAGGCACTTTGCACAATGCGCCATAGCGATAATGTACGTATGTATTTATCAATATATATATACTCTCATAAGTATACTATATATATATTTATATACAGTACATTATTTTAATGCTTATATAAATAATATGTCAAGTTGTGAGTAGAATTCTTCAGGAGACCCGCAAAATGGATATAGGGCTATGTACTGCGACATTGTGCCTACCGTACCAGGATCAGGCTGTCAGGTGCAGTGGGGTGAAAGACTGAAGCGCCGGAAGTGGCCCCGTCCCTAAGTACCTAAAAGCCTAGGGGCCTGGCCATGGGTTAATACGGCACTGTCCCGAATTCATCGCTTTATATACGATCGGAATAATTACTGAAGCTGAAATAGCATAACACCCTATTCTGCCGGAAAAAAATCTTTAAACTCACCGAATCCTCCAAAAAGTAGATTAATGTAGTTTGGCATCTCGTCTTCCACCTCTTCCTTGCGAGCATTTATATTCCGGTCAAGCAAATCCTTCAATTCCAAGGATTCAACAAATTCTTTCAGACTCTCATTGATATACTCATCTACGTCCGTAACCTACAACCATATATATATATATATGTGTGTATGCTTCGTCAAATAATATACACAAATTGGCCCAAAACTGCCGCCATACTTAGTTGTTTACTCCCTTCAGAGCTGCTTTTTCATTTTTGACTAGGGTTTAATCCCGGGAACGGGAATTCCCGGGTTCCCGGTTCCGAAAGCTTGTCACGATACCCGGGAAATCTATAGCACAGAACCGGGAATCAAACATGGCACTATTTGAGTGTTAAACTGAAGTTTTCTAATTTGAAAAACTGCCCCAACGTAACTTCGTAAGATTTCGTCAGCCTTTCAACGTTCCACCTTTGAACATTTTACAATCCTGCTTCCTGAAGAACCTTTTTCACCAAATCGCCGTAGTTCTCGATCAGTTCCGAAAGACATTCTTCATAAGAAAGCCCTTTACTCGCTTCAAAGTTCAAACTCGTCTTCACTTTTCAGAATCACCAGTATCACTCATTATTCACTACCTCCTTCAACACCAACTCCTTCTTCACTGCTTACAGCAGAGGGGACTAGAGACGGCAGTGAAGAGAGAGGTGGAGCCAGGCGGTAGTAGTGATAAAGCTAGCGATTCTTAAAATGAAGATGAGTTTGGAGCGGGTTTGGGTTTTCACACTTCTCTTAGGAAAAGTTCTTTTCCGTTTGATGATGGTGGATTGCCAATAACAAAAGTTCATTTTCACGAAAATAAATGCGTATTGTTACTCTCGTAAATTTAATTCATTTTATCCGGGTCATTTCCCGGTGTCCGGTTCTGGGGGTAATTTCATTCCCGTTTCCGTTACTATAGAAAACCGGAAATATATTAAACCCGATTTTTTACAACTGTCAATTTTAATTAAAACCAATAAACTCCTGGGCATGGCAGCAGTTTTAACAAATTTATAAGTATAAGTAAAAGTAAAGTTATAGACCAGCATGACAACTGGTCCAGAATAAGTGGTCCAGAAATCAATCGTTATGTTATGCATTTTTCATCGCAATATATAAGTATCACAGAAATCTTCAGATTCACCCGCCTTTTAAAGACCACTTAAAAATTTAGATATGTCACAATAAAGTACACTGAAATGCCAAGATGTTATTATGTCAAAAAAGGAGGAAAACAAAAAAATTGATCTCTCAATAAAATGCACTAAAATGGCGAGACAATACTGGTCAGAACAAAAAAATAGGTCCATTTTGATGCCTTTTCACGCTTTGTCAAAAACGTACCTACCTTAAGTCCAATCACTCGATTCGTATGGAAAAATGAGGAGATTTGTCGAGGAATTTCTGCACCACTGCCATTTTGATGCCAAAAAATGTTGCATTTCAGTACAAAACCATTTTTATCTAGGCGGTTGAGTTTTTCAGTACAAACCCAATGGAGATTTTACAAAAAATCGCATGCGATTAAAAGATGTCGCAAACATGGGCGTACGAGCCAGGCGGGAAGGGTGTGTGTGTGTGAGGGGGGGGGGTTCTCCCCCCTCCCCCATGGATTCGGGCAAACCAGCTTTAAAAATCCGGGCAAGGAGAGAGAGAGAGAGAGAGAGAGAGAGAGAGAGAGAGAGAGAGAGAGGGAGGGGGGGGAGTTTATTGAGCTCTGTCAAACAAGAATGAGTTGGTAAAAATTTCTAGTTGCATTATGGGAAAAAATTGGTGTTTGAAACTTCGGTATTTTGACATCAACGTGCGGAAGGTTTTTTATTTATTGGGGTTTCGACTGCCAGGGTCACCTCGTGTGGGACAGTTTTACGGGGAAAGAAAGCGGCGGTACCCGGAGAGAACCACCGAGCAACGGCGAGCATCTACCAGACTCCCCAGCGTACTAACTCCACACAAGCAGGGTTAACATTGGTTGAAGACAAGTGCACTACAGACGTGCAGCACATCTTAGCAAACAGCGCCACCGCTCCCACGTGAGCATTAGGGATGAAGTGCCTTGTCCAAGGACACAACACAGTTACCCCTGGCGGGAATCGAACCGTAGACCTTTCGGTTTGAATTCAAATTCGTTACCACTGAGGCACCACGCTATCTGTGCAGAAGATTAAATATTTGATATACCACGCACACATTTGGCAACGTTCTGAAAAAATGATGGATGCCATTACCTCTTTGTTCTGAACGACCCTGTGTTTGAGATGCAGCATTAGAGGTTGTAGACTTGTGTTCTCTTTGGCTACTTCTCTAAGAAAATCTCTGAATCCGAACGTTATTCTGTAAAAAAAAAATAAAAAATAAAAAAATATATATTTTAGGCCTAAAAAAAATTAAAAAAATGTTTCTCAGGCCCTCCCGCATGGTCCTTTTGACTACCACATGGTCTCTTTTTATAACCAATGTAAACTTAAAAAAAAAAAATTAAATGGTTTATGTCTGATATTTTACCCAAGTCAAAAAATTGATAAATTTGTCCCTTGAGTGCAAGAAGGCTTTGCAATGCTTTAACATTGCAAAGCCTTCTTGCTCTCAAGGGACGAAATACACCACCACCCATGCTATTCTGTAGATTATGAAGCCTAAAACATAAACCAAGAACATGAACTTTTGATAGCAAAGAAATAATTACAGAAATAAAAAATAAAATAAAAAACCGCTCGCCCGAATGGATTTTTTACAAATTATGGCCTGAGAAAGAAGATCCAGCTTTGTGTGGCCTAAATAAAACATTTCACAGTCGCTATTGTGAAAACATAACAAGCATTCTGAGATACTTATCATGGAGGGATGGGGGAGGTAGAGCTTTTATGAGAAAAATGTTTAATATAAAGAAAACTTCAATCCTTGTACTTCCATGGCAACATACAGGATGCTTAACCCTATACCTAACATGAAAAGCAGACGACACTTGCAAAAAAAGTTCTTGAATAACTATTTTTTTCATTTTTTGTCTCAAAAACATAGGTTATAACCCCTCATTGGAACGAGCTCGACGAGCTCGTTCCAACGAGGGGTCATAACCTATGTTTTTGAGACAAAAATGAAAAAAATATAAAAATTAATTGGTGGTTTTTGAGAATAGCGCTGGCCGGTTTTGGCCGTTACGTTGAGTACAGGGTTAACATATATTTTGATTTACATATTTATGGTCAGTGTGTCAGATTATTTATTTGTAAATCTGCACCCGCACGATTTCTCGGCAACCGTAAAAGTGAAAGTAGTAGCACTAGGGACACAATTTAACTCGATTCTCTTTGCATGCACATGACCTTTTCATTTCCATCTCGAGGTATTTCATTTTTTCGAATTCACCTCACACTTAGGACGTCATTATGTGAAGACAGACCAATTAACATGCTCGAGTTTTTGAGTATGAAGTTTCCAAGGAAAATGCATAGAGCTCTGTCAGCTACGAACGTTTCTCACCGTCTAACTTGGAATCTCCAAGTAAAAGATGAGAGCATTCAACTGATAGTGGAATCTGTGACGACTGAGAATCAGCCATCACCCCCTTCTGAGAAAGGCAGCACTTTTAGTGAGAGGACCTCCTCTCACACTGGTCCTCATCCGAAGGGGACAGGACCCATAGTCAGGAAAAAGAAGAATCGTTACACTTGGTCGAAATTTCACATCGAGACGAACATTCGTTAATTATTAGTTTATAGAGCGAGACCCAACGCTCGCATTGCGTTCAGCGTTCAACAACAGTCTTAACCCTCTCCACACTGGTATCAAAATAAATATACTACTCAAAGTTTGCTAAGCACCACATATTTGACACATCATTGTGAAATTTTCTTGTGACACATTTGCGATACTTTTGGTGGATATGATTGAGGAATGTATTGAGATGGTTCCCAGTGTTTACATTAGCTCTCTTGACATACAGACTTTTCGTGACAGTCACGGAAAGCATGTACCCCTTGATTTCCATGATGTTTTCGTGTACTGTCTACATGTACATGAGATGTGTAGGGTATTCAGTCTTCATTTCAACACAAACCCTTGTGATTTAATGATTGAATATGGCGAATGCAAATGTAAGAAGACATTTGTCTGAAGAAGAAATGTGGTGGGCTGTATGGATGGTGGAACAAGGGGATACCCATCGTCAGGTTGGTGAAGCCCTTGGTGTGCATCATACGGTGATTACCAGAGTCTGGGCAAGATTTCGGCAGTATGGCACACCAGTCAGACAACATGGTGGTGGCAGAGACAGGGCAACATCTGCAGCCGAAGACCGGTTTTTGATCATTCAGGCCCGTAGGAACCGCTCTGACACAGCAACCCAGCTTCACAATGACCTTCAGAATGCATTCGGGGTAAATGTTTCGACACAGACTATACAGGACAAGGTTGCACGAAGGTGGTCTCCGATCAAGAAGACCATGTATTCGCATTCAGATGTCCTAGAACCACCACCAGGCAAGATGTGAATGGGCCATGGATCACGTTGGATGGACCAGAGAAGATTGACGACCTGCCCTTTTTACAGATGAGTCAACGAACTGCATAGACAACAGAGATAGGCGTTCTAGGGTATGGAGAAGACAAGGAGAGCGATTCCATGCAGCCAACATTGCTGAGCATGACCGCTATGGTGGTGAGACAATAATGGTCTGTGGCGGCATCAGCTGGGATGGACGTACAGAGCTCTGTGTCCTTGAACGTGGTACATTGACAGCACAGCGGTATATTGATGAGATCCTGAATGCCCATGTCAGATTGTAAGCAGGTGCAGTGGGTGATAGATTCATTCTGATGGACGAGAATGCCCGTCCTCATGTTGCCCATGCTGTCCGCGAGTACCGACAGAGGGAGGGGATTGAGCGTATGGATTGGCCAGCAAAATCCCCTGACCTCAATCCAATCGAACATGTCTGGAATGAGTTGCAGCTTGAAATTTCAGTCCGTCTAGTCCAACCAAGAAGTGTCCAGAAGCTTGGTGCCATTCTGGTCCAAGAATGGAACAACATCCTACAAAGGCCCTTCTGGAACCTGATTGGGAGCACGAGAAGGCGTTGTCAAGCTGTAATTAACAATAATGGGTCTCATACTCGATATTGAACCCATATCAGTTCGCTCCGTCAACTTTTTGGCAAATTTGAAAAATTTCCTCTTTTACCAATAATATCCATTTTCCATGGTTATCGTATACAAAAGCAAAAAAATACTGTCAAACATAAACAAAATCTCAACTTCTGTGCTTAAATCATTAAAGATATAATTAAATATAAAATATATACACTTTTCATAACAATATTTCAACTAGAACGTAAAACAGGTAGTTGGATATACTTGGTGCTTAGCAAACTTTAAGTGGTATATATATTCCAATCAGCTGAATGAAACTACGAATGTTATCAATTCATTCTTGTTTGACATGGCTCAGTGAGTTCTGTTATACAAGGGTGAACTGATTATAATCCTAGATGCATTATGGAAGAAAGTTTCTTTTTGAAATTTTGATATTTCGGCATCAGTGTGCGGAAGGTTAATTTTAATACTGAAATGAAGATTTATAACTAATACCTTTCATTTCTTGTGTCATTGGCAATATTATTAATTTCCTCTTCTAATACCGCATCGAAATATGCTCGTATTTTGCTTTGTACTGAAAATATAAGATGAAATGTTTATTTATTTATTGGTGTTTAAGGTCACATATTTCTGCACAATGGCTAACCATGACCGTGACAGTTTTACGGGTGGAGGAAGCCGGAGTACCCGGAATGAACCACCGAGCAACGGCGAGCAACTGTCAGCTCCCCAACATACCAACTCCACACAAGCAGGGTTAGCATTGGTTGAAGACAGGTGCACCATCGACGTGCAGTACGCCTTAGTACACAACGTCACCGTGCACCCGCGTGGGCAATGGGGGTGAAGTGTCTTGACCAAGGACACAACACGGTTGCCGCAGGTGGGATTCGAACCGAGGACCTTTCGGCTTGCAGGCTGCACCTCTACCAATTTAGCCACCGCGCCCCCAGATGAAATGTTTAATTTCATACCTCTTGTCTGGGGCCTTGCGAAGCTTCGAAATTCGCTCCATTCGATTCAATCGCACCGATCCGAAAAGTTTCGAATCGTCGCGATGTTCTCAAAATCCTACAAAATCCTCCAAAGTGTCTCCTCTTGAATTCTTCTTCTATCATCGGGTCTCCTGTACAGAACAACCCCACCCCTCCCTTCCCCCTCCTGCACAGGAGACCCGACGATACAAGAAGAGTTCAAGTAGGTTCCGCTTCCGAAATTACATCAATTCCGTTCTGGAATATTCCGCTTTTTTGCCTGTTTTACACGAGTCGCCATTGCACTCAATACTTGGGCAGAGACTGACAATATTTACAGCTGTAAGAAGGTACAATATACACAACGTGAAAAGTGGAGAGATTCGATTCGAGATTTGATTTGACCAGATATTTGAGGTTCGCTGGGCCCTATTAATATCTTCCGATTTTCTACTAGCATTTGACAATGTGATAACAGCTTGATACAACAACAACAACAACAGCAATGGCGACGACCAGTGGCGGCGCCAGAGTTACAAAAGTGAGGGGGTACAGTTGGGGATTGTGCAGCGCCGAGCTAGGGTGGGTTTCGGAGGGGGGGGGGGGTGTCCTCTCCCTAAGTTGAGAAAATTTTTAACTGTTTTGCAACAAAATCATGCGAATATGGATATCAATGGAACCGGCTGAACAAGCCGGTTCCAATGATATTCATATTTGCATGATTTCATTGAGTTATACCTTTGAGAATTTTTGTAAAATATTAAATTTTATTTATTTTTTAAAAATTGCTGTAGGCTGAATTACAAACGGATTCCTTGCACGCTTTCGATTCTAGCATTCTTCGAATACTCTTAAGCACTATGTTTCAGTCCGTTTAAACGCGGCATGCCTTGTTGGAATTTGGACCCTCGACTCTTGTTTGTTGTTTGCAGCTGGCGTGTGTGTGGGGGGACGGGGGGGGGGGGGGGGGCAAACATAATTTGAAAACTTCTCTGATTTCGTGCACTTGGGAATATGGGATTAAGCTTACCGACCATTACACTGCAACGTTCAATACAACAAAAATTAAAATGATAGTATTGTTTTGCTACGCTTGGCGAACAAAGTGGAGGGGTAAGTACCCCCACACACCCCTCCGTGGCGTCGCCACTGGCGACGACGGGTTGGTCTACGTTTAATGAGATTCATAGCCACTGTCAATAATCACATTTATATCGTATCGGGTGAGTATACAGAGATAGGACGTCAGAGCAGCGACAATGAGCTTTCAAAAACTTTCAGCTTAGGGGACGTGACAATCGTTACTTATTCCCAGTTCCTTGTTCAACATTCCTTTAACCGATAACATCGATTGATAATGAATATCGAATAAGGAACTGGGAATAAGTAACGGCCGTCAAGTTTTCAAGCTGCAAATGTATCCCATAATGCAACTAGGAATTCCCCAAATTCAATCTTGTCTTCTACCATGAATTTTAAGCCAAGTGCGCAGCCTTTAGTTTTATCCTTCCGCGCTGGCACAAGTGCCATCTCGATTAAGCCATTCAAACGCGCGTGTCATTCTGTGTTTATTACACGCCTTCACGTCTACAAAAACAATTATTTGAAGGACACTCAGCAATTCATTTGACAACTATCAACAATTTATTTCGCAATCGGTTCAGTTTCGGGTGAATCGTCTGCTAATGTTTATAAACACATGTGCGATTTTGGGGGAACACCCGTGGGTAGATTTATAAATAAGCCAAACATGTGGTGTACGTATGTTTGTACTATCGTAGTACATGCATATTTGAGCTAGTTCTATTCAATTTATTATCATTATACAGCTAATAATGATTGGTTTGAACTCTCCCTTCTAAACTTTAGAAGTAATTCTATTCACAAAGATGTTTATATTTAGTTTATTGTCTTTGCGATAGGTTATTAGAACGCAGTCTTCGTTGAAACTGCGCGGCTTCCGTGATTGTAGGTCAAACGGAAATTCCAAGTAGGCGAGGCTATGTTAAGTTTTGACAGATGACGCGATCGTCCAAAAATAGCCCGTCAACGATTTCCGTTCGGCACAGGTGTGCGGAACGGGTTTTCATTTTTCGTATGGTTTAGAGTTGCTGTAGATGGGTATTTCATAGAACATGCGTGTAATAACACAAGTTACTCAGATCAAATTAGTACTTTGGATTTGCGATCAGAAGTTTAATACGCCAGGTAATGAACCACTGAGTGTTAATAGGAATTATACTGGTAGTAGTTGTCGAAGATACAATGTTGTGGTGGTGGTACCAGTAGTTTCCACTGCTGGATTGTGTGGTTGCTTGGCTATTAGGAATTTGTAGTAGTAGTAGCAGAGCAACTACTACTACTACTACTACTACTACTACTACTTAGTAGTAGTAGTAGTAGTAGTAGTAGTAATAGTAGTAGTAGTGGTGATAATAGCAAGTAACATTAGTAGTAATAATGGTAGTAGTAGCAGGTAATAGTAGTAGCAAGTAGAAGTAGTAGAATAATAGTAGTAGAAGCAAGTAGTAGCAAGTAGCAGTAGTAATAGTAGTAGTAGTAATGGTAGTAGTAGCAGGTAGTAGTAGTAGTAGCAAGTAGTATTAGTAGTAGCAAGTAGTAGTAAGTAGTAGTTGTTGTAGTAGTTGTAGTAGTAGTAGGTAGTAGTAGTAGTAGTAGTAGTAGGAATAGTAGTAGTAGTAGTAGTAGTAGTACTAGTAGTAGAAGTAGTAGTAAGTAGTAGTAGTAGTAGTAGTAGTAGTAGTAAGTAGTAGTAGTAGTAGAAGTAGTAAGTAGTAGTAGTAGTAGTAGTAGTAGTGGTAAGTAGAAGTATGAATAGTAGTAGTAGTAGTAGTATAGTAGCAGTAGTAATAGTAGTAGTAGTAGTAAGTAGTAATAGTAAGTAGTAGTAGTAGTAGTAGTAGTAGTAGTAGTAGTAGTAGTAAGTAGTAGTAGTAGCAAGTAGTAGTAGTAGTAGTAGTAGTAGTAGTAGTAGTAGTAGTAGTGGTAAGTAGTAGTAATAGTAGTAGTATAGTAGTAGTAGTAAGTAGTAGTAGTAGTAGTAGTAGTAGTAGTAAGTAGTAGTAGTAGCAGTAGGTAGTAGTAGTAGTGGTAAGTAGTAGTAATAGTAGTAGTATAGTAGTAGTAGTAGTAAGTAGTAGTAGTAGTAGTAGTAGTAGTAGTAGTAGTAAGTAGTAGTAGTAGTAGTAGTAGTAGTAGTAAGTAGTAGTAGTAGTAGTAGTAAGTAGTAGTAGTAGTAGTAGTAGTAAGTAGTAGTAGTAGCAGTAGGTAGTAGTAGTAGTAGTAGTAGTGGTAAGTAGTAGTAATAGTAGTAGTATAGTAGTAGTAGTAGTAAGTAGTAGTAGTAGTAGTAGTAGTAGTAGCAAGTAGTAGTAGTAGTAGTAGTAGTAGTAAGTAGTAGTAGTAGTAGTAGTAGTAGTAGTAAGTAGTAGTAGTAGCAGTAGGTAGTAGTAGTAGTAGTAGTAGTAGTAGTAGTAGTAGTAGTAGTAGTAGTAAGTAGTAGTAATAGAAGTAGTAGTAGTAGTAACAGTGGTAAGTAGTTGTGTGAGTAGTGTGAGTAGTAGTAGTAATAGTAGTAGTAGTAGTAGTAGTAGTAGAAGTAGTAGAAGTAGAAGTAGTAGTAGTAAGTAGTACGTAGTAGTAGTAGTAGTAAGTAGTAGTAAGTAGTAGTAGTAGCAGTAGTAGCAGTAGTAGTAGAAGTTAGTGGTAATAGTGGTAAGTAGTAGTATGTAGTAGTAGTAGTAGTAATAGTAGTAGTAGTAGTAGTATAGTAGTAGTAGTATGAGTAGTAGTTGTAGTAGTAGTAGTAGTTAGTAGTAATAGTGGTAAGTAGTAGTACGTAGTAGTAGTAGTAGTAGTAGTAGTAGTAGTAGTAGTAGTAGTAGTATAGTAGTAGTAGTAGTAGTAGTATAGTAGTAGTAGTAGTAGTAGTAGTAGTATAGTAGTAGTAGTAGTAGTAGTAGTATAGTAGTAGTAGTAGTAGCAGTAGTAGTAGTATGAGTAGTAGTTGTAGTAGTTGTAGTAGTTAGTAGTAATAGTGGTAAGTAGTAGTATGAGTAGTAGTTGTAGTAGTAGTAGTAGTAGTAGTAGTAGTAGTAGTAGTAGTAGTAGTAGTAGTATAGTAGTAGTAGTAGTAGTAGTAGTATAGTAGTAGTAGTAGTAGCAGTAGTAGTAGTATGAGTAGTAGTTGTAGTAGTTGTAGTAGTTAGTAGTAATAGTGGTAAGTAGTAGTATGAGTAGTAGTAGTAGTAGTAGTAGTAGTAGTAGTAGTAGTAGTAGTAGTAGTAGTAGTAGTTAGTAGTAATAGTGGTAAATAGTAGTATGAGTAGTAGCAACAGCAGTGGTAGTATTAGCAACAGTTGTAATTTATTTGTTCATAAATTTATTGTTATTGCTATTGTTGTTGTTGATGATGAGGCTGTTGTGGAAAAGTAGGAGAAGGAGTATAAAACTCAACAATGGTGGTGACAGCTGATGCCACTTCTGAAAAAGCAAAACGATTCTGATTTTTTTAATGAACTCTTTTTGCATTACGTATAGTAAACACATATCTTTCTTGTTTGTGTATCATTATTACATTAACTAGTTATTGGAAGGGAACACTTAATATCATGAATAAATCACTGTCACAACTGACACTTATCTCTACTTAGTTCTCAAAAAATAAATCACGGGGATAATACTGACCTTTCTCCAATGGAAAAAATAATCCACTTCCAAATAAACTATCCTCCGTTAAATATCATTGTAAAAGGACAATATTATTTTTAGGAAACGGAATTTATTTTTAGAACGTGTTTTCGTTAGTTAATGACAGCTTACTTACTGAGCTGTCCTGAAACTTTAATCTTTCCACGATCTTTCGGATTCTGCTATATAGGCTAACCCTTCCACAAAAGGTCAGGTAATTTTGTGCAGTTCAAACTACAGAAGGCGAAAAAAGCTCGGCTGAATAGTTTAATTCCACAGCTGTATCGAATGGAACAACAGCTTACTTAATGGCTAGTTATTCTGCAACGAAATACGCCCTACAACGTGTTAGAGGGTCATAAGCGCCCTAGTAAATTATAATAAAGTTATAGGAAATACAAACTGATATACAGTAGATAGCTAATCGGTAAATGGGTTCTATCAGGTACCGTTGCACCGAATAGTTCCATGTAGAACATGCGATTATATAGAAACATACTGCAGTTGGGAATATACGATTTCTGCGAACCCTAACAATTCGTCTCTGAGTTCCAATGTGTTCTATGTGCCCACTGGCACATAGAACACATTGGAACCCAGGGGACGAATTGTCAAAAACTGAAGAGTTATTAGTAAACTGATCCATTGTTTCGCAGATCAGGATCTAAACTAGATTTTTATCGAAACTTTGATTAAATTCAAAGCTCTCAGTCCGACATTCATTCAGTGACCGGAGACACTATTGAAAAGCACTGGAGCTTGGATGTTGGAAGAACTCTTCCAGCTATTTCTAGCTATTTCGGGTAAGGGAGTTTCAGCAGATTTGCAAGCCGTGAATAGATGATTTATTTATTTATTGGTGTTTAAGGTCACATATTTCTGCACAATGGCTAATCATGACCATGACAGTTTTACGGGTGGAGGAAGCCGGAGTACCCGGAGAGAACCACCGAGCAACGGCGAGCAGCTGTCAGCTCCCCAACATACCAACTCCACACAAACAGGGTTAGCATTGGCTGAGGACAGGTGCACCATCGACGTGCAGTACGCCTTAGTACACAACGCCACCGTGCCCCCACGTGGGCAATGGGGGTGAAGTGTCTTGCCCAAGGATACAACGCGGTTGCCGCAGGTGGGATTCGAACCGAGGACCTCTCGGCTTGCAGCCTGCACCTCTACCTACTGAGCTACCGCCACCCCTCCCCCCCCCCCCCCCCGTGAATAGATCACCTGATGGATAGATGATTGTTTAGTCATGTAGCACACACAAAAAAGAGCCATTCCGTGTCCAGATCGGGGCACTATGCCGTTCTAATGATCTCCTTGTCAGCAATCTCACATTGTTGGCTGGGCAGATCATGACCGCCCTTAGAAAACTATCGTCGATCTAGTTATTACAAGTTCGCGTTTGCGCCACTACAGCGTTGTTGTGATTGGTAGCAGTGATAGACTTTGATGATAACTTGCAACTGGTATAGCTCTGAGAGTTTGAATGGAAGCTGAATAAATATGACATCATTGTGAAATTTGCTTGTGACATATTTGCGATATTTTTGGTGGATATGATTGAGGAATGTATTGAGATGGTCCCCAGTGTTTTCATTAGCTCTCTTGACGGGCAGACTTTTCGTGACAGTCATGGAAAGCATCTACCCCTTGATTTTCATGATGTTTCGTGTACTGTCTACATGGAGGGCTGTTGGGATGGTGGAGCAAGGGGCTACCCAGCCTCAGGTTGGTGAAGCCCTTGATGTACACCATACGGCGATCACCAGAGCCCGGCAAGATTTCAGCAGTAGTAAGACGGCATAGTGGTGGCGGAGACAGGGCAACACCTGCAGCTGAAGATCGGTTTTTGATCATTCAGGCCCATAGGAACCGCCTTGCCACAGCAACCCAGCTTCGCATTGACCTTCAGAATGCATCCGGGGTAAATGTTTCGACGCAGACTATCCGGGCAAGGTTGCACGAATGTGGTCTCCGATCGAGAAGGCCATGCATTCGCATTCCGCTGTCCCAGAACCACCGCCAGGCACAATATGAATGGGCCATGGACCACGTTGGGCGGACCAGAGAAGATTGGCGACCTGTCCTTTTTACAGATGAGTCAAGGTACTGCCTCGGCCACACAGATAGGCGCTGTAGGGTATGGGGAAGACCAGGAGAGCGATTCCATGCGGCCAACATTGCAGAGCATGACCGATATGGTGGAGGGTCAATCACGGTCTGGAGCGGCATCTGCAGGGGTGGACGTACAGAGCTTTGTGTCCTTGAACGTGGTACTTTGACAGCACAGCGGTATATTGATGAAATCCTGGATGTCCACGTGAGATTGTATGCAGGTGCAGTGGGTGATAGATTCATTCTGATGGACGATAATGCCCGTTCACATGTTGCCCATGCGGTCGGGGAGTACCGACAGAGGGAGGGGATTGAGCGTATGGACTGGCCAGCAAGATCCCCTGGCCTCAATCCAATCGAACATTTCTGGAATGAGTTGCAGCTTGCAATTTCAGCCCGCCCAGTCCAGCCAAGAAGTGTCCAGGAACTTGGTGCCATGCTGGTCCAAGAATGGAACGACATCCCACAAAGGACCACCAGGGACCTGATTGGGAGCACGAGAAGGCGTTGTCCAGCTGTAATTAACAGTAATGGGTCTCATACTCGATACTGAACCAATACCAGTTCGCTCTGTCAACTTTTTGGCAAATTGAAAAATTTCCTCTTTTACAATAATATCCATTTTCCATGGTTATCGTATTCAAAAGCTAAAAAATAATGTCAAACACAAATAAAATCTTAATTTCTGTACTTAAATCATTAAAGAAATAATTAAATAATACATATATACACTTTTCATTACAATATTTCAACTAAAACGTAAAACAGGTAGTTGGATATACTTGGTGCTTAGCAAACTTTGAGTAGTATAGTTACTGTACACCTAGATCACAAACCACTACATCATAATACTTTTGTGTTGGTATTTCGCAAACAAAGATTGAGTAAAGACTAATGTACAACAACAACAACAACAACAACAACAACAACAACAACAACAATCAAAGTGGGTTTGTGATAGGGATTCTAATATGTCTCTAGAAAAGTCGTCATTCAAATTGTCATTATTGGGGACCCACCATCCCTGACCTGCAAAATATTTTTTACACCCAACTTTTAGTCTTCTACCCCCCCCCCCCCCCCCCAGACCCCCAAACAACCAAAACCACTATATTGTGTGCCAGTCAGTATGCATCCCTAACTATGCGTTCACATCAGCCGACATAGCAGTCTGTGCTGGAATCATCTTTGAACACTTTTCTACCAATGGGAGTCGCTGGTCTATAATGATCACCTACAGTATCGTCCCCTGAGCCCAATGTGTTCTATGTGCCAGTAGGCTGCCAGTAGGCACATAGAACACATCGGAACTCATGGGACGTACTGTCTTTGCTTATTATGGCATAAACATTATTTCAGAGCTTTTACTTACAGCAACCGTTGTAGCAAAAGCCTTTCTTAAATGCAAAAAAAAAAAAAAAAAATCCAATTGTCAATGACTGATCCCGCTCAATCTATTAATCTTATCTTCTTAATTTCTAAATCAGTCTTGATTAGTCATCAACCAGCGCGTCAAAAACAGTATCTACTGAAAAAAAAAATTTGATCTTCCACCCGGGTCCACTAGATATCCAATGATAACACTGTTGGATGACATCCTCTGGGTACCTCCTTCCATTTAGTTTTGAGACCCTGATTCAGATCGAGGTTCACGGAGGGTAAATTTAGTGATGCTACCCTGCGGTGCAGGGTAGCATCACTAAATTCCCCCTATGGGAACCTCATTTTGCAGATGACAATCTGCTTATTTTCTGACTTGATAATGAACTTATTCAACTCAGTTCAATTATTATTTCAATGTTGTCTGAAGAAAAATGAATTTATATTAGTTTCTGAAGAATGGTTTTACAAGGGTCGTCTGCTATTCGGGTTGGGTTACGGGTAAAATAGATCAATCAAAACTCACAAGTCTCCCGTTCTGTCACATTCTGTATGTTAGCCGTTGTCACCGAACCGTTCGAATGTTGGGGTGTACTGGTAGACAGAGATGAATTTAGTACCCCACTTGACCACGTTCTTGTTGTTTCCTCCATGGTTACAAGGCCAGTCATCTCTGTGGATTCTTCTGTACCAATAGCGTTGGTTTGCGTTTCGTTGTATACTTCGACAGTGGTATTCACTGTTGTTGAATCGAATGTCTGCGAAGCTGAATAATTTGTGAAGGAGATAGAAATTTCTGTTGTATCTTTTATAACAATGCTTATCGTTGTGGTATCACCTTGTGTAGTAGGTTTGTCTGTTACAGCTTGTGAAGTGGAAACAGAACTTGTTGGCTTAACTACCGGAGTCTGTGTAACGGGAGCTGGAGATGCGACGAGAAACACACAAGGCAGCACGACAAATAACATCTTCAGGGCAATGCAATAACGGTTCTGCAATTTCAAAATTATCATTCTACAATTGGAGTTCTCATACTGGTGTTAATACACGACCCAGTCATAGCAAACCATCTTTTTCTAACCCTCCCTACCCAAAAACAAATATATAAATAAATAAACAATTCACGAATTATCCAATACTTGTTGATTTTATGTTTATTATATATCTCAAACTAACAAACTTCATTAAGTCGTTAATCGCTATGTTCTTGACTACACTTAGCTAAAATGATGCTACCGAATATAAATGAGAAAATCTGTTCCTAGGTGTGTTGGGGTGATCTGTAATCATTTATTTCTACAGTCCCACTCTGCACGAGACGAGGAGATTGCTTTAAATTTGTTACTGGCCCTCCTTACAAACATATTCCTTATTAATGTGTCTGTATACTCATCGATCACGAGATATATTTTTCCACAAAGTACTTTAAATGAAGTTGCAGAGGCTACAAAAGTGTAAGATCGAATGTTTCGATTATAAAACTGTCAAGGTGATAGCTTGAATTTTCGAGTTTATTATTTAAAAGCGTTACGTTTTCGATAATCTTTCTCATTGGGCTAAATATGAAGCGTAAAGATAGGTATATGACGGACCCCGAACAGTGGCGGCGCCATGGGGGGGGGGGGGGGGGGGGTACTTACCCCTCCACTTTTTTCGCCAAGCGTAGTAAAAAAATAATATCATTTTAATTTTTGTATTGAACGTTGCGGTGTAATGGTGGGTATGCTTAAATCCATTTTCCCAAGTGCACTAAATCAGAGAAGTTTTTAAATTATGTTTGTGTGTGCCCCCCCCCCCCCCGCCCCCCCCCCCCCCCACACACACATTAGCTGCAAACAACAAACAAGAATCGAGGTCCCAAATTGCAACAAGGTGTGCCGCGTTCAAACGGTCTGAAACATACCGCTTAAGAGTATTCGAGGAATGCTAGAATCGAGAGCGTGCAACGCATCCGTTTGGAATGCAGCCTACTTTCATTTTCGATCTGAGTGTCGTTTGGTGCTTTGTGCTCGCACTCTACAACAGCGTTCTTCCGTTAAAATGTCATCATGTACGACGTTTTCTATAACTGAAAGACCGAACCAGTAAGTTTCAAAAGGGTAAAACTGTTTTAATTTAATTGTCTGAGAATGCTCCAGAGAACACCATTTACAACGTAAGTTTTAAAAATTTTCTCAACTTCGGGAGGAATGTCCCCTCCTGAAGTTGAGAAAATTTTTAAAACTTACGCGCGGCGGGCAATACCCAACTGTACCCCCTCACTTCTGTAACTCTGGCGCCGCCACTGAGTCCCCGAAAACCAATTTGTCACTTAAACAGACCAGCAATAATTCGTAATAATATTACGCATCTAGCCTGTCACCGCGATATCAGGATATGCCGAAATGCAAAACTTTCAACGGAACTTAAAAGCGAGTATTAAATTAAGATAGATTAGTTTAACCCCACTGGTGGCAACTGCTTGAGTGAAAAGCGTCAAGTAAAGTGACAATAAGCAAGTGGCCGTGCGACCAGAGAACAAACACCAGCGAGAAGGAGGAAAAACCAGCGACAGCAGAATATGCGGGCCTGCATGTGAATCAAAAACTGTGTGGGTAAGGGGTGATTGACGTTTCGTTTTTTATATCCATTGGAGCCACAAATTACCATATTTATTTATATGTATATGTATTAGAATTGTTGTTTTCAGTGAACCACCGTTGATTCGTGCTTTTTGGAGAAAAGTCACAGACCCCTTCAGGATAAGAACCACCCCATCAAAGGTGAAACAGGCGGGTTCGTCACGGTGAGACATACGTTCACGCACGGATTCAGGCGACACTCCTTGAGTTTTGGCTGAATACGCGGCGTGAATCTATTTCCCCCATCAACGACACAGCCGGACAGAAACAAACATAAACATAAATTCAAATTCTCTTTATTTTCTCACCCGTTTTAGAATCAGCTCATCATTTACTTGATTATATAAAAGTAAATATGATCACTGAAGACGATTGAAAAAATAAAGAAAACAACCCCCCCCCCCCCCCACAAAAAAAAAAAAAACAAAACAAAAAACAACAAAAAAAAAAAAAACAACCCAACAAAAACAACGAGTGTAGCCCTCATAATGTTTACAGACGATGGCATAAGGGGACGTGGCAATCGTTATGTATTCCCAGTTCCTTGTTCGACATTCCTTATCAACCGATAAAATCGGTTCGTAACGAATGTCGAATAAGGTACCGGGAATAAGTAGCTGTCGTCACGTCCGTAGGACTCCGCCTGTACTAAACTGTTGATACCTGTCGAGTCAAAGAGGCTGCTTTTTAAAAAATTAAAATTCGTTTTGCACTATTTTTATTCCAAACCCTTAGTATTGTACACTCAATCACATGTTCTGTTTTAGTTACATACGTTGAATACAAACCTACAATGCTTATAAATGATGTCTGTGATAAGTTAGATTATTATCAATTTTTCTACCCTTGAATTTTTCTGTCATTAGACCTGGAAATGTGTTCCTAAATATATAATGAGTGAAAAATAATCATACAAATGGGTGCAGAGGTGTAGATTGAATATATACCCTCTTGTTTTCAAAATTCAAGATGAGGTTACCCCTGTTTTGACTGGTATTTAGTTTGGGACGTGACAATCGTTACTTATTCCCAGTTCCTTATTCGACACTCGTTATCAACTGATGTTAATAAGTAACGTGTCCATCATATAGTTCATGGGTGCAACATTTGAAAATGTTCAGAATTATTTATTTATTGATGTTTAAGGTCACATATTTATGCACAATGGCTAATCATGACCGTGACAGTTTTACGGGTGGAGGAAGCCGGAGTACCCGGAGAGAACCACCGAGCAACGACGAGCAGCTGAAGGCTCCCCAACATCGTAACTCCGCACTGCAGCACAGGCAGGGTTAGATTGATTGAAGACTCTCGTACCCTCGACGTGCAGTACGCCTTAGTACACGGCGTCATCGTGCCCCCCACGCGGGCAATGGAGATGAAGTGTCTTGCCCAAGGACACAACGCGGTTGCCGCAGGTGGGATTCGAACCGAGGACCTCTCGACTTGCACCCTGCACCTCTACCTACTGAGCCATCACGCTCCCGAAAATGTTCATAAAAAAATCCAACAAACAGCCCTTGGCAGTGTATTGAATTCATTGCCTGGACATTTCGTCGCGTGAGAACCACGAGGTTCTGTCTTCTGGTAGAAGATAGAACCTTATGGTTCTCACACGACGAAATTTTCCCATTTAACCCCTACCTAACATGAAAAGCAGACAACACTTGCAAAAAAATTTTTGAATAACTAATTTTTTTTCATTTTTGGTCTCAAAAACATAGGTTATGACCCCTCGTTGGAACGAGCTCGAGACAAAAAAATGAAAAAAATAATGAAAATTAATTGGCGATTTTGAGAAAAACGCTGGCCGGTCTTGGCCGTTACGTTGAGTAAAGGGTCAATCTCACCTAACCCAGATTACTCTAGATATTTTAAGGTTCTTCGAAGATATTTACGCAAGCAAATAGTTCAACAAACAACATTTGGATAAATGTGGAGGTTAAACCCTGAACATATATGAGGGACGACTTGTTAATAACGCTCTTATCAAAACAGGGTTGGTGATGCCTGGAATTATTTATTTATTGATGTTTAAGGTCACATATTTCTGCACAATGGCTAATCATAACCACGACAGTTTAACGGGTGGAGGAAGCCGGAGTACCCGGAGAGAACCCCCGAGCAACGGCGAGCAACTGTCAGCTCCCCAACATACTAACTCCACACAAGCAGGGTTGGCATTGGTCGAAGATACGTGCACCATCGATGTGCAGTCTTGCCCAGGGACACAATGCGGTTGCCACAGGTGAGATTCGAACCGCGGACCTCTCGGCTTATAGCCTGTACTTCTAGGTACGGAGCCACCACCCCCGCGGTGATGCCTGGATGGCGTACTGTTATATCTAGTCGAGACGATGTATGGGAAGCTGTTTTTTCATAGCTTGTCTAATTTTCATACTTACATAAAACAAATTCCGTTAAAAATGTTATTCAGTAATTGACTCGATTTAAATGACCTCTTCGGTTGAAAGAGTTTTACCTGGTATATGTATCCGGCATGGTAAAGCGTAAAGCTGCAAGTATGTCCCCCACATATGCAACAACATTCGATTTAATGGTATGCGCGGACCAGTTTCCGTTATTTCAATGCTGTATCTGGTTGTATTAAAAGTTTCTTGACAAACTCTCTTCTGATTTAAGAAGTGTGACTTCTTTTACTCATTGGTTTTGGTCACAGATCTGCAAATGTTCCACTTATACGTGTCTAGATGGTCTATAAATGGTTATCCCCTTGTTTAACCCGTAGCGCCATTTTTGTCCTAAGGAAATCGGTTTCTGGCAAAAGGCTCCTTGGGGTTTTAATTCGAAACGTTGAAAGTGCATTCATGCTTTCCAGTAGGATGTCTAGATGTGCATAAAGGTTTTGGATTTTTAATTCGGCCTCGTGTGGTGCCCCTATTGCCAATTTTGTCGTTGAGGGAATCGGTTTCGGCCGAAAGCTCCTTGGGATTTTAATTCGAAGGTTGAAATGTCCATATGTTTCCGGAAGGATGTCTCGTTGTGCATAAAGGTTTCAGATTTTTTGATTCGGCCTCATGTAGCACCCGTAGCACCACTTTTGTCCTTAGAGAATCAGTTTCCGGCAAAAGGCTCCTAGAGGTTTTAACCCTTTAAACCAACGAATCGCCCGCATCCGCCCGCGTAATATTCAAATTCAGCAGTTGAAAAAATAATATTTTTCAAAAAATTTCAAGAAAACCATATCATGTGATCCCTCGTTGGAACGAGCTCGTCGAGCTCGTTCCAACGAGGGGTCACGTGATATGGTTTTCTTGAAATATTTTGAAAAATTAAAAAAAATGGTATTTAAAATAATAAATTTTGATATCGTCTGCGTTGGGTAAAGGGTTAAATCGAAACACTTAAACTATGTTCATATGTTCAGGTAGGGTATCGGGATGTGCATAAAGCTTTTGAATTTTTGGCCCGGCCCCATGTGGCTCCCGTAGTGCCACTTTTGTCGTTAGACAATCTGTTTGAGGCAAAAGGCTCCTTGAGGTTTTAATTCGAAACGTTGAAAGTGTGTTCATATGTTCAGGAAGGTCCTCTAGATGTGCATAAAGGTTTCAGATTTTTGATTCAGCATCACTTGGCGCCCGAAGCGACACATTCGTCATTAGAGAATTAGTTTCCTACGAAAGGATCCTAGGGAGTTTTATTCAAAACACTGAATGTGTGTTCTTATATCTAGGCAGTGTCTCTAGATGTGCAAAAAAGGTTTCGGATTTTTGATTTGGCGCCATGTAGCACCCGTTCCTGCGAAAGGTTTCTAGGGAGTTTAATTCGAAACGTTGAAAGTATGTTCATATGTTCAGGGAGGGTTTTTAGATGTGTTTAAAGGTTTCGGATTTTTAATTCGGCCCCATGTGACAGCTGTAGCGCCGATTTTGTCATTTCAGTTTCTATTGAAAGGATCCAAGGGTATTTAATTCAAATAAACAAGAATGCAAATGCAGAGATATGCTATAGTTAGTTCAGCGATCTGAACGTAGTGGCTACCCCTCTAGAGGGGTAGCCACAACGTTAAGATCGCTGAACTAATGCTATAGTCAGGGACCGACCTGGGCATGCGCCAGTGCGTATTTGGTTCTGAAACATCAGGACCTGGCTCTTAAATCTCAGAAATAGGCTTCTCAGTTGGCGCGTAACTTCTCTGATCATATTTTGATATTCTTTCGATGGATAATCGAGAGAGACACTCTTCCATGTATTATATATATGATTATCATTTATCATTGTTGTAGAGTGCTTAAGTTAATACTTCAAGTCTTAATTACCAAGCATTAATCTTCACTGTGGTCTCTGATCAAGTCTTGGCTGCCTAAATAGGCAGCCAAGACTTGATCAGAAACCACAGTGAAGATTAATGTTTGCTATAGTGTACTAAATGAAAATGATGAGAGCTATTACATACTTGCAGTGTGTGTTACAAACAGCAGTGTGACTCCGTAAATTGAAATCGGGCGCATGAATTGAAAAAATAGGCTCCGAGGCTAGAGCGTATTTTAAATAGTCCTGATCGGTCCCTGCTATAGTGTGCTTTGCACACAAATGAAACCATCTATATTCTCTAACTGCCGTTCTCTTCAAAGGATTTAAGACGGAAGAGTTAACTGGTAGAGTGCTGGAAGCCCTATTTTGGGCTTTACTAAAAGTGACAGGCAATAACTGTCTGTAGCTACATTCTGCCTGAGGAAGCCTTTATTGTCCCTGATATGAATCAGATTTTTTATACAACACCTTGCTCTCTGACATTTAATTGGATAGTGCCTATAAGGCACTAACCAATTAAATGTAATAAAGCAGTATATGATGGGCTTTGATTTGTTGTCAGAAAAAACTCAGCACTTTACCAGTTAATGATATAAAAGGATAAATTGTTTTGTGGCTTACCTTTATGATGTCTTTAAGATCTGCCTTTCTGTTTCACTGTGAGGATGTAGCAGTTATGCGGTCTACTCGTGATTCACAGAATGTTTTGTGGATCAATTAAGATATCTAAAATCAATATTTCATCTTCACCGTGTAGTTGTCGAGTCCCTGTGTCAGACAACCAATCTTTCAGCTCAACTGCATCGGTTTCTTTTGCTTTACTGGTGGTTATATCTCACAAACGCTAATTACACCATACATTAACTATTGGGGATGATACTCGCTATACGCGGTCCGAGCAGACAGATGCGATGGGAAAAAGCAATAATGAGCAATTTCACGTCTTTGGTTAGGAATTCAACAAAATTTGATTTGAGTCTTGTTGTCGAACAAAGAAAACAAAAATTAAAATCGAGTGCGATGTCCAAATAAAAAAATTGTTTCGTCAGAACTATGATCACTGATCAAGGGCGTCGGAAGAATCCAATGGCATGTGGTAGGGTTGTCAAACACGGCACTCGAGTAGGTATGAGTTGAGACCTGGAGTTTATAAGCTATCATAAGTCATTATGTGATACTCAAAAGTATATATATCGTCCCAAGAGGTGAACAAGGTGCCATCTGCAATTCTAAAGGATTGTAAATGTTTGACACCTTGTTCCATTCAAGGGGCGCTATAAAGCCGATTGTGTGGCTTCTTTCTTAGGTGATTACTGACCAAACGCCGTTATACATGATACCCCATCTTTGGCATTGGCACGCATAAAATACATTAGAAACGAATACTCGAGAGTTACTTAGTTATAGTTTTCGAAACGTAAAGCCTTTTTTCCACTTGTGGACTTCTGGCAAAAATGGACACGCGCTGCTTCTTCTCCTCATGGCAAGTGGGAGGGGCAGCTGATCCCTCCCTCCTTTTGGCGCACTTGACGGTGATGGTATGTTTTAGCAGTGCTCAAAATAACTTTTTTTCTTTGCGTAGCAAAATGCTACAAATTTCCAAAAAAATGAATAGCATTTTGTAAAAATTACATAGCTATTTTTGTATACCAGAGTTATGTTATGCTGTTTTGTATTGAATTCTTCTAAGTAGATAGAATAGTTTCCATCCATTTTGGGGCATTTCCAAATGATCTGCAACACATGAAGCATTTACTATGTTTTTCTTTAACTGAAATGCCTTTAAGGGTTGCATGGACTTGGATATTTTCAAATGGCGTCTTGGTTGTTTAATAGAGTTCTCAAAATGGAAGTTGGGATTTTTAATTTGATGGGCTTGAAGTTATTTTTAATGGGCATTTTATGCAAAATGTTGTAAAAACAGGAAGAATTTAAACCAACAGAATTCACCTTACATATGAAGTTGCAAATGATGCTCGATGGAGAGTTAATCTGAGTTATGCCTAGAATCTTCCTCAATCAGAAGTAAAGCATCAGTGAACTAGTTTTCAAATTTTCATTTACATTTTGCGATACAAGATAACCAACTGCAGCCTAATAGACTGCAGTTGATTATCTTGTATCGCAAAATGCTATACATAATTGAACATTGTGTAGCTTTTTGCAAGTTTTGCATAGCAAAAAGCGACGCGACACCGCTTATTTTGAGCCCTGTGTTTCAGTGTACATAGTGCTGTTAATAATTGCGATTTCAAGTTTACACAGTACTTTTAACATTTGTGAATTAGGTTTCGCAGTAAACAGAGATCAAAATTTAAATTAGATGCCTAAGTTTTTTTTCTGGGTGTTGGAAAGGGGAAGGGTGAGCGGAGGGAGCGGTATTGGGAACCACAGATGTGATCAATGCCTTCTCATCTGCGAACCGGTACAAATCAGTGGCTAGCCAAAGTGATGTTATGATAATCTTATGGAGATCTTGAAATGGCACCTGATGAGGCAATGAGTGGTAACGTTTATTACTTCCCGAACGGTGGTTGCCACGCCGAGCAGTTCGACCGCAACCCAAACGACCATTCGAGCCAGATAAAATATAATGAGTCAAAAAAGAATGTATAATAAACTTTGAGGGTCAATTGTTTTTAGTATTATCGACTTTAATCCCAAACAAATTATTGTAAATTTATATTTCGAGTCTAGCTGTATGAATTTGCATAATTTCATGTTCTCACTGTTGCCAGCATCACGTCAGAACGTCGCAATTCAGACATGGGGTGAAATGAAAAGTTCACACATGCAGTCAATGGCGTATATGTCCACCGTTTGCATTTTGGATGGCAAGACATCAACGGTGCATGGACCTCATAAGTTTCTGGATGCCACCCCGTGGTATTGCGTTCCATTCCTGCTTTAGAACATTGCGTAAATCGCCTAACGTCTGAAGATCATGAAGTCGTACCCGGCGGTCCAATTGATCCCAAAGATGCTCGATTGGCGACAAATCTGGCGAAAGTGGGGGCCAGGGAAGAAGTTTGATGCTCTGCTCCTCGAGAGAGTCGCGACAGATACGCGCCACGAGACATGGGGCGTTGTCTTGCTGGAATAACTGCAATCCGACGTTAGCGTTGAACAACGGGACAACAACAACGTTAAGAATTTCGTCCCTATATCGCTGTCCATTCAGATTATCATCGATGAAGATCAACTGCGTTCGATGGTGCAAGGAAATTCCTGCCCAAACCATTGCACTACCCCCGCCGAAACGGCCGCATTCCTGCACACAAGCATCAGAAAACCGTTCTCCTCGTCGGCGATACACTCTTGTCCTACAATCAGCGCACCGTAGACAAAATCGTGATTCATCACTAAAAGAACTGTGCTCTAGTGGATGCGACTGAATTTGATTCGAAATGAGCCTTTTTCTTAAAGGAGAAATGGTATCTAATTCTTTTCCCCGCAATAAGTATGCTATTTATTAATTTGAACGGACTTGAAGACCGTTACTTCTTCCCTGTTGCTTATTCGACATTCGTTATCAACCGATTTTATCGGTTGATAACGAATGTTTAATAGGGAACTGGGAATAAGTAACGATTGTCACGTCCTCAAATCAGGGACGTGGCTAGAGGTTTCCGATTGGGGGGGGAGTGTAGGTTATTGAATTTCCAACTGGGGGTGGGACCGGGAGGGGGTTTTCCCCTCCAGGTCCCTCCCCCAGATGGAAATTCACTAGCGAGAAAAATTTAGAAAATGAAGCCATGAAAGGGGGCTTAAAATTGATTTCAGTAACTTAAATGCCAACACATTTATGATAGAATTATCAGGTTATTATTATTTGGTATTATTCAGGGAATTGATTATGTGCTAAACAAATGCTCAAACTGAGAATTTTGAGCAATTTACATTGTCCTAACCTTAAATCAGATCTTATGCAGGAATGATCAGTTTTTGATGTTTCATCATTTTGCAACTGTGAATGATGGAATTAACTCAGGATAACGATTTTACATGATGTGATTTTCTTCAAGAGCATTTTGACGATATTTTTTGTACGATAGCAAACGTACTATAGAAATCTCGTACCAATTGACATCATGCATACTTATGAAGCTCGATATTGCGTACACTGTAATTGTAAATAGTAACAGTTGGAATTTTTGCCGATTTGAAACCGAGTTGGAATTTTAGGAAGTAAAGGAGTCATCACCAAAGAAGCTCTAAAATCCAGAAAGATTAAATTGGCAACTTCTCATGACTTGCCCTCCGAATTTCTAACTATAAGAAATTTTGGCCAGGTTTGGGGGTGGGGTGGGGGTGACACCCCCCTGTCGCCACGTCCCTGTCTCTAATTTGAGGTGTCCGTGTCTCCAGCAACGGTGATCTCAATATTCACTCGATGGTTGGGCAAGTGAGAGTACAGAAACGAGTGTTTTTATTGTTCCATTTTAAATCCCTTTTAGTGGCAAACGATTTTAGTTGTACTTGTTTCTTGTTACTAATTCTTCTAATGCTATCGATCTTTCTTTATTGGAATCGCAAGTTTACTGGTCCATTCAGAACAAACTGTGTTATTCAAATGCACAAGATTGGCATTTGTTCATTATTCTTGTTCTACCAGGTGACAATACTTTAACACTTTTACAATTGTATTTTTTAGAAATGTATTTTCTGTCGATTACTATAAATGACTGGAATGAATTACCAGTATTTCACAAGACGATACATTATCAGATCTTTTTAAATGCTCGTAATTCAATCCAAGAAGAAAATACAGTCTAAGACAAATACTGTTGTAAATGTTTTGTTGTATCGGCTCCTGCTCGTTGCAAGTCAATAATTTTAAACAATAAATTTCTTTTCCAACAGGTCAACACCACAGATGTCCAAATAAAACATTGTTTCGTCAAAACTGTGATCACTGATTAACCTTTTATCCAACGCAGACGGTATCAAAATGTGTTATTTTAAATATCTATTTTTAGATTTTTTTTTAAAAATGTCAACAAAACCATATCATGTGACCCCTCTTTGGAACGAGCTCGACGAGCTCGTTCCAAAGAGGGGTCACATGATATGGTTTTGTTGAAATATTTCGAAAAATAATCTTTTTTCAGCTGCAGAATTTGCATATTACGCGGGCGGATGCGGGCGATTCGTTAGGTAAACGTCTAAGGGCGCCGGAAACATCCGATGGTAGAGGCATGGGTGTCAAATAGACCATTCGATTCTGGGTATGAATTAAGACCGGGAGTTTACAAAGTATTATAAATTATAATGAGATACTCGAAAGTATACATATCGTCCCATGAGGTGTACAAGGTGCATCTGCAATGCTGAAGCATTGCAAATGGCACCTTGTTCCACTGGTCTGTAAAGAACAAACTGGGTTATTCAAATGCACAAGACTACCATTTGCTCATTGTTCTTGTTCTACCAGGTGTCAATACTTTAATTCTTTTACAATTGTATTTTTTAGAAATTATTTTCTGTCGATGACAAAAAATGACTGAAATGAATGATCAATATTTCAAAAGACGTTAAATTGTCAGGCCTTTTGAAATGCTCGTAATTCAGTCAAATCAATTATATTCACACTAAGAAAATACAATTCTAAAAAATACACTTGTAAACGTTTGTTGTATTGGCTCCTATCCGTAACGAGTTAAGAATTTGTGGCTCAGTTGGTAGAGGTGCAGACTGCAAGCCCAGAGGTCCTGGGTTCGAATCCCACCTGCAGCAACCGCGTTGTGTCCTTGGGCAAAACAAAGAATTTTCTAACTATAGAAACAATCGATTTAGAGGGTCTATTTCTGGACGGGCTTGCTTAACCTTTTACAACAGTTAACCCAGTTCGAATCCCACCTGCGGCAACCGCGTTGTGTCCTTGGACAAGACACTTCACCCCCACTGCCCACGTGGGGGCACGGTGACGCTGTGTACTAAGGCGTACTGCACGTCGATGGTGCACCTGTCTTCAACCAATACTAACCCTGCTTGTGTGGAGTTAGTATGTTGGGGAGCTTAACCTTTTACAACAGTTAACCCGGTTCGAATCCCACCTGCAGCGACCGCGTTGTGTCCTTGGGCAAGACACTTCACCCCCACTGCCCACGTGGGGGCACGGTGACGCTGTGTACTAAGGCGTACTGCACGTCGATGGTGCACCTGTCTTCAACCAATACTAACCCTGCTTGTGTGGAGTTAGTATGTTGGGGAGCTTAACCTTTTACAACAGTTAACCCGGTTCGAATCCCACCTGCAGCGACCGCGTTGTGTCCTTGGGCAAGACACTTCACCCCCACTGCCCACGTGGGGGCACGGTGACGCTGTGTATTAAGGCGTACTGCACGTCGATGGTGCACCTGTCTTCAACCAATGCTAACCCTGCTTGTGTGGAGTTAGTATGTTCGGGAGCTGACAGTTGCTCGCCGTTGCTCGGTGGTTCTCTCTGGATACTCAGGCTTCTGAAACTGTCAAGGTCATGGTTAGCCATTGTGCAGAAATATGTGACCTTAAACACCAATAAATAAATAAATAAATAGTTAAGAATTTTAAATGACAAATTTCTTTTGCGACTGTTTCACATCAACGACCTGGTACGACAGTTTTTAATATATGCTTTTCATTTTGTATCTAACAGTATCGCAAAGCTGCACAGAGCTATGATTATTGAATATGTATCAATAACACAATCAAAGGAGGGATTTTAGACAGAAATAGCCGTCAAAACAAAGAATTTTCTAACTATAGAAACAATCGATTTAGAGGGTCTATTTCTGGACGAGCTTGCTTAACCTTTTGCAACAGTTAACCCTTTACCCAACGAATCGGCCGCATCCGCCCGAGTAATATGCAAATTCAGCAGTTGAAAAAAAATCATTTTTCAAAGAATCTCAACAAAATCATACCATGTGACCCCCTCGTTGGAACGAGCTCGTCGATTTTAACCCTTTACCTAACGAATCGCCCGCATCCGCCCGCGTAATATGCAAATTCTGCAGCTGAAAAAATATTATTTTTCGAAATATTTCAACAAAACCATATCATGTCACCCCTCTTTGGAACGAGCTCGTCGAGCTCGTTCCAAAGAGGGGTCACCTGATATGGTTTTGTTCACATTTTTTAAAAAAATCTAAAAATGGATATTTAAAATAATAAATGTTGATACCGTCTGCGTTGGGTAAAGGGTTAAAGACAAATCTTTGCGTAAAGGGGAAAATTTGGAAGTGAACGAGTAGACAATACATGGAACAGTAAATCGGTTGCAAGGACCAATAAAAATTTTAATTCTACATGTATAAAGAGGTATAGGATTAAATTACCACCGAACCTCCTTATAAATACAAACTGGATTGGCCCACTTCCCCGTAGACAGATACCATCCAGGGTGCCAGTTCTGAATGAGTGAACCCTTAACATAACATAACATTTATTAGCATAAAACATCCTATACAGGACATTATGCGATAATCTACAAGTAACATGAACAAAAGTAGAACTCAAAATATTACAATTTCATCCACCAATTTTCCATGACCAAAGTACTATATATGTGTTTTTTTATTAATTTGATATGCAAAAGATCGTGGAGACGTGAATTAGAATTTCCAATACACATCACTAAACATATCATAATCGTCTGGCGAAAAAATCCCGGATCACGCTGCAGAATTTATGGCATAAACTGGGGGTTCTATTTTCAAATATTAATTTGAATTTCTCAAATATACTCAGATCAACAAAAGCGTCAATCTCACTGTGCATCAGAATAAATAGTTCTGATCGAAGCTCTGAATAATGTGTACATTCCATAAGAAAATGGTATTCGTTTTCTATTTTCCCAGAGTTTGATTCACAGTGAGTACATATCCCGTCGGTAACAGGCTTCGGCGGTTGATAATGTCGCCCTTTTTCAATAGCTAACTTATGGTTGCTGATACGAAGCATAGTGAAAATTTCCCGGTCTTCCGCCATGTTCGTTTCCACTAAGTACGTTTCCATTGAATAGCCTTTTTAAACAACCTGTAAGTTCCCAGTTTATTATCTCCATTCTTTTTGCAGTCCTCAAACATTGACTTCTTGAACTATGATACTAAAATGTCTTTTCTGCATTTGCGACCATGTTAGCGATGTAAAAACGAAACTTCAGAGTAGATCCTTCATCTTCCGCCATGTTTAGCATTTATTCGTTATTTCTTCGCATCGTAAATACAAACAGTCCTCGTAATCAGACACGAGGACGCAGAAGCTCGTTGGTTAGCGCATTGTACTTATGATGAAAGGTCGTGAATTCGGTGATGAATTATGTTGTGTCATTGAGCAAGACTCTGAATCCTCGAATACCTGAATGGGACCGCGGTAGAACATTGTGTTTTCAATCAACTCGATCGAGACTCAAACTCGGCTTGAGACCGGGTAGTATTTACATTTATTTATTTATTGGTGTTTAAGGTCACATACTTATGCACAATGGCTAATCGTGACCTGACCGTGGCAGTTTTACGGGTGGAGGAAGCCGGAGTACGCGGAGAGAACCACCGAGCAACGGCGAGCAGCTGCCAGCTCCCCATCGTAACTCCGCACTGCAGCACAGGCAAGGTTAGATTGGTTGAAGACATGCGCACCATCAACGTGAAGTACGCCTTAGTGCACGGCGTCGTCGTGCCCCCATGTTGCCAATCGGGGTTAAGTGCCTTGGGCAAGGACACAACGCGGGAGTCCGAATCGATCGCTCAGACGGTCACCCATCCGAGGACTAACCGGGCTCGACGTTGCTTAACTTCGGTGATCTGACGAGAACCGGTTACTACAACGCCACCGCGCCCCCTGAGACCGAGTAGTACGTTAGAAAGTGTGATTGTTGCTACTCGGTGTTTCTCTCCTGATTACTCCACTCACATTGCTGTCCATCCGAAAAAAGAAACAAATACTGTCGCCGGGAAACATAACGGGGTAAGCCTCACCTCATTCCCGGCCATCGTACAACACATAATTTACACCCCCACCCCCTCCTTTCCGTTTCTTCGGCATCAGACACGAATTGTTGACGCCATGCCTTAATTATGTTTACATGGGACATTTTAAGATAGCTCTCTTCGCAGGGGAGGGGGGGGGGGGGGTACTACTGTGTAGACTCGTTGTCGGAGTTTCATGCACATCTACACAGTACGTGAAGAATTGATTACCACCAAAACAGAAGAAGAATTTTTCACCCATATGTTTTCCGAGCCCTTGAGAACATGAAAAATAAAATACAAGGTAGCTCTCTCATGATGAATCACCAGGTGTGCATAACGACGCGATGATAGGGTTTGGTGAAGCTTTGATTTGATTCGAAATCTTTTCACAGATTCAATTCACAACCCGTGTGGGTTTTTCGAGAAGAATACTGATCTCTGAAAAATTCTAAACGCATCGTAAATGATGATATATCTCATCAATATACCGAGCGGGATCCAGAATAGGGTATTTGTGTTAGGTTCTTGCATGCGGGAAGACAGTCACGACATTACATTTCTTAGAGTAGAATCTCAACAACCATTTGTCTGATCAAAACTGGAGTCAGGCCCGTAGGAACTGGGGACGCGGAAGGGGAGGAGGGGGGGGGGGGGCGCAAGGATAGGTTACACAAATTTTAATCTCAAGATGTGGCCGAAGATACTCTCCTCTGATTATTTCCTCTACTACGGTCTTGAAAGTCGAGAAAAAAATGTATATTGTTGTCCCCATTTTTAACCCTTTACCTAACATGAAAAGCAGACGACACTTGCAAAAAAAATTCTTGAATAATTATTTTTTTCATTTTTTGTCTCAAAAACATAGGTTCTGACCCCTCGTTGGAACGAACTCGACGAGCTCGTCCCAACGAGGGGTCATAACCTATGTTTTGAGACAAAAAATGAAAAAAATAATGAAAATTAATTGGCGATTTTTGAGAATAGCGCTGGCCGGTTTTTACCGTTACTTTGGGTAAAGGGTTAACAAAGAAAATTTGAAAAATATAGATGCATATTGATCAATGTATATGTCCTTGACTCCCATACATAGTATTTTCAAAAGATATGTTGTAGATGACAGCAGATCTTATATACATTATTGGGAAGATAGGGAGCGTGGTGGCTCTGTGGTAGGCTGTTGGACTTCTACGCTAGGGGGGCGACCTGTGTTGTGTCCTTGGGCAAAGCACTTTATCCCGGTTGCCTACATGGGGGGCACGATAACGCCGTGTACTAAGGCGTACTGCGGAGCTTGAAAAGAGTTAGAATGTTGAGGAGTTGACAGTTGCTCGTCTATGCTCGGTGGTTCCCTCCGGGTACTCCGGCTTCCTCCACCCGTAAAACTGTCACGGTCACGATTAGCCATTGTGCATAAGTACCACCTGTTAAACATGCACCAATAAATAAATAAGTAATAAATAATACCTCTGTGAAGATGCTCTGACATGTTGGCTCATGATAAATTTGCAAGTTTCATTCAAAGTGCTCCGCGGTGATTTCTTGTCAAGTCTAGGCTGCCTAGAAACCACTGCAAAGGCATATAATGTGGTTTGTCGAAGTGTGACTAGGAGTGTGTAAACTTTCCGGACTCTGGTGGGATAAACGTGGACAAATGCATGTAGAGAAATTAAGTAACACAAATTAATTATATTGGGAAGATAATTCATTTATAAAATATAAAAAATCGGACCAAGGACCCTTGTTAGTGGAATTCCACTCGTTAACGTTTGCCAGATTGTTTTGGCTTGTACCAATCAATAAATATTTAAAGATGGTTGGTGAACTTTCATTTGAAACGTTATTATAAAGGGAAAAGAGTTTTAAAAAATCAGAAAAACCAGTGCTTATCAAATTGCATATTATTGTTAACATCGGTCGACCTCTGAAGCCAGGAGGACGCTGGCAATTGATAATCTCCAATTTTTTGGATCATAACGGAGAAAAGAGAGGATACCCGGATATATAAAGTACATACCATTCCCGAAGTACCAATTTTCCCTGTTAACTACATATATACTTTATAGTATATTTATGTTAATTGAATAAAAAAGATGGTGATGTTTTCCGAACCATTCTACAAACTAACCCTCAAATTCCCAGCCATTACAGACAAGTTGGGCTTGTATTGCTGTATATGTGTGCCTTTACTATACAACAGAATAAATACTTGGTTTGTCATTAGTAAGAAGCAAAATTAGTACATTATCCTTACCTTACCTTATGTTACCTTAAGTCTGTAGTGCACGCTGGCTATCCTTAACCACTATATCCACCTCATATTCTGTTTCGCCGAATCTCGACCCACAATGTCTAGACTTATATGCTTTGTAATCTGTCACCAGGTCCGCCCCATAGTCAAATCTCACTGGTTGGAACTCCCAATGCCAATGTAGCCTATTTTTAAACTAGTTCATGTTATCTGCAAGTACCACTTCTCTTGGTAGATGGTTCCAGGTTGTGACGACCCTCTGACTAAATGCGTTCTTTCTGAAGTCTGGGGTTCGGTGACTCTCTGTATAATTTAAAGTTGTGGCCGCGAGTTCGGTGTTCAGTAGTTCTTGTGAGTAGATCAAGAACTTCCGGGTCGTAACAATTGAATAGTTTGAAGCATATCACCCCCATGACGTCATTATTGTAATGTTGGTATTTCCATTTTCTTTAATCTATCATTATATCATTATACTCCAGTTTATTCAGTCCAAGGGCTAATTTAGATGCCCTTCTTTGGACTCCCTCAATAAGGTCTATATGTTTTTTTACGATACGGTTTCCATGCACGTTGTGCGTTCTCCAGGCTAACTTAGATGCTCTTCTTTGGACTCCCTCAATAAGGTCTATATGTTTTTTTACGATATGGTTTCCATGTTGGTTGTGCGTTCTCCAGGCTAATTTAGATGCTCTTCTTTGGACTCTCTCAATAAGGTCTATATGTTTTTTTACGATATGGTTTCCATGTTGGTTGTGCGTTCTCCAGGCTAATTTAAATGCTCTTCTTTAGACTCCCCCAATAAGATCTATATGTTTTTTTACGATATGGTTTCCATGTTGGTTGTGCGTTCTCCAGGCTAATTTAGATGCTCTTCTTTGGACTCTCTCAATAAGGTCTATATGTTTTTTTACGATATGGTTTCCATGTTGGTTGTGCGTTCTCCAGGCTAATTTAGATGTTCTTCTTTGTACTCCCTCAATAAGGTCTATATGTTTTTTTACGATATGGTTTCCATGTTGGTTGTGCGTTCTCCAGGCTAATTTAGATGCTCTTCTTTGGACTCTCTCAATAAGGTCTATATGTTTTTTTACGATATGGTTTCCATGTTGGTTGTGCGTTCTCCAGGCTAATTTAAATGCTCTTCTTTAGACTCCCCCAATAAGATCTATATGTTTTTTTACGATATGGTTTCCATGTTGGTTGTGCGTTCTCCAGGCTAATTTAGATGCTCTTCTTTGGACTCTCTCAATAAGGTCTATATGTTTTTTACGATATGGTTTCCATGCTGATTGTGCGTTCTCCATGCTAATTTAAATGCTCTTCTTTGGATTCCCTCAATAAGGTCTATATGTTTTTTACGATATGGTTTCCATGCTGGTTGTGCGTTCTCCAGGCTAACTTAGATACTCTTCTTTGGACTCCCTCAATAAGGTCTATATGTTTTTTTACGATATGGTTTCCATGTTGGTTGTGCGTTATCCAGGCTAATTTAGATGCTCTTCTTTGGACTCCCTCAATAAGGTCTATATGTTTTTTTGCGATACGGTTTCCATACTGGTTGTGCGTTCTCCGGGCTAATTTAGATGTTCTTCTTTGGACTCCCTCAATAGGGTCTATAGGTTTTTTACAATATGGTTTCCATGCTGGTTGTGCCTTCTCCGGGATAATTTAAATGCTCTTCTTTGGACTCCCTCAATAAAGTCTATATTTTTTTACGATATGGTTCCCATGCTGGTTGTGCGTTCTCCAGGCTAATTTAGATGCTCTTCTTTGGATTCCCTCAATAAGGTCTATATGTTTTTACGATATGGTTTCCATGCTGGTTGTGCGTTCTCCAGGCTAATTTAGATACTCTTCTTTGGACTCCCTCAATAAGGTCTATATGTTTTTTTGCGATATGGTTTCCATGCTGGTTGTGCGTTATCCAGGCTAATTTAGATGTTCTTCTTTGGACTCCCTCGATAAGATCTAAATGTTTTTTACGATATGGTTTCCATGCTGGTTGTGCATTCTCCAGGCTAATTTAGATGATCTTCTTTGTACTCCCTCAATAAGGTCTATATGTTTTTTACGATATGGTTTGTATGCTGGTTGTGCGTTCTCCAAGCTAATTTAAATGCTCTTCTTTGGACTCTCTCAATAAGGTCTGTATGTTTTTTTTACGATATGGTTTCCATGCTGGTTGTGCGTTCTCCAGATGTCGTCTTACCAGGCCCTTATATAGTTTAGATAGTGTTTTATAGTCCAGATAAGTGAATGATCTTCTAAAAGCACCAAGTGTTTTATACCGGGGTATGCCTTATTTACTTTATCCTCAATGCAGTCTTCAAATGTTAAATGTTTGTCTGTTGTTTAGATAATGTTTTTTGTCCAGATAAGTGAATAATCTTCTAAAAGCACCAAATGTTTTATACCAGGGTATGCCAGTGGCTTATTTACTTTATCCTCACTGTGGTCTTCAAGTGTTGAATGTTTGTCTGTTGTTACTCCTATGTCTTTCCACCTGCTAACTACTTTTAGTTGGTGATTATTTCTATTATTGTCTTCAATGTGATAAACTGGTTCATATGGTTCCTAGCCCACGTTCATCGTATTGCACTTGTCAGGGTGAAATTTCAGAAGCCATTTGTTAGAACAATCCTGCAAGCTATCCAGATATTTCTGCAACTGCTGTGTATCTTCTTCTTTCTGAATTTTTCGACAAATCTTCGTGTCATCTGTGAACATCATCACTTCAGATGTTACAGCCTCAGATAAGTCATTTGTATAAATGACGAATAGCACTGGCCCCAGTACTCTTCCTTGAGGTATCCCACTGATGACAGGATGGTATTTTGAGCTCGCTCCGTTAACTAATAACTCCTTGCTTTCTAATTGTCAAGTTATTCTCAATCCATCCAAAAATGTCGCCTTCGATATTGTAACTTTTAATTTTTGGCAGCAAACAGTGGCGGCGCCAGAGTTACAAAAGTGAGGGGGGGGGGTACAGTTGGGGACTGTGCAGCGCGGAGTTGGGTGTTTTTTTTTTTGGGGGGGGGGGGGGTCCTCTCTCTAAGTTGAGAAAATTTTTAACTGTTTTACAACAAAATATGCGAATATGGATATCATTGGAACCGGCTGAACAAGCCGGTTCCAATGATATTCATATTTGCATGATTTCATTGAGTTATACCTTTTAGAATTTTTCTAAAATATTAAATTTTATTTATTTTTTAAAACTGCTGTAGGCTGAATTCCAAACGGATGCCTTGCACGCTCTCGATTCTAGCATTCGTCGAATACTCTTAAGCAATATGTTTCAGTCCGTTTAAACGCGGTATGCCTTGTTGCAATTTGGACCCTCGACTCTTGTTTGTTGTTTGCAGCTAGCGTGGGGGGGGGGGGGGAGGGGGGGGCAAACATAATTTCAAAACTTCTCTGATTTAGTGCACTTGGGAATATGGGATTAAGCCTACCGACCATTACACTGCAACGTTTAATACAACAAAAATTAAAATGATAGTATTGTTTTACTACGCTTGGTGAAAAAAGTGGAGTGGTAAGTACCCCCACATACACCTCCATGGCGCCGCTACTGGCAGCAAACGTTTGTAGGGCACGGTGTCAAACGCCTTCATGAAGTCCATATAAATAGCATGGGTAGCACATTCTTTGTCTAGTGAATGAGTCCAATTTTCAAGAGTGTGTAATGGCTGAAATGTAGTAGACCTGTCAGGAATAAAATCAAATTGTCACTGACTGAATAGTTTGTTAGTTCTCATGTGATCCATTATCTTGTCTCTTATAATTCCTTCCAATACTTTGCATATAACACGTGAGACTCGCTGGTCTGTTATAATGTAATTATTTGGTTTACATTTCTGTTCCTTTTTTGCATATTGCTGTGACGTTAGCGGATTTCTATTCTTTAAAGACCTCTCTCAGTCGTTATTGTTTATTTATTGGTGTTTAAGGTCACATACTTATGCAAAATGGATAATCATGACCGTGACAGTTTTACGGGTGGGGGAAGCCGGAGTATCCGGAGAGAACCACCGAGCAACGACAAGCAGCTGCCAGCTCCCCAACATCGTAACTCCGCACTGCAGCACAGGTAGGGTTAGATTGGTTAAAGACATGCGCACCATCGACGTGCAATACACCTTAGTACACGGCGTCATCCTGCCCCCCATGTGGACAATCGGGGTTAAGTTCCTTGCCCAAGGACACAACGCGGGAGTCCGAATCGATCGTTCAGACGGTCACCCATCCGAGGATTAACCGGGCTCGACGTTGCTTAACTTCGGTGATCTAACGAGAACCGGTTACCGCAACTCCACCGCGCCCCCTCTCACTCAGTCGTTACTGACGTTAGCTGTTGTTGAATATCAGTGCTAACGCTATGGTTAATTGAATACTTTGACTAAATGGATATTATTTGGTGGTAAAGTGCCACTCAAATAACAGTTTCCGCAGCATTTTTGATGAATAGATTCCGCAGCATTTTTTGATTAATGAAGACAATTGTGACGTTTCGTTGTCATTGAAAGAAATTTACTTTCTTTTAACCATAAAATCTGCCTGAATTACGTCCCTTGACAACTTCCGCAAATTGACAGGTGCGCCACCATATTTTTTTTATTTTCTTTCGACCTTTGTTTTGGTTTTATTTCTTTTCTAAATAACTTTTTGGTGGCATTTTTCACTTTATAATGAACATGTTTCATAACCTGTAGGTTAAAAAATAATTTCAGTTATCAACATTCACTAGCATTTTACTATTTCATCCATATTGTTCTTCCAACTTCGACGGTGATTATTTCGTGTTTGCCAAGTCACGGAAAGTTGACTTCTGCAGTCTGCACTGCAATACAGAAGCAGCACAGAGTAAACGCGTACGTTTTGCTATATACAGTCAAACAGACAACGAATAGGGGATTGCCACTAAAACACACAATGAGTGGAGTTTACAGTGGGACAAGAAGAATCAAATTCTGTGAAGGATCAGGGATACACCACCCCAGGGACAACCCGCCCCAGGCCTATTTTGATGGAGGGTTGTCCCTATTTGTTTCTGATTTTTGAAGAAATATATTTTGGGGATAGTAATATATAAAAAAGATTTTGACTCACTTTTTTTTTTAGGAATATATATCGATCTTTCGCCCTTATTACCGGCTGCAATCGATAGTACACGTATTTCCTTACATTTGGGCAGAGTTTATTGAGCCAAACTATGTTTTATCCTTTAATTGTGGTCATTTGAAGACCGGCAAGGTGTCAACGGAAATTTCGAAATCGGCCATGTTTTTGTATAAATATAAACCAGTAAAAACAATAACCCGGTAATGGCGCCGAAACGAATAGACCTTTTCATCAATGCGGAATCGGAATCTCGATCTCATTCGCGCAGAGGAGGTCATCAAACTCAGTCGCATTCGCACAAAGCAGATTATCAACCCCCTCTGCACAAATGCGATCAAATTTCCGATTCCTCATTTATGAAAAGGTCTATTCGTTTCGGCACCATTACCTGGTTATTGTCTTTATCATTTTATATTTATACAAAAATATGGCCGATTTCGAAATTTCCGTTGACGCCTTGCCAGTCTTCAAATGACCACAATTAAAGGATAAAACATAGTTTGGATCAATAAACTCTGCTCAAATGTAAGGAAATATGTGTACTATTGATTGCAGCCGGTAATAAGGGCGAAAGCTTGATATATATTCCCAATTTCGCGTTTTGAGTTCCCATAAAAACTTGATGGGAACTTTTTCTATAGGATTGAATGGGAAGAATCTGAACGTAGAGGGGTAGCCACTACGTTCGAATTGCTGAACTACGATCCTATTAACAGACCAAAGGAATGACCGAATTAAATTTAAACTAATAATAGTTTTAAACCAGGCCTGGTCTTTTGAGGGGAGCTATAGCTCACACCCTCCATGGTTTCTGCAAAATCAATTTAAGGAGAGCTGTAATTGCTCTCCTTAACAGCTGTGATGGCTCTCCTTAAACCTTCATTTCCCTTATTAACAACTGACTTAAGCACAGAATAGCTATCCTGGCACAGGTTTAGGGGAGCCGTAGCAGCTCCCCTGCATTTTTTAAAAATCCAGGCCTGTTTTAAACTAAATTGGTACCATGTAGAGACCAGTCAGAAGTGTCATGTTTCTTTGGTCATATTGTTTCAGTCGGGTACCCTCTGAGAGGAATATTTGTTTGATGCACAAAAATCAAATGACAAGACATGTTGTTTTAGCATGATATGGATTCATCACAACATTGATATCTTTTCCTTTATCTGAAGAGTAAGACAATAAATGTGTTGTTTTAGCTGTTAACAATCATCATGTTGCTTCTCTTTGAATTATACCGGTTGGCAGTAGTGAAGACTTCTGACTTTCTTCATTCTGCTTATTAAATTCAATAGAGTAACAAAATTGAATTTAATAAGCAAAGGGATAGAAATCATCGGCACAAATTATGAAAAAGGAGTATTGTGTACTTCCGCAACCCGTTCAGTGTCACAAGTGTCAGAAATTTGGGCTCTTTGTCACACAAATGCAACAGGGAACAGTGATGTATGAAATGCGGCGACAAACACATCGCAAATACGTGCAATGCCACAGCTCTGAAATGCCCCATTTGGGGTGGGGGGGGGGGGGGGGGGGCAACACCTCCAGCAACTATCTGGGGTGTAGCCACTTCAAAAATGTTACAACTATCATCCAACTCATCCTCACCTTATTTCATGTGCATCCAGAGTATATTTTCAACTCAAATACCAAGGCTGATGGTCCAAATGAGGGAGCTAATAGAGAACTACTCATTGGAGATCTCGGACCTAGACGTAAGGCCCACACAGGTTAAAAAAATCGTCAGAGAAAGAGCCGAGGACTGACGAGGATGGTAACCTTAATTGGTGAGAGGGGGGTCAAATCAAAGAGGTCTTTGGGTGTCCTGCGTGATAAAGAGAAGTCTGGTTTTGAAGAGTACCTTGATGGCACCTTTGGGGGTTCACTGTTGTTCAAGCTGAGGTCACAGTCCCTGGAGCTGAGGGGAAAACTGGGAAAAAAACGTGAAAAGGAGAACCAGATTGTAATTTAGGCATGGTGGAGACCCTGGAACACTTTCTTCTAGAATGCCCAAAATACCAGTCTATAAGAATAAGATTCACTGGGAGTATAATGGGGAAGTGGGATGGGAGAATGAAGGACATGTGGTTAGTGAGTGACTCAAAGGAGAGTGTTAATATTCTAATCGGAGAGACTGGGATGAATGGGGCAAGGGATGTCATCAAGCAGTTCGTCTCCGAATGTTGGGAGGAGAGAAGAAGCGTGGGAATAGGGAGGCAGTTGGGAGCACAGGGGTAACCAAGGCCATCGCACCCAAGAACCGCCACAAATCACCGGCCGGCCAAAGTGTTCTTATTATTATTAATAGCTGGCTCTATGTTGTTCATTGGCATTTTGTCTGCGCACCTCCAATATCACAGTCAAATAGCTGATAACTGCAGCACGTGAAAAACTTGGGGTGGGTTGTCTCATTTCTTCATTGAATCGATGTAACAAACACAAGCAAAAAACTCAGCAAATGGGCTTCAAGGCTTATCGCGGAGGTCCATTAGCAGAAAATTATCGAATGCTTTTGGTTTTTCATTCAAGATGATTTATTGGCTGGTGGAAACTCCTTTCAGGGAGGAATCCAACATTGGGACTCTTAGCCTGTAATATAATTTTTGGTGTGGTACATTCTGTTGTGGCTCACAAGTGGTTGAGCTATTGATAATTCTCACCAAATATATTCTCTGTAATTCTCTACAATTTGCCAATATCAACTCTAGAACTGTCTATGTGATTCTGTCAGCATGAAATATCTTATTATCTTGAAGCTCGTTGGCAGCAGAGGCAGCAATACCAACATTGTTGTTACAGAGTGGATTGTGACAAAATCACCCACAGAGTGGAGTTATCTCCCCAAGTATCACTTTCAAATTCCGTATTTTTGGACAAAAAACACAAGCAATGTTTCAACCAATGGACCTCTGGGTTTAACCTTGAGATCCATTTGCTGTACCTTTGCTTGTGCTTGTTATGCTTTGCAACAAATTTCCAATTATTTCTTGGGTGAAATCTCCAATCTATGGGTGATTTAGCGATAATACACTCTCCATGTACTGTTTACCACTGCTGACGAAAAAGCACACATATGGGAACTTCTCATTTTTAGATAGCTACCCAAGGGAGTGATTCTATTAGGGTAGAGTAGATTCAGGCCACGTTGGGGTGATGCACTCAGAACCCGACACAGCATTTTTGGAGGACAGTTCTATTTTGTGTACCCAAAACCCAACATATCAACTTAGTTCAACAATTTGAAAGTAGCGGCTATCCCACTACTTTGAAATTGAGATTCCATCCATTCATATTATCAGCAATTTTCCTGTTCAGAATCAACAGGAACTTTGGCCACAAAAATAAATATTTTTGGGTTACATGCTTTTCTTACCTACTGTCATTGGTAGAGCAATTGCTTATTCAGATTACGACAGTGCCTTTTAGATTGCATCAGATTTTCTTTATTACAGTACAGACGTCGTGGTCTGGTCATATTTCACAGGTGGGCAGTGCTTCTATGGACGCAATAATATCAGATTACAATCACTAATTATAGGAATAATCATCAAAAATTTAATAACGAAGCACTGGGTACAATCCAGTGCTTCATTAATTAAAATTTTGCTCGTGATGATTTTTATTGCCTGGTAAACACATGCGTGGACATCATTGACTGTCCATGTGTGGATTACCACCACTCCACGTTGCCTGTACTGTATGTTACTTGAGACCTGTGAAGAGTGTGGCTATCGTCTTCTGGGTTCAACTATTGCCATTGCTGTTTACAATAGGGCTGAAACGGTTGGCTCATTTTCACAACCGACTAACCGAGAGCTATAACCGGATACTACCCGGTTATCCATAGCCATTATTTCACCGAATCTGGGATCAAAACTATAGGAATAGGAAAGCAGTATTCTCAGAAATAATTCAGAAATTGTCGATCATTAACAAAGTCTTCTTGACCGTCAAAGTCGATTATTTCTCAATATATACAGCTCTGCTTCGATGTGTAATCTATCCCAAAGGAGAAGCGGCAGATGTCTACATTTTAATCGTCGAATTTTTTGTTTGTTTTATTTCAGTTCAAGATAACAAAAATATAGGGAGAAATGGATAAAGCTTCAAGAGTACTGAGAAGGTAGATAAATCTAAGAATGCTCCATCATTCAATATGCTATATATTTTAGATACTGTGGGGAAAACAGGTTTTTGTGTGCATTTTCCCAAATGGGAACTGGAGATATCCAAGAGGAGCCCACCATTGAATGAGTTTCCGAATAGCCATGTCTTTTGAAAAATATAACCTTCTGTTGCCCAGTATGGATTTTCAAGGTCTATAGGGATGTGCAATGGCTCAGTGGTTACGATATTGGACTTAAAACCAAAAGGTTTATGGTTCAATCCGCACCAGGGGTAACCGCATTGTGTCCTTGGGCAAGACACTTAATCTTGATTGCTTACTTGGCGGCATAGTGGCACAGCACCTCAATGATACACTTTTCTTCAACCAATGCTAACCCTGCTTGTGTAGCATTAATATGTTCGGGAGTCTGACAGTTGCTCATCGCAGCTTAGTGGTTCTCTCCATGTACACTGGCCTCCTCCATCCGTAAAACTGTCCAGCACAAGGTGATCCTGTCTGTTGAAAGTGTCATTAAACCCTAATAAAATGAACAGAGAAAAACAAACAAACAAGGTCTTCAGCATCTGGTTTTTATTCCCACTAATAGGCTTGCCGCGATTATGAAATTCCATAGGCTATTAATCAGAGCCCAAAATTGACGATTAGTCAACTTTTTTGACCAGGTTTTTTTTAACAAAGGGTCGACTAAAACAAGATGGCTGAATGGTCCTAAAGGGAGGTATTACCGGGCGTGTGGCCGTGTACATTTCAAATAACATGGTGACATAGTCAACGATCCATCATTCCCACATTATAAGACTTGGTGAACATCGGAATGAACATTTCGTTGACCATATTCTGTTAAGTTGCTCGATCATCTGTCATACCGTTAAACAGTAATACACCCTGACGCCCAAAATTCAGATGAAACATAACAGTGAGCAGCCAGAAGGAACTAGGCCTGAACCAAGGGAGAGGGATTTTACAACTTACAAGGACTATTCTGCTGGACCCTGTAAGGGCACTAAGGATGTAAAAATTTTAACTTAGTTCGATGTGGGGGATAATTTTTAAAAATCTTCTGCTTCAGATCCACCAGTCAGAATGCTTTCATATTTGGTGTACAACATCTCTAGGGCGTCAGATTCAAATTTGTTCAAATCGGATCCCTAGGTATATATTTGGGCTTGCTGTAGTAGCCCAAATTTTAACACAGTGCAGTATGAGGAAATTTCTTAAAAAACTTCTTCAGATCTACCATTCGGAATGCTTTCATATTTGTATACAACATCTCTAGGGAGGTCAGTTTCAAGTTTGTACCTGTGTTAATATTTGGGCTCCATATGGGAACCAGAAATTTAACTTAGTACAATATGAGGGAATTTGTTCAAAAATCTTCTTCAGATTCACCTGTCAGAATCCTTTCATATTTGATTTACAACATCTCTAGGGGAGTCAGATTCAAGTTTGTTCAAATTGGTTCCCTGGGTTAATATTTGGGCTTCTTATGGTAGCCCGAATTTTAACTTGGTGCAATATGAGGAAATTTCTTTAAAAATTTTCTTCTACAGATCCACTAGTCAGAATGCTTTCATATTTGGTATACAACATCTCTAGAGGGGTCAGCTTCAGGTTTGTTCAAATCAGGTCCATAGGTTATTATTTGGGCTCGCTGTGGTAGCCCAAATTTTAACTTAATGCAATATGAAATTTCCTTAAAAAGTTTCTTCTTCAGATCCAAATGCGGAATGCTTTCATATTTGGTATGCAACATCTCTAGTATTTTATTGAAATGTATTTTTGAATGATTGATGATTCCGATGGAAGAAAAATGAATAAAACAAACACATAAAACATTATGAACATTATTAATTTATTTGATATCAATGGGAACACAACATACACCAACAAGAACAACTGTTTTGTACACAGATCATTCCTGGCTGGTCAACTTTTCATTTTACATTTATTCATGGATAAGCCCACCCCCATTTTTTTCTCGTGCCCCTGGGCTTACTGACAGATCGTACGGTAATGTAGACTCATTCTTGAACTCTGTTTATATTGTGTTCTGTTCAAGGTGAGTGCTTCAGGCCCCCGTGACAATCATAATTAACCTCCATTTGTTTGTTTGTTTGGTTTTAACAACACTTTCAGCAGCCAGGGTCATATCGTGTTTGAGTGGTTTATGTGTGGAACAAGACAGAGTATCTAGAGATAACCACACAGAATCGATGAGTAACTGTTATACTCTCCAATTTGCTAACCTGGCTGTCAAAACCAATAACGATGCATACCTAATTGAACAATTACTCAGTCAGTCAGTGAACAGCCTGTTTTGTTGACCACCACTAGAGCTTGGAGGTTAATCGCAAATGTGGTTTGGTGTCAGTTGTGTGAAACTACCGAAAACCGAAACCGCAGTTGGCTGCAAAGAACCACATTTTCGGTTGTCGAATATTCCAGTGTGTAACGTTAGCAACGTCGTGTGTTGATGCTCAGTTGATCGTAAATAATCACGGTGGATTCTCTGAAAGCAAAGTTTATTATTTTATCAAGTTGCTCTTCAATAGCATCATCCCCTATTCTAGTTCTATTTGATAAACTGTCATGGAGAGCTCAGGAAAATTAGGTGTATCAGGTTACTGTTTGGTGGGAAAATTCCTGACCGCGATGATTTCCCCGAATCCCTTCCCCACCCCCACCCCCACTTGCCCCATGAAATTGTGATTTTTGACCAATAGCCAGTCAATTCAGGGTCTACATGTAGCTGATCTCGCAGAGCATGTCACATTTTTGGGGAAGAGTCGCACCTTTGGCCACTGTCCATGCCCAACCCCTCACCTTCACATTCTGATGACTGGGTATGGTCACTATGGTTGGTTACTTTTCTGAACGACCCTCTCGCTGGGCCCACCTGCGCTCGGTTGCAAGGATCAACTTGTCCAACTTGAGTGAATTTGTCTACACATTTAAATCTGCCATTGAAAGTTTCTTTTTGGGTGGAAAGTTTCAAGCGATGAGTGGTCACAAATTACGTACAATTTACAAATAAATTTATGAAAGACTGTGTTTGGGACTGGTGGCTGCAGGTTGGCTTTGCTTCAATCGGAACACGTGAAAATGAAAACGTTATGAAAATGTTCATTCCAAGGTAGTTAACTCTACAAATAGCTGTTCACATTGAGAAGATAAAACACCTTGTCCCGATCTTTGCACGTCAAGTCTCTGGTTGTGGTACAAACGGAATTGATAAATTGTTGTAAAATTTATGTAAAACACAAAAGTTTGTGACAGCACAAATGCATATGCACCCTCAGTTATACAAAATGGAATTGAGAAGTTGGAATATTTTATTTCTGGTAGAGAATTTGGTGCCTGGACGTTTCAACCCCAGGATGTTTCGGCCTTGTGACGATTTGGCCTGAGACGTTTCGGCCTGAGACATTTCGGCCTCCATATATTGTGGTATTGTAGAAAGGAAAGTATGTGGATGATCCTTTCAAGGAGGTATTTTGCAATTCTTATTTCAGAGAGAGTGTGACTGTCTACTGTAGTGGTGACTGATGACAGTGTTACATGTATGCACAAACTTACAGTGGTCTATAATGGGTGTATCTGACACTTTGCAAAGTAATCTGTTTATAACATCTCAGTATTGTGACACAGCCATGAAGAAAGCCAGAAACACAGTCACACTGTTGCTTTGTGAGCCATACCAGATCACTGATAGGTTAACTGCAGCTGTGTGCATGAAGATGAACGAAACAGCAACCAAGGTTTTGGGGTCTCAAAAAACCGAAACCGCAACTGCAGTGTAATTTCACAACCTCCAAGCTCTAACCACCACTGGAGACTATTAGGGACATTTAAAGACATATTGGGGAGTCTTCTGGTGGAGCCTGTCATGATTTTTTAGTGAGGCAGGTAATTAATTACAACCCATTCTCACAAATCAGACAGGCTTCGAGGCTCAAGGATGCTCGACTGCCACAAAACAACAGGCCTCAGCAAATCATTGACAAGAGTACCATACCTGCTTTTATGGGTCAACAGGTACCACTAAAATGTACAGTACGGCTGCCATGGAATAATCACTTTTTTCATGGGTGGGCAAAATTTCCACAGACGCAATAATATTAGATTCCATAATCCAAACACTAATTACAGGAATAATCATCAAAAATTTAAATAACGAAGCACTGGGTGGTGGTTGAGTGGATAAGTGCTCTGGTGTCTCATGCCAGAGGTCCCGGGATCGATCCCCGATCAGGGAAAGTTCTCGAGGTGTACTAACACTCCCTGTCAGCATCAATTGTGGGGTTGATGTTGTCACAGCGTACTGTCCTATAGGGTGGGGACGTAAAATGGCAGTGGGAGGTGGGGGTGTAACCATCTTGGCATTCTGGGAGCATCTGTTGGCTGTGAGAACTTATGCCCTTGTGTATGAATGAACATCATGACATCATACTGTTGCGTTCTTGCGCTGTGCATCATGTGATCCTTATTCATTGTTCTAATTGTACTATAGCTACTGAAGTTTATACCTGTAGTATTGTTTCAGCTGAGTGTTCTTTGATTTATTTTTCAGGTTTACCGCATTGCAGGACAATATAAAACTATCATAATGGCCAAAAATGATCTCGTCTAATTTATTTCGTTGTGTTAGTGATTTATATATTATTTTATTACTGTTATCAAAAATGATGACCTTGGCATGTCATGCTGTTGTATGTGTAATCAGTTTTCAATGAGTGCAGGTAAAAAACATTCTCTTTCTGAATCGATTGATTGCATGTGTGGTTGCTGTAGGGTAGGGCTGTCACGATTTTTGAATTTAGGAATCGATTAATCGTCGCAAATAATCGATTATAATCGATTAATCATACATAGATGACCCTGTCCCCACATTCCCCTCTCTTTAAGTTGTTAAAAATGAAGTTCAAGTCAGTTGACCTTCCTCAAGTAAACAACGAAGACGATCCTCTTTTAGGTACATTCAAAGGTTTGATGTTCTGAACTTTTGAACTGTCAGTGTAATAATCAAGACCGGTCGTCAGTTGCGAACTTTGCAAGTTCGCAACTGCCGACCGGTCTTGATTATTACACTGACGGTTCAAAAGTTCAGAACATCAAAGCTTTGAATGTTCCTAAAAGGCAAATGCTTCTTGAGATTTAATGTCGACGTTCTTGACCCTTTACCTTAAGAAACAATAGTATTTTTATACTGTACCAATGAACCAGACATAGCTGGTGCTAACTCTTAAAATATAGGGCCAAACACAAATTTTGCCCCCCAATCCCCAAAATTTGCATCTAAAACCAAAGAAAACATGTCCTGAATGGCCCTCTACACTTCACCTCTACTGCGCATGCGCAGTGTCAAGGACGTTCCGAAATTGGCGCCATTAATCATTCTAAGTTTGGCCCTTCATCAGTTAACATCTGACTGATCTTTGTGCTTGTAAATCTCAGTTTAAATGATGCCAGACACATAAATATTAGTGAAATGGTGATTCTAAGGAGGATAGAGAAGGAGGAGAGGAAAAATGTGTGACAGAATATTATCAGGGCTGTAACTTAAAATTTTTTAATGAAATTATGTTAAGTTACCTATTTTCGAGACAGCAGCCATTTTGTTGTCATTCTGGTTATTTAGTTACACTGTTTTTTTAGTGTTTTCCTCTCTCCCTTTCCTTTAAGTCCCCTCTTGCTATTCTCCCATGCTTTTGGCATAGTTTCTGTAATTATTATTACTAAAATTTCTTGGGAGTTTTAGCTGCATAACAGAATGTATTCTGTTCTTTCCCCATGTTTACGTCTTCACCTACGGGTGGTTAGGCGTTGTGTTCTGCATCTACCATCTGATGTTCTGTAGTTTCTTCCCTGGAAGTCTCTGTTTTGCATCAGATAGTGTATTTTTGGTAACTGATTCCGGGCCTGGGGGCCTGGAGTCTTATTTTAGTGTTTTTACACTCATTGTTTACATTTACAACAGCCCTCTGTGTGAGGGGGGGATTTCTGGAAAATAATATCTTGATGTTATTTTAATCATAACTAGATACATTATTATTGTTCGTAAGTGTTGAATAAATTGTTTAAAATATTTTTAAAATTTTTGTCCACACTTAGGCTTGGGATCCATTGGGGCTCAACGTTACTTTTCAGAAACTTGGGCTGTTCTGAAAAAATATTTTTTCAAAATATTTTGATTTCAATTATTTTTTCTATATTAATGGATCATATTATTATTATGTATTTTGATTGCCAGGGGTTGGTGCGAGTACCAGGACTTTGTTTTCTTTTCACTTTGAAAAGATTTTGATCAATTGTAATAAGAGGAAGTCTTCCTCTGACTTTTATAATCATTCTATATGTGGTCAGTGTACTCGCATTAACTCCTGTTCTGTATCGTATGATTTTGATGACAACATGGGAAGCGTATGTCACGGTATGTTTGTGGGGAATTGGACACTCCGGTCCTTTCCCACAGGGTCACTCTACTTTATCAATTTCTATTTCAGACGATCAAGATTAGGGTGATGTATCTGTGATGTCTTCCAACAGTGTGCCTCCGTCGTCACAATTAATGAAGGGCTAGCGGAAAAGTGCTCATGTAAATACGCCAATTGCCTAAGAGGACCCTAGTAGGTTCGACGGCCTTTGACGTCCGCTAGCTCGCCCGGTGTAGCGTCCATTCATCGAATGGTTCGGCAGCGGGGTTCGTCCGTTGGGGTCTAGAAGGAGTTTTGGGGTGATGCGAGCACTATAAATCAACCAAATGCACACCCAGTGACGGCGGATTAGAGGGAGAACGGAGGAAGCCTTTTAGTCCGGTTCATAGCTCGTTCTGGTCCATCCGGACGGCGAGCGAGAGAGGCCCCTCTCTCGTACAACAACATCTGGCCCCAGATGTTGTGGTACAAAATGTTTCGCATTCGGAGCATACGTCCGTCGCTCGGGACGCTCCGACATATAGTCAGTCCGGAGTAGACTGTCAATAAGGCTTCCTCATTCTCATGGTAGCGCACACGACCGCTCTTGGCTACGTGACCTCGGATATCCAGTCAGCTTCGCCAGTCAGAGAATCATCGGCGACCAGGTCACACCATCCGGTAGCCAGGGACACGAGGCCTGCAGACTCCGGACGTTCGCATAGGAAAGTGTGCGGGAGTCAACGTACACGGAGCTTCCGGCGGCAATGCATCGTAAGACCGCTACTGCACAGGCCTCGGGAACGGACGTGCTTTCCTAAATAGCACAGCTTATCGCAGCATCCCAGCATCAACTGAATCTGTCGCATATTTTTTATCCGACGATGCTGGGTCGGGCCGCTCCGCGGAAGCGGGTACGGACGTCCGAAAATTTCATCCGGTCCGACGGGATACCGAAAGGGATTCGGAGGATTTCGAGCTTTCCCTTTCGGAACAACATATGCTGTTGTGTATGTTATCTGACTTGATCTTCTACAGCTTCTTTCGTCGGACCAGAATGCTGCGATGCCGGATAAGAAACTGATAGCGTCGGTGAGCTTAGAAATTTTTGGTTCGGTTCAGGGACATCGTCCCTCAGTTCCGACATAGTCCAATAATGTCACACAAACTTTCGAATTATTGAACGACGCTATATATATTATTATTATATGCTGGCTATTACCAAGCATTTCTGGTTTCTTGTTCGCAAAGTTACGGAGATGTCTTTCAAAAGTGTGCCTCTGTCGTCGTAGTTAATGAAGAGCTAGCAGCAATAAGTGCTCATGGAATATGTCTATCGCCTAAGAGGTCCCTTGTAGGATCGACAGAGTGACATTTGCTAGCTCACCCGGTGTAGCGTACATTCATCGAATGGTTCGGCTGCCGGGTTCGTCCGTTGCGGTCTAGGAAGGAGATTTGGGTGATGCGAGCACTATAATTACTTTAGTACTCACCCAGTGATGGCGGATTGAGGACAGATCGGAGGAAGCCTGTTAGTCCGGTTCCTGGCTTGTCCAGGTCCGTCCGGGCTGTGAGCGAGAGAGTTCCCTCTCTCGTCCGACAACATTGGGGACCGCATGTTGTGATTCAGATATTTTACATTCGGAGCATATGTCTGTCGGTCGGGATGCTCCGTTATATTGACAGTTCGAGAGACTGTCGGTAATGCTTCCTCATCCTCACAGCAGGGCACACGACCGCACATTGGCTACGTGACCTCGAGTATCCGATCAGTTTCGTCATTCAGTGATTCCACGGCGAATAGGTCACGCCATCCGGTAGCCAAGGGACACGAGGCCTATACACTCCGTTCGCTCGCATATTAGTAGTATGCACGGGGGTAACGATCACGGAGCTTCCAGCGGCAATGCATTGTAGGACCGCTTCTCCACAGGCCTCAGTGACGGACGTGCTATCCGAGTTAGCACAGTTTTTTCGCAGCATCCCAGCAATCAACAGTTTCTTAGTCGAATCAGGAATTATCTGACGGCGCTGGGTCGGTGCGGTCCACGGTTGCATCAGGTACGGACGACCGAACGCTTTATAGGGTCCGGCAGGATGGCGAAAGGGATTCGAAAGATTTCGAGTTTTCCATTTCGTAGCATCGGAAGCTGCCATTCATATCTTCTGGCATTATCTTCCAGTGATTGTTATTTCGGACTACATTGCTGTGATGTTGGATAAGAGACTTATAGCGTCATTGGACACGGATTTTTGGATCGGTTCAGGGACATTGTCCCTGACTTACCGACACAGTCCAATAATGTCATTAGAACATGTGTATTATTTATCGACGCTATATATGCATATAAGCCTGCTACCAAGCATGATAGTTTAGTTTCTTGTCCGCAATGCTTATTTCTGCCTTTTTATCATTTATACGAATAATTTATTTTGGCAGAGCAGGGCATACCGAGAGTTCATATGCGTCTAGACGGCGTGATTAAAGACTGGAAATATTCTTTTTCGCCGTCTATGTCTTTTCCAACCACAATGTTGGAAACGACAATGATGTCTAGTAGACTTAACTTAGACGCTTTATCATACGTAATCCACCTTTCTGAGGTGTTATCATTACGTCTTCAAGAAAAGAATTGCGGGATATTATCCTCAATGTGATTTCTTTTGAGGGCAGTAGTTTGTTCACGTATAACTCCGCCCTTCAGTGGCTGATTGGAGTTGGTTAGACGTGACGCGGCCCTAGCTACATCCACGCGCGTGGATAGTAAGGTGAAGAACTCTCTCAGAGTCGCTTCGTTCTCGGAGAAGCTTCTCTTCGACGGCAACTTTTCAGCAATCCATGAATTGCTCGATTTACACGTTCTCTTGTCTATCTAGTGTTGCAAGAGATTCAGACTGGGGCAAACATTCGGTGGTTGACTCAGAGAGTGCCACTGCAGTTGCCAGATCCGAGTGTTATAATTATGGCGGTTGCCTGTCAAACAGGTTGGGATATTATATTTATCCCAACGGATTCGAAGTGCCAGGGTCTTTGGGTTCCGCAGTCTCTAAGCAAGCACTTATCCTCCGCGGAATAATGTTTTTTAGCTTGCTTTATGTCATTGGATGAACATTATTCAGAAACGCATGTCCAAATCCTGTCCGTTAATTCGACAGTAGTGGCGTATCTCCGGAACCAGGGAGGCACTCATTCGTTTCCGTTATTCAATTTAATGGAAAGAATCCTTCTGTTTGTTATAGTACACCAAGTTCTGTTTCGGTCCGTCATATTCCGGGTCGTCTTGTTTTACCAGACTCCCGTTCACTTATGGGTCGCTTGTTGTCGTCAGAATGGACTCTCAACAAACAAGTATTCAATCAGATTTGCTATCAATGGGAGCGCTCATTGATAATTTATTTACGACACAGCTTGCTAATCAATTGCAGACATGTTTGCATGTCCGGATCTTTGAGCTAATGTTGTTAACGCTCTATTGATCTAATAGGACGGAATAGGATATGCGTATCCTCCGGCGCTGTTGTTTCAGCAGGTATTGCTAAGATAAACAACCACAATACATTCCTGTTGATAGCATCTCTGTCTTCACAGAGACCGTGGGTAAATTTACTCTGATGTCTACTGTGGGACTTAACGCGAAATCTTCCTCAATGAGAGGATCTTTTTTCGCTGGGTAAAAACGTGTCATCTTTATCACAACCCGCAAGGTCGCAACCTTCACATATTTCGTTGTGTGGTCCGTATTGCATTGTAAGCATTGTACTGGACGAGCTTTGGATGCGATTTCTTACTATAGGAGATCCTCTTCTTCGCTATTCTATGCGGCTAAAGTGGAGGCTCTTCCGTCGTTGGTGTAGGGATCACTATGTTCATATTGTTGATCCCTCCATACTACTCATTGCAACTTTTTAGTATACTTGTTTGACAAGATTTACTGCAGCCTGTTATTATTAAGGTTATAGGTTTATGTTACCTCATACCTATGCACTCTATGATAGTTTACAATTGAGTCTTATGTCTCTTTATCTAAGTCAGTTAGTAACTTTTTGATAAATAGACTTAGAATCATTAGATTAAATTCCTATATGGAATTTAACTTCGGTTCTTATTTAGCTAAGTAATCATTTGAGCCTCTGGAAACAGTAGTTTTCAAATTCTGACCTTTTAGACAGTAATTCTGTTGACTTCTCTTTTACTGAAGAGTCAATGAGTTTCATGCACTATCGGTGGATGATTTTCACTTTCGTAGTTTCGGAATCACTACTTCCTTTACTATTTAGGTTGGATTTTTGCATAAGAGTTAGGCTCCAAATATCCAGAACCTATTGTTATTAAGGTCCTTCCGTCTTCGTACGGGCATAGGCCTTTACTCTGTCCGGTTAGAGTTTATGTATTTATAAACAGATATCTGTTTATTACTACGGGCGTAAACTTCTTCTGTCTTTGATGCCTATTAGAAGGACGTTACGCTCCATTCTATTGCTAATGGATTCAATTAACTATCGATACTGCTTATGGTATATCTTTGACTCAGCAGTTGTGTTTGAGATTTTGGCTCATGAAGTAAGAGTTCTTCTACATCCTGGGCTTACATTAATAGTGTCGCTATTATAGATTTTTGAAGGCTGCTCATTGCGCTCAGCCATCCACATTCATGAATTTTTTTATCTCAGAAATATTGAGTCCATTTCTGGAGGCCTCTTTTGTTAGGTCTATTATCTAATGCTCAGAATGTCATTCACTTAACAGTTGCTACTATAGCTAGGTAGGCTGTCTGTTTCGGCAGTGACTCCGTTCTGCTGCCTTCTTCGCTCTGGGCTATTTGACCCAGGGCAAGAAAAAGGGGGGGGGGGGGGGGGAGGGTGTTCCCTTGGGTCACCTGTTTTACTATGAAAACAAGGGGATACCTCCTCCAGAGTTAGTAATTCTGAGCTGTTATTGGGATGGTTGTTTAGTGAGAAGTTTATGTTTTAAAAATTCATTCAAGTCTTAGTTTTTAAAGTATAGCTTTTGAATATAGCACGTGTCAACGGACTTGATTATGCATTCCTTAGACACTTTTAAGGAGTATAAAGAGTCTCTGTTCTCTAGACTTACTTTATTTATTGGCTTACTTTAAAAATTATTAGTATAAGGATTATACTAGATATTAATAGAGTACATGGATGTATGATGCTCAGTTTTGGAAGGTGTTGTATCTTTCTAATTTATCATAAATAAGAAAGATACATGTAAGGCCTAATACTTCTTTTTCCCTAGAGGGGATGACTCTATTTTATATAATTGAGCGTATTCCATCTTGCTCTATGTCCTTGGCCCTCCAGCCTTTTTACTATTCAGCTATGTCTGGGTCATTGGTACAGTATAAAAATGTTAACAAATTTATAGTAATTTATATATTTTTTATACTTACCAATGACCCAGACGAGGATGGCCCTCCCAGGAGTTGGGAACTCTTACCTCCCCGCTGAGTACATAGCGCTTACCAGACACTGGTTATTAGAATGATTAATGGCGCCAATTTCAGAACGTCCTTGACACTGCGCATGCGCAGTAGAGGTGAAGTGTGGAGGGCCATTCAGGACATGTTTTCTTTGGTTTTAGATGCAAATTTTGGGGATTGGGGGGCAAAATTTGTGTTTGGCCCTATATTTTAAGAGTTAGCACCAGCTATGTCTGGGTCATTGGTAAGTATAAAAAATATATAAATTACTATAAATTTTTTAACTTTTTCATTTTTTTTTAAATTATTAAACATCTAAAATGGGATAAAATTTACCGATTCTTCGACAAGGAAAAATACTAATTGATTTCGGCGTGATCGATCAGCAATCGATTACTCGAATAATTATGACAGCCCTGTTGTATAGATACACGGTATATCAATAAACCGATATATACCAGTATTCGAACCAATATCGATTGAATACCGGTGTAATTACAAAAAATATCGGTGTATCGTCATTATTTATTTACCCACAATTTCATTTTCAAGATGACTCTTGAGTTTCAACTGTAGCCCCCAATGAATAATTTTATCCCTTTACCCAAGGAATCGTCAGCATGTGCCCGCGTAATATACAAATTCAGCAGTTGAAAAAATAATCTTCAACAAAACTATATCATGTGACCCCCTCATTGGAACGAGCTCGCTGAGCTTGTTCCAATGAGGGGTCACTTGATATTCTTTTGTAGAAATTTGTGGAACAATCTGATAAACTATTATTTAAAATAATGAATTTTGATATAACGTCTGCGTTGGCTAAAGGTGTTTTGAACTGCATCATCCAGGCATACTGATTCGTTCAGACTGTGATGCCTCAAGTCTCGATGTGGTACTTATGTTCAGATATCTGAACAGTTTTCGATATACTGGTATACCACGGTATTTTTTTAATACCGAACCAGTATTCAGTTTTGAATATTGTGCAGCCCTAGCTAGGTTGCTGCCCTCAATACAGATTTGTGTTTTGTCAAGACGTTTACACTTGTATTAGGGAAAATACGTCCTTTGCTGTAAGATGAATGTAGGTTTTAGTACTGTACTTAAGAAGACTACAGCACAAACAGACCACTTAATCTTTTCTGTTTTTTTTTTTATTTTAGAAGTGGAGTAAAGCTGTTGTCCCTTGGAAGTCATGCTGATCTGAATGTTTTAATATCTCAAATTAAAGACATGAGAAATACAGCCAAGACCTTTTCCAATGCACAGAATGCTGGTAAGAAATCTTGTTTCTCATGCATCTCCCTCATCATTGAAATTCTGCTTCAAGGGGATTTCCCATGGAAGAAGGAATATGTAGTTATTCCCCTTTCATCATTGGTTGGTATCTCGCACATAATTATTATTGCGGCATTTCTTTTGAGTCCTTGTCAGTGTTTGTATACGTGATGTACTGATACCAAGCTCATCTCTATGATTTGTGTTCTTTGATCAAAATAAAAAAATATGGGTAAGCCACACAGCCATGAGGCAGCTGACTTATCAGAGATCAACCCCCCCAAAAAAACAAAACATGTTTCATGTCGGGGTAATGGCACCGTTGACCACCAGGGTCACCTTGTGGCAGATAGTTTTACGGATGGAGGAAGCAGGAGTGCCCAGAGAGAACAACAGAGCAATGACGAGCAACTGTCTGACCCCTCAATGTGCTAACTCCACACAAGCAGGGTTGGCATTGGTTGAAGATAAGTGCACTGCTGACGTGCAGTATGCCTTATTACTGTTCCACCGTGCCCCCGCATGGGCAATCAGGATGAACACAACACTGTTATCCCTGGTGGGAATTGAACCATGGAACTTTTGGTTTGAAGTCCAATGCTGTAACCACTGATCCAATGCACTCCCCACTTGATATTCAAAATAAAAAAAATAGTGAATAGTGTCTCTGATGCAGCCTGCTGCAATCATAATTAACCTCCATTAATCATGTTCAAGAGGAATCACTTGGTTATCTCAGTAAAGTAATTTCTTGTTCCTTTTCCTAAAGTAACAAAGTGTCTGGCCAATTCTAATCTGAAAAACTTCCTTTCAAATTTTATATTTTTAAAAGAATTTCAGGTCTTCATAAATCCTTCCAAATTAGCAACCCTAAATGCTGTGCCCAAATTTTGTGATGTTTTTTCAAAATTTCATCAAGTTTGTTCTGAAGCTTGGTCAGTGTTCTTAAAGGATAAAATATCGTTTATTGTCTACTTGTCTCATGGGTGGACTGGGCCAAGAAAAGCAACTAGGAAATGCATCAAGATGGGCCTGGAGAAAATTTTGGCTCTGTCAAATCATTTTGTCGGAGGACTATTGTAATCGACTGCGTCCATCTGTGCATGTGTCCATCCACGTATGCATCCATCTGGAGTGATAACTAAAGTTTGGGTCATCGAATCAAAGCCATATTTGGTGTATATGTCTCTTATCCCAATGATTAGGTGAATTCCAAATATAGGCTGGATCCAGTATTTTTTGTTGGGGTTGTGCCCCTTTTTTATGCTATTCCACCCAATTTCACAACTTTGCAAATTTGGTGATGATAACTTCAGTTTGAGTTATTGATTCAACACCAAATTTTGTACCTAGGTTTGTCTCAAGAACAACCAGGTCATCTCCGAATTTAGGTTTGGTCCAACCAATTTTGGCTGAGTTATGGCCTTTTTTGATTTTGAAAATTGGATGTCTGGCTGATAACTTTAGTTTGAGTTTTTGATTCAACACCATGGTGTTTGTCTCATGAATGCACAGGTCATCTTTGAATTTGGGTTCAGTCCGACCAATTTTGGCTGAGTTATGGCCCTTTTTCCATTTTTTCGACTGAAAATTTGTTGTTTTAGTCTTCAATATGTCGAGTGTAAGAACTTGTTGTTGGGGACATAGCCCACGACTGATGGTGGCCTTGTTATATTTTGAACTGAACAAACTCTGCTTCCTTGGACCTGAGCAATCAATGGTAGTTCACACAGAGGACTTTTCAATGGCATTTTTTTCTTATCACTCATTTGGCAAGAATGGTATCAACAGGGCGTGGCGGAAGGGGGGGGGGGGTGCAGACCATCGGGCTGACCATAGTTTGGCACAATGGGAGAAAATTTTCATTTTTTCAAATGAAAAGAATGGTGTTTCCTTGCATCTGAGCAGTCATTGGCAGACTAGACTGCTGGCATATTGAAATGTTCTCTGTGGACTGCCATTTCAGTATACCTTCATTCTATACAATGAGATCCATTTCGCCTGTTGGGCGTTTTCACAAAATTTCAGACACCAACAGGTGTTGGGCTGCATCAATTTTGGGAGCCCCAGGGGCCACCCAATATGGGTCCATTGGGAATTTTCCTGGTAGACCATACAGCCAATCTGCCCCTGACTTGTCTAACTAAATGAATGCAACTGAAAAGCAGGGTTTAAGTTCAAAGAATCACAGAGTTTGCCATGTGAAAGTGGTATCATATATGACACTGTTAACGTAGATTGCTCTTCATTGGTGAATGATGTATGAGCATGTAGCTAGGGCTAAAATGGTTGGCTCATTTTCGTAACCGACTAACTGAGGGTTATAACCGGATAATATCCGGTTATCCGTGGCCATTATTTCACCGAGTACAGGATCAAAACTATAGAAATTGGAGAGCAGTATTCTCAAACTATTCCGTTGTGTGCATACAAACGAACGTTGTCGAGTACTCGTTCGTTTGTATACATACTACGGAATAGTTTCTGATATTTCTCAGTACTCAGGGAAACTGTCAATCATTAAAGAAGAATTGAACTCCAGAGTCATTATTTCTCAATATATACAACTCAGTTTCATTGTGTAATCTATCACAAAGGAGAAACAGCAAATTTACTACATTTTAAACATGGAATGACGATCACTGTCGATATTTCAGATAACCGGTTGACGGTTTTTCTAATCGATAAGGTGGCTAACTGGTTTCAAACCGATTATCCGGTTAACCATTTCAGTACTACATGTAGCCAATGCTTGAAATCTGATCTCTTAACCCTTTACCCAACGCAGACAATATCAAAATTTATTATTTTAAATATCATTTTTTCAAATTTTTCCAAAAATTTCAACAAAACTATATCATGTGACCCTTTGTTGGAACGAGCTCGATATGGTTTTGCTGAAATTTTTTGAAAAATAATATTTTTTCAACTGCTGAATTTGCATATTACGCGGGCGGATGTGGGCGATTCGTTAGGTAAAGGGTTAATATCTGTGGCATTTTTCTAGTAAATTCCATGTGCACAATTTAATTTAAACAGGACTTTTGACTGATGCAGGGAAACTGAGAAACCTCCTTTAGTAGAAAAAGAAAAACAACACTTATCTTAGCATTTGCTGCTGTGCTCTTAATATCCAAAGCTTGAAATCTGATCTCTTAATATATGTGGCATTTTCTATTAAACTACATGCACAATTTAATTCAAACAGGACTTTTGACTGGTGCAGGGAAACTAAGAAACCTTCTTTAGTAGAAAAAACTAAAAAAAACAACACTTGTCTTGGCATTTGCTGCTGTTCCCACATTAGACCAACCAAAGGCTTGAATTTTTTCCTCCACAACCTATCGTATTAACTCTCATCTGAAAGAACTCATTAACATCTATCCACTCCAAGGAGAGTTCATGAGCTATGTTTTTGAGGCAAACACGTTTATGTATAAAAGAAATGTTTTCATATCTTCAAGTCATGTTATGTGGAAAAGTAGAAAAAACTTCATTTAACATTGTTTTAAGGCCAGGAAATTCTTTGAGTTAAACAATTTACTGAAAAAGTCCATGATAATATTGATGATATTGAAACTGCACACGCATCCTTTTAGTTGAGTATATAATTGTGTTTTAGTGGAAGCTAGGTATAGTGATGAATAGTACTGAAATGGTTAACCGGATAATCGGTTTGAAACCAGTTAGCTACCTAACCGATTAAAAAAACCGTCAACCGCTTGTCTGAAATATCGATAGTGATCGTCATTTCACGTTTAAAACCTAGTGAATCTGCCGCTTCTCCTTTATGATAGATTACACATCAAAGCCGCGTTGTATATATTGTGAAATAATCGACTTTGGGTTCAAGACTTCGTTAATGATTGACAGTTTCCGTGAGTAATGAGTAATTGCAGAAACTATTCCGTTGTGTGTTTACAAACGAACGTTGTCGAGTACTCAACAACGTTCGTTTGTATACACACTACGGAATAGTTTGAGAATACTGCTTTCCGATTCCTATAGTTTTGATCCTATGTTCGGAGAAATAATGGCCACGGATAACCGGATATCTGGTTATAGCTCTCGGTTAGTCGGTTAAGAAAATGAGCCAACCATTTCAGCCCCAGTGATGAAATCAAGAGAATGATAGATTTCTGTATTCCATACAAGTACCTTCTTATATTTTTCTTCATATAATGATTCAAAAGTTTATCTCTTAACCTGATGAGTATTTTCAGGATTTTTTTCATGAAATGTAGTCATAGCTGCTGTGAATTCATCTAAATTTAACCCAAAAAATCATTGGTGAAAATATCCATTCAATTTACAATGGGAAAATTTGATTGAATGTGACCAAATTATACTAACTTCAGCGCAAGAGAGATTCTGTTCTGGTCAGGAATATCTGCCAGTCACACATAGGGAGTTAAGTTTGAATTTTGAGTTACTGAGGTGCTTGAAAGTTCTTATAAATACTTCTATTTTGTTTTTGTTTTTAAAAGTGTTATTGGTGCAGACAGGCCTGAAAATAAGCAGTCTGACATTTGCAGAATGAGGTCCCCAGAGGGTGAATTTGATGATGCGATCCCATACTGTGGGCCAATTTATCCTCTGGGTACCTCTTTCTGTTTAGTTTTGAGACCCTGATTCAGATTAAGGTTCACTGAGGGAAAATTTAGTGATGCTATCCTGTGCTGTGCAGGGTAGCAACACTAAATTCACCCTCTGGGGACCTCATTTTGCTGATGACAGTCTGCTTATTTTCTGGCTTGGGTGCAGATGTGAATGTGGTCTATCTGTATGGGGACGCATGAGTATATGAGAGTATTTTCTCATGTGCTCTACATGCATGTACATGCATGCATTCCTTGAAGTCTTTAAACTGTAAAACAAGGATTCATATCTTACAACTGCATTTACTTGCTTGCTTGTTTATTTGCTTTTTTTATTTGTTTGTTTTGATTAAAAGTTTGTTTACACTCTGAAGTAGGGCTGTCATGATTAATCGATTGTCGATCGGTCACGCCGAAATTGATTAGTATTTTTCGTTGTCGAAGAATCGGTAAATTTTACCCCGTTTAAATGTTTAATAATTAAAAAACATTGGATGAAAAAAACATTGTTTCTATAGGTGAAAGGGCAAGAACATCGACGCCAAACCTCAAGAAGCCATTAGAAGCATTTGTCTATTAGGTACATTCAGAGCTTTGATGTTTTGAACTTTTGAACCATCAGTGTAATAATCAAGATCGGTCGGCAGTTGCGAACTTGCGAAGTTCGCAACTGATGACCGGTCTTGATTATTACACTGACAGTTCAAAAGTTCAGAATATCAAAGCTTTGAATGTACCTAAAAGAGGATCGTCTTCGATTGTTTACTTGAGGTTGGTCAACTGACTTGAACTTCATTTTTAATGACTTCAAAGAGAGGGAGAGGGGGGTGGTGGTGGGGGGGGGGGGGGGTGTCATCTAGATACTATTAATTGATTATTATCAATTATTTGCGATGATTAATCAATTCCTAAATTCAAAAAACGTGACAGCTGTACTCTGAAGTGCATCTTCTTTAAATTATAGCATCTCAAGACTTTCTAAAATGGGCAGCAAATGAAGAAAACAGAGCAATTCAGGTATTCAATCATTTAACTGGAACATCTGTAATTTATGTTTTTCCACCTGCCCATGCAAGGGAGAACCTTAACTGGTTGATTGCTAGAAGCTGATATTTGTTCTCTGTTGATGTGTGCTGCCACCACACTTAAAGGCTTCATTTTCATTTTCAAAGTAGTGTTTTGATGTACTTTTTATCCCCCGAAATATTTTTACAGTATACCAATGGCCCAGACATAGCTGGTACTAACTCTAAAATATCTAGGGCCAAACACAAATTTTGCCCTCCCCAATCCCCCAAATTTGCAAGCAAAACCGAAAATTAGAAGTTCTATCTGGTCCTCCATACATTTACTCTCTACGCATGCGCAGATGTCAGGAAGTGACCAAAATTGGCGCCAAAACTATTCTTTGTTTGGCCCTTGTCAGATAACAACAAACTGACTTTTGTGCTTTTTAAATCTCAGTTTATAATGATGCCAGACACAAAACAGTGGTTAATTTGGTTGATCCAAGGACACAACTGGATGACAGAAGGAAGAAACGGTGGTTTGAAACATTCAGGGCTGTAATTTTATAATATTTACAAAAATTAGTTCATGTTCCCCAATTTTGGGACATGGGCTTGACGTCATCATTTTTGATATTGATTTTTCCTCTGTTGGTTAAGTATTCCTTCCCTGCCCTCCCTTGATCCCCCCCAGTTAAACTCCCAAGCTTTTTGGCTTGTTTTATGGAATTTTTTTTAGAAAATTTCTTGGGAGTTTAACGTGTTACACAGAAAGTTTATTCTGTATATCCCCAGGGTTACGTCCTCACCCTTTGGGTGTTTAGGCGTTTTTAGTTATGCATCATAATCCATTGTATCGTTTTTTCTTCTGATGAAGATCTTGCCTTACATCGGATAGTTCAAAAATTTGTTACTGACTTCGGGCCGTGTTGCCTGGGGGCCCGTTTCCAGTTTTCAGTCTGACGTTTACATTAGCAACGCTCTTTATATATATGTAGTTTCCTATTTATTATATGGTAGGTCTGTTTTAAGATACATTTATCAGTCCCGTAGTGTAGCAGTTAATTTTTTTGGTAAAAAAATTAATATTTTTATACTGTACCAATGACCCAGACTTAGCTGGTGCTAACTCCAACAAAACCAGGGCCAAACACAAATTTTGCCCCCCAATCCCCAAAATTTGCATCCAAAACAAAAAGAAATCATGTCCTAAAGGACCTCCATAGTACGCCTCTACTGCGCATGCGCAGTGACGTAGTCGTCCCGAAATTGGCGCCAATTATCATTCTCTGTTTGGCCCTTCATCAGTCAACATCTCACTGATCTTTGTGCTTGTAAATCTCAGTTTAAAGGATGCCAGACACGTAATTTTTGGAGAAAATGTGATTCTAAGGAGGATAGAAGGAGGAGAGGAAAAAGAAGTGGCAAAAAATAATCAGGGCTGTACTTAAAATTTTTTGATGAAATTATGTTAAGTTGCCTATTTTCGAGGCATGGGCCTCTTGTTGTCATTCTTGCTAATTGTTGCACTGCTTATTCAGTGTTTCCTCTCCCCTAGCCTTCTAAAGTCCCCCCTGGCAATTCTCCCATGCTTTTGGCATATTTTTGAGAAGTTTCATTTCTAAAATTTCCTGGGAGAGTTGCTTGGTTACAGAATGTTTTCTGTTATTTTCCCCATAGTTACGTTTTCACCCATGGGTGTATAACGTTTGTGTTCTGCATCTTCCATCTGATGTTCTACAGATTCTCCCCTGGGAGTCTCTGTTTTGCATCAGATAGAGTGTAATTGATGACTGATTCCGGGCCAGTTTTTTCAGTGCCTGGAGTCATGTTTTCTAGTGTGTTTACACTGTTTGTTTTCATTGGCAACAGCCTTTTTTGAGGGGGGCTGTTTGCCTTTGTGGTAGTTTATCTCATTATAAGATACATTTATATTATCCGAAAGTGTCTCATTAATTATTTTATATAAATTTAAAATTTTTGACCACACTTTGCCATCGGATCCATCGGGGCTCAACGTTACTTTTCAGCAACTTGGGCTTCTCTGAAAAAATATTTTTTCAAAATTATTTTGTTTTGCAATTGTTTTTTCATTTATTAATGGATCATGTTATTATGTATCTTTGTGTCAGGGGTTTTTGCGAGTAACTAGGACTTATTGTTGTTCTTTCACAATGAAGGGACATTGTTCAAATTGTAATAGGAAGAAATCTTCCTCTGACTTTCATGATCATTGTATTAATTGTAGTCAGTGTTCTCGCATTAATCCCTGTCCTATATGTGAACATTGGGATGAGAAACATTGGAAACGTGTGTCACTATATGTTGTTTCTGGAGAAAGAGCGATGCCGGCTCTTTCTCCACAAGGTCACTCTACTCTCTCAGTTTCTATTTCAGAGGAACCAGAACAGGGTGATGTTTCCATGTTATCTTCTTCAAGTGTGCGTCCGTCGTCACAAATGAATTCAGAGCTAGCGGCAAAAGTGCTCATGGGGATTAGACAAATGTCGTCCGCTAGCTCGCCCGGTGTAGCGTCCGTTCACCGAATGGTTCGGCAGCCGGGTTCGTCCGATGCGGTCCAAGAGGAAATTTTGGGTGATGCGAGCACTATAAACATAATAGATGCACACCCAGTGACGGCGGATAGTAAACGAGAACGGAGGAAGCCTTTTAGTCCGGTTCCTAGCTCGTCCAGGTCCAGCCGGGCCGCGAGCGAGAGAGGTCCCTCTCTCGTACAACAACATCTGGGACCAGATGTTGTGGTACAAAATGTGTCTTTAGCGGAGCATACGTCCGTCGCTCGGGACGCTCCGTTGTATGAGCAGTCTGCAGAGACTGTTAAGGCTTCCTCTTCTCGTCAGCGCACACGACCGCACCTTGGCTGCGTGACCTCCGATATTTTACCAGCTTCGCCGATGAAGGATTCTTCGGCGACCAGGTCACACCATCCGGCAGCCAGGGATTCGAGACCGATGGACTCCGGACGTTCGCATAGGAAAAGTATGCGGGAGCCATCTGATGCGGAGCTGCCCTCGGCGAAGCAGCGAAAGACTGCGCCTCCGCAGGTCTCGACGTCGGACATTCTTGTGCAGATAGCACAGCTTATCGCAGCATCCCAGCAGCTGACAGAAACGGTGTCGGATCGAGAATTATCCGACGGCGCTGGGTCGGTACGCTCCGCCGAAGCATCGGGGGCGGACGACCGGGAACATCGGGAGGTCCGACCGGATGGTGAAAGGGATACGGATGAATTGGAGCTATCCCTTTCGGAACAACATAAAGCTGCCGTGGACTTCATCCGGCACTTTCTCCCTCAAGTTGTTCCGTCGGGCCAGACTGCTGCGCTTCCGGACAAGAGAATTATAGCGTCATTGGACTCTGAATTTTTTGAGTGGTTCAGGGACATCGCTCCCGAGTTTCCGTCGCAGTCCAATAATGTTGCAAGGACATTTGAATTATTGAACGACGCTATATTTAAACTTGCTTCCAGGACGGGGAAAGCAGGTTTCTTGTCCGCTAATACTCTTAACCTGCCTTTCATTAATGCAAGGAATAAATTCGATACGGCAGGACAGGGTATACCGAGAGTTCCTCTGCGTATGGACGACGAGGCGGAAGACTTAGAGCTATCATTACCGTCGTCAGCTTCTATTCCAACCGCGGTGTTGGAAACTGCTATTGCGTCTAACAGAGCCAATTTAGATGCCTTATCTTACGCAGATCACCTTACTAAGGCGTTATCACTGCGCCTTCAAGGGGAAGAGTTTCAGGATATACAATCCTCTTTAAGACTTCTTTCAAGGGCAGTAGCTTATTCCACGTGTAACTCCGCCCTTTCAGTGGCAAATCTGGAGTTGGTTAGACGTGACGCAGCCCTAGCTACATCAACACTAGTGGATTCTAAGGTGAAGAACTCTCTTAGAGTCGCTTCGGTCTCAGGAGAACTTCTCTTTGACGGCAAGCTTTCCGCTATTTATGATAAAATTAAAAAGAAAGCTAATGATTCTCTGTTGTTCAGATCGGCTCCTAAAAAGTCGGATGCAGCAGACACGAATAAGACAGGCACTTCTGGGTCTAATGCGCCCAAGAGAGGTTCCTATAGAGGTTCCGGTGCGTCCTCTTGGTCTTATTCGAGAGACCGTCAGGATAGCGACTCTCGTTCGGGACGTCCTTCAGGCCGGGACAATCGGCCGGACGCCCCGAGGTCGACGAGGCGAGGTGCGGGTCGTGGAAGACGTGGTTTCTCCTACCGCAGGCCTCGCAGGTCCAGGAGGTGATGGCTTAAACCATCGTGGTTGGCGGAAGGTTGTCGAGTTTTTCACAAGACTGGGTGTCGATTACGGACGACCCTTGGGTGAGAGGAGTGACTTCGGAAGGTCTAAAGATATCCTTCAAACGAAAGCCTCCATTAACTCGAAGTCCAAAGTGGACTCATCTTCCGTCAAATCCACAGAAAAGAGACGCTCTGTTATCAGAGGTGCAGTCTCTTTTAATGAAGAACGCGGTAGAGGTCGTAGAAAACCAGGAATCTCTGGGATTCTACAGCCATCTGTTTCTGGTTCCGAAACCAGACGGCTCGTTCCGTCCAGTCATAGATTTGAGCTGGATAAACAAGCTGATCGTCGCTCCGAAGTTTTATATGGAGACGATTCGATCGGTCAGAGCGAGTATTCGGGTGAACGATTATGCAACGAGCAAAGATCTCAAAGATGCGTACTTTCACGTCATGGTACATCCGACATTCCGAAAGTATCTACGCTTTGTAGTCCTAGGAGTGGTGTATCAGTTCCGGGCCATGTGCTTCAGATTGAATCTAGCACCCTGGGCTTTCACTCGGGTAATGAACTCGGTAATGATCTACTTCCGAGCTCATTCGTCTGCGGTAACGTCGGCCTACCTGGACGACATTCTTCAGAGGTACGGCAACGAGTTAACGCTTCAGAACGATGTTCAGAATCTTCTTCTATTGCTCCGACGTCTCGGTTTTATAGTAAACGAGGAGAAGTCGGATCTGGTGCCGTCCAAGTCATTCACTCATCTGGGAATGAGCTTCGAGACGCACAACAATCTCGTTCGTCTGCCGTTAACCAGAGCGAAATTAGTCAGTTGTTACGCTCGCTATTGTCTGCACGCAGACAAAGTCACGGCGAGAGAATTTATGAGACTGATAGGTCTGTGCGGAGCCGCCGCGGATCTCATTCCGATGGGGCGGCTACGCACACGTCCTCTTCAAATTTTCCTGACTCAGAATTGGAGTGTGAAAATTCATTCGCTCGATGTAGACGTTCTCTTGTCAGATCAAGTGAAACAAGAGATTCAGACTTGGGCAAACATTCAGTGGTTAACTCAAGGAGTTCCGCTGCAGTTGCCGGATCCGAGTTTTACCGTTATGACGGATGCCAGTCAAACAGGTTGGGGTGCATCATTAATCCCAACGGATTCGAGATGCCAGGGTCTTTGGGATCTGCAATTCCTGTGCAAGCACATAAACATCAAGGAAATGATGTCAATTTGGCTTGCGTTACGTCACTGGATGGACATTATTCACGATGCTCATGTCCAAATCCTATCCGACAATACGACAGTAGTGGCGTATATACGGAATCAGGGAGGCACTCATTCAGTTCCGTTGTTCAATCTAACGGAAAGAATCCTTCTGTTTGCGTTAGAACATCACGTTCTTCTTTCGGTCCGTCACATACCAGGTCGTCTGAATGTGCTAGCAGACTCCCTTTCACGAAAGGGTCGCTTGTTGCCGTCGGAGTGGACTCTCAACAAACAAGTATTCAATCAGATTTGCTACCAATGGGAACGGCCAATGATAGACTTATTTGCGACACATCTCAACAATCAGTTGCAGACGTATGTGTCTCCGTGTCCGGATCCAAGAGCATTTGCAGTAGACACTCTGTCGATCCCTTGGGACGGAATGATAGGATATGCGTATCCTCCAGCGCCGTTAATTCAACAAGTATTGCTAAAGATAAAACAATCTCAATGCAAGATTCTGTTGGTAGCATCTCTGTCGCCACAGAGACCGTGGATAAATCTACTCAGGTGTCTGTTGTGGGACCTACCGCGGAAGCTTCCTCCACGAGAGGATCTTCTTTCGCAGGGGAAATCGCGCCAACTCCATCACAACCCGTTGTGGGACCTACCGCGGAAGCTTCCTCCACGAGAGGATCTTCTTTCGCAGGGGAAATCGCGCCAACTCCATCACAACCCGCAAGGTCTCAACCTTCACGTTTTTCCGTTGTGCGGTCCTTCTTGCATGGCAAGCACTTTACAGGACGAGCAGTGGACGCGATTTCTAACTGTAGGAGGACCTCCTCTTCGCTAAACTATGCGGCTAAGTGGAAGGTTTTTCGTCGTTGGTGTAGGGATCATTCTGTAGATATATTTGATCCCTCTATACCAGACATTGCAAACTTTCTAGTATACTTGTTTGACGAAATCAAACTGCAGCCTGTTACTATAAAGGGTTATAGATCTATGTTATCTGATACCTATGCACATCATGATAGTTTACAAATTGGATCTAATGTCTCTTTATCGAAGTTGGTTAGAAACTTTTCGATAAATAGACCCAGAACTCTTAGATTAATTCCTAAGTGGAATTTAGCTTGGGTTCTCCTTAAATTGAAGGAAAAGCCATTTGAACCTCTTGGGACAGTAGATTTCAAATTCTTATCTTATAAGACAGCTTTTCTCTTAGCTTTCTCTTCTGCCAGAAGAGTCAGTGAGCTTCATGCACTATCGGTGGATGATTCTCATTATCGTAGTGTTGGGAACACTATCACCTTCACTACTAATGTGGGTTTTTTAGCTAAGAATCAGGCTCCTAATAAATATCCGGAACCTATTGTTATTAAGGCTCTTCCGTCTTCAGACGGGCGTAGGCCTTTACTCTGTCCTGTTAGAGCACTACGTATCTATAAACAGAGATCTCAGTTTATCAGAAAGGGACGGAAACGTTTCTTTCTGTCTTTGATGCCTAATAGAAAGGACATTTCAGTCCATTCTATTGCTAGATGGATTCAGTTAACTATCCGTACTGCTTATGAAGATTTATCTTCTTCTCAGCAGTCTGTGCTTAAGATTTCTGCTCATGAAGTAAGAGCTCTTTCTACTTCCTGGGCTTATGCTAATAGTGTTGCTATTACAGATTTAATGAAGGCTGCTTATTGGTCTCAGCCATCCACATTTACGAATTTTTATCTCAGAAATATTGAGTCCATTTCTGGAGACCTGCATTGTTTAGGTCCGTTATCTGTTGCTCAGAATGTTGTCCACTAAACAGTTGCAACTATAGTTATGCAGGCTTTCTGTTCAGGCAGTGACTCCGTCCGGCTGCCCTCTTCGCTCTGGGCTATTTGACCCAGGGCAAGGGGAAGGGGGGGGGGGGCGGGTGTTCCCTTAGGTCACCTGCTTTATAGTGAAAAGCAAGGGAATGCCTCCTCCAAGTCAGTATTTCTGAGTCGCTTCCGGGATGGTTTTAAAGTGTAATATTAATGTTTAATTTCATTCATGTCTTATTTTTAAAGTGTAGCTCGGTGTGAAGCATTTGTATATGTCAAGTGTCAAACGGGCTTTAATATACAATACTCGGACACTTTTAAATGATTATAAAGAGTCTCAATTCTCTGGACTACTTTATTTATTGGCTTGCTTTAAAAATAATTAGTATAAGGGTTATACTGGATGTTAATAGAGAACATGAATGTTATTGTGCTCAATTATTAAGGGTAGTGTATCTTTCTAATTTAATATTGAATAAGAAAGATACATGTAAAGCCTAATACTCCTTTTCTCCTTAAGGGGTTACCTCTTTACTATATAGTTGAGCTTATTGGATTTTCCTCTATGTCCTAGGCCCTCCAGCCTGTTTACTATTCAGCTAAGTCTGGGTCATTGGTACAGTATAAAAATGTTAAAAAATTTATAGTAATTTATATATTTTTTATACTTACCAATGACCCAGACGGGGATGGCCCTCCCTGGAGTTGGGAACTCTTGCCTCCCCGCTGAGTACATAGCGCTGACCAGGCACTGCCAGTAAGAATGATAATTGGCGCCAATTTCGGGACGACTGCGTCACTGCGCATGCGCAGTAGAGGCGTACTATGGAGGTCCTTTAGGACATGATTTCTTTTTGTTTTGGATGCAAATTTTGGGGATTGGGGGGCAAAATTTGTGTTTGGCCCTGGTTTTGTTGGAGTTAGCACCAGCTAAGTCTGGGTCATTGGTAAGTATAAAAAATATATAAATTACTATAAATTTTTTAACTTTTGTCCACACTTGGGCTCTTTTGGGATACATTTGGGCACTTCATTCCCTTTGGGAACTTGGGCTCTTGTCAAAATCTTTCGAAAATTTTTTTTTGTGTAAACTATTTTTCGATTTATATTTTGAATGTTTTTTGTTATGTATCTTTTTATACTATTTAATGTGGAGTTGGTGGGAGTACGATCGACTTAGTTTGCTTCATTATGTAAGCATATTACTCAATAAGCAAGGCGAGGAAGTCTTTCCTCTTATTTACATGTTGGTTACCTTGCTTGTAGTCGATGTACTTCCACTAAATCTTGCTCAACATGTGTCGCAAAGGATGACAAACATTGCTGACGGGTTCACGGTGCGTTGTTAGCGAGGGGCCACTGCCGGTCCTCTTGCAGTGAGAGGCTGCTACCGGTCCTCTTGCCCAAAGGTCGGTCTGGTTTTTAGCTCACCGAAGAGAGCTTAACTTATCACCGGCCGTCCGGCGTCGTAAACATTTTTCAAACGACTTCTCCTCTGAAACCACTGGTCTGATTTTCACGAAACTTCATGTGGATGTTCATTACTATATGGCAATTCATGTTTGTTCAAATGAAATGGCCACACCTCTTGGGGGCTCTGTATGGGGCATAACTCTGATAGCACCGTATGAATTATAGAAAAATTATTAAAAATTCTTCTTCTCCAGAACCAGTGGGCATAATCTTTTGATACTTGGTATGCAGCATGCTTAGGGGGGTGAGATTCAAGTTTGTTCAAGCCAAGTCCCTGGGTTCATATTTGGGCTCACTGTGGTAGCCCGAATTATAACTTAGTTCAAAATGAGGAATTTTCTTTAAAAATCTTCTTCAGATCCAGCAGTCAGAATGTTTTGATATTTGGTATGCAGCATCTTTGGGGGGTGAGATCCAAGTTTGTTCAAACCACGTCCCTAGGTCCATATTTGGGCTCACTGTGGGAGCCCGAATGATAACTTAGTTCAAAATGCAGAATTTTCTTTAAAAATCTTCTTCTTCAGATCCTTTGGTCAAAATTTTTTCATATTTGGTATACATCATCTCTAGGTGGGCCAGATTCAAGTTTGTTCAAATCAAGTCCGTGGGTTAATATTTGGGCTCCCTATTGGAGCCCAAATTTGAACTTTATGCAATACGTGGAATATTCTTTAAAAATCTTCCTTCTTCAGGTTCATCAGTCAGAATCCTCTCATATTTGGTACACATCATCTCTAGGTGTACCAGATTTAACTTTGTCCAAATCGAGTTCCTTGGTTAATATTTGGTCTCCCTATGGGAGCCTGAATTTTAACTTAGTGTAATATGTGGAAATTTCTTTAAAAATCTTCTTCTTCAGATCCACCAGACAGAATCCTTTAACATTTGGTATACATCATCTCTAGGGAGGTCAGATTCAAGTTTGTTCAAATCATGTCCCTGGGTTGAAAATTTTGGACCAAAATGTGAAAAATTTTTTTTAGCCATTTTTTATGCATTTTGTTCAATTTTGAGACAGAAAAAATAAATTTTTAGCCTGAAAATTTCGGGACTGGTTCAGACTTGAAAATTTTGGACCAAAATTTGGAAATTTGTTTTCGTTTTTTTATGGGTTTTGTTAAATTTTTGGACGAAAAAAAAAAAATTTTAGCCTGAAAATTTTGGGTTCGATTTGATTTTTGGGGGGATTCTTCATGCGTTTTGTTCAAGTTTGAGACGAAAATATATTTTTTTTTATAGCCTGAAAATTTTGGGTCTGGTTCCGACTTGGAAATTTTGGACCAAAATTCAGAAAAATTGTTTTTGATTGTTTCCAAAATCGAGTTCCTAGATGAATTAGAGTGCTTTTATGCAAAAATGTTTTTACCCTATGTCCTCCCCTCCCTTGTTGGCAGGTGGGGAGGGGGGGGGGGGGCTGTTAGATATTACAAAATGTTTGGCTGCAAAATATAGTTTGCAAGATTTAGAGTGATTTTATGCAACCCCCCCCCCCCCCCCCCCCCCCCCCCCCAAAAAAAAAAAATAATAACCCTTTGACCACCAATCCCACTCCCCACCCCTGGGGGTCAATTAAGCGGAGGGGAAAAAATTCAGTATGAAGGAATGGCTTTAAAAATCTTCTTTTCTCGAATCATCAGTTAGAATCTTTTGATGTTTGGTATACAATATCTTTAGGTGGGGGAGGGGGGTCAGATTCATGTTTTTTGAATTGCGTCCCTGAGTAAATATTTGGGCTCCCAATAGGAGCCTGAATTTTAACTTATTGCAATATGATGAAATTTCATTGAAAATTTCAGATCCACCATCCGAATGCTTTCATATTTGGTATACAGCATCTGGCGCGGAATGAGGGGGGGGGGGGGGGGGGGGTTGTGTTGTGTTAGGGTGTGTGTGTAAGTTTTAAGTTTGTTCAAATTGGGTCCCTGGGTTAATATTCATGCTCTATTTGATCAGCGGGCAGTGACATAACAACCCCTGGGAATTTGGCAGTGCTAGTCTACAGCTGATAGAATTGGAAGCAGTCAAGAAAACCCAGGATAATAATCTTCTGACATGGACACTAGAGTTATGAATAATTTCATGACTTCATCTGTACTGTTGATGAACCATGACTAACTGAATGTGATCCAAAATAGTTCTTTGAACCACTTTGTCAGGTGAGCGATTCAGGCCCCTTGAGGCCTCTTGTTCAAACGGGCAAGCCTTGAAATACATGTAGCTCACTCAACTGACCAATCAGTGACCCTTTCCCATTCATTGACTTGGTGGGAGAATAACCCAATGAATCAGTGATGATAGGTTTAAAATTGTCGTTACTGTTATTGTCTGTTAATAGTACATTACTCTGAACTTGGTGTAATATCATTTGGCGACATTTGCTGGAGTTATCCCCCTGGATCAGAAGTAAATAAGGGTTTTAGCTACATTAGTTGATAGCATTAACAAGTTATCATCAACAAGAGAACAACACAATTAGATCATTTTCAATGTTAATTTTAATCAAACTGATAAATAGTACCGTATTTACTCTATGTATTGGGACAGCTAAAAATAATTATTTTCACAGGTGTCCCAATTCTTAGAAAATGGGAAAAGAACACAGCCTGGTCTTGATTTGATGCTGAATAAAGTTGTGTGTGATTCATTTTCCATCACTATATACAAAAATCGCAGTCTAATTTTTTTTATATTTTCATTTTTTGCTTCCAAAACATAGCTTATGATCCCTCATTGGAACGCGCGCATTGCGCACGTTCCAATGAGGGATCATAAGCTATGTTTTGGAAGCAAAAAGTTATAAAATTTATAGTAATTTCTATATTTTTTATACTTACCAATGACCCAGACATAGCTGGTGCTAACTCTTAAAATATAGGGCCAAACACAAATTTTGCCCCCCAATCCCCAAAATTTGCATCTAAAACCAAAGAAAACATGTCCTGAATGGCCCTCCACACTTCACCTCTACTGCACATGCGCAGTGTCAAGACGTTCCGAAATTGGCGCCATTAATCATTCTAATAACCAGTGCCTGGTAAGCGCTATGTACTCAGCGGGGAGGCAAGAGTTCCCAACTCCTGGGAGGGCCATCCCCGTCTGGGTCATTGGTAAGTATAAAAAATATAGAAATTACTAAAAAATTTTTAACATTTTTATACTGTACCAATGACCCAGACATAGCTGAATAGTAAAAAGGCTGGAGGGCCAAGGACATAGAGCAAGATGGAATACGCTCAATAATATAAAACAGAGTCATCCCCTCTAGGGAAAAAGAAGTAATAGGCCTTACATGTATCTTTCTTATTTATGATAAATTAGAAAGATACAACACCTTCCAAAATTGAGCATCATACATCCATGTACTCTATTAATATCCAATATAATCCTTATACTAATAATTTTTAAAGTAAGCCAATAAATAAAGTAAGTCTAGAGAATAGAGACTCCTATACTCCTTAAAAGAGTCTGAGGATTGCATAATCATGTCCGTTGACACGTGCTATTTTCAAAAGCTATACTTTAAAAACTAAGACTTGAATGAATTTTTAAAACATAAACTTCTCACTAAACAACCATCCCAATAACAGCTCAGAATTACTAACTCCGGAGGAGGTATCCCCTTGTTTTCATAGTAAAACAGGTGACCCAAGGGAACACCCTCCCCCCCCCCCCCCCCTTTTTCTTGCCCTGGGTCAAATAGCCCAGAGCAAAGAGGGCAGCAGAACGGAGTCACTGCCGAAACAGACAGCCTACCTAGCTATAATAGCAACTGTTAAGTGAATGACATTCTGAGCAGTAGAAAATAGACCTAACAATAGAGGCCTCCAGAAATGGACTCGATATTTCTGAGATAAAAATTCATGAATGTGGATGGCTGAGCGCAATGAGCAGCCTTCAAAAATCTATAATAGCGACACTATTAATGTAAGCCCAAGATGTAGAAGAACTCTTACTTCATGAGCCGAAATTTTAAGCACAACTGCTGAGTCAATGATATACCATAAGCAGTACCGATAGTTAATTGAATCCATTAGCAATAGAATGGAGCGTAACGTCCTTCTATTAGGCATCAAGACAGAAGAAGCTTATGCCCATAGTAATAAACAGATATCTGTTTATAAATACATAAACTCTAACCGGACAGAGTAAAGGCCTATGCCCGTACGAAGACGGAAGGACCTTAATAACAATAGGTTCCAGATATTAGGAGCCTAACTCTTATGCAAAAATCCAACCTAAATAGTAAAGGAAGTAGTGATTCCGAAACTACGAAAGTGAAAATCATCCATCGATAGAGGATGAAACTCACTGACTCTTCAGTAAAAGAGAAGCCAACAGAATTACTGTCTAAAAGGTCAGAATTTGAAAACTACTGTTTCCAGAGGCTCAAATGATTACTTAGGTAAATAAGAACGGAAGTTAAATTCCATATAGGAATTTAATCTAAAGATTCTAAGTCTATTTATCAAAAAGTTACTAACTGACTTAGATAAAGAGACATAAGACTCAATTGTAAACTATCATAGAGTGCATAGGTATGAGGTAACATAAACCTATAACCTTAATAATAACAGGCTGCAGTAGATCTTGTCAAACAAGTGTACTAAAAAGTTGCAATGAGTAGTATGGAGGGATTAACCATATGAACATAGTGATCCCTACACCAACGACGGAAGAGCCTCCACTTTAGCCGCATAGAATAGCGAAGAAGAGGATCTCCTATAGTAAGAAATCGCGTCCAAAGCCCGTCCAGTACAATGCTTACAATGCAATACGGACCACACAATGGAATACGTGAAGGTTGCGACCTTGCGGGTTGTGATAAAGATGACACAATTTACCCAGCGAAAAAAGATCCTCTCATTGAGGAAGATTCGCTTTAAGTCCCACAGTAGACATCAGAGTAAATTACCCATGGTCTCTGTGAAGATAGAGATGCTATCAAAAGAAATGTATTGTGGTTGTTTATCTTAGCAATACCTGCTGAAACAACAGCGCCGGAGGATACGCGTATCCTATCATTCCGTCCTATTAGATCAATAGAGCGTTAACAACATTAGCTCCGAGATCCGGACAAGCCAACACATACGTCTGCAATTGATTAGCAAGCTGTGTCGTAAATAAATTATCATTGGGCGCTCCCATAGATAGCAAATCTGATTGAATACTTGTTTGTTGAGAGTCCATTCTGACGGCAACAAGCGACCCCTAAGTGAACGCGATTCCGGTAAAACAATCAGACGACCCGGAATATGACGGACCGAAACAGAACTTGGTGTACTATAACCAACAGACGGATTCTTTCCATTAAATTGAATAACGGAAACGAATGAGTGCCTCCCTGGTTCCAGAGATACGCCACTACTGTCGAATTAACGGACAGGATTTGGGCATGCGTTTCTGAATAATGTTCATGCAATGACATAAGCAAGCCTAAAAACATTATTCCGCGGAAGATAATTGGTTGCTAAGAGACTGCGGAACCCAAAGACTCTTGCACTTCGAATCCGTTGAGATCAATATTATATCCCAATCTGTTTGACTGGCAACCATCATAACTGCAACACTCGGGTCCGGCAACTGCAGTGGCACTCTCTGAGTCAACCACCGAATGTTTGCCCCAGTCTGAATCTCTTGTAACACTAGATAGACAAGAGAACGTGTAAATCGAGCAATTCATGGATTGCTGAAAAGTTGCCGTCGAAGAGAAGCTTCTCCGAGAACGAAGCGACTCTGAGAGAGTTCTTAACCTTACTATCCACGCGCGTGGATGTAGCTAGGGCTGCGTCACGTCTAACCAACTCCAATCAGCCACTGAAGGGTGGAGTTATACGTGAACAAACTACTGCCCTCAAAAGAAATTACATTGAGAATAATATCCCGTAAATCTTTTCTTGAAGACGTAATGATAACGCCTCACGTATGATAAAGCGTCCAAGTTAAGTCTACTAGACATCATTGTCGTTTCCAACATTGAAGTTGGAAAAGACATAGACGGCGAAAAAGAATATTTCCAGTCTTTAACCACACCGTCTAGACGCATATGAACTCTCGGTATGCCCTGCGCTGCCAAAATAAACTATTCGTATAAATGATAAAATGGCAGAAATGAGCAACGCGGACAAGAAACTAAACTATCATGCTTGGTAGCAGGCTTGTATGCATATATAGCGTCGAAAAATAAAACACATGTTGTAATGAAATTATTGGACTGCGTCGGTAAGTCAGGGACAATGTCCCCGAACCGATTGAAAATTTCGCGTCCAATGACGCTATAAGTCTCTTATCCAACATCGCAGCAATGTAGTCCGAAATAACAATCACTGGAAGATAATGCCCGAAGATATGAAAGGCAGCTTCCGATGCTACGAAAGGGAAAACTCGAAATCTTTCGAATCCCTTTCGCCATCCTGTCGGACCCTATAAAGCGTTCAGTCGTCCGTACCTGATGCAACCGCGGACCGCACCGACCCAGCGCCGTCGGATAATTCCTGATTCGACCAAGAAACTGTCAATTGCTGGGATGCTGCGAAACAACGGTGCTAACTCGGGTAGCACATCCGTCACTGAGGCCTGAGGAGAAGCGGTCCTACAATGTATTGCCGCTGGAAGCTCCATGATCGTTACCCCGTGCATACTACCAATATGCGAGCGAACGGAGTGTATAGGCCTCGTGTCCCCTGGCTACCGGATGGCGTGACCTATTCGCCGTGAAATCACTGAATGACGAAACTGATCAGATATTCGAGGTCACGTAGCCAATGTGCGGTCATGTGCCCTGCTGTGAGGATGAGGAAGCATTATGGACAGTCTCTCGGACTGTCAATATAACGGAGCGTCCCGACCGACAGACATATGCTCCGAATGTAAAATATCAGAACCACAACATGCGGTCCCCTATGTTGTTGGACGAGAGAGGGACCTCTCTCGCTCACAGCCCGGACGGACCTGAACAAGCCAGGAACCGGACTAACAGGCTTCCTCCGATCTGTCCTCAATCTGCCGTCACTGGGTGAGTACTAAAGTAATTAAAGTGCTCGCATCACCCAAATCTCCTTCCTAGACCGCAACGGACGAACCCGGCAGCCGAACCATTCGATGAATTCACGCTACACCGGGTGAGCTAGCGAATGTCACTCCGTAGGCGATAGACATATTCCATGAGCACTTATTGCCGCTAGCTCTTCATTAACTATGACGACAGAGGCACACTTTTGAAAGACATCTCCGTAACTTGGCGAACAAGAAACCAGAAATGCTTGGTTATAGCAAGCAAATAATAATAATATATATAGCGTCGTTCAATAATTCGAAAGTTTGTGTGACATTATTGGACTATGTCGGAACTGAGGGACGATGTCCCTGAACTGAACCAAAAATTTCAAAGTCCACCGACGCTATCAGTTTCTTATCCGGCATCGCAGCAATCTGGTCTGACGAAAGAAGCTGTAGAAGACGAAGTCAGATGACATACACAACAGCATATGTTGTTCCGAAAGGGAAAGCTCGAAATCCTCCAAATCCCTTTCGGTATCCCGTCGGACCGGATGAAATTTTCGGACGTCCGTACCCGCTTCCGCGGAGCGTCCCGACCCAGCATCGTCGGATAAAAAATATGCGACAGATTCAGTTGATGCTGGGATGCTGCGATAAACTGTGCTATTTAGGAAAGCACGTCCGTTCCCGAGGCCTGTGCGGTAGCGGTCTTACGATGCATTGCCGCCGGAAGCTCCGTGTACGTTGACTCCCGCACACTTCCTATGCGAACGTCCGGAGTCTGCAGGCCTCGTATCCCTGGCTACCGGATGGTGTGACCTAGTCGCCGATGATTCTCCGACTGGCGAAGCTGACTGGATATCCGTGGTCACATAGCCAAGAGCGGTCGTGTGCGCTACCATGAGAATGAGGAAGCCTTATTGACAGTCTACTCCGGACTGACTATATGTCGGAGCGTCCCGAGCGACGGACGTATGCTCCGAATGCGAAACATTTTGTACCACAACATCTGGGGCCAGATGTTGTTGTACGAGAGAGGGGCCTCTCTCGCTCGCCGTCTGGATGGACCAGAACGAGCTATGAACCGGACTAAAAGGCTTCCTCCGTTCTCCCTCCGATCCGCCGTCACTGGGTGTGCATTTGGTTGATTTATAGTGCTCGCATCACCCCAAAATTCCTTCTAGACCGCAACGGACGAACCCGGCTGCCGAACCATTCGGTGAATGGACGCTACACCGGGCGAGCTAGCGGACGTCAAAGGCCGTCGAACCTACTAGGGTCCTCTTAGGCAATTGGCGTATTTACATGAGCACTTTTCCGCTAGCCCTTCATTAATTGTGACGACGGAGGCACACTGTTGGAAGACATCACAGATAGATCACCCTAATCTTGATCGTCTGAAATAGAAATTGATAAAGTAGAGTGACCCTGCGGGGAAAGGACCGGAGTGTCCAATTCCCCAATAACATACCGTGACATACGCTTCCCATATTGTCATCGAAATCATACGATACAGAACAGGAGTTAATGCGAGTACACTGACCACATATAGAATGATTATAAAAGACAGAGGAAGACTTCCTCTTATTACAATTGATCAATATCCTTTCAATGTGAAAAGAAAACAAGTCCTGGTACTCGCACTAACCCCTGGTAATCAAAATACATAATAATAATATGATCCATTAATATAGAAAAAATAATTGAAATCAAAATATTTTGAAAAAATATATATTTTTATACTGTACCAATGACCCAGACTTAGCTGGTGCTAACTCCACAAAAACCAGGGCCAAACACAAATTTTGCCCCCCAATCCCCAAAATTTGCATCCAAAACAAAAAGAAATCATGTCCTAAAGGACCTCCATAGTACGACTCTACTGCGCATGCGCAGTGACGCAGTCGTCCCGAAATTGGCGCCAAATATCATTCTCTGTTTGGCCCTTCATCAGTCAACATCTCACTGATCTTTGTGCTTGTAAATCTCAGTTTAAAGGATGCCAGACACGTAATTCTTGGAGAAAATGTGATTCTAAGGAGGATAGAAGGAGGAGAGGAAAAAAGAAGTGGCAAAAATAATCAGGGCTGTACTTAAAATTTTTTGTTGAAATTATGTTAAGTTGCCTATTTTCGAGGCAAACGCCTCTTGTTGTCATTCTTGCTAATTGTTGCACTGCTTATTCAGTGTTTCCTCTCCCCTAACCTTCTAAAGTCCCCCCTTGCAATTCTCCCATGCTTTTGGCATATTTTTGAGAAGTTTCATTTCTAAAAATTCCCTGGGAGAGTTGCTTGGTTACAGAATGTTTTCTGTTATTTTCCCCATAGTTACGTTTTCACCCATGGGTGTATAACGTTTGTGTTCTGCATCTTCCATCTGATGTTCTGCAGATTCTCCCCTGGGAGTCTCTGTTTTGCATCAGATAGAGTGTAATTGATGACTGATTCCGGGCCAGTTTTTTCAGTGCCTGGAGTCATGTTTTCTTCTGTGTTTACACTGTTTGTTTTCATTGGCAACAGCCTTTTTTGAGGGGGGCTGTTTGCCTTTGAGGTAGTTTATCTCATTATAAGATACATTTATATTATCCGAAAGTGTCTCATTAATTATTTTATATAATTTTAAAATTTTTGACCACACTTTGCCATCGGATCCATTGGGGCTCAACGTTACTTTTCAGCAACTTGGGCTTCTCTGAAAAAATATTTTTTCAAAATTATTTTGTTTTGCAATTGTTTTTTCATTTATTAATGGATCATGTTATTATGTATCTTTGTGTCAGGGGTTTTTGCGAGTAACTAGGACTTATTGTTGTTCTTTCACAATGAAGGGAACTTGTTCAAATTGTAATAGGAAGAAATCTTCCTCTGACTTTCATGATTATTGCATTAATTGTAGTCAGTGTTCTCGCATTAATCCCTGTCCTGTTTGTGAACATTGGGATGAGAAACATTGGAAACGTGTGTCACGATATGTTGTTTCTGGAGAAAGAGCGATGCCGGCTCTTTCTCCACAAGGTCACTCTACTCTCTCAGTTTCTATTTCAGAGGAACCAGAACAGGGTGATGTTTCCATGTTATCTTCTTCAAGTGTGCGTCCGTCGTCACAATTAAATACAGAGCTAGCGGCAAAAGTGCTCATGGAGATTAGACAAATGTCGTCCGCTAGCTCGCCCGGTGTAGCGTCCATTCACCGAATGGTTCGGCAGCCGGGTTCGTCCGATGCGGTCCAAGAGGAAATTTTGGGTGATGCGAGCACTATAAAAATAATAGATGCACACCCAGTGACGGCGGATAGTGAACGAGAACGGAGGAAGCCTTTTAGTCCGGTTCCTAGCTCGTCCAGGTCCAGCCGGGCCGCGAGCGAGAGAGGCCCCTCTCTCGTACAACAACATCTGGGACCAGATGTTGTGGTACAAAATGTGTCTTTAGCGGAGCATACGTCCGTCGCTCGGGACGCTCCGTTGTATAAGCAGTCCGCAGAGACTGTTAAGGCTTCCTCTTCTCGTCGGCGCACACGACCGCACCTTGGCTGCGTGACCTCCGATATTTTGCCAGCTTCGCCGATGAAGGATTCTTCGGCGACCAGGTCACACCATCCGGCAGCCAGGGATTCGAGACCGATGGACTCCGGACGTTCGCATAGGAAAAGTATGCGGGAGCCATCTGATGCGGAGCTGCCCTCGGCGAAGCAGCGAAAGACCGCTCCTCCGCAGGTCTCGACGTCGGACATTCTAGTGCAGATAGCACAGCTTATCGCAGCATCCCAGCAGCCGACAGAAACGGTGTCGGATCGAGAATTATCCGACGGCGCTGGGTCGGTACGCTCCGCCGAAGCATCGGGGGCGGACGACCGGGAACATCGGGAGGTCCGACCGGATGGTGAAAGGGATACGGATGAATTGGAGCTATCCCTTTCGGAACAACACAAAGCTGCCGTGGACTTCATCCGGCACTTTCTTCCTCAAGTTGTTCCGTCGGGCCAGACTGCTGCGCTTCCGGACAGGAGAATTATAGCGTCATTGGACTCTGATTTTTCGAGCGGTTCAGGGACATCGCTCCCGAGTTTCCGTCGCAGTCCAATAATGTGGCAAGAACATTTGAATTATTGAACGACGCTATTTTTAAACTTGCTTCCAGGACGGGGAAAGCAGGCTTCTTGTCTGCAAATACTCTCAACCTGCCTTTCATTAATGCAAGGAATAAATTCGACACGGCAGGTCAGGGTATACCGAGAGTTCCTCTGCGTATGGACGACGAGGCGGAAGACTTAGAGCTATCATTACCGTCGTCAGCTTCTATTCCAACCGCAGTGTTGGAAACAGCTATTGCGTCTAACAGAGCCAATTTTGATGCCTTATCTTACGCAGATCACCTTACTAAGGCGTTATCACTGCGTCTTCAAGGGGAAGAGTTTCAGGATATACAATCCTCCTTAAGACTTCTTTCAAGGGCAGTAGCTTATTCCACGTGTAACTCCGCCCTTTCAGTGGCAAATCTGGAGTTGGTTAGACGTGACGCAGCCCTGTCTACATCCACACTAGTGGATTCTAAGGTGAAGAACTCTCTTAGAGTCGCTTCGGTCTCAGGAGATCTTCTCTTTGACGGCAAGCTTTCCGCTATTTATGATAATATTAAAAAGAAAGCTAGTGATTCTCTGTTGTTTAGATCCGCTCCTAAAAGGTCGGATACAGCAGACACGAATAAGGCGGGCACTTCTGGGTCTTATCCGCCCAAGAGAGGTTCCTATAGAGGTTCCGGTGCGTCCTCTAGCTCTTATTCGAGAGACCGTCAGGATAGTGACTCTCGTTCGGGACGTCCTTCAGGCCGGGACAATCGGTCGGACGCCCCGAGGTCGACGAGGCGAGGTGCGGGTCGTGGAAGACGTGGTTTCTCCTACCGCAGGCCTCGCAGATCCAGGAGGTGATGGCTCAAACCTCTATCGCGTTCCGGTTGGCGGAAGGTTGTCGAGTTTTTCTCAAGAGTGGGCGTCGATTACGGACGACCCGTGGGTGAGAGGAGTGACTTCGGAAGGTCTAAAGATATTCTTCAAACGAAAGCCTCCATTAACTCGAAGTCCAAAGTGGACTCATCTTCCGTCAAACCCTCAGAAAAGAGACGCTCTGCTATCAGAGGTGCAGTCTCTTTTAATGAAGAACGCGGTAGAGGTCGTAGAAAACCAGGAATCGCTGGGATTCTACAGCCATCTGTTTCTGGTTCCGAAACCAGACGGCTCGTTCCGTCCAGTCATAGATTTGAGCTGGATAAACAAGCTGATCGTCGCTCCGAAGTTTTATATGGAGACGATTCGATCGGTCAGAGCGAGTATTCGGGTGAACGATTATGCAACGAGCATAGATCTCAAAGATGCGTACTTTCACGTCATGGTACATCCGACATTCCGAAAGTATCTACGCTTCGCAGTCCTAGGAGTGGTGTATCAGTTCCGGGCCATGTGCTTCGGATTGAATCTAGCACCCTGGGCTTTCACTCGGGTAATGAACTCGGTAATGATCTACTTCCGAGCTCATTCGTCTGCGGTAACGTCGGCCTACCTGGACGACATTCTTCAGAGGTACGGCAACGAGTTAACGCTTCAGAACGATGTTCAGAATCTTCTTCTATTGCTCCGACGTCTCGGTTTCATAGTAAACGAGGAAAAGTCGGATCTGGTGCTGTCCAAGTCATTCACTCATCTGGGAATGAGCTTCGAGACGCACAACAATCTCGTTCGTCTGCCGTTAACCAGAGCGAAATTAGTCAGTTGTTACGCTCGCTATTGTCTGAATACAGACAAAGTCACGGCGAGAGAATTTATGAGACTGATAGGTCTGTGCGGAGCCGCCGCGGATCTCATTCCGATGGGACGGCTACGCACACGGCCTCTTCAAATTTTCCTGACTCAGAATTGGAGTGTGAAAATTCATTCGCTCGATGTAGACGTTCTCTTGTCAGATCAAGTGAAACAAGAGATTCAGACTTGGGCAAACATTCAGTGGTTAACTCAAGGAGTTCCGCTGCAGTTGCCGGATCCGAGTTTTACCATTATGACGGATGCCAGTCAAACAGGTTGGGGTGCATCGTTAATCCCAACGGATTCGAGATGCCAGGGTCTTTGGGATCCGCAATTCCTGTGCAAGCACATAAACATCAAGGAAATGATGTCAATCTGGCTTGCGTTACGTCACTGGATGGACATTATTCACGATGCTCATGTCCAAATCCTATCCGACAATACGACAGTAGTGGCGTATATACGGAATCAGGGAGGCACTCATTCAGTTCCGTTGTTCAATCTAACGGAAAGAATCCTTCTGTTTGCGTTGGAACATCACGTTCTTCTTTCGGTCCGTCACATACCGGGTCGTCTGAATGTGCTAGCAGACTCCCTTTCACGAAAGGGTCGCTTGTTGCCGTCGGAGTGGACTCTCAACAAACAAGTATTCAATCAGATTTGCTACCAATGGGAACGGCCAATGATAGACTTATTTGCGACACATCTCAACAATCAGTTGCAGACGTATGTGTCCCCGTGTCCGGATCCAAGAGCATTTGCAGTAGACGCTCTATCGATCCCTTGGGACGGAATGATAGGATATGCGTATCCTCCAGCGCCGTTAATTCAACAAGTATTGCTAAAGATAAAACAATCTCAATGCAAGATTCTGTTGGTAGCATCTCTGTCGCCACAGAGACCGTGGATAAATCTACTCAGGTGTCTGTTGTGGGACCTACCGCGGAAGCTCCCTCCACGAGAGGATCTTCTTTGGCAGGGGAAATCGCGCCAACTACATCACAACCCGCAAGGTCTCAACCTTCACGTTTTTCCGTTGTGCGGTCCTTCTTGCATGGCAAGCACTTTACAGGACGAGCAGTGGACGCGATTTCTAACTGTAGGAGGACCTCCTCTTCGCTAAACTATGCAGCTAAGTGGAAGGTTTTCCGTCGTTGGTGTAGGGATCATTCTGTTGATATATTTGATCCCTCTATACCAGACATTGCTAACTTTCTAGTATACTTGTTTGACGAAATCAAACTGCAACCTGTTACTATAAAGGGTTATAGATCTATGTTATCTGATACCTATGCACATCATGATAGTTTACAAATTGGATCTAATGTCTCTTTATCGAAATTGGTTAGAAACTTTTCGATAAATAGACCCAGAACTCTTAGATTAATTCCTAAGTGGAATTTAGCTTGGGTTCTCCTTAAATTGAAGGAAAAGCCATTTGAACCTCTTGGGACAGTAGATTTCAAATTCTTATCTTATAAGACAGCTTTTCTCTTAGCTTTCTCTTCTGCCAGAAGAGTCAGTGAGCTTCATGCACTATCGGTGGATGATTCTCATTATCGTAGTGTTGGGAACACTATCACCTTCACTACTAATGTCGGTTTTTTAGCTAAGAATCAGGCTCCTAATAAATATCCGGAACTTATTGTTATTAAGGCTCTTCCGTCTTCAGACGGGCGTAGGCCTTTACTCTGTCCTGTTAGAGCACTACGTATCTATAAACAGAGATCTCAGTTCATCAGAAAGGGACGGAAACGTTTCTTTCTGTCTTTGATGCCTAATAGAAAGGACATTTCAGTCCATTCTATTGCTAGATGGATTCAGTTAACTATCCGTACTGCGTATGAAGATTTATCTTCTTCTCAGCAGTCTGTGCTTAAGATTTCTGCTCATGAAGTAAGAGCTCTTTCTACTTCCTGGGCTTATGCTAATAGTGTTGCTATTACAGATTTAATGAAGGCTGCTTATTGGTCTCAGCCATCCACATTTACTAATTTTTATCTCAGAAATATTGAGTCCATTTCTGGAGACCTGCATTGTTTAGGTCCGTTATCTGTTGCTCAGAATGTCGTCCACTAAACAGTTGCAACTATAGTTATGCAGGCTTTCTGTTCCGGCAGTGACTCCGTCCGGCTGCCCTCTTCGCTCTGGGCTATTTGACCCAGGGCAAGGGGAAGGGGGGGGGGGGGGGCGGGTGTTCCCTTAGGTCACCTGCTTTATAGTGAAAAGCAAGGGAATGCCTCCTCCAAGACAGTATTTCTGAGTCGCTTCCGGGATGGTTTTAAAGTGTAATATTAATGTTTAATTTCATTCATGTCTTATTTTTAAAGTGTAGCTCGGTGTGAAGCATTTGTATATGTCAAGTGTCAAACGGGCTTTAATATACAATACTCGGACACTTTTAAATGATTATAAAGAGTCTCAATTCTCTGGACTACTTTATTTATTGGCTTGCTTTAAAAATAATTAGTATAAGGGTTATACTGGATGTTAATAGAGAACATGAATGTTATTGTGCTCAATTATTAAGGGTAGTGTATCTTTCTAATTTAAATATTAAATAAGAAAGATACATGTAAAGCCTAATACTCCTTTTCTCCTTAAGGGGTTACCTCTTTATTTTATAATTGAGCTTATTGGATTTTCCTCTATGTCCTAGGCCCTCCAGCCTGTTTACTATTCAGCTAAGTCTGGGTCATTGGTACAGTATAAAAATGTTAAAAAATTTATAGTAATTTATATATTTTTTATACTTACCAATGACCCAGACGGGGATGGCCCTCCCTGAGTTGGGAACTCTTGCCTCCCCGCTGAGTACATAGCGCTGACCAGGCACTGCCAGTAAGAATGATATTTGGCGCCAATTTCGGGACGACTGCGTCACTGCGCATGCGCAGTAGAGTCGTACTATGGAGGTCCTTTAGGACATGATTTCTTTTTGTTTTGGATGCAAATTTTGGGGATTGGGGGGCAAAATTTGTGTTTGGCCCTGGTTTTTGTGGAGTTAGCACCAGCTAAGTCTGGGTCATTGGTAAGTATAAAAAATATATAAATTACTATAAATTTTTTAACTTTTATACTGTACCAATGACCCAGACATAGCTGGTGCTAACTCTTAAAATATAGGGCCAAACACAAATTTTGCCCCCCAATCCCCAAAATTTGCATCTAAAACTAAAGAAAACATGTCCTGAAAGGCCCTCCACACTTCGCCCCTACTGCGCATGCGCAGTGTCAAGGACGTTCCGAAATTGGCGCCATTTATCATTCTAAGTTTGGCCCTTCATCAGTTAACATCTGACTGATCTTTGTGCTTTTAAATCTCAGTTTAAATGATGCCAGACACATAAATATTAGTGAAATGGTGATTCTAAGGAGGATAGAAAAGGAGGAGAGGAAAAGAATGTGTGACAGAATATTATCAGGGCTGTAACTTAAAATTTTTTAATGAAATTATGTTAAGTTACCTATTTTCAAGGCAGCAGCCATTTTGTTGTCATTCTGATTATTTAGTTACACTGTTTTTCAAGTGTTTTTCCTCTCTCCCTGTCCTTTAAGTTCCCCCTTGCTATTCTCCCATGCTTTTGGCATAGTTTCTGTAATTATTATTACTAAAATTTCTTGGGAGTTTTAGCTGAATAACAGAATGAATTCTGTTCTTTCCCCATGTTTACGTCTTCACCTACGGGTGGTTAGGCGTTGTGTTCTGCATCTACCATCTGATGTTCTGCAGTTTCTTCCCTGGAAGTCTCTGTTTTGCATCAGATGGTGTATTTTTGGTAACTGATTTCGGGCCTGGGTGCCTGGAGTCTTATTTTAGTGTTTTTACACTCATTGTTTACATTTACAACAGCCCTCTGTGTGAGGGGGGGATTTCTAAATAATAATATCTTTATGTTATTTTAATCATAACTAGATACATTATTATTGTTCGTAAGTGTTGAATAAATTGTTTAAAATATTTTTAAAATTTTTTTCCACACTTAGGCTTGGGATCCATTGGGGCTCAACGTTACTTTTCAGAAACTTGGGCTGTTCTGAAAAAATATTTTTTCAAAATATTTTGATTTCAATTATTTTTTCTATATTAATGGATCATATTATTATTATGTATTTTGATTGCCAGGGGTTAGTGCGAGTACCAGGACTTGTTTTCTTTTCACATTGAAAGGATATTGATCAATTGTTTTAAGAGGAAGTCTTCCTCTGACCTTATTATCATTCTATATGTGGTCAGTGTACTCGCATTAACTCCTGTTCTGTATCGTATGATTTCGATGACAATATGGGAAGCATATGTCACGGTATGTTGTTGGGGATTTGGACACTCCGGTCCTTTCCCCGCAGGGTCACTCTACTTTATCAATTTCTATTTCAGACGATCAAGATTAGGGTGATGTATCTGTGATGTCTTCCAACAGTGTGCCTCCGTCGTCACAATTAATGAAGGGCTAGCGGAAAAGTGCTCATGTAATACGCCAATTGCCTAAGAGGACCCTAGTAGGTTCGACGGCCTTTGGCGTCTGCTAGCTCGCCCGGTGTAGCGTCCATTCACCGAATGGTTCGGCAGCCGGGTTCGTCCGTTGCGGTCTAGAAGGAATTTTGGGGTGATGCGAGCACTATAAAATTTACTTAATGCACACCCAGTGACGGCGAATCGGAGGGAGAACGGAGGAAGCCTTTTAGTCCGGTTCCTAGCTCGTTCCGGTCCATCCGGACGGCAAGCGAGAGAGGCCCCTCTCTCGTTCAACAACATCTGGCCCCAGATGTTGTGGTACAAATGTGTCGCTAGCGGAGCATACGTCCGTCGCTCGGGACGCTCCGTTGTATAGGCAGTCCGCTGAGACTGCTAAGGCTTCCTCTTCTCGTCAGCGCACACGACCGCACCTTGGCTGCGTGACCGCCGATATATTACCAGCTTCGCCGATCAAGGATTCTTCGGCGACCAGGTCACACCATCCGGCAGCCAGGGATTCGAGACCGATGGACTCCGGACGTTCGCATAGGAAAAGTATGCGGGAGCCATCTGATGCGGAGCTGCCCTCGGCGAAGCAGCGATAGACTGCGCCTCAGCAGGTCTCGACGCCGGACATTCTTGTGCACATAGCACAGCTTATCGCAGCATCCCAGCAGCCGACAGAAACGGTGTCGGATCGAGAATTATCCGACAGCGCTGGGTCGGTAGCCGGGGACTCGAGGCCTGCAGACTCCGGACGTTCGCATAGGAAGTGTGCGGGAGTCAACGTACACGGAGCTTCCAGCGGCAATGCATCGTAAGTCCGCTACTGCACAGGCCTCGGGAACGGACGTGCTTTCCTTAATAGCACAGTTTATCGCAGCATCCCAGCATCAACTGAATCTGTCGCATATATTTTATCCGACGATACTGGGTCGGGACGCTCCGCGGAAGCGGGTACGGACGTCCGAAAGTTTCATCCGGTCCGACGGGATACCGAAAGGGATTCGGAGGATTTCAAGCTTTCCCTTTCGGAACAACATATGCTGCGATGCCGGATAAGAAACTGATAGCGTCGGTGGACTTAGAAATTTTTGGTTCGGTTCAGGGACATCGTCCCTCAGTTCCGACATAGTCCAATAATGTCACACAAACTTTCGAATTATTGAACGACGCTATATATATTATTATTTTATGCTTGCTATCCAAGCATTTCTGGTTTCTTGTTCGAAGAGTTATGGAGATGTCTTTCAAAAGTGTGCCTCTGTCGTCATAGTTAATGAAGAGTTAGCGGCAATAAGTGCTCATGGAATATGTCTATCGCTTACGGAGTGACATTCGCTAGCTCACCCGGTGTAGCGTACATTCATCGAATGGTTCGGCTGCCGGGTTCGTCCGTTGCGGTCTAGGAAGGAGATTTGGGTGATGCGAGCACTTTAATTACTTTAGTACTCACCCAGTGACGGCAGATTGAGGACAGATCGGAGGAAGCCAACAACATAGGGGACCGCATGTTGTGGTTCAGATATTTTACATTCGGAGCATATGTCCGTTGCTCGGGACGCTCCGTTATATTGACAGTCCGAGAGACTGTCTTTAATGCTTCCTCATCCTCACAGCAGGGCACACGACCGCACATTGGCTACGTGACCTCGAGTATCCGATCAGTTTCGGCATTCAGTGATTACACAGCGAATAGGTCGCGCCATCCGGTAGCCAAGGGACACGAGGCCTATACACTCCGTTCGCTCGCATATTGGAAGTATGCACGGGGTAACGATCTCGGAGCTTCCTGCGGCAATGCATCGTAAGACCGCTGCTCCTCAGGCCTCAGTGACGGACGTGCTATCCGAGTTAGCACAGTTGTTTCGCAGCATCCCAGCAATTGACAGTTTCTCGGTCGAATCAGGAATTATCCGACGGCGCTGGGTCGGTGCGGTCCGCGGTTGCATCAAGCTACGGACGACCGAACGCTTTATAGGGTCCGACAGGATGGCGAAAGGGATTCGAAAGATTTCGAGTTTTCCCTTTAGTAGTATCGGAAGATGCCTTTCATATCTTCTGGCATTTCTTCCAGTGATTATTTTTCGGACTTCATTGCTGCGATCTTGGATAAGAGACTTATAGCGTCATTGGACTCGGATTTTTCGATCGGTACAGGGACTTTGTCCCTGACTTACCGACGCAGTCCAATATTGTCATTACAACATGTGTTTTATTTTTCGACGCTATATATTTATATATATATACAAGCCTGCTACTAAGCATGATAGTTTAGTTTCTTGTCCGCGTGGCTCATTTCTGCCATTTTATCTTTTTTACATATAGTTTATTTTGGCAGAGCAGGGCATACCGAGAGTTCATACGCGTCTAGACGGTGTGACTAAAGACTGCATATATTCTTTTTTGCCGTTTATGTCTTTTCCAATTTCAATGTTGGGAACGACATTATGTATAGTAGACTTAACTTAGACGCTTTATTATACGTAATCCGCCTTAATGAGGCGTTATCATTACGTCTTCAAGAAAAGATTTACGGGATATTATTCTCAATGTAATTTCTTTTGAGGGCAGTAGTTTGTTCACGTATAACTCCGCCCTTCAGTGGCTGATTGGAGTTGGTTAGACGTGATGCAGCCCTAGCTACATCCACGCGTGGATAGTAGGTTAAGAACTCTCTCAGAGTCGCTTCGTTCTCGGAGGAGCTTCTCTTCGACGGCAACTTTCCGGCAATCCATGAATTGCTTGATTTATACATTCTCTTGTCTATCTAGTGTTACAAGAGATTCAGACTGGGGCAAACATTCGGTGGTTGACTCAGAGAGTGCCGCCGCAGTTGCCGGACCCGAGTGTGGCTGTTATGACGGTTGCCAGTCAAACAGATTGGGATATATACTGATCCCTACGGATTCGAAGTGCCTGGGTCTTTGGGTTCCGCAGTCTTTTAGCTATCAGTTTAACTTCCGCGGAATAATGTTTTTTAGGCTTGCTTTATGTCATTGCATGAACATTATTCAGAAACGCATGCCCAAATTCCTGTCCTTTAATTCGACAGTAGTGGCGTATCTCCGGAACCAGGGAGGCACTCTTTCGTTTCCGTTATTCAATTTAATGGAAAGAATCCGTCTGTTGGTTATAGTACACCAAGTTCAGTTTTGATCCGTCATATTCTGGGTCGTCTGATTGTTTTATCGCACTCCCGTTCTCTTACGGGTCGCTTGTTGCTGTCAGAATGGACTCTCAACAAACAAGTATTCAATCAGATTTGCTATCTATGGGAGCGCCCAATGATGTTTTATTTATGACACAGCTTGCTAATAAATTGCAGACGTATGTGTTGGCTTGTCCAGATCTCTGAGCTAATACTGTTAACGCTCTATTGATCTATAGGACGGAATGATAGGATACGCGTATCCTCCGGCGCTGTTGTTTTAACAGGTATTGCTAAGATTAACAACCACAATACATTTCTGTTGATAGCATCTCTATCTTCACAGAGATCATGAGTAATTTACTCTCTTGTCTACTGTGGATCTTAACGTGAAATCTTCCTCTATGTGAGGATCCTTTTTCACTGGGTAAATCGTGTCATCTTTATCACAACCAGCAAGGTCGCAACCTTCATGTATTCCGTTGTGTGGTCCGTATTGCATTGTAAGCACTGTACTGGACGAGCTTTGGACGCGATTTCTTACTATAGGAGATCCTCTTCTTCGCTATTCTATGCGACTAAAGTGGAGGCTCTTCCGTCGTGGTGTAGGGATCATTATGTTCATATGGTTGATCCCTCCATACTACTCATTGCTATTTTTTAGTATACTTGTTTCACAAGATCTACTGCAGCCTGTTGTTATTTAGGTTATAGGTTTATGTTACCTCATACCTATGCACTCTACGATAGTTTACAATTGAGTCTTTTGTCTCTTTATCTAAGTCAGTTAGTAACTTTTTGATAAATAGACTTAGAATCTTTAGATTAAATTCCTATACGGATTTTAACTTCGGTTCTTATTTAGCTAAGTAATCATTTGAGCCTCTGGAAACAGTAGTTTTCAAATTCTGACCTTTTAGACAGTAATTCTGTTGGTTTCTCTTTTACTGTAGAGTCAGTGAGTTTCATGCACTATCGATGGATGATTTTCACTTTCATAGTTTCGGAATCAATACTTCCGTTACTATTTAGGTTGGATTGTTGCATAAGAGTTAGGCTCCTATTATCCGGAACCTATTATTTTAAGGTCCTTCCGTCTTCGTATGGGCATAGGCCTTTACTCTTTCCGGGTACAGTTTATGTATTTATAAACAGATATCTGTTTATTACAAGGGCGTAAGCTTCTTCTGTCTTTGATGTCTAGTAGAAGGACGTTACGCTCCATTTTATTGTTAATGGATTCTATTAACTAGCGTACTGCTTATGGTATATCATTGGCTTAGCAGTTGTGCTTAAGATTTCGGCTCATGAAGTAAGAGTTCTTCTACTTCTTGGGCTTGCATTAATAGTGTTGCTATTATAGATTTTTGAAGGCTGCTCATTGCGCTCAGCCATCCATTCATGAATTTTATCTCAGAAATATCGAGTCCATTTCTGGAGGCCTCTATTGTTAGGTCTATTATCTACTGCTCAGAATGTCATTCACTTAACAGTTGCTACTATAGCTAGGTAGGCTGTCTGTTTCGGCAGTGTCTCCGTTCGGCTGCCCTCTTCGCTCTGGGCTATTTGACCCAGGGCAAGAAAAAGGGGGGGGGGGAGGGTGTTCCCTTGGGTCACCTGTTTTTACTATGAAAACAAGGGGATACCTCCTCCGGAGTTAGTAATTCTGAGCTGTTATTGGGATGGTTGTTTAGTGAGAAGTTTAAGTTTATAAAATTCATTCAAGTCTTAGTTTTTAAAGTATAGCTTTTGAATATTGCATATGTCAACGGACATGATTATGCAATTCTCACACACTTTTAGGAGTATAAGAGTCTCTATTCTCTAGACTTACTTTATTATTGGCTTACTTTAAAAATTATTAGTATAAGGATTATTGGATATTAATAGAGTACATGGATGTATGAAGCTCAATTTTTGGAAGGTGTTGTATCTTTCTAATTTATCATAAATAAGAAAGATACATGTAAGGCCTATTACTTCTTTTCCCTACAGGGGATGACTCTATTTTATTTTATTGAGCGTATTCCATTTTGCTCTATGTCCTTGGCCCTCCAGCCTTTTTACTATTCAGCTATGTCTGGGTCATTGGTACAGTATAAAAATGTTAAAAAATTTATAGTAATTTATATATTTTTTATACTTACCAATGACCCAGATGGGGATGGCCCTCCCAGGAGTTGGGAACTCTTGCCTCCCCGCTGAGTACATAGCGCTTACCAGGCACTGGTTATTAGAATGATAAATGGCGCCAATTTCGGAACGTCCTTGACACTGCGCATGCGCAGTAGGGGCGAAGTGTGGAGGGCCTTTCAGGACATGTTTTCTTTAGTTTTAGATGCAAATTTTGGGGATTGGGGGGCAAAATTTGTGTTTGGCCCTATATTTTAAGAGTTAGCACCAGCTATGTCTGGGTCATTGGTAAGTATAAAAAATATATAAATTACTATAAATTTTTTAACTTTTTCAGAACAGCCCAAGTTTCTGAAAAGTAACGTTGAGCCCCAATGGATCCCAAGCCTAAGTGTGGACAAAAATTTTAAAAATATTTTAAACAATTTATTCAACACTTACGAACAATAATAATGTATCTAGTTATGATTAAAATAACATCAAGATATTATTTTCCAGAAATCCCCCCTTCACACAGAGGGCTGTTGTAAATGTAAACAATGAATGTAAAAACACTAAAATAAGACTCCAGGCCCCCAGGCCCGGAATCAGTTACCGAAAATACACTATCTGATGCAAAACAGAGACTTCCAGGGAAGAAACTACAGAACATCAGATGGTAGATGCAGAACACAACGCCTAACCACCCGTAGGTGAAGACGTAAACATGGGGAAAGAACAGAATACATTCTGTTATGCAGCTAAAACTCCCAAGAAATTTTAGTAATAATAATTACAGAAACTATGCCAAAAGCATGGGAGAATAGCAAGAGGGGACTTAAAGGAAAGGGAGAGAGGAAAACACTAAAAAATCAGTGTAACTAAATAACCAGAATGACAACAAAATGGCTGCTGTCTCGAAAATAGGTAACTTAACATAATTTCATTAAAAAATTTTAAGTTACAGCCCTGATAATATTCTGTCACACATTTTTCCTCTCCTCCTTCTCTATCCTCCTTAGAATCACCATTTCACTAATATTTATGTGTCTGGCATCATTTAAACTGAGATTTACAAGCACAAAGATCAGTCAGATGTTAACTGATGAAGGGCCAAACTTAGAATGATTAATGGCGCCAATTTCGGAACGTCCTTGACACTGCGCATGCGCAGTAGAGGTGAAGTGTGGAGGGCCATTCAGGACATGTTTTCTTTGGTTTTAGATGCAAATTTTGGGGATTGGGGGGCAAAATTTGTGTTTGGCCCTATATTTTAAGAGTTAGCACCAGCTATGTCTGGTTCATTGGTACAGTATAAAAATACTATTGTTTCTTAAGGTAAAGGGTCAAGAACGTCGACATTAAATCTCAAGAAGCATTTGCCTTTTAGGAACATTCAAAGCTTTGATGTTCTGAACTTTGAACCGTCAGTGTAATAATCAAGACCGGTCGGCAGTTGCGAACTTGCAAAGTTCGCAACTGACGACCGGTCTTGATTATTACACTGACAGTTCAAAAGTTCAGAACATCAAACCTTTGAATGTACCTAAAAGAGGATCGTCTTCGTTGTTTACTTGAGGAAGGTCAACTGACTTGAACTTCATTTTTAACAACTTAAAGAGAGGGGAATGTGGGGACAGGGTCATCTATGTATGATTAATCGATTATAATCGATTATTTGCGACGATTAATCGATTCCTAAATTCAAAAATCGTGACAGCCCTACCCTACAGCAACCACACATGCAATCAATCGATTCAGAAAGAGAATGTTTTTTACCTGCACTCATTGAAAACTGATTACACATACAACAGCATGATATGCCAAGGTCATCATTTTTGATAACAGTAATAAAATAATATATAAATCACTAACACAACGAAATAAATTAGACGAGATCATTTTTGGCCATTATGATAGTTTTATATTGTCCTGCAATGCGGTAAACCTGAAAAATAAATCAAAGAACACTCAGCTGAAACAATACTACAGGTATAAACTTCAGTAGCTATAGTACAATTAGAACAATGAATGGGGATCACATGATGCACAGCGCAAGAACGCAACAGTATGATGTCATGATGTTCATTCATACACAAGGGCATAAGTTCTCACAGCCAACAGATGCTCCCAGAATGCCAAGATGGTTACACCCCCACCTCCCACTGCCATTTTACGTCCCCACCCTATAGGACAGTACGCTGTGACAACATCAACCCCACAATTGATGCTGACAGGGAGTGTTAGTACACCTCGAGAACTTTCCCTGATCGGGGATCGATCCCGGGACCTCTGGCATGAGACACCAGAGCACTTATCCACTCAACCACCACCCAGTGCTTCGTTATTTAAATTTTTGATGATTATTCCTGTAATTAGTGTTTGGATTATGGAATCTAATATTATTGCGCTGTTGTAAATGTAAACAATGAATGTAAAAACAGTAAAATAAGACTCCAGGCACCCAGGCCCGGAATCAGTTACCAAAAATACACTATCTGATGCAAAACAGAGACTTCCAGGGAAGAAACTGCAGAACATCAGATGGTAGATGCAGAACACAACGCCTAACCACCCGTAGGTGAAGACGTAAACATGGGGAAAAGAACAGAATTCATTCTGTTATTCAGCTAAAACTCCCAAGAAAATTTAGTAATAATAATTACAAAAACTATGCCAAAAGCATGGGAGAATAGCAAGGGGGGACTTAAAGGACAGGGAGAGAGGAAAACACTGAAAAAACAGTGTAACTAAATAATCAGAATGACAACAAAATGGCTGCTGCCTCGAAAATAGGTAACTTAACATAATTTCATTAAAAAATTTTAAGTTACAGCCCTGATAATATTCTGTCACACATTTTTCCTCTCCTCCTTCTCTATCCTCCTTAGAATCACCATTTCACTAATATTTATGTGTCTGGCATCATTTAAACTGAGATTTACAAGCACAAAGATCAGTCAGATGTTAACTGATGAAGGGCCAAACTTAGAATGATTAATGGCGCCAATTTCGGAACGTCTTGACACTGCGCATGCGCAGTAGAGGTGAAGTGTGGAGGGCCATTCAGGACATGTTTTCTTTGGTTTTAGATGCAAATTTTGGGGATTGGGGGGCAAAATTTGTGTTTGGCCCTATATTTTAAGAGTTAGCACCAGCTATGTCTGGGTCATTGGTACAGTATAAAAATATGAAAATTTTTAGTTACTCAAGAATTTTTTTATGAGTGTCATCTGCTACTAGCGACGGGTCAACTGGAAAAAAATCTCCTGAATGTCCCAAACTTTAGAGCATAAAAAAAAATATAGTTTTCTGGAAAAAACGTCTGTCCCAAATCATAGAGTGTCCCAATACATAGAGTAAATACGGTAGTTTGAGGCTTAATTCAGCAAAATATCATAGAGAACAGTCTTGATTTAATAGAAACAAACATGCTATTAATTTTTAATGTATTCTCTACAAAAACCAATTTAGTATAGCAGTTTGCTATACACTTTTAAAAAAGTATTTCTTGCCCTGCCGATATCAACCCTTTGTGTGAAAATACTTGACAAGTACTGGATTGATTAAGTGACTAATTGACTAATCATTGGCAAGTGTGATAATCAACGTTTTTTTTTATCAACGATCATGAAAAAAAGTATGCTGGTGTTTACTTTGTAAATATCTCGGGACATAATGCAATTTACTGTTTAAAATGCCACAAATGTAAAAAAATACAGAGGAGATACCATATCAATTAGATACAGTACGTGGAGAGTGGATTGTAACTAAATCACCCACGGAGTGGAGATATCACCCAAGCTATAACTTTCAAATTTTGTATATATCGACAAAAAACACAAGCAATGTTTCAGCCAATGGACCTCCGGGTTTAACCCGGAGATCCATTGGCTGAAACTTTGCTTGTGCTGGTTATGCTTTGCAACATATTTGCAATTAATGCTTGGGTGGAATCTCCACTCTGCAGGTGATTTAGTGGTAAGACACTCTCCATGTACTGTTGGTAAGCAGACTCAGTGAACAACAATTAACACTAGTTTTCAAAACCAATGTTAGACATACAACAGCTGTAACTTTATATCCTTCCATGACAAGCACTAATCATATTTTCTGCACAGCCTTTCGATTTCTGTTTGATTGATATCAGGTCACTCAACAGTTTTGTGTGGGTAGAATATGAAATTTGTAATATTGTAGTTATCATAACTGTACTAAAAACCAGCGATTTCACTTTTACTCCATCCAAACAGGTGCCCCAACATGCAGTCTTTGGGTAAACTCTGAATTTACATTCTAAGTACCTTGGCAGTTGTTTCTTGGCAAGTCTTGGCAGCCAACACTTACCTCGAAGCAACTGCAAAGCCACAGCATGTAAACTGTCAAAGGTGGATCAAAACATTTAAAAATCTCCAGACATTTCTTGGGGTTAAAATTAAACAAGACGAATGTTAACTCCTTGTTTTGAAGCAACATCAAGTCATCAGTGTATTTAACAGATCATACACATTGTCCAGAGTATGAAGGATATGTAATTAATACTGATAGATAAACAAGCAACCATATCAGCTGATTAAATGACTGAAAATTGATATCTGAGTCAGCCCTATTGACAGCCATTATGTATTAAATTTAGGATGAAAATTGAAACAAAAAGAATATTGAAAATTGTGTGAAACTATAAATCACTCACTTCTTGATACAGTGGAGCCCACTTAATTGGATATCTCTTAATTGTATATCCCTGTTAATTGAATATAATTTTCAAACACAAAACCATTTACCATACCCTCAGTACAAATTTGATCTGTTAATTGCATATGGGTTGTAGAGTAAACTCTTGTTAATTGTAAAAAAACTTTGTAATATGTCGAAAAAATTACTGTGACATGCACCAAATTCCCCTTATTTATCAACCTTTATGGCCTCACTAAATCCACTACTGACATTTATTCTGTTATATCTTGTTTGACAGAGCTCTATGAGCTCTGTCAAACAAGATATAATAGAATAAATGCTCAGTTTACCTCCAGAACACAGGAAACTGACAAAATCCCTGTTAATTGTATACTCCTGTTAATTGAATAATTTTCACTGACAAAATGGATATTCAATTAAGAGGATTCTACTGTATCATAATTAATCACATTGTCATAGCAGCTGTTGAGTAAGTTCATACAAGGCCTGAACAAATTCTGATGACCAAAAATAATTTAGCACTCTACCAGTTAAAAGTGCAGTACAGTGGAGCCCACTTTATTGGTTACCTCTTAACTGAATAACCCTGTTAATTGAATACAATCTCCCAACACAAAACCATTTACCATACCTACTGTACAAATTTGACCTGTTAATTGAATATAGGTTAAAGAGTAAACTCCTGTTAATTGAATAAAAAATCTTGTAACCTGTCGAGAAATTACCCAGACTCTCCCCAGTTTTTCTCTGTTTATACACCTATTTGGCCTCAGTACATCCAAAATAGGCATTTAATCTATTATATCTTGTCTGACAGAGCTCATGGAGCTCTGTCAAACAAGATATAATAGAATAAATGCTAAGTTTATCTCAAGAATACAGAAAAGTGACACAATCCCTGTTAATTTAATACTCCTGTTAATTGAATAATTTTCATTGACAACGTAGCTATTCAATTAAGAGGGTTCCACTGTACTTGAAATTCGTGTGAGAATCAGAATTGATACTCGCAAAATGATTCTCACCAGAAGAACAATGAGAATCAAGTTTTATTCTCGCAGAATTTTCATTTGATTCGTCTCATAGATTCTCAAAGTTTCCTTATAGGCCTGAACAATTCTTATAGTTTGCTCTCTCAGGATAAAGTAACAACACCTTAACTTAGCAGTGGAAAGCAGTGAAGTCTTGGCTGTCTGTATAGGCAGCCAAGACTTCATCAGACACTTTATCTGTCCGTACAAACGTTTTGCATTGTAATTTCAAAGCCATTGGTCGGATTTGGATCTTCTTTGGTATGCTGATAGACCCACTTGAGGGAACGGATATGCACAAGGAATGGGTTCCTTCCAATAATTCCCCCCCTCCCCCCCCCCCCCCCCCCCCCCCCCTCCCCCAGTTATGTGGCACTTTTTCACTTTTTCTGTTTTCACTCTTTCTACATCAAAAGTTTTTCTGTCCCACAATACCTTTAAGGCTACTTTGAACTTGCCTATGGGTTGGGGCCAGTGGACCACATTTTGTGTAGCCCTTGTTAGAACATATTCTACAAGCAAGACAAGAAAATTCAACTTGGAACTTGGAACTAGACCCTTAACTGGTAGAGTGCTGGAAGCCCATATTTGGGCTTTATTCCGAAGTGCAGGTACCACTGCTAGAAGGCACATATTCAGTGCATGTGCTTTGTACTATCTTTGAAGTGATGTTATTTAGACTATAAGGGTTTGCCCTGTTACAGTTTATGGGAGAGTGCCCATAAGCACTCTCCCATAAATTGTAACAAGGCAAAGACATGTGTACAAGATTTGATGGCCAAAAATAATTTAGCACTCTACCAATTAAGGGTTAAACTTGAGTAAATATAGAAATATAAGGCTCACTGTTTTTTTATGGAATATTTACTGGTTGCACGGGCGGGCAAGGATATAACAGTACTGTCAAATTAAAGATTAGGAACTGAAAATTAATTTTCCCAGCTCTAGAATCAAGTCACCATGGGAACCCAGGAAGAGAAATAGAGCTTGTTTACTCTGGGAAACAAGCACAGTTTTGCTGGTAAAATAGGACCCAGTCACCAATGCTTGGGGTTGAAGTCCTCTCAAATGGGCAACATGGGTATAAATGATTGACTAAACTTGGCTTTAACTCCATATTTTGGTCATGATTAGCCGTTGAGCAGAAATATGTGGCCCTAACCACGATAAATAAATAAATCTCCCCGCGGGACCCCCGGAAGTGAAGCAGTGCCTGTTCACTGCAGTAAACAGGCTCTGTATTTACTGGTAAAATAGGACCCAGTCACCAATGCTTGGGAGGTGCAAACCCTCTCTAAAATGGGAAACATGGCTTATTAACGCTCACCCCCTGGTCTTGAGTTGATACTCATGTTGTGGGCATGATTAGCCATTGTGCAAAAATATGTGAGCTGAGATGGAATGAGTTTATTTGGTTTATTGATTATTTTTCCAGTGCCATCCTGGGTACACAAGAGGTTTATTCACTAAACCTGTGATCGTTAAAAGTTGCCTTGAGCAAGACAACTTTTAACGATCACAAGTTTAGTAAACGAGTCTCTTGTATTTCACGATGTAGGTTTTGGGCTCTAGGTAGTGTCTTGTTGGAACATATACGTTATTGTGATGAGTTGACGGTAACATGCTTTGCGTCTCGGTTGAACATAAGCTCTGAGCCACAAACCTCAGACCATGTTAATAATGTTGAACAACAAATGATGATGATGAGATGATACTTCAATAATGAAATCTGAGCTCTGGACTTTATCTTGGTTTTCATAATCAGGTTTTGATGTTCTGAATGAACTGACACCTAGCGTACTTTAAATAGTGTTCAACCGATGATTGGAATCGGCCACCCCAATCGGCCGATTGTGGGCAATCGAATGACAGTAGTAACGGCTCCTGGAACATTGGTTCAACCGATTGTTGCCAAGCATTTTATTGTGGTGATTCATTAACCACATTTTTTTATCTTCTGCAATTGTTCAATTGTTAATGTAAAATGATGTCAATGATACTATTCAATAAAGTTGAGAAACAACTGCAATGTGTATTCTTAATTTCTCTAGACACCCATTTACAGGAAATACTAGTTAAAAGATGTAAAGCGTACAATTGAGCATACGTATGTCAATCGCCAGTTCTTACCGGAAAAAGGGAAGGTTGCACTCCATGTCTGGTCATTTTACGGAGACCTGAGTCAACGGCGTTTAACACTGTGAAGTATGTTCCAATTTTAAGTAGTTCTTTCAAACCTGGACTCATCTAGTAGTGCACACTATTACAATCTGAATCGGCCGAGTGTGAGCTCATATAACCGGTAATCGGTCAACGGCCGTTTTTTAGTAATCGGTTGAACACCAATTTTAAAAAATATATCATGTGATTTAGTTTGGAAAGTTTAAAAGATGCAGAGCCTTTAAAATGTTAATATTAAAGCAGGCCTTTATATTCTTTTAACCCTTTACCTAACATGAAAGGCAGACAACACTTGCAAACAAAATTTTCAAATAACTAATTTTTTTCATTTTTTGTGTCAGAAACTTTGCTTATGAGGAGTCATAAGCAATGTTTTTGATGCACAAAATGAAAAATAATAATGAAAATTAAATGACAGTTTTTGTGAATAGGACTGCTTGGTTTTGGCCATTCCATTGAGTAAAGGGTTAAGTTGGGCACTTCAGAGAGGTCACAGACCCAATGGGCCGACCATGGTTTGGCACGAAATGAGATATTTCACTGAAAAAAAAGACGCAGAGTTTTGCACCTGTTATGTTCACATCATGGCGTGATGTTTCACACACTGTGTATATGCAGAAGGGCAATTTTAACCCTGTACCCAGGGGGCGTGGTGGATCAGTTGGTAGAGGTGCAGGCTGCAAGCCGAGAGGTCCTCGGTTCGAATCCCACCTGCGCCAACCGCGTTGTGTCCTTGGGCAAGACACTTCACCCCCATTGCCCACGTGGGGGCACGGTGACGCTGTGTACTAAGGCGTACTGCACGTTGATGGTGCACCTGTCTTCAACCAATGCTAACCCTGCTTGTGTGGAGTTGGTATGTTGGGGAGCTGACAGTTGCTCGCCGTTGCTCGGTGGTTCTCTCCGGGTACTCCGGCTTCCTCCACCCATAAAACTGTCAAGGTCATGATTAGCCATTGTGCAGAAATATGTGACCTTAAAACACCAATAAATAAATAAATAACCCTGTACCCAATGCAGACGATATTAAAATTTATTATTTTAAATATTTTTTCAAATTTTTTTCAAACAATTTCAACAAAACCATATCATGTGACCCCTCATTGGAACGAGCTCGGCGAGCTCGTTCCAAAGAGCGTCCACATGATATGGTTTTGTTGAAATTTTTCAAAAATATTTTTTTAGCTGATGAATTTGCATATTATATGGGCGGATGCAGGCAATTCGTTGGGTAAAGGGTTAAGTTGGTCTTCTGTATAATATACTTGGTGTGTGAATTCCACCTGGTGTTTTATTGCTCTTTTTTTCTGTGCTTCGGTTGCTATATCTTGTAAAAAATATTGTAGCTGGATCTTGCTTCACATCTTTCTTCGATGAAATATTTTGGTTCAAATGCTAATTTGGGCACATTTTGATAATTTGGGAACAACATTTAACAGTTTTACTTTGGTGGAATTTAAAAGTCTGTTTAAAGCTATGACAGCTGATGAAAAGTGATGGACTTTCAATTTCATCTTTTTTCAGGATGTTTCAAATCAGCTAGCCGAGTTGAATTTATTATGGGCTGAAGTTGAGAGAGAATTTACAGGTATAATAATTATTAGCTCACCTCACAGTCACTGAAAGTCAAGCTGAGCTATAGAGATCATTCTCTGTCTGTTGGTTGTGCATTGCCCGCAAACATAGTGTTAGCGGCTTCTTCCCCTAAACCACTGTACCAATGTAAGTAAAATTTCAGGTGATTATTTGTTTGAACATTGTATTTTGATTTTTGGTCGAGTTTTGTTAACAACCGAGACCTATGGTTTGGTGACGGTCGGTGTGCGTCCTGCCAGGCATCCTCGCACTGTTAGTGCAATAACTTGAACAAACGTTCTCCAATTTGACTAATATTTGTCATACAGGTCTTTTGTAATAATATCTCAAGCGAGTTCGAAAACTGGCCGGGCCCAATATTTTTCGTTACAGAGTTATGGGTCTTAATTAGTCAATTTTTACGAATTTTCAGCACGTTAGTGCAATAACTTGAACAAACATTCTCTGATTTGACTAATATTTGCCATACAGGTCTTTTGCAATAATATCCCAAGCAAGTTCGAAAACTGGCTCGGCCCAATTTTTCTCCTCAGTGAGTTCTGGGACTTAATTCGTTAATTTTTATGAATTTGAGCTTGTTAGCTCCATACAGTGAACAAACATTCTCCAATTTGACTAATATTTGCCATTCAGGTTTTTTGCAATAATATCTCAAACGATTTCGAAACTGGCCCAATCCAATTTTTCCTTACAGAGTTATGGGCCTTAGTAATTTTTTATGAATTTTGAGCTTGTCGGCTCTATAACTTGAACAAACATCCTCCAATTTGACTAATATTTGCTATATAAGTCTTTTGCAGTAATATCTCAAGCGAGTTTGAAAACTGGCCCAGTCCGATATCTCGTTAGCGAGTTACGGACTTAGTCCATTTTTATGAATTTTGTGCTCATGAGCATTAATTTTTATGAATTTTGAGCTCAGCGCGGTGACATTTCTGATTTACAATAGAGAGTGCATGAGGAAAGTAGCTACAACTCAACGCCTGCATCTCAGATGCGCACCTCTTGTGTTCAAATCAACTTGCCCCTCCACATAGGAAAGGGGTGGGAAAAATGCTCCCAAATTTAAAAAAAAAATCCTCTTTCGAACTCATTGGTGCAATGACTTGATATTTGGTACTGAGCTTCCTTTTGAGGTGTAGAATGAATTTTGTTCAAATGAAGTTTAAGTACAGCATCTTTACAGTGGTCGGATACAAGGTTGTTCAAATCAAGTCCTTGGATAATATTTAGGTTTTCTGTGGGAGCCCGAATTTTAACTTTGTCCAATATGAGGAATAATCTTAAAAAATCTGCTTCTTGAAATATAGTGCGGGGAATAATCTAAAAATTATCTTCTTCAGATCCACCAGTGCAAATCTTTTGATATTTGGTATACAGCATCCTTACAGGGGTCGTATTCAGGTTTGTTCAAAGCAAGTCCAATGTTTAATAATTTAGCTTTCTGTCGGAGCCCAAATGTTTCCTTTGTGCAATATGAGGAATATTCTTTAAATATCTTCTTTCCTCAAAATCCCGAGTCAAAATGTTTTCATATATGGTGTAAACCATCTTTAATTGGAGTGAGATTCAAGTTTGTTAAAATCAAGTCCCTGGGTTAATATTTGGCTCTCTATCAGAGCCCGAATTTTAACATTGTGTAATATGAGGAATCTGCTTCTTGAGATACCCTTGTCAGAATCTTTTGATATTTGGTATACACAATCCATAGAGAGTCATATTCAATATGTTCAGATAAAGCCCTGGGCTGATAATTGTGTTCCCTATGGGGACCCATATTTTAACTTAGTGCTATGTTGGGAACATTTTTAAATTCTTTGTCTCCAGAACCACCTGTCAGATTTGGTATACAACATCCCTAGGGGGCAGATTTCAAGTTTGTTCAAATGAAATCCCAGGGTTAATATTTGGGCTTCCAGGAGCCCTAATTTTAACTTGAAGCAAAAGAGGAATATTCTTTAAAATCTAATTGAGAACCGCCATTCAGAATGTTTTGATATTTGATATACAACACCCTTGCCGGGCTCTGATTCAAGTTTGTTCAAGTCCCTGAATTCATATTTGGGCTTCCCAAGAACGGGGGAGGGGGGAGGTGTGATGCAAATTTTAACTTAGTATAATGAGATCTTTAAAAAATTTAAATTTCCTTCTTCAGATCAACTATTCAGTATCTAGTGATATTTGGTATACAGAATCCTGGGAGTGGAGGGGGAGGGCTTAAATTTGAGTTTGTTCAAGATAACTTCCCAGGTTGATATTTGGGGATCAAGTGTTGCATTACTGTAAATCTGTGCATTATTTGTGTGGTAGCATTCCAGTACTGGAAAAAATTATCTGATGTGGACAACAGAGTTATAAAGAATTGAATCACTTGATTCCTCTGTAGTGTTAACTAGCCATAAATGATAATTGAATCCTTCTTCAAACAATTTTGTTAGGTGAGTGCCTCAGGCCCCTTGGGGCCTCTTGTGTTCTGTTCTAACAACTTACAGGTCTGGCTGTCATCGATGTAGACATTCCAAAGTCGGGGACTGCACTTATTTACAAGGAGGAAGGAACTCAAATCTGAAAAGTTGGTTGATGGGCTTATTTTTGATTATTAGCTTTTATTAGTGTCAGTGAAGTATGTCATAGTTCATCACTGATGCAGGAGAATTTTAACAATGTGATACATTTTAATTTTTTTTATTTTTAAAATTAACATTTTCTTCTTTTCAGAAAAATTGAAGCAATATCGCCATATGTTTGAAATGATACTCGAAGGTGAAAAACATGTATCCCAAACGAAAACTAATTTGGTAAGATATTTTTCTGTATGTGTGTTGTGTATAATGGTGAAATAGTGCACAGTTTTTGCCATTGAAGAGAAAATTATTATGTGACCATGCAGTAAGAAGATCATGACGAGAGGATGGAGGGTATTTTTTCCAGACACTCAGTGTCTTGAAACTGTTAGCAGTCAAATTAGGCTGAATATTGCACAGTAAAATGTCACGAATCATATAATAAAAGGAAAATCTACACCATTTTAGTGAATATCGGGAATTATCTAATGAGTGTGGGTCTGAAAGTTTTATTTTTTCATGACCGCTTGCACGAGTGAAAAATAATACTTTCAGGTCCACATGCTTCAGCGCATTATGTCGCCTTGAACGCCTCCTTGAAGGAACGATCAGCAGATCTTTGTTATTGTCTTGAAACTGTTTGCTGTCGAATTGGGCTGAATATTGCACAGTAAAATGTCACATAGCATATAATAGAAAGAAAATCTACGCTATTTTTGTGAATATCGGGAATTATCTCATTCATGTGGACCTGAAAATTTTTCACTCGCTCATCCTGATATTCACCAAAAAAACATAGATATCCTCTATTTAATTTTTGAGTGTTTTGTTTTAATCACATGGGGGTACATAAAAGGCTGGCAAACTACTTTAATAATTTAAAATCAAAGCTTAAATATTAGAATGTGTTTATATTATCATTGCTAGTATGAGAGAATGAGCATCAATAACCTATTATTTTCTTTTAACTGGTAGTGTACTGAATTATTTATCAAGAGATTATTTGTAACATGACTATTTTTTTAAAGATTGTATTACTGGTGGTAAGGGGAGCCATGGTTTAGCAAATTTTTGTTCATAGATAATTGATTTGTTACTATTTATTGGAGAGTGCCTATTGGCATTCTCCAATAAATTGTAGCAGAACAAATTTTATATAAACATTTTTAGCTGTGATGAGCAACTCTATATGTGGCAATGTCGGTCTGTCACCAACAAGTTTAAAAAACACCATAACTCCTAAAATACTTGATGGAATGACACCATACTTGGTATGCAAGTGTATCTTCATGATGTCTACACCCTCTCAATAGTGCACGTCATTTGGTTAATTTCTGTCACATTTATGGACTTGTCACTAACAAGTGTTTTTGTCACCAACAAGTTTTAAAACATCATTGGCGTTGCACGAATCGTCGCAGCTTCGGCACTGTGACAGTGCCCTCTAGTTTGTTCTTTTACTGAGTAAACATCAAGCTAATGCTAACAGCATAAAGCCACAAAAAGTGGCTTTCAGCACTTTTCAATAGAGCCATGATAATAGCTTCTAGCTCTAACCATTTAAACCATAACAGGCCTGGAAATAAGGAGCTTACATCACAGCCCTTTACCAGGTTATTCTATATAACATGGTGGATACATATAGGAAACATTTGTTGAGATGCTTTTCCACTTTCCTTGTTAAAACTACACCAGCCATGCTGAGGACATCTCAATAGAATTTCCACAGAAATAAATAGCAACCACTGATATGCAATCTCACTTTGACAAGATTGCACTTTAGTTGTTGCTATTTATTTTGGCAGAAATTTTGTTAAGATATAAATGGCATGCCTCTCTAAAGGCTTCGCTTATTTTTATACTGTACCAATGACCCAGACATAGCTGGTGCTAACTCTTAAAATATAGGGCCAAACACAAATTTTGCCCCCCAATCCCCAAAATTTGCATCTAAAACCAAAGAAAACATGTCCTTAAAGGCCCTCCACACTTCGCCTCTACTGCGCATGCGCAGTGTCAAGGACGTTCCGAAATTGGCGCCATTAATCATTCTAAGTTTGGCCCTTCATCAGTTAACATCTGACTGATCTTTGTGCTTGTAAATCTCAGTTTAAATGATGCCAGACACATAAATATTAGTGAAATGGTGATTCTAAGGAGGATAGAGAAGGAGGAGAGGAAAAATGTGTGACAGAATATTATCAGGGCTGTAACTTAAAATTTTTTAATGAAATTATGTTAAGTTACCTATTTTCGAGGCAGCAGCCATTTTGTTGTCATTCTGATTATTTAGTTACACTGATTTTTTAGTGTTTTCCTCTCTCCCTGTCCTTTAAGTCCCCCCCTTGCTATTCTCCCATGCTTTTGGCATAGGTTTTGTAATTATTATTACTAAATTTTCTTGGGAGTTTTAGCTGAATAACAGAATGAATTCTGTTCTTTTCCCCATGTTTACGTCTTCACCTATGGGTGGTTAGGCGTTGTGTTCTGCATCTTCCATCTGATGTTCTGCAGTTTCTTCCCTGGAAGTCTCTGTTTTGCATCAGATAGTGTATTTTTGGTAACTGGTTCCGGGCCTGGGTGCCTGGAGTCTTATTTTAGTGTTTTTACATTCATTGTTTACATTTACAACAGCCCTCTGTGTGAGGGGGGGATTTCTGGAAAATAATATCTTGATGTTATTTTAATCATAACTAGATACATTATTATTGTTCGTAAGTGTTGAATAAATTGTTTAAAATATTTTTAAAATTTTTGTCCACACTTAGGCTTGGGATCCATTGGGGCTCAACGTTACTTTTCAGAAACTTGGGCTGTTCTGAAAAAATATTTTTTCAAAATATTTTGATTTCAATTATTTTTTCAATATTAATGGATCATATTATTATTATGTATTTTGATTGCCAGGGGTTAGTGCGAGTACCAGGACTTGTTTTCTTTTCACATTGAAAGGATATTGATCAATTGTAATAAGAGGAAGTCTTCCTCTGACTTTATAATCATTCTATATGTGGTCAGTGTACTCGCATTAACTCCTGTTCTGTATCGTATGATTTCGATGACAATATGGGAAACGTATGTAACGGTATGTTATTGGGGAAATGGACACTCCGGTCCTTCCCCCGCAGGGTCACTCTACTTTATCAATTTCTATTTTCAGACGATCAAGATTAGGGTGATTTATCTGTGATGTCTTCCAACAGTGTGCCTCCGTCGTCACAATTAATGAAGGGCTAGCGGAATAGTGCTCATGTAAATGCGCCAATTGCCTAAGAGGACCCTAGTAGGTTCGACGGCCTTTGACGTCCGCTAGCTCGCCTGGTGTAGCGTCCATTCACCGAATGGTTCGGCAGCCGGGTTCGTCCGTTGTGGTCTAGAAGGAATTTTGGGGTGATGCGAGCACTATAAATCAACCTAATGCACACCCAGTGACGGCGGATCGGAGGGAGAACGGAGGAAGCCTTTTAGTCCAGTTCATAGCTCGTCCCGGTCCATCCGGACGGCAAGCGAGAGAGGCCCCTCTCTCGTTCACAACATCTGGCCCCAGATGTTGTGGTACAAAATGTTTCGCATTCGGAGCGTACGTCCGTCGCTCGGGACGCTCCGACATATAGTCAGTCCGGAGTAGACTGTCAATAAGGCTTCCTCATTCTCATAGTTGCGCACACGACCGCTCTTGGCTACGTGACCACGGATATCCAGTCAGCTTCGCCAGTCAGAGATTCATCGGCGACCAGGTCACACCATCCGGTAGCCAGGGACACGAGGCCTGCAGACTCCGGACGTTCGCATAGGAAGTGTGCGGGAGTCAACGTACACGGAGCTTCCGGCGGCAATGCATCGTAAGACCGCTACTGCACAGGCCTCGGGAACGGACATGCTTTCCTAAATAGCACAGTTTATCGCAGCATCCCAGCATCAACTGAATCTGTCGCATATTTTTTATCCGACGATGCTGGGTCGGGACGCTCCGCGGAAGCGGGTACGGACGTCCGAAAATTTCATCCGGTCCGACGGGATACCGAAAGGGATTTGGAGGATTTTGAGCTTTCCCTTTCGGAACAACATATGCTGTTGTGTATGTCATCTGACTTCGTCTTCTACAGCTTCTTTCGTCGGACCAGAATGCTGCGATGCCGGATAAGAAACTGATAGCGTCGGAGGACTTAGAAATTTTTTGTTCGGTTCAGGGACATCGTCCCTCAGTTCCGACATAGTCCAATAATGTCACGCAAACTTTCGAATTATTCAACGACGCTATATATATTATTATTATATGCTTGCTATAACCAAGCATTTCTGGTTTCTTGTTCGCAAAGTTACGGAGATGTCTTTCAAAAGTGTGCCTCTGTCGTCATAGTTAATGAAGAGCTAGCGGCAATAAGTGCTCATGGAATATGTCTATCGCCTACGGAGTGACATTCGCTAGCTCACCCGGTGTAGCGTACATTCATCGAATGGTTCGGCTGCCGGGTTCATCCGTTGCGGTCTAGGAAGGAGATTTGGGTGATGCGAGCACTTTAATTACTTTAGTACTCACCCAGTGACGGCAGATTGAGGACAGATCGGAGGAAGCCTGTTAGTCCGGTTCCTGGCTTGTCCAGGTCCGTCCGGGCTGTGAGCGAGAGAGGTCCCTCTCTCGTCCAACAACATAGGGGACCGCATGTTGTGGTTCAGATATTTTACATTCGGAGCATATGTCTGTCGGTCGGGACGCTCCGTTATATTGACAGTCCGAGAGACTGTCCTTAATGCTTCCTCATCCTCACAGCAGGGCACACGACCGCACATTGGCTACGTGACCTCGAGTATCCGTTCAGTTTCGTCATTCAGTGATTCCACAGCGAATAGGTCGCGCCATCCGGTAGCCAAGGGACACAAGGCCTATACACTCCGTTCGCTCGCATATTGGTAGTATGCACGGGGTAACGTTCACGGAGCTTCCAGCGGCAATGCATTGTAGGACCGCTTCTCCTCAGGCCTCAGTGACGGACGTGCTATCCGAGTTAGCACAGTTGTTTCGCAGCATCCCAGCAATTGACAGTTTCTTGGTCGAATCAGGAATCATCCGACGGCGCTGGGTCGGTGCGGTCCGCGGTTGCATCAGGTACGGACGACCGAACACTTTATAGGGTCCGACAGGATGGCGAAAGGGATTCGAAAGATTTCGAGTTTTCCCTTTAGTAGTATCGGAAGCTGCCTTTCATATCTTCTGGCATTATCTTCCAGTGATTGTTATTTTGGACTTCATTGCTGCGATCTTGGATAAGAGACTTATAGCGTCATTGGACTCGGATTTTTCGATCGGTTCAGGGACATTGTCCCTGACTTACCGACGCAGTCCAATAATGTCATTACAATATGTGTTTTATTTTTCGACGCTATATATGCATACAAGCCTGCTACCAAGCATGATAGTTTAGTTTCTTGTCCGCGTTATCATTTCTGCCGTTTTATCATTTACACGATTAGTTTATTTGGCAGAGCAGGGCATACCGAGAGTTCATATGCGTCTAGACGGTGTGGTTAAAGACGGGAAATATTCTTTTTCGCCGTTTATGTCTTTTCCAACTTCAATGTTGGAAACGACATGATGTATAGTAGACTTAACTTAGACGCTTTATCATACGTAATCCGCCTTATATTATTCTCAATGTAATTTCTTTTGAGGGCAGTAGTTTGTTCACGTATAACTCCGCCCTTCAGTGGCTGATTGGAGTTGGTTGACGTGACGCAGCCCTAGCTACATCCATACGCGTGGATAGTAGGGTTAAGAACTCTCTCAGAGTCGCTTCGTTCTCGGAGGAGCTTCTCTTCGACGGCAACTTTTCGGCAATCCATGAATTGCTCGATTTACACGTTCTCTTGTCTATCTAGTGTTACAAGAGATTCAGACTGGGGCAAACATTCGGTGGTTGACTCAAAGAGTGCCACCGCAGTTGCCGGACCCAAGTGTGGCTGTTATGACGGTTGCCAGTCAAGCAGATTGGGATATAATACTGATCCCAACGGATTCGAAGTGCCAGGGTCTTTAGGTTCCGCAGTCTCTTTGCAACCAATTTTCTTCCGCGGAATAATGTTTTTTAGGCTTGCTTTATGTCATTGCATGAACATTATTCAGAAATGCATGCCCAAATCCTGTCCGTTAATTCGACAGTAGTGGCGTATCTCCGGAACCAGGGAGGCACTCTTTCTTTTCCGTTATTCAATTTAATGGAAAGAATCCGTCTGTTGGTTATAATACACCAAGTTCTGTTTTGGTCCGTCATATTCCGGGTAGTCTGATTGTTTTACCGGACTCCCGTTCACTTACGGGTCGCTTGTTGCTGTCAGAATGGACTCTCAACAAACAAGTATTCAATCAGATTTGCTATCTATGGGAGCGCCCAATGATGATTTATTTACGACACAGCTTGCTAATCAATTGCCGACGTATGTGTTGGCGTGTCCAGATATCTGAGCTAATGTTGTTAACGCTCTATTGATCTATAGGACGGAAAGATAGGATACGCGTATCCTCCGGCGCTGTTGTTTCAGCAGGTATTGCTAAGATAAACAACCACAATACATTTCTGTTGATAGCATCTCTATCTTCACAGAGATCATGGGTAATTTACTCTCTTGTCTACTGTGGGTCTTAACGTGAAATCTTCCTCAGTGTGAGGATCTTTTTTCACTGGGTAAATCGTGTCATCTTTATCACAACCCGCAAGGTCTCAACCTTCATGTATTCCGTTGTGTGGTCCGTATTGCATTGTAAGCATTGTACTGGACGAGCTTTGGACGCGATTTCTTACTATAGGAGGTCCTCTTCTTCGCTATTCTATGCGGCTAAAGTGGAGGCTCTTCCGTCGTTGGTGTAGGGATCATTATGTTCATATTGTTGATCCCTCCATACTACTCATTGCAATTTTTTTAGTATACTTGTTTCACAAGATCTACTGCAGCCTGTTATTATTAAGGTTATAGGTTTATATTACCTCATACCTATGCACTCTACGATAGTTTACAATTGAGTCTTATGTCTCTTTATCTAAGTCAGTTAGTAACTTTTTGATATATAGACTTAGAATCTTTAGATTAAATTCCTATATGGATTTTAACTTCGGTTCTTATTTAGCTAAGTAATCATTTGAGCCTCTGGAAACAGTAGTTTTCAAATTCTGACCTTTTAGACAGTAATTCTGTTGGTTTCTCTTTTACTGTAGAGTCAGTGAGTTTCATGCACTATCGATGGATGATTTTCACTTTCGTAGTTTCGGAATCACTATTCCGTTACTATTTAGGTTGGATTTTTGCATAAGAGTTAGGCTCCTAATATCCGGAACCTATTGTTATTAAGGTCCTTCCGTCTTCGTACGGGCATAGGCCTTTACTCTTTCCGGGTAGAGTTTATGTATTTATAAACAGATATCTGTTTATTACTATGGGTGTAAGCTTCTTCTGTCTTTGATGCCTAGTAGAAGGACGTTACGCTCCATTCTATTGTTAATGGATTCTATTAACTATCGGTACTGCTTATGGTATATCATTGACTTAGCAGTTGTGCTTAAGATTTCGGCTCATGAAGTAAGAGTTCTTCTACATCTTGGGCTTACATTAATAGTGTCGCTATTATAGATTTTTGAAGGCTGCTCATTGCGCTCAGCCATCCACATTCATGAATTTTTATCTCAGAAATATCGAGTCCATTTCTGGAGGCCTCTATTGTTAGGTCTATTATCTACTGCTCAGAATGTCATTCACTTAACAGTTGCTACTATAGCTAGGTAGGCTGTCTGTTTCGGCAGTGTCTCCGTTCTGCTGCCCTCTTCGCTCTGGGCTATTTGACCCAGGGCAAGAAAAAGGGGGGGGGGGGGGGGAGAGTGTTCCCTTGGGTCACCTGTTTTACTATGAAAACAAGGGGATACCTCCTCCGGAGTTAGTAATTCTGAGCTGTTATTGGGATGGTTGTTTAGTGAGAAGTTTATGTTTTAAAAATTCATTCAAGTCTTAGTTTTTAAAGTATAGCTTTTGAACATTGCATATGTCAACGGACATGATTATGCAATCCTCAGACACTTTTAAGGAGTATAAGAGTCTCTATTCTCTAGACTTACTTTATTTATTGGCTTACTTTAAAAATTATTAGTATAAGGATTATATTGGATATTAATAGAGTACATGGATGTATGAAGCTAAATTTTGGAAGGTGTTGTATCTTTCTAATTTATCATAAATAAGAAAGAAGAAATAATAATAAATATATATAATAATAATACATGTAAGGCCTATTACTTCTTTTTCCCTACAGGGGATGACTCTATTTTATATTATTGAGCGTATTCCATTTTTCTCTATGTCCTTGGCCCTCCAGCCTTTTTACTATTCAGCTACGTCTGGGTCATTGGTACAGTATAAAAATGTTAAAAAATTTATAGTAATTTCTATATTTTTTATACTTACCAATGACCCAGACGGGGATTGCCCTCCCAGGAGTTGGGAACTCTTGCCTCCCCGCTGAGTACATAGCACTTACCAGGCACTGGTTTTTAGAATGATTAATGGCGCCAATTTCGGAACGTCCTTGACACTGCGCATGCGCAGTAGAGGCGAAGTGTGGAGGGCCTTTAAGGACATGTTTTCTTTGGTTTTAGATGCAAATTTTGGGGATTGGGGGGCAAAATTTGTGTTTGGCCCTATATTTTAAGAGTTAGCACCAGCTATGTCTGGGTCATTGGTAAGTATAAAAAATATAGAAATTACTATAAATTTTTTAACATTCAGGTTTTAGTTCAGAGACCACACAAACTCAGGTACTATCGACCGATAGAACATGAAAAGAAACATTCTAATTATTTTATTATGCCGAACAAAAAATAGCTTTAACTGCAACATGCCATCAATCTTGTAATAACAATGTAGTCAAATCCCAAAACATGCTTTTAGTGACGTCATTTCGAACGAATAACATCTCTTTAGGAGTTTCCAGATCACCAAATTCGAAAATGACTTGTTATAAGTGCTGTAGCTTTGAAATTTTCTATATCACCGAATGTCAGTGTTTACAATTGCATCGTGCTGTTCATGTTATAATTCATTATTAATGCTTGTGTGATAAGTGGTATAATGGAATATAAATTCTTCTTGGACGACGACAGTTGTTAGAATTAAGCGGAGTGAAACAATTTATTTTTAACCTGAGGTGGAGACTTAGTTAGATCAAGGAACACAAGTAATACTAATCTTGTGGAAATATAATTGATTGAACTTGAAGACACATTCATGATTCACTAAAGTGGTGGACACCACATGCGTTTTTAACATTTCTGATTGTTTTGAATTCATTGTTTGCAGTTAAAATTGAAAACACACCCACTGAAGATGACATATTTGTCGGTAAGTTTGTGTCTATCGGTGACGAAAAAAGTTAAACAGACACAGCGCCATCGCTTGGTGTTGAGAAATTCCAATCAGCATGTGCGAAAGCAATGCTGATCAATGGAAGTGGAGCTTACATTTTCTTTGTTCTCATGTCTCCAGGGAAGAACATTCCGATAGTCCAAAAACTTCAGTACTATGACTTTTAGAAGGGGTCAAATTAACCAATCACGGCTGACGTCACAGACGTGAGGCATAATAATTATATGTGGATGCAATGCACAACCTTTGAGTGGAATTGATGTAGAAAGACTGTCAAATCTCACTGGCAAAACATGTCAGATTAGGAATTTAATTTTTGTTGTATTTGTCATAATTTCTGGTTCATTCATATATTTTGCATATATTTGCAATTAATAATAATAACACTTTGGCTGGCTTCTGATTTGTCGTGGGTCTTAGGTGGGAAGGCCTTGGTTATCCCTGTGCTCTCAGCTGCCTCTTCTTTCCTCCCAACACTCGGAGACGATCTGTTTAATGTCCTCTCATTCTTCCCATCTCTCTGATAAGCATACTAACCCTCTGCTTTGTGTTGCCAACTAACCACATATCCTCCATTCTCCCATCCCACTTCCGCATTAAGCTCCCAGTGAATCTTATTCTGTTAGACTGGTATTTTGGACATTCTAATAGAAAGTGTTCCAGAGTCTCCACTACACCTAAATTACACATTTGGCACTCCTTTTCACTGTCTTTCCCAATTTTTTTTCCTATGCTCGAACAACAGTGACCTTCCCCCCACCCCCGTCCCCTTGTCCCACTGATAGGTGGTTGTTAGTGTGTCCTAACGGTTGAGGGTAAAAAAATTATATTTTTATACTGTACCAATGACCCAGACATAGCTGGTGCTAACTCTTAAAATATAGGGCCAAACACAAATTTTGCCCCCCAATCCCCAAAATTTGCATCTAAAACTAAAGAAAACATGTCCTGAGAGGCCCTCCACTCTTCGCCCCTACTGCGCATGCGCAGTGTCAAGGACGTTCCGAAATTGGCGCCATTTATCATTCTAAGTTTGGCCCTTCATCAGTTAACATCTGACTGATCTTTGTGCTTTTAAATCTCAGTTTAAATGATGCCAGACACATAAATATTAGTGAAATGGTGATTCTAAGGAGGATAGAAAAGGAGGAGAGGAAAAGAATGTGTGACAGAATATTATCAGGGCTGTAACTTAAAATTTTTTAATGAAATTATGTTAAGTTACCTATTTTCAAGGCAGCAGCCATTTTGTTGTCATTCTGTTTATTTAGTTACACTGTTTTTTCAAGTGTTTTTCCTCTCTCCCTGTCCTTTAAGTTCCCCCTTGCTATTCTCCCATGCTTTTGGCATAATTTCTGTAATTATTATTACTAAAATTTCTTGGGAGTTTTAGCTGAATAACAGAATGAATTCTGTTCTTTCCCCATGTTTACGTCTTCACCTACGGGTGGTTAGGCGTTGTGTTCTGCATCTACCATCTGATGTTCTGCAGTTTCTTCCCTGGAAGTCTCTGTTTTGCATCAGATGGTGTATTTTTGGTAACTGATTTCGGGCCTGGGTGCCTGGAGTCTTATTTTAGTGTTTTTACACTCATTGTTTACATTTACAACAGCCCTCTGTGTGAGGGGGGGATTTCTAAATAATAATATCTTTATGTTATTTTAATCATAACTAGATACATTATTATTGTTCGTAAGTGTTGAATAAATTGTTTAAAATATTTTTAAAATTTTTGTCCACACTTAGGCTTGGGATCCATTGGGGCTCAACGTTACTTTTCAGAAACTTGGGCTGTTCTGAAAAAATATTTTTTCAAAATATTTTGATTTCAATTATTTTTTCTATATTAATGGATCATATTATTATTATGTATTTTGATTGCCAGGGGTTAGTGCGAGTACCAGGACTTGTTTTCTTTTCACATTGAAAGGATATTGATCAATTGTTTTAAGAGGAAGTCTTTCTCTGACCTATTATCATTCTATATGTGGTCAGTGTACTCGCATTAACTCCTGTTCTGTATCGTATGATTTCGATGACAATATGGGAAGCGTATGTCACGGTATGTTGTTGGGGATTTGGACACTCCGGTCCTTTCCCCGCAGGGTCACTCTACTTTATCAATTTCTATTTCAGACGATCAAGATTAGGGTGATGTATCTGTGATGTCTTCCAACAGTGTGCCTCCGTCGTCACAATTAATGAAGGGCTAGCGGAAAAGTGCTCATGTATACGCCAATTGCCTAAGAGGACCCTAGTAGGTTCGACGGCCTTTGACGTCCGCTAGCTCGCCCGGTGTAGCGTCCATTCACCGAATGGTTCGGCAGCCGGGTTCGTCCGTTGCGGTCTAGAAGGAATTTTGGGGTGATGCGAGCACTATAAAATTAACTTAATGCACACCCAGTGACGGCGGATCGGAGGGAGAACGGAGGAAGCCTTTTAGTCCGGTTCATAGCTCGTTCCGGTCCATCCGGACGGCAAGCGAGAGAGGCCCCTCTCTCGTTCAACAACATCTGGCCCCAGATGTTGTGGTACAAATGTGTCGTTAGCGGAGCATACGTCCGTCGCTCGGGACGCTCCGTTGTATAGGCAGTCCGCTGAGACTGCTAAGGCTTCCTCTTCTCGTCAGCGCACATGACCGCACCTTGGCTGCGTGACCGCCGATATATTACCAGCTTCGCCGATCAAGGATTCTTCGGCGACCAGGTCACACTCCGGACGTTCGCATAGGAAAAGTATGCGGGAGCCATCTGATGCGGAGCTGCCCTCGGCGAAGCAGCGATAGACTGCGCCTCCGCAGGTCTCGACGCCGGACATTCTTGTGCACATAGCACAGCTTATCGCAGCATCCCAGCAGCCGACAGAAACGGTGTCGGATCGAGAATTATCCGACAGCGCTGGGTCGATAGCCGGGGACTCGAGGCCTGCAGACTCCGGACGTTCGCATAGGAGGTGTGCGGGAGTCAACGTTCACGGAGCTTCCAGCGGCAATGCATCGTAAGTCCGCTACTGCACAGGCCTCGGGAACGGACGTGCTTTCCTTAATAGCACAGTTTATCGCAGCATCCCAGCATCAACTGAATCTGTCGCATATATTTTATCCGACGATGCTGGGTCGGGACGCTCTGCGGAAGCGGGTACGGACGTCCGAAAGTTTCATCCGGTCCGACGGGATACCGAAAGGGATTCGGTGGATTTCAAGCTTTTCCTTTCGGAACAACATATGCTGCGATGCCGGATAAGAAACTGATAGCGTCGGTGGACTTAGAAATTTTTGGTTCGGTTCAGGGACATCGTCCCTCAGTTCCGACATAGTCCAATAATGTCACACAAACTTTCGAATTATTGAACGACGCTATATATATTATTATTTTATGCTTGCTATCCAAGCATTTCTGGTTTCTTGTTCGAAGACTTATGGAGATGTCTTTCAAAAGTGTGCCTCTGTCGTCATAGTTAATGAAGAGTTAGCGGCAATAAGTGCTCATGGAATATGGCTATCGCTTACGGAGTGACATTCGCTAGCTCACCCGGTGTAGCGTACATTCATCGAATGGTTCGGCTGCCGGGTTCGTCCGTTGCGGTCCAGGAAGGAGATTTGGGTGATGCGAGCACTTTAATTACTTTAGTACTCACCCAGTGACGGCAGATTGAGGACAGATCGGAGGAAGCCAACAACATAGGGGACCGCATGTTGTGGTTCAGATATTTTACATTCGGAGCATATGTCCGTTGCTCGGGACGCTCCGTTATATTGACAGTCCGAGAGACTGTCTTTAATGCTTCCTCATCCTCACAGCAGGGCACACGACCGCACATTGGCTACGTGACCTCGAGTATCCGATCAGTTTCGGCATTCAGTGATTCCACAGCGAATAGGTCGCGCCATCCGGTAGCCAAGGGACACGAGGCCTATACACTCCGTTCGCTCGCATATTGGAAGTATGCACGGGGTAACGATCTCGGAGCTTCCTGCGGCAATGCATCGTAAGACCGCTGCTCCTCAGGCCTCAGTGACGGACGTGCTATCCGAGTTAGCACAGTTGTTTCGCAGCATCCCAGCAATTGACGGTTTCTCGGTCGAATCAGGAATTATCCGACGGCGCTGGGTCGGTGCGGTCCGCGGTTGCATCAAGCTACGGACGACCGAACGCTTTATAGGGTCCGACAGGATGGCGAAAGGGATTCGAAAGATTTCGAGTTTTCCCTTTAGTAGTATCGGAAGATGCCTTTCATATCTTCTGGCATTTCTTCCAGTGATTATTTTTCGGACTTCATTGCTGCGATCTTGGATAAGAGACTTATAGCGTCATTGGACTCGGATTTTTCGATCGGTACAGGGACTTTGTCCCTGACTTACCGACGCAGTCCAATATTGTCATTACAACATGTGTTTTATTTTTCGACGCTATATATTTATATATATATACAAGCCTGCTACTAAGCATGATAGTTTAGTTTCTTGTCCGCGTGGCTCATTTCTGCCATTTTATCTTTTTTACATATAGTTTATTTTGGCAGAGCAGGGCATACCGAGAGTTCATATGCGTCTAGACGGTGTGATTAAAGACTGCATATATTCTTTTTCGCCGTTTATGTCTTTTCCAATTTCAATGTTGGGAACGACATTATGTATAGTAGACTTAACTTAGACACTTTATTATACGTAATTCCCCTTACTGAGGTGTTATCATTACGTCTTCAAGAAAAGATTTACGGGATATTATTCTCAATGTAATTTCTTTTGAGGGCAGTAGTTTGTTCACGTATAACTCCGCCCTTCAGTGGCTGATTGGAGTTGGTTAGACGTGATGCAGCCCTAGCTACATCCACGCGTGGATAGTAGGTTAAGAACTCTCTCAGAGTCGCTTCGTTCTCGGAGGAGCTTCTCTTCGGCGGCAACTTTCCGGCAATCCATGAATTGCTTGATTTATACATTCTCTTGTCTATCTAGTGTTACAAGAGATTCAGACTGGGGCAAACATTCGGTGGTTGACTCAGAGAGTGCCGCCGCAGTTGCCGGACCCGAGTGTGGCTGTTATGATGGTTGCCAGTCAAACAGATTGGGATATATACTGATCCCTACGGATTTGAAGTGCCAGGGTCTTTGGGTTCCGCAGTCTTTTAGCTATCAGTTTAACTTCCGCGGAATAATGTTTTTTAGGCTTGCTTTATGTCATTGCATGAACATTATTCAGAAACGCATGCCCAAATTCCTGTCCTTTAATTCGACAGTAGTGGCGTATCTCCGGAACCAGGGAGGCACTCTTTCGTTTTCCGTTATTCAATTTAATGGAAAGAATCCGTCTGTTGGTTATAGTACACCAAGTTCAGTTTTGGTCCGTCATATTCTGGGTCGTCTGATTGTTTTATCGCACTCCCGTTCTCTTACGGGTCGCTTGTTGCTGTCAGAATGGACTCTCAACAAACAAGTATTCAATCAGATTTGCTATCTATGGGAGCGCCCAATGATGTTTTATTTATGACACAGCTTGCTAATCAATTGCAGACGTATGTGTTGGCTTGTCCAGATCTCTGAGCTAATACTGTTAACGCTCTATTGATCTATAGGACGGAATGATAGGATACGCGTATCCTCCGGCGCTGTTGTTTTAACAGGTATTGCTAAGATTAACAACCACAATACATTTCTGTTGATAGCATCTCTATCTTCACAGAGATCATGAGTAATTTACTCTCTTGTCTACTGTGGATCTTAACGTGAAATCTTCCTCTATGTGAGGATCCTTTTTCACTGGGTAAATCGTGTCATCTTTATCACAACCAGCAAGGTCGCAACCTTCATGTATTCCGTTGTGTGGTCCGTATTGCATTGTAAGCACTGTACTGGACGAGCTTTGGACGCGATTACTTACTATAGGAGATCCTCTTCTTCGCTATTCTATGCGACTAAAGTGGAGGCTCTTCCGTCGTGGTGTAGGGATCATTATGTTCATATGGTTGATCCCTCCATACTACTCATTGCTATTTTTTAGTATACTTGTTTCACAAGATCTACTGCAGCCTGTTGTTATTTAGGTTATAGGTTTATGTTACCTCATACCTATGCACTCTACGACAGTTTACAATTGAGTCTTTTGTCTCTTTATCTAAGTCAGTTAGTAACTTTTTGATAAATAGACTTAGAATCTTTAGATTAAATTCCTATACGGATTTTAACTTCAGGTTCTTATTTAGCTAAGTAATCATTTGAGCCTCTGGAAACAGTAGTTTTCAAATTCTGACCTTTTAGACAGTAATTCTGTTGGTTTCTCTTTTACTGTAGAGTCAGTGAGTTTCATGCACTATCGATGGATGATTTTCACTTTCATAGTTTCGGAATCAATACTTCCGTTACTATTTAGGTTGGATTGTTGCATAAGAGTTAGGCTCCTATTATCCGGAACCTATTATTTTAAGGTCCTTCCGTCTTCGTATGGGCATAGGCCTTTACTCTTTCCGGGTACAGTTTATGTATTTATAAACAGATATCTGTTTATTACAAGGGCGTAAGATTCTTCTGTCTTGATGTCTAGTAGAAGGACGTTACGCTCCATTTTATTGTTAATGGATTCTATTAACTAGCGTACTGCTTATGGTATATCATTGGCTTAGCAGTTGTGCTTAAGATTTCGGCTCATGAAGTAAGAGTTCTTCTACTTCTTGGGCTTACATTAATAGTGTTGCTATTATAGATTTTTGAAGGCTGCTCATTGCGCTCAGCCATCCATTCATGAATTTTATCTCAGAAATATCGAGTCCATTTCTGGAGGCCTCTATTGTTAGGTCTATTATCTACTGCTCAGAATGTCATTCACTTAACAGTTGCTACTATAGCTAGGTAGGCTGTCTGTTTCGGCAGTGTCTCCGTTCTGCTGCCCTCTTCGCTCTGGGCTATTTGACCCAGGGCAAGAAAAAGGGGGGGGGGGGGAGGGTGTTCCCTTGGGTCACCTGTTTTTACTATGAAAACAAGGGGATACCTCCTCCGGAGTTAGTAATTCTGAGCTGTTATTGGGATGGTTGTTTAGTGAGAAGTTTAAGTTTATAAAATTCATTCAAGTCTTAGTTTTTAAAGTATAGCTTTTGAATATTGCATATGTCAACGGACATGATTATGCAATTCTCACACACTTTTAGGAGTATAAGAGTCTCTATTCTCTAGACTTACTTTATTATTGGCTTACTTTAAAAATTATTAGTATAAGGATTATTGGATATTAATAGAGTACATGGATGTATGAAGCTCAATTTTTGGAAGGTGTTGTATCTTTCTAATTTATCATAAATAAGAAAGATACATGTAAGACCTATTACTTCTTTTCCCTACAGGGGATGACTCTATTTTATTTTATTGAGCGTATTCCATTTTGCTCTATGTCCTTGGCCCTCCAGCCTTTTTACTATTCAGCTATGTCTGGGTCATTGGTACAGTATAAAAATGTTAAAAAATTTATAGTAATTTATATATTTTTTATACTTACCAATGACCCAGACGGGGATGGCCCTCCCAGGAGTTGGGAACTCTTGCCTCCCCGCTGAGTACATAGCGCTTACCAGGCACTGGTTATAAGAATGATAAATGGCGCCAATTTCGGAACGTCCTTGACATTGCGCATGCGCAGTAGGGGCGAAGTGTGGAGGGCCTCTCAGGACATGTTTTCTTTAGTTTTAGATGCAAATTTTGGGGATTGGGGGGCAAAATTTGTGTTTGGCCCTATATTTTAAGAGTTAGCACCAGCTATGTCTGGGTCATTGGTAAGTATAAAAAATATATAAATTACTATAAATTTTTTAACTTTTGCTTAAAAATTGTGGTGTCCCAAGGTCTCGGGTCTGACCGTCATGGAGGAAATGTGGGATGGTTGTTAAATTTGGTGTAACAATGTCTCGGGTGTTCCAGTCATGGAGGAAATATGGGATGGTTGTTAGATAGATAGATAGATAGATAGATATAGATAGATATTTTATTTAATGGTATAGTTTACAGGCAATTACATATTTGACTATAAAATACAAATAGATAACTAGAAAATGATATTCAGTCTATACCATTGGGAGATGACATAGATTGGCTGTCTACCTGTCACTCCCATAATACATTTAACTCCAACACTGATTACGTGCTCTGCGCATTTGACTCGGCTGCGTACCCTATTAATCTATTTCTGTAGATGGACGAGTTTCCAGGCTCAAAAAGGTGGCTGATGGTGAATGTGATAGTGGGTATCTCTAACCCTCTGTGCTAATCTGATATTATTATGTTTATCAAACTGGGTTGTGGTTCAATTTAGAAAACAAATATGGCACGGTTCAAGTATTGTTCACCGGTCAAGAAAAACATAATGACACAATATTATACATAATAAGTCCTCAATGTGTCGACAGTTTGGGATACTTAGGTTATTTTAGGTTATCGGTGTGGCAACCCTTACTGTGGAGTGTATCAGTCAGGACAGTATCGGTTGTCACACTGATAGCTTTCTTGATATGAGGACAGAAGTTTTGTTTTTAACTTCTCTTTAAATTCTTTTCTGTTTTCTATGTTTCGCACTTCAGGGTCCAGTTCGTTCCAGATTTTCGGAAAGGCATATGAAGGCAGCCTATCTAAAGCCTTTGTTCGGGTTTTGTTGATACGTACCAGTCCTGATTGTCTTGTACAGTAGAATCATCTTAATTGAATATCTATTTTGTCAGTGAAAATTATTCAATTAATAGGAGTATACAATTAACAGGGATTTGGTCAGTTTTCTGTGTTCTGGAGTAAACTGAGCATTTATTCTATTGTATCTTGTTTGACAGAGCTCATAGAGCTCTGTCAAACAAGATACAATAGAATAAATGCCTGTATTGGATGTAGTGAGGCCAAAAAAGTTGATAAATAAGGGGAATTTGGTGCATGTCACAGTAATTTTTTCGACATATTACTAAAATTTATATACAATTAACAGGAGTTTACTCTGCAACCCATAAGCAATTAACAGATCAAATTTGTACTAAAGGTATGGTAAATGGTTTTGTGCTTGAAAATTATATTCAATTAACAGAGATATACAATTAAGAGATATCCAATTAAGTGGCCTCCACTGTACTCATGTGTGATTGAAAGATTGGGGAAGTAAAATAATGTTCGAAAGATTCTGGAAGTTTTCCATTTTTCCAATCAAACATAAATAGACAGGCATGTAGTTTGTACAAGCCTGTGACCTTCAATATTTTATCTTTTATGAACAATGGGTCTGCATGGGAATTATACTTATTGTTGTTTAATATTCGAAGTGAACGTTTCTGTATTCTTTGTAATTTATTGATTCCTCTTGAGTTTCCCCATATCTTAATGCCGTATACCAAGTGACAGTGGACCAAAGAGTAATAGAGCATCTTCATGACATGTTGTGGTAGTAGTTTTTTTTGCTCTGTTCAAAGTATAATTTGCCCATCCAATCTTAGAACAAATTTTTGATATATGAGTTTGATACGATAAGTGTTCATCAATATGAATACGTAAACCATTTAGAGATTTATCTTCTTGATTTGAACCCACCCTTTTTAATTTTTTACCATTCATGAAAATGCCAGGGTGAATTCAACTTTTAGCTTTATGGTTTGGATTAATGATAATGTATTTTGTTTTGTTGGCGTTCAGGGCCAGTTGATTTGCCGAACACCACTCATATAGATTATTGAGTTCATGGTTAAAATGGGAGTCTGTGGATTTGGTGTTGTTAAATGTGGGGTCCCAATGTCTCGAGTTTTCCAGTCATGGAGGAAATATGGGATTGTTGTCAAATTTGGTGTCCCAATGTCACGGGTGTTCCAGTCATGGAGGAAATATGGGATGGTTGTTAAATTTTCGTGTCCCAATGTCTCGGTGCTTATGGAAGAAATATGGGATGGTTGTTAAATGTGCTGTCCCAATGTCTCGGGTGTTCCAATCATGGAGGAAATATGGGATGGTTGTTAAATGTGCTGTCATCCCAATGTACTGGGTGTTCCAGTCATGGTGGAAATATGGGATGGTTGTTAAATTTGGTGTCCCAATGTCTCGGGTGTTCCAGTCATGGAGGAATTATGGGATGGTTGTTAAGTTTGGTGAAGGATTAAAATTTCATAAATGAGTTGAGACATTTTTGGCCACTGATACAGATCAAATTTGTACTGAAGGTATGATACAGTCCTGGAAGTGAGACGGGTGCGAGTGCAGTTACTCCCGTCAGCACCTGTGATTTCTATTTTATGTGAGCTAAAAAATGCACTAGTTGAAAAATATTGTGGAGAACTAACACTGTGAGGGCATATAAATAAATGTGTGTTGTTTTGAGAAAGCGGCACACTGTGGCCATTGTCAAGTTACTGTCATAATTCAGCAATTCCTTATACATTTAACCCTTTGAACACTAGTGGTATCTGCCATGCCAGTTCAAGACCCGCAATTAGAAGAGTCCATATTCATTATTTGGGGTAGACCAATCAATATTTTCAATGTGCAGCCTCGGAGCTGCACGTTGAAAATACTGATTGGTGTACCCCACGCATTTACTGAACAACCATTCTATTTAATGACGTTATGACGTATCATGTTCCTGGCTGGAAAAGCGCTGCTCGGGTTCAAAGTGTTAAGGCTTCTGGTGTTTGGTGTCAGAATTCCCTCGAAAATTCATAAACTGACATTTTACGGGTGCAATTTACTCTCGTCGCTGATTTCGCTGGAGCTTAAAACTGCACCCGTTAATTTTCTTCATTTCCAGCATGGCTGATATTGCACTAGGTACTAATATAGTTGATTATTTTGCTGGTAAATTACTGGTAAACTGCATTATCATGATATATATGTCTGTTTATAAAGGAACTGGATTTTCTTTTTATTTAATGCTATCATATAGCCATTCTAGATTGGAATAACTCTTTCAATTCATTTTTTCTGTTGGAATAACTCTTTCAATTCATTTTTTCAGTTGGCTTGTGAACAAAAAGAACACAAAATCAAGAAGGAACTGAAGAAGGCCGCTAAAGTATTGTCCAATGTAGATGTCTTTTTTAATGAAATCTATTTCTTATTTATCATACATTCTCAGGCCTGATTATTTAGCGACACCCATTGCCCCATTCCTCAATGCTCCTAAATTAAGTGAAGCCATAATCACACTCCTAAAAAGCAAATAGGTCTCCTTAATGTGAGTTAAATATTAAATTGCCCATTAGGCCTAAAAAAGTTAAAAATCTGTTTCTCAGACCCTCTTGCATGGTCCTTTTGGCTGCCGCATGCTCTATTTTTATAGCCAATGCAAAATTCAAAATAAAAATTAAATCGTTTAAGTCAAATATTTTACCCAAGTTAATGACTGATAATTTTGCCCCTTGAGTGCAACAAGGCTTTTCAATGCTTGAGCATTGCAAAGTGTTCTTGCACTCAAGGGATGAAATACACCACCACCCATGCTGTTCTATAGATTAAAAGGCTTTAAACATAAAACAAACCAAGAATATGAGCTTTTGATATCAAGGAAATAATTACAAAAATGAAATAAAAAAAACACCTACCTGTCCGCATGCAATTTTACAAAAAGTGGCCTGAGAAAGTGAAGATCTACTTTGTGGGGCCTTAAAATCAGTCAATATTGGCTCATAAGACAACGTAAAGAAGGCTCTTGTGTCTCCCTGTGGTGATCAAATGATCAGACCTTCATCTATTATATAAATGGGAGGTGTCGGGAGGTGTCTCTCATTCCATCCATTCCATCCATTCCATCCAGCTAAAAATTCCAGCTTTGATTATCTCCCTTGATATGCAATGGGCTACTTTTCCATACTTGCATGAACGGGCAGATTTTTGGCTGTCCTTGGCAGGTGCAGCAGTCCTTGCATGGTTTGTGTGGCTATTTTTCCATCCTTGGCTAGGTAGGAGAGCTATATTTCCATCCTTGGATGGGTTGGCTAGGCTAGTTCTGGATAAGGGACTTTTGTATAGAACAACTTCTGAACCAAGACTGCATAACCAATCCCTACCTATAATATTCATCAACCTTCTTCACACTAATAATTTCAAGCTAGATATTTTCCCCACATTGCAACTAGGAATTTAACAGGTTGAGGGCTAGATTATTTTTGGTGGCCTGAATTTGTTCATCAAAATTTGTTTTATTAGAAATCGTTGGAGAGTGCCCACTGAACTGAATGTTAGAATATCGTTTTTTATTGAAGTAGTCAAATCAGATCACAAGTTTGAAGTTATTCTTCACTTTATCTGGATGTTTAACTGTTAGAGTGCTAAGTTATTTTTGGTCATCAAAATTAGTAAAAGCGTCTTTGCCTTGTTACAATTTATGGGAGAGTGCCAAGAGGCACTCTCCCATAAATTGTAACAAGGCAAATCCACATAGACTAAGTAATTTCACTTCTAAGATAATATGAAGCACATCCACAGAATATGACACCTTCAGGCCGGAGTACCTGCTCTTCATCTTAAAGCCCTGATAGTGGCTTCTAGCACTCTACCAGTTAAGTGCAAAGGTATTTTCAAAAACCTTTGGAATACAGAAACAATTCTGTATGACATTGAAACCATCAATGGTGCATAGTATTCTCTCAAAGTACTCGATGTCCTGTTTGGGATTCAGGATGAAAACACATTCCCCGGAGAAAGTAAAACTAATAACATAATGATAGACTCTTTGGCTACTCCAGAAGTGTTGGTTTCAAGTCCATGAGTCCATGTTTTCTCAACATGCTTCTATGCATGAACAATGTATCTTAGTTTTGATTTCTGTGATGGACGTTTTGGTTGTGTTGTCAGAAAAGTACTACAACGAAAGAGTGGGGAATGGAAAATTGGTACTATCAATTTAGACTTGAATGGTGGGTGGTTTGATCCTGACCTGTTGTACCTCCACTGTGTCCTTGGGCAAAATACTTAATCCCAATTGCCCATGTGTGGGTATGGTGGAGTCGTTCACTTAGGTATACCACATGTCGTTGATGGTGTACTTTCCTTCTACTGCCGCAAAATCAGCTTGTACTGGGTTAGTAAGTTAGAGAGTCATGCCAGTTACTTGCCATTGCTCAGTGTTATCTCTGGGTGCTATGGCTTTCTCCACCAGTAAAACTCTCTATTGCATGATACACAGGCCTGAAAATCAGCTGTCTGACATTTGCAGAATGAGGTCCCTAGAGGGTGAATTTGATGATGATATCCCATACAGTGGACCATTTATCCTCTGGGTACCTCTTTCTGTTTCGTTTTGGGACCCTGATTCAGATTGAGGTTCACAGAGGGTAAATTTAGTGATGCTACCCTGTTGTGCAGGGTAGCATCACTAAATTCACCCACTGGGGACCTCATTTAAGAGATGTCAGTCTGCTTAATTTCTGGCTTGATGATACAGTACAGTCCTTGTGGCCAGGTCATAATCTACGCATGGGCAGTGATGTCCACGCATGCATGTACCAGGTAATAAAAATCATCATCAGGAAAATTTTATATAATGAAGCACTGGGGTTGTACCACACATGGAAAGTGACCAGTCCATTGCTGCTGTACTGTATGGCTATTGTGGTGTTAAACCCAGTAAACAAACAAACCAATTTAATATTGTTTGACAGGGCTCGTTATGTTCTGTCAGACAAGATTGAATTGGTTAAATTCCTATTTACATTATGGGAAAAAGCTAGCAGATTGAAATTTTAATATTTCCTACATCAGTGTGCAGTGATTAACTTTTAGTGTAACTTTCAGTTTGTCCTGAAACGTTAAGGGATAGACATATCACACTCCTGAACTCACGTACGTAACAAATTAGACTGATCCACCCAGAAGGGAGTCTTAAATATCCCATTCCAGTTTTGCATTGTTTTTGCTTTGAAGCGATGACTTAGGACACCTAGTTGGAAAGAGTTCATGATTCAGAATATGCCATTGACACAGTGGGTCCTAATTATTCCCATACTGGTTCGTTCTGATGGTATTGATGTATTTAACCTTTACCTAACGAATCAGCCACATATGCCTGCATAATTTACAAATTAAGCAGCTAAAAAAAATTTTTTCAAAAATGTTCAACCAACCCATGTTATATAATCCGGCATTGGAACGGGGAGTCACATGATATGGTTTTATTGACATTTTTTTAAAAAAAACTGAAAAAAAAAAAAAAATTAAAATAATAAAATGAGAGTAATCGCTTGACTGGACTGGTTACGTGAAATAATTAATGAGAGGTGAGGGACGTTGTACAAACACGAGTGTGCGAATGCACACAAGTGTTTTACAATATAGTCCCTCGCCTCTGTTTATTACTTTTCATTATTATCGATAATTATATTATTTAACCCTTTACCTAACATAACGGCCAAAACCGGCCAGCGTTACTCTACAAAATTGCCAATTAATTTTCATTACTTTTTCATTTTTTGACTCTAAAACATAGGTTATGACCCCTCATTGGAACGAGCTCGATGAGCTCATTATTTTTGCAAGTGTCGTCTGCTTTTCATGTTAGGTAAAGGGTTAAAAAAAATAAAAAACAATGAAGTCCCCATTACACCCATGGCAAAGCATCTTCGTTTGTGCGCACGGATACGTGGCCCAATTGTTGATTGCATAATTCGCTTGTGAAGTTATCGTTTATAAGCAAACCCAGAAATCCCAGTACATCATTCTTTGGAAAGTAATAAATTTAGATAATCTGTGCATTGGGTAAAAACGTTAAGTTGTTTCCCAAAACAGAAGCAGACCCCTAAATCACTCGGTCCAAAAATATCTGTAAACTGTATAGTGTCCAATTCTGATTATGTAGAGAATCTGGCAAACAGAGTTTATGTTTCTCAGCTTTTCATAAAACCCAGTCTAAAGAAAGTCTGTCTTAACTGTCCAAAACCAAATCATGAAACTATAATGAGTCCTATTTTTCTCTTTAAGAGAGTTTTATCATGACATGGTCAGTTTGTGGTAGCTGTAAAATTTCCTTCAAGCAACCCTCCTTTGCCTTTTTTCCCTGAATAGAAAAAATGATCCCTCTTTAGAAGAATTCTTCAAGTACAGAGAGGTAGATTTCATTAAGTCAAAATGCATGTCTGTAGCATGATCAAGATAATTCTAGTATCTGTTGTAATTCACTGTAGACAGAGAATGGTAGTTAGTTGCATCTTGTTCTGTTTTGTAGATCATAGTAATTGTATACTGAATATGTTAGTGCCCTGAAATGCTATAGTCTCCAGCACACAAAGTACTTTACCTTTGATCTTTTTTTAATTTATTAATAGCTTATGAAGCCCTAAAAAAGTTAAAAATCTGTTTCTCGGGCCCTTCTGCATGGTCATTTTGCCTGCCGCATGCACACTTTTTATAACCAATGCAAACTTAAAACAAGAGATGGTCACTCAGAAGTGACTATGCCCCCGATGTGGCAATGACCTTGATCTGTGACCTTGACCTCCATGGAACAAAAATGAAATTTCTGTGTGACACATCATCTCCACATAAGCAACATGTATGCCAAATTTCAACAAAATCCATCGAAGCATGTCAAGAGTTATGGAGCTGAGACGAAAATCTTCCTGACTGACAGGTGGACAAACAGACAGATGGAAATGACAAACACTATATACCCCGAAATTTTTTTAGGGGGACATAAAAATAAAAATTAAATGGTTAATGTCTGATATTTTATGCAAGTTAATAAAATTGATAAATTTGACACTTGAGTGTAACAAGGCTTTGCAATGCTTTAGCTTTGCAAAGCCTTCTTGCATTCAAGGGATGAAATACACCACCACCCATGCTATTCTGTAAATTATGAAGCCTAAAATATAAAACAAGCCGAGAACATGAACTTTTGATGGCAAAGAACAAAAAAAAAAAATTTTTCCACATCCAATAATTTCAAAACTTCTCTGATTTAGTGCACTTGGGAATATGGGATTAAGCATACCGACCATTACACCACAACGTTCAATACAACAAAAATTAAAATGATAGTATTGTTTTACTATGCTTGGCAAAAAAGTGGAGGGGTAAGTACCCCCACATACCCCTCCATGGCGCCCCCACTTGTGAGAGGTTGGGGTAATGACCAGGAGGTCTGAGTTATGACTAATGGTTGTACTGTCCAGTCACATGCTTCAAAAGATTCAGCACTAAAACTGAAAGCATTGATGTTTTGTCTCTTTTTGATGGTCCTTAAATATTGTTTGCAAATGCCTGTTCCAAAATATATTCTTGAAAATCCTTCAGTTTTGACTCCCTCCCCCTCCCTTCTCCCCCCCCCCCCCCCCCAAAAAAAAAAAAAAAAAAATCCCAGAAAGTCCTTGAATTGAGTTCCTTTAATTCTGGATATTATGTTACATACTGTTGGCAGTGTCTTTCCATGTCTGTTCCTAATATGTATCACATAATATCAAGTCATTAGGTTGATTGGTTGAGTGCCTGAAGCCCATTTTTGGGCTCCATTCTGAAGTACAGATACTGCAACTTAAAGGATTATATTCTGTGAATGTGCTAAAATTTATGGAAAGAGCCTGCTTGTATTCTCCCATAAATTGTAACAAAGCAAACGTAATTGAATTTTGATGACCAAAAATCATTTTGCACTGTACCTGTTAACCCTTTACCAAACGAATCGCCTGCATCCGACCATGTAATATGCAAATTGAGCAGTTGAAAAAATTAAAATTTTTCAAAATATTTCAACAAAACCATATCATGTGACCCCTCATTGGAACGAGCCCATTTTGCTCGTTCCAATGAGGGGTCACATGATGTGGTTTTGTTGAAATTATTTGAAAAATAAAAAAAAATGATATTTAAAATAATAAATTTTGATATCGTCTGCGTTGAGTAAAGGGTTAAATAAATGCTGAAACACTGGTCCTGAATACATGACTATTTGAATTGCTTTCCACACTCAAAATTTAACACTTCACCTAAAAATTAGGGGACTCCTCCAGTACCAAGTAATTTTAGCATGTCATGGCTGCTTTAGAGCAGCCATAACTTGATTTTATGATAAAATCAGGAAAATACTTTGCATGTAAGAGTTATAGGGTTGTACTGTATGTTTAGCATAGATAGTGTAGTAATCCTAGTTTGTTTTTCACTTGTTGATATTTTCATTAAATTTTTTCCACATTTTATATATTTTTATACTGTACCAATGACCCAGACTTAGCTGGTGCTAACTCCACAAAAACCAGGGCCAAACACAAATTTTGCCCCCCAATCCCCAAAATTTGCATCCAAAACAAAAAGAAATAATGTCCTAAAGGACCTCCATAGTACGACTCTACTGCGCATGCGCAGTGACGCAGTCGTCCCGAAATTGGCGCCAAATATCATTCTCTGTTTGGCCCTTCATCAGTCAACATCTCACTGATCTTTGTGCTTGTAAATCTCAGTTTAAAGGATGCCAGACACGTAATTCTTGGAGAAAATGTGATTCTAAGGAGGATAGAAGGAGGAGAGGAAAAAAGAAGTGGCAAAAAATAATCAGGGCTGTACTTAAAATTTTTTGTTAAAATTATGTTAAGTTGCCTATTTTCGAGGCAAACGCCTCTTGTTGTCATTCTTGCTAATTGTTGCACTGCTTATTCAGTGTTTCCTCTCCCCTAACCTTCTAAAGTCCCCCCTTGCAATTCTCCCATGCTTTTGGCATATTTTTGAGAAGTTTCATTTCTAAAATTTCCCTGGGAGAGTTGCTTGGTTACAGAATGTTTTCTGTTATTTTCCCCATAGTTACGTTTTCACCCATGGGTGTATAACGTTTGTGTTCTGCATCTTCCATCTGATGTTCTGCAGATTCTCCCCTGGGAGTCTCTGTTTTGCATCAGATAGAGTGTAATTGAGGACTGATTCCGGGCCAGTTTTGTCAGTGCCTGGAGTCATGTTTTCTTCTGTGTTTACACTGTTTGTTTTCATTGGCAACAGCCTTTTTTGAGGGGGGCTGTTTGCCTTTGAGGTAGTTTATCTCATTATAAGATACATTTATATTATCCGAAAGTGTCTCATTAATTATTTTATATAATTTTAAAATTTTTGACCACACTTTGCCATCGGATCCATCGGGGCTCAACGTTACTTTTCAGCAACTTGGGCTTCTCTGAAAAAATATTTTTTCAAAATTATTTTGTTTTGCAATTGTTTTTTCATTTATTAATGGATCATGTTATTATGTATCTTTGTGTCAGGGGTTTTTGCGAGTAACTAGGACTTATTGTTGTTCCTTCACAATGAAAGGAACTTGTTCAAATTGTAATAGGAAGAAATCTTCCTCTGACTTTCATGATTATTGCATAAATTGTAGTCAGTGTTCTCGCATTAATCCCTGTCCTGTATGTGAACATTGGGATGAGAAACATTGGAAACGTGTGTCACGATATGTTGTTTCGGGAGAAAGAGCGATGCCGGCTCTTTCTCCACAAGGTCACTCTACTCTCTCAGTTTCTATTTCAGAGGAACCAGAACAGGGTGATGTTTCCATGTTATCTTCTTCAAGTGTGCGTCCGTCGTCACAATTAAATACAGAGCTAGCGGCAAAAGTGCTCATGGAAATTAGACAAATGTCGTCCGCTAGCTCGCCCGGTGTAGCGTCCATTCACCGAATGGTTCGGCAGCCGGGTTCGTCCGATGCGGTCCAAGAGGAAATTTTGGGTGATGCGAGCACTATAAAAATAATAGATGCACACCCAGTGACGGCGGATAGTGAACGAGAACGGAGGAAGCCTTTTAGTCCGGTTCCTAGCTCGTCCAGGTCCAGCCGGGCCGCGAGCGAGAGAGGCCCCTCTCTCGTACAACAACATCTGGGACCAGATGTTGTGGTACAAAATGTGTCTTTAGCGGAGCATACGTCCGTCGCTCGGGACGCTCCGTTGTATAAGCAGTCCGCAGAGACTGTTAAGGCTTCCTCTTCTCGCCGGCGCACACGACCGCACCTTGGCTGCGTGACCTCCGATATCTTGCCAGCTTCGCCGAGGAAGGATTATTCGGCGACCAGGTCACACCATCCGGCAGCCAGGGACTCGAGACCGATGGACTCCGGACGTTCGCATAGGAAAAGTATGCGGGAGCCATCCGATGCGGAGCTGCCCTCGGCAAAGCAGCGAAAGACCGCTCCTCCGCAGGTCTCGACGTCGGACATTCTAGTGCAGATAGCACAGCTTATCGCAGCATCCCAGCAGCCGACAGAGACGGTGTCGGATCGAGAATTATCCGACGGCGCTGGGTCGGTACGCTCCGCCGAAGCATCGGGGGCGGACGACCGGGAACATCGGGAGGTCCGACCGGATGGTGAAAGGGATACGGATGAATTGGAGCTATCCCTTTCGGAACAACACAAAGCTGCCGTAGACTTCATCCGGCACTTTCTTCCTCAAGTTGTTCCGTCGGGCCAGACTGCTGCGCTTCCGGACAGGAGAATTATAGCGTCATTGGACTCTGATTTTTTCGAGCGGTTCAGGGACATCGCTCCCGAGTTTCCGTCGCAGTCCAATAATGTTGCAAGAACATTTGAATTATTGAACGACGCTATTTTTAAACTTGCTTCCAGGACAGGGAAAGCAGGCTTCTTGTCCGCAAATACTCTCAACCTGCCTTTCATTAATGCAAGGAATAAATTCGACACGGCAGGTCAGGGTATACCGAGAGTTCCTCTGCGTATGGACGACGAGGCGGAAGACTTAGAGCTATCATTACCGTCGTCAGCTTCTATTCCAACCGCAGTGTTGGAAACAGCTATTGCGTCTAACAGAGCCAATTTAGATGCCTTATCTTACGCAGATCACCTTACGAAGGCGTTATCACTGCGTCTTCAAGGGGAAGAGTTTCAGGATATACAATCCTCCTTAAGACTTCTTTCAAGGGCAGTAGCTTATTCCACGTGTAACTCCGCCCTTTCAGTGGCTAATCTGGAGTTGGTTGGACGTGACGCAGCCCTGTCTACATCCACACTAGTGGATTCTAAGGTGAAGAACTCTCTTAGAGTCGCTTCGGTCTCAGGAGATCTTCTCTTTGACGGCAAGCTTTCCGCTATTTATGATAATATTAAAAAGAAAGCTAGTGATTCTCTGTTGTTTAGATCCGCTCCTAAAAGGTCGGATTCAGCAGACACGAATAAGGCAGGCACTTCTGGGTCTTATCCGCCCAAGAGAGGTTCCTATAGAGGTTCCGGTGCGTCCTCTAGCTCTTATTCGAGAGACCGTCAGGATAGCGACTCTCGTTCGGGACGTCCTTCAGGCCGGGACAATCGGTCGGACGCCCCGAGGTCGACGAGGCGAGGTGCGGGTCGTGGAAGACGTGGTTTCTCCTACCGCAGGCCTCGCAGATCCAGGAGGTGATGGCTCAAACCTCTATCGCGTTCCGGTTGGCGGAAGGTTGTCGAGTTTTTCTCAAGAGTGGGCGTCGATTACGGACGACCCTTGGGTGAGAGGAGTGACTTCGGAAGGTCTAAAGATATCCTTCAAACGAAAACCTCCATTAACTCGAAGTCCAAAGTGGACTCATCTTCCGTCAAACCCTCAGAAAAGAGACGCTCTGCTATCAGAGGTGCAGTCTCTTTTAATGAAGAACGCGGTAGAGGTCGTAGAAAACCAGGAATCGCTGGGATTCTACAGCCATCTGTTTCTGGTTCCGAAACCAGACGGCTCGTTCCGTCCAGTCATAGATTTGAGCTGGATAAACAAGCTGATCATCGCTCCGAAGTTTTATATGGAGACGATTCGATCGGTCAGAGCGAGTATTCGGGTGAACGATTATGCAACGAGCATAGATCTCAAAGATGCGTACTTTCACGTCATGGTACATCCGACATTCCGAAAGTATCTACGCTTCGCAGTCCTAGGAGTGGTGTATCAGTTCCGGGCCATGTGCTTCGGATTGAATCTAGCACCCTGGGCTTTCACTCGAGTAATGAACTCGGTAATGATTTACTTCCGAGCTCATTCGTCTGCGGTAACGTCGGCCTACCTGGACGACATTCTTCAGAGGTACGGCAACGAGTTAACGCTTCAGAACGATGTTCAGAATCTTCTTCTATTGCTCCGACGTCTCGGTTTCATAGTAAACGAGGAGAAGTCGGATCTGGTGCCGTCCAAGTCATTCACTCATCTGGGAATGAGCTTCGAGACGCACAACAATCTCGTTCGTCTGCCGTTAACCAGAGCGAAATTAGTCAGTTGTTACGCTCGCTATTGTCTAAATACAGACAAAGTCACAGCGAGAGAATTTATGAGACTGATAGGTCTGTGCGGAGCCGCTGCGGATCTCATTCCGATGGGACGGCTACGCACACGGCCTCTTCAAATTTTCTTGACTCAGAATTGGAGTGTGAAAATTCATTCGCTCGATGTAGACGTTCTCTTGTCAGATCAAGTGAAACAAGAGATTCAGACTTGGGCAAACATTCAGTGGTTAACTCAAGGAGTTCCGCTGCAGTTGCCGGATCCGAGTTTTACCATTATGACGGATGCCAGTCAAACAGGTTGGGGTGCATCATTAATCCCAACGGATTCGAGATGCCAGGGTCTTTGGGATCCGCAATTCCTGTGCAAGCACATAAACATCAAGGAAATGATGTCAATTTGGCTTGCGTTACGTCACTGGATGGACATTATTCACGATGCTCATGTCCAAATCCTATCCGACAATACGACAGTAGTAGCGTATATACGGAATCAGGGAGGCACTCATTCAGTTCCGTTGTTCAATCTAACGGAAAGAATCCTTCTGTTTGCGTTGGAACATCACGTTCTTCTTTCGGTCCGTCACATACCGGGTCGTCTGAATGTGCTAGCAGACTCCCTTTCTCGAAAGGGTCGCTTGTTGCCGTCGGAGTGGACTCTCAACAAACAAGTATTCAATCAGATTTGCTACCAATGGGAACGGCCAATGATAGACTTATTTGCGACACATCTCAACAATCAGTTGCAGACGTATGTGTCCCCGTGTCCGGATCCAAGAGCATTTGCTGTAGACGCTCTATCGATCCCTTGGGACGGAATGATAGGATATGCGTATCCTCCAGCGCCGTTAATTCAACAAGTATTGCTAAAGATAAAACAATCTCAATGCAAGATTCTGTTGGTAGCATCTCTGTCGCCACAGAGACCGTGGATAAATCTACTCAGGTGTCTGTTGTGGGACCTACCGCGGAAGCTCCCTCCACGAGAGGATCTTCTTTGGCAGGGGAAATCGCGCCAACTGCATCACAACCCGCAAGGTCTCAACCTTCACGTTTTTCCGTTGTGCGGTCCTTCTTGCATGGCAAGCACTTTACAGGACGAGCAGTGGACGCGATTTCTAACTGTAGGAGGACCTCCTCTTCGCTAAACTATGCGGCTAAGTGGAAGGTTTTCCGTCGTTGGTGTAGGGATCATTCTGTTGATATATTTGATCCCTCTATACCAGACATTGCTAACTTTCTAGTATACTTGTTTGACGAAATCAAACTGCAACCGGTTACTATAAAGGGTTATAGATCTATGTTATCTGATACCTATGCACATCATGATAGTTTACAAATTGGATCTAATGTCTCTTTATCGAAATTGGTTAGAAACTTTTCGATAAATAGACCCAGAACTCTTAGATTAATTCCTAAGTGGAATTTAGCTTGGGTTCTCCTTAAATTGAAGGAAAAGCCATTTGAACCTCTTGGGACAGTAGATTTCAAATTCTTATCTTATAAGACAGCTTTTCTCTTAGCTTTCTCTTCTGCCAGAAGAGTCAGTGAGCTTCATGCACTATCGGTGGATGATTCTCATTATCGTAGTGTTGGGAACACTATCACCTTCACTACTAACGTCGGTTTTTTAGCTAAGAATCAGGCTCCTAATAAATATCCGGAACCTATTGTTATTAAGGCTCTTCCGTCTTCAGACGGGCGTAGGCCTTTACTCTGTCCTGTTAGAGCACTACGTATCTATAAACAGAGATCTCAGTTCATCAGAAAGGGACGGAAACGTTTCTTTCTGTCTTTGATGCCTAATAGAAAGGACATTTCAGTCCATTCTATTGCTAGATGGATTCAGTTAACTATCCGTACTGCGTATGAAGATTTATCTTCTTCTCAGCAGTCTGTGCTTAAGATTTCTGCTCATGAAGTAAGAGCTCTTTCTACTTCCTGGGCTTATGCTAATAGTGTTGCTATTACAGATTTAATGAAGGCTGCTTATTGGTCTCAGCCATCCACATTTACTAATTTTTATCTCAGAAATATTGAGTCCATTTCTGGAGACCTGCATTGTTTAGGTCCGTTATCTGTTGCTCAGAATGTCGTCCACTAAACGGTTGCAACTATAGTTATGCAGGCTTTCTGTTCCGGCAGTGACTCCGTCCGGCTGCCCTCTTCGCTCTGGGCTATTTGACCCAGGGCAAGGGGAAGGGGGGGGGCGGGTGTTCCCTTAGGTCACCTGCTTTATAGTGAAAAGCAAGGGAATGCCTCCTCCAAGACAGTATTTCTGAGTCGCTTCCGGGATGGTTTTAAAGTGTAATATTAATGTTTAATTTCATTCATGTCTTACTTTTAAAGTGTAGCTCGGTGTGAAGCATTTGTATATGTCAAGTGTCAAACGGGCTTTAATATACAATACTCGGACACTTTTAAATGATTATAAAGAGTCTCAATTCTCTGGACTACTTTATTTATTGGCTTGTTTTAATAATAATTAGTATAAAGGTTATACTGGATATTAATAGAGAACATGAATGTTATTGTGCTCAATTATTAAGGGTAGTGTATCTTTCTAATTTAAATATTAAATAAGAAAGATACATGTAAAGCCTAATACTCCTTTTCTCCTTAAGGGGTTATCTCTTTATTTTATAATTGAGCTTATTGGATTTTCCTCTATGTCCTAGGCCCTCCAGCCTGTTTACTATTCAGCTAAGTCTGGGTCATTGGTACAGTATAAAAATGTTAAAAAATTTATAGTAATTTATATATTTTTTATACTTACCAATGACCCAGACGGGGATGGCCCTCCCGGAGTTGGGAACTCTTGCCTCCCCGCTGAGTACATAGCGCTGACCAGGCACTGCCAGTAAGAATGATATTTGGCGCCAATTTCGGGACGACTGCGTCACTGCGCATGCGCAGTAGAGTCGTACTATGGAGGTCCTTTAGGACATTATTTCTTTTTGTTTTGGATGCAAATTTTGGGGATTGGGGGGCAAAATTTGTGTTTGGCCCTGGTTTTTGTGGAGTTAGCACCAGCTAAGTCTGGGTCATTGGTAAGTATAAAAAATATATAAATTACTATAAATTTTTTAACTTTTCTGACCTCTTTTATTGACTGCAGAATTTAGCATGTTGTTATTGTTTGTGTTGATATACTTAAAAATGGAATTAACTGTGTATAAAGTTTCAGTAATTGTCTTGGGATGTTTAACTCTTTACCCAACATAACGACCAAAACCGACCAGTGCTGTTCTAAAAAATCACCAGTTTTCATTATACTTTTCATTTTTTGTCTCAAAAACATAGGTTATGACCCCTCTTTGAGCTCTTGAGCTCGTTCCAATGAGGGGTCATAACTAATGTTTTCAAGACAAAAAATGAAAAAAAATTAATTATTCAAGAATTTTTTTGCAAGTGTCGTCTGCTTTTCATGTTAGGTAAAGGGTTAAACCTTTACCTAACGAATTTACAAATTAAGTAGTTAAAATATATATATATTTCAAAACATTACAACGAAACCTTATCACAGGGGTCACATGATATGGTTTTCCTGAATTTTTTTGACAAATTTGAAAAAAAACAATATTAAAATAATAAATTTTGACATCGTGTGCATTGGGTAAAGGGTTAACAGAAGTTAATTACAATAATAAGATCATAAGCCAAGTACTGGGGGAAAAATAAAGTCATGAGTAGTTACGAGAAATATTGGTTTGCAGCACATGTATGAAAATTATTACCTGTTCTGTATACAAACATTAATGATTTTAATAACTTTACGAAAATGTTGCCCCCAAAGTGCTTGAAAATTTTCAAGAAAAGATCTGTTATGGCCAGGGTTCTTTCTCTGGACTGAAATTGTTCACATTTAAATTTCTGCTATATATATGTCTGAAATAGATCATGTCTGAAAATAACTAACTCTGAATCGTTAGGACCTCCACATGTGTTAATCCAGTATCTGGTTAGGGCCTGAAAATAAGCAGTCTGACATTTGCAGAATGAGGTCCCTGGAAGGTGAATTTGATGATGCTATCCCATACAGTGGGCCAATTTATCCTCTGGATACCTCTTTTTGTTTAGTTTTGAGACCCTGATCCAGATTAAGGTTCACAGAGGGTAAATTTAGTGATGCAACCCTGCTGTGCAGGGTAGCATCATTAAATTCACCCTCTGTGGACCTCATTTTGCAGATGGCAGTCTGCTTATTTTCTGACTTGATCTAGTTGCTTGAGGTGTTTAACCTAACCTGTTCCGTCAAGTGTATGGACATTGTCAGAGGCATGGAATAACTAATTTATCCTTTTAATGTTTTATTCCTGTATCCCTATGGGACCTATGTGGAGCACTGCATGGTGTCTGGTAAACAAGTTATATTTTACTAGTTAACACGATCCTGAAAAACCAAAACCTTGAGTGAAAGTGGGCTGCATAGGTATAAACAGTTAACTACGCTTGACTTTATACTTGTGTTTTGTGGTTGTAATATAGCCATAGATACTGAAAAGGATCCTTACCACCAATTCACTTAACCTAAATTTTTGTTTATACAGTACAGTCACCGTGGAATGATCAAAATCCACGTTTGGGCGGTGTTGCCGATGGTCGCTTTACCCGATCAACAGTCTGTAGTTTTCATCAAATATTAAATGAAAGAACCCGGCAACCGGGTACAACCCGGCACTTCATTCATTAAAAATTTGATGTTGATTCCATTGTTTTATGCCGGATATTCACTGTTAATGCATGTGTGGAAATATTGCCCATGCAGGGATTTGACCTTCAATGATGACTGTACTGCTGTATGAATGATTTTCTTACAACTTTGTGGAGAGTGGAGGTAGGTAGCCTCAAAAGTAAATTTAAGAATGTATTATATGTATTGATTGTATTTTTGTGTCGCCGCCCCACGAAGTGGGGAGCGACATATAGGGATTACTTTTGTCGTCTTGCGTCGTCCGCGTCACACTTTCTCTTATCCGCCACTCCTCTTTAACCTATGAATGGATTTTGATGAAACTTTCAGTGATTCTTTATCACATAATGGCATTGTGCACCTCCTATTTTATTTTTTGATCCGCTGTATTTTTTCCAGAGTTATGCCCCTTTACCACTTAGAATTCTGTCTGAAACGCCAGGCAACACACGTCTTCCATGGAAGACTCACATCTAAGTGAAATTAAGGTTTAATTATTGATAAGGAAGGGCCTCTCATATGTAGTCATTGATAAGGAAGGGCCTTTTATATGCAATTATTAATAAGGAAGAGCTTTTTATATGTAATCAATGATAAAGAAGGGCCTTTTATATGTAATTGATAAGAAAGGACCTTTTATATTCAATTGATAAGGAAGGGCCTTTTATATATAATTGATAAGGAAGTGCCTTTTATGTGTAATTATTGATAAGGAAGGGCCTTTTATATGTAGTTGGTAAGGAAGAGCCTTTTTATATGTAATTATTAACAAGGAAGATCTTTTTATATGTAATTATTGATAAGGCTGGTCCTTTTGTATGTAAGTATTGATAAGGAAGGGCCTTTTATATGTAATTATTGATAAGGAAGGGTCTTTTATATGTAATTGATAAGGAAGGACCTTTTATGTGTAAATATTGATAAGGAAGGGCTTTTTATATATAAGAATTGATAAGAAAGGGCCTTTTATATATAATTATTGATAATGCAGGGCATTTTATCAGGTCTTTAAATTAATTTATTTTGGGCACACCGTTTTGTCATAATTTGGGCACATTAAAAGCACAAATAACGGTCTGATCCTTTTATGTTTTATTGCAATGCCTTTCTTTGTGTTTCTATGGCCATATTATGATGGAAGTTATTCTCAAATGCAGAAGAGGCACAGAGAATTTAAATATTTTTATTGATGTCTTCATAGCCTCTCTAATTTGGGCACTCCTGGAAATGGTGTGAGATTGGGGTAATCTAAAGGCATGCTTTTATATGTAATTATTGATAAGGAAGGACCCTTTATACATAATTATTGATAACAAAGGGCCTTTTATACCTAATTATTGATAAGGAAGGGCATGTTATTCATTCAGAAAGTTTACATATTTGAATTTACAAACTTAATCCTGAAAATTCTTTTGATGTTTTGTTATGCAGCGAATCCCTCATGATGGCATCACTGTGTTTTATGTTATCCAGCAAATCGCTCATGATGGCAGCACTGTGTTTTATGTTACCCAGCGAATCACACATGATGGCAGCACTGTTTTATGTTATCCAGTGAATTGCTCATGATGGCAGCACTGTGTTTTATGTTGTCCAGCAAATCGATCTTGATGGCAGCACTGTGTTTTATGTTATCCAGTGAATCACCCATGATGGCAGCACTGTTTTTTATGTTATCCAGTGAATCACCCATGATGGCAGCACTGTTTTTTATGTTATCCAGCAAATCACTCATGATGGCAGCACTGTGTTTTATGTTATCCAGTGAATCACTCATGATGGCAGCACTGTGTTTTATGTTATCCAGCAAATCGCTCATGTGGCAGCACTACGTTTTATGTTATACAACAAACCACTCATCACGGCAGCACTGTGTTTTAGTTTGTGCATAGTAAAGTAGTTCCTTGGTTAATTGATGAGTTCGTCCTTTTTATACGCCCGTTTGAAAAACGGGACGTATTATAGTATGGCGTCTGTCCGTCCGTCCGTTCGTCCGTTTGGTTTCCGAACAATAACTTTAGTATTTGTTTTCCGATTGGCTCTAAATTTGGTATGTGGTTTAATCACAACAAAATACAGGTCAAGTTCGAGTATGGGGTCGGTCCGAACATTTTTCGCCTGAATTATGGCCCCTGTTGGACTTAGAATTCGTCAAATATTTGGTTTCTGGATGATAACTTTAGTATTTGTTTTCCGATCGGCTCCAAATTTGGTATGTGGTTTAATCACAACAAAATACAGGTCAAGTTCGAATATGGGGTCGGTCTGAACAATTTTTGCCTGAATTATGGCCCCTGTTGGACTTAGAATTCGTCAAATATTTAGTTTCCGGATGATAACTTTAGTATTTGTTTTCCGATTGGCTCCAAACTTGGTATGTGGTTTAATTACAACAAAATACAGGTCAAGTTCGAATATGGGGTCGGTCTGAACAATTTTTGCCTGAATTATGGCCCCTGTTGGACTTAGAATTCTTCGTCAAATATTTGGTTTCCGGATAATAACTTTAGTATTTGTTTTTCGATCGGCGTCAAACTTGGCATGTGGTTTAATCACAACAAAATAAAATTTCTAATATATATATATCTATATAAATATGTTACAGTCAAACTGTGAAATCAAGAATTTTTTTTTGAAATTATTAAATTATTGAGTCCTTTTGTGAAGCTGTTGTCCTTAATATTTAGTCTTTTTCTCAAATGACTGAAAATTTAGTCATTTCACAAAATTACTGATTTCAAAGTCTGACCGTAACATATATATATATGCCAGTATAAATTTCTCGCACTCTAAAAAAATTGCAAATGTGTTAAAATGGTACAATTTGAACAGTTCACGGGCGTATGATGCAATGCCCAGTGGTGCTCTTGTTTAAGGGAGATATTGTAAGATAAATTGTTCATTACCTGACATCATCTCTGGGCCTTTTATCAGCTTCTCCTTTGGACCAGATCTCAACTTAAATATCCCCATCTCAGCTTCCCACAGGATAATAATAACCTTTATTAACTGGTAGAGTGCTGGAAGCCCATATTTGGGCTTTATTCTGAAGTGCCGGTACCGTAATTTAAAGGCTTCATATTCTGTGGATGTGCTTCATACTACAGGGTTCCCGCGCCTCCTTGAATTTCAAAACCTCCTCCCAAGGACCTGGAAACTCCTTGAATTTTGAAGCACGTCCTGGAAACTCATGTAATTTTGGAAAAATCGAGTTGGTTGCTGACTGGATTAATTCAACTCCTAACATTTTTCCTTCTTCCCAACACATGGTCGCTTTATACTCCTTGAAAACCCTTGAATTTCACCCAGCTGACTCCTGGAAACTCCTTGAAAAATTGATCTGAACCTCCTGGAAACTCCTGGAATTCACTTCTCAGTTTGGTGCAGGAACCCTGTACTATCTTTGAAGTGATATTATTTTATCTGTTAGGATTTGCCTTGTTACAATTTATGGGAGAGTACCCACAGGCACTCTCCCATAAATTGTTACAAGGAAAAGATGCACAAACAAATTTTAAGGATCAAAAATAATTTAGCACTTTACCAGTTAATGACAGAAAAAATCTGGTAATTTAATTGGCTAAAACACATGTCAGAAATGTTGATATACTCCAGTATTGCTGATCTGTTCTATTTTTAGCAAAATCGAGTTGATATTTCATCGATCTGTCATTGTTATCTATAAATAGCACAGGTAGGTTGATATAATGAATTGCTATGTTAGGTAAAGGGTTAAACTGATTCAGTTCTTTAAATGCAAATCCTAGCAGAGGTGCAGTGACAATCTATTTGGATTCTTGCTGGTTTTGTTGCGTGAATCTTTGCATGAATCGATTCACGGATACTCGTCAAAATATAATTCCTGGGGTCGGACAGTAAAAACATGAGTAATTAAACAAGTTTCTTCGGTACAGGCTGCGGAAGCACTCATCCACCTCATCACTGAATGGCAGCAAAACATTTTATTTGGCACAGAAATTGGCTAAAAATTTGCCCCCAAACAATTTGTGGCCAGCGTGAACACTTCAACAGTGTATTACATAACAGCACTGTATAGTCAGCCTGGACAGTTCATAATCCACATGTGGTCAGTGACGTCCATGCATGTGTTCACCAGGTAATAAAAATAATCAGGAAAATTTTAATTAATAAAGCTTTGGGTTGTACCTGGTACTTCATTAATTAAAATTTTGATGATTATTCCTATAATTAGTGTTTAGAATCTAATATTAATGGTTCCGTGGAAATATCGCCCACACATGAAAAGTGACCATTCCACTCCGGCTGTACTGTACATAACAGTATTTCATCAATAAAAGCAAAGTAGGCGTAGACAAAGATAAAGTTCCCTTTCAGGAAAAATGAGACTGCACCATCAGTTATTTGGTTGAGGATGAAAAATGAACTTGTAAATTATATGCTATATTTTTATACTGTACCAATGACCCAGACATAGCTGGTGCTAACTCTTAAAATATAGGGCCAAACACAAATTTTGCCCCCCAATCCCCAAAATTTGCATCTAAAACTAAAGAAAACATGTCCAGAGAGGCCCTCCACACCTCGCCCCCACTGCGCATGCGCAGTGTCAAGGACGTTCCGAAATTGGCGCCATTTATCATTCTAAGTTTGGCCCTTCATCAGTTAACATCTGACTGATCTTTGTGCTTTTAAATCTCAGTTTAAATGATGCCAGACAAATAAATATTAGTGAAATGGTGATTCTAAGGAGGATAGAAAAGGAGGAGAGGAAAAGAATGTGTGACAGAATATTATCAGGGCTGTAACTTAAAATTTTTTAATGAAATTATGTTAAGTTACCTATTTTCAAGGCAGCAGCCATTTTGTTGTCATTCTGATTATTTAGTTACACTGTTTTTACAAGTGTTTTTCCTCTCTCCCTGTCCTTTAAGTTCCCCCTTGCTATTCTCCCATGCTTTTGGCATAATTTCTGTAATTATTATTACTAAAATTTCTTGGGAGTTTAGCTGAATAACAGAATGAATTCTGTTCTTTCCCCATGTTTACGTCTTCACCTACGGGTGGTTAGGCGTTGTGTTCTGCATCTACCATCTGATGTTCTGCAGTTTCTTCCCTGGAAGTCTCTGTTTTGCATCAGATGGTGTATTTTTGGTAACTGATTTCGGGCCTGGGTGCCTGGAGTCTTATTTTAGTGTTTTTACACTCATTGTTTACATTTACAACAGCCCTCTGTGTGAGGGGGGGATTTCTAAATAATAATATCTTTATGTTATTTCAATCATAACTAGATACATTATTATTGTTCGTAAGTGTTGAATAAATTGTTTAAAATATTTTTAAAATTTTTGTCCACACTTAGGCTTGGGATCCATTGGGGCTCAACGTTACTTTTCAGAAACTTGGGCTGTTCTGAAAAAATATTTTTTCAAAATATTTTGATTTCAATTATTTTTTCTATATTAATGGATCATATTATTATTATGTATTTTGATTGCCAGGGGTTAGTGCGAGTACCAGGACTTGTTTTCTTTTCACATTGAAAGGATATTGATCTATTGTTTTAAGAGGAAGTCTTCATCTGACCTTATTATCATTCTATATGTGGTCAGTGTACTCGCATTAACTCCGGTTCTGTATCGTATGATTTCGATGACAATATGGGAAGCGTATGTCACGGTATGTTGTTGGGGATTTGGACACTCCGGTCCTTTCCCCGCAGGGTCACTCTACTTTATCAATTTCTATTTCAGACGATCAAGATTAGGGTGATGTATCTGTGATGTCTTCCAACAGTGTGCCTCCGTCGTCACAATTAATGAAGGGCTAGCGGAAAAGTGCTCTTGTAATACGCCAATTGCCTAAGAGGACCCTAGTAGGTTCGACGGCCTTTGACGTCCGCTAGCTCGCCCGGTGTAGCGTCCATTCACCGAATGGTTCGGCAGCCGGGTTCGTCCGTTGCGGTCTAGAAGGAATTTTGGGGTGATGCGAGCACTATAAAATTAACTTAATGCACACCCAGTGACGGCGGATCGGAGGGAGAACGGAGGAAGCCTTTTAGTCCGGTTCATAGCTCGTTCCGGTCCATCCGGACGGCAAGCGAGAGAGGCCCCTCTCTCGTTCAACAACATCTGGCCCCAGATGTTGTGGTACAAATGTGTCGTTAGCGGAGCATACGTCCGTCGCTCGGGACGCTCCGTTGTATAGGCAGTCCGCTGAGACTGCTAAGGCTTCCTCTTCTCGTCAGCGCACACGACCGCACCTTGGCTGCGTGACCGCCGATATATTACCAGCTTCGCCGATCAAGGATTCTTCGGCGACCAGGTCACACCATCCGGCAGCCAGGGATTCGAGACCGATGGACTCCGGACGTTCGCATAGGAAAAGTATGCGGGAGCCATCTGATGCGGAGCTGCCCTCGGCGAAGCAGCGATAGACTGCGCCTCCGCAGGTCTCGACGCCGGACATTCTTGTGCACATAGCACAGCTTATCGCAGCATCCCAGCAGCCGACAGAAACGGTGTCGGATCGAGAATTATCCGACAGCGCTGGGTCGGTAGCCGGGGACTCGAGGTCTGCAGACTCCGGACGTTCGCATAGGAAGTATGCGGGAGTCAACGTACACGGAGCTTCCAGCGGCAATGCATCGTAAGTCCGCTACTGCACAGGCCTCGGGAACGAACGTGCTTTCCTTAATAGCACAGTTTATCGCAGCATCCCAGCATCAACTGAATCTGTCGCATATATTTTATCCGACGATGCTGGGTCGGGACGCTCCGCGGAAGCGGGTACGGACGTCCGAAAGTTTCATCCGGTCCGACGGGATACCGAAAGGGATTCGGTGGATTTCAAGCTTTCCCTTTCGGAACAACATATGCTGCGATGCCGGATAAGAAACTGATAGCGTCGGTGGACTTAGAAATTTTTGGTTCGGTTCAGGGACATCGTCCCTCAGTTCCGACATAGTCCAATAATGTCACACAAACTTTCGAATTATTGAACGACGCTATATATATTATTATTTTATGCTTGCTATCCAAGCATTTCTGGTTTCTTGTTCGAAGAGTTATGGAGATGTCTTTCAAAAGTGTGCCTCTGTCGTCATAGTTAATGAAGAGTTAGCGGCAATAAGTGCTCATGGAATATGTCTATCGCTTACGGAGTGACATTCGCTAGCTCACCCGGTGTAGCGTACATTCATCGAATGGTTCGGCTGCCGGGTTCGTCCGTTGCGGTCTAGGAAGGAGATTTGGGTGATGCGAGCACTTTAATTACTTTAGTACTCACCCAGTGACGGCAGATTGAGGACAGATCGGAGGAAGCCAACAACATAGGGGACCGCATGTTGTGGTTCAGATATTTTACATTCGGAGCATATGTCCGTTGCTCGGGACGCTCCGTTATATTGACAGTCCGAGAGACTGTCTTTAATGCTTCCTCATCCTCACAGCAGGGCACACGACCGCACATTGGCTACGTGACCTCGAGTATCCGATCAGTTTCGGCATTCAGTGATTCCACAGCGAATAGGTCGCGCCATCCGGTAGCCAAGGGACACGAGGCCTATACACTCCGTTCGCTCGCATATTGGAAGTATGCACGGGGTAACGATCTCGGAGCTTCCTGCGGCAATGCATCGTAAGACCGCTGCTCCTCAGGCCTCAGTGACGGACGTGCTATCCGAGTTAGCACAGTTGTTTCGCAGCATCCCAGCAATTGACGGTTTCTCGGTCGAATCAGGATTTATCCGACGGCGCTGGGTCGGTGCGGTCCGCGGTTGCATCAAGCTACGGACGACCGAACGCTTTATAGGGTCCGACAGGATGGCGAAAGGGATTCGAAAGATTTCGAGTTTTCCCTTTAGTAGTATCGGAAGATGCCTTTCATATCTTCTGGCATTTCTTCCAGTGATTATTTTTCGGACTTCATTGCTGCGATCTTGGATAAGAGACTTATAGCGTCATTGGACTCGGATTTTTCGATCGGTACAGGGACTTTGTCCCTGACTTACCGACGCAGTCCAATATTGTCATTACAACATGTGTTTTATTTTTCGACGCTATATATTTATATATATACAAGACGGCTACTAAGCATGATAGTTTAGTTTCTTGTCCGCGTGGCTCATTTCTGCCATTTTATCTTTTTTACATATAGTTTATTTTGGCAGAACAGGGCATACCGAGAGTTCATATGCGTCTAGACGGTGTGATTAAAGACTGCATATATTCTTTTTCGCCGTTTATGTCTTTTCCAATTTCAATGTTGGGAACGACATTATGTATATTAGACTTAACTTAGACGCTTTATTATACGTAATCCGCCTTACTGAGGCGTTATCATTACGTCTTCAAGAAAAGATTTACGGGATATTATTCTCAATGTAATTTCTTTTGAGGGCAGTAGTTTGTTCACGTATAACTCCGCCCTTCAGTGGCTGATTGGAGTTGGTTAGACGTGAGGCAGCCCTAGCTACATCCACGCGTGGATAGTAGGTTAAGAACTCTCTCAGAGTCGCTTCGTTCTCGGAGGAGCTTCTCTTCGACGGCAACTTTCCGGCAATCCATGAATTGCTTGATTTATACATTCTCTTGTCTATCTAGTGTTACAAGAGATTCAGACTGGGGCAAACATTCGGTGGTTGACTCAGAGAGTGCCGCCGCAGTTGCCGGACCCGAGTGTGGCTGTTATGACGGTTGCCAGTCAAACAGATTGGGATATATACTGATCCCTACGGATTCGAAGTGCCAGGGTCTTTGGGTTCCGCAGTCTTTTAGCTATCAGTTAACTTCCGCGGAATAATGTTTTTTAGGCTTGCTTTATGTCATTGCATGAACATTATTCAGAAACGCATGCCCAAATTCCTGTCCTTTAATTCGACAGTAGTGGCGTATCTCCGGAACCAGGGAGGCACTCTTTCGTTTCCGTTATTCAATTTAATGGAAAGAATCCGTCTGTTGGTTATAGTACACCAAGTTCAGTTTTGGTCCGTCATATTCTGGGTCGTCTGATTGTTTTATCGCACTCCCGTTCTCTTACGGGTCGCTTGTTGCTGTCAGAATGGACTCTCAACAAACAAGTATTCAATCAGATTTGCTATCTATGGGAGCGCCCAATGATGTTTTATTTATGACACAGTTGGCTAATCAATTGCAGACGTATGTGTTGGCTTGTCCAGATCTCTGAGCTAATACTGTTAACGCTCTATTGATCTATAGGACAGAATGATAGGATACGCGTATCCTCCGGCGCTGTTGTTTTTAGCAGGTATTGCTAAGATAAACAACCACAATATATTTCTGTTGATAGCATCTCTATCTTCACAGAGATCATGAGTAATTTACTCTCTTGTCTACTGTGGATCTTAACGTGAAATCTTCCTCTATGTGAGGATCTTTTTTTACTGGGTAAATCGTGTCATTTTTATCACAACCAGCAAGGTCGCAACCTTCATGTTTTCCGTTGTGTGGTCCATATTGCATTGTAAGCACTGTACTGGACGAGCTTTGGACGCGATTTCTTACTATAGGAGATCCTCTTCTTCGCTATTCTATGCGACTAAAGTGGAGGCTCTTCCGTCGTGGTGTAGGGATCATTATGTTCATATGGTTGATCCCTCCATACTACTCATTGCTATTTTTTAGTATACTTGTTTCACAAGATCTACTGCAGCCTGTTGTTATTTAGGTTATAGGTTTATGTTACCTCATACCTATGCACTCTACGATAGTTTACAATTGAGTCTTTTGTCTCTTTATCTAAGTCAGTTAGTAACTTTTTGATAAATAGACTTAGAATCTTTAGATTAAATTCCTATACGGATTTTAACTTCAGGTTCTTATTTAGCTAAGTAATCATTTGAGCCTCTGGAAACAGTAGTTGTCAAATTCTGACCTTTTAGACAGTAATTCTGTTGGTTTCTCTTTTACTGTAGAGTCAGTGAGTTTCATGCACTATCGATGGATGATTTTCACTTTCATAGTTTCGGAATCAATACTTCCGTTACTATTTAGGTTGGATTGTTGCATAAGAGTTAGGCTCCTATTATCCGGAACCTATTATTTTAAGGTCCTTCCGTCTTCGTATGGGCATAGGCCTTTACTCTTTCCGGGTACAGTTTATGTATTTATAAACAGATATCTGTTTATTACAAGGGCGTAAGCTTCTTCTGTCTTTGATGTCTAGTAGAAGGACGTTACGCTCCATTTTATTGTTAATGGATTCTATTAACTAGCGTACTGCTTATGGTATATCATTGGCTTAGCAGTTGTGCTTAAGATTTCGGCTCATGAAGTAAGAGTTCTTCTACTTCTTGGGCTTACATTAATAGTGTTCTATTATAGATTTTTGAAGGCTGCTCATTGCGCTCAGCCATCCATTCATGAATTTTATCTCAGAAATATCGAGTCCATTTCTGGAGGCCTCTATTGTTAGGTCTATTATCTACTGCTCAGAATGTCATTCACTTAACAGTTGCTACTATAGCTAGGTAGGCTGTCTGTTTCGGCAGTGTCTCCGTTCGGCTGCCCTCTTCGCTCTGGGCTATTTGACCCAGGGCAAGAAAAAGGGGGGGGGGGAGGGTGTTCCCTTGGGTCACCTGTTTTTACTATGAAAACAAGGGGATACCTCCTCCGGAGTTAGTAATTCTGAGCTGTTTTTAGGATGGTTGTTTAGTGAGAAGTTTAAGTTTATAAAATTCATTCAAGTCTTAGTTTTTAAAGTATAGCTTTTGAATATTGCATATGTCAACGGACATGATTATGCAATTCTCACACACTTTTAGGAGTATAAGAGTCTCTATTCTCTAGACTTACTTTATTATTGGCTTACTTTAAAAATTATTAGTATAAGGATTATTGGATATTAATAGAGTACATGGATGTATGAAGCTCAATTTTTGGAAGGTGTTGTATCTTTCTAATTTATCATAAATAAGAAAGATACATGTAAGGCCTATTACTTCTTTTCCCTACAGGGGATGACTCTATTTTATTTTATTGAGCGTATTCCATTTTGCTCTATGTCCTTGGCCCTCCAGCCTTTTTACTATTCAGCTATGTCTGGGTCATTGGTACAGTATAAAAATGTTAAAAAATTTATAGTAATTTATATATTTTTTATACTTACCAATGACCCAGACGGGGATGGCCCTCCCAGGAGTTGGGAACTCTTGCCTCCCCGCTGAGTACATAGCGCTTACCAGGCACTGGTTATTAGAATGATAAATGGCGCCAATTTCGGAACGTCCTTGACACTGCGCATGCGCAGTGGGGGCGAGGTGTGGAGGGCCTCTCTGGACATGTTTTCTTTAGTTTTAGATGCAAATTTTGGGGATTGGGGGGCAAAATTTGTGTTTGGCCCTATATTTTAAGAGTTAGCACCAGCTATGTCTGGGTCATTGGTAAGTATAAAAAATATATAAATTACTATAAATTTTTTAACGTTTGTATTAATTTTATTTTCAGAGAGCACCGAGGGATGAAATCCGTGGTTTGGAAAGCAAGCTTGCACAGGCTGAACGTGCAAAAGATTTGGCACAAATTGAAGGTAAGTGAATATTTTATGGAATGGGATCGTACTTTGTTCATTGCAGTAGTGGATATTAACTGGTAGAGTGCTGGAAGCCAATATTTGGGCTTTATTCTGAAGTGCATGAGACACAACTTAATGGCTTCATATTCTGTGGATGTGCTTCATATTATTTTTGAATTGAAATTATTTAGTCTGTGAGGATCTGCCTTGTTACAATTTATGGGAGAGTGCCATTAGGCACTCTCCCATAAATTGTAACAAGGCAAAGAGTTGTGGACAAATTTAGATGACCAAAAATAATTTAGCTCTCTACCAGTTAAGTGACAATTTCCGTGAAAAGATTTGAGATTTACGAACAAATTGTTCATTCAGTTCCAGGCAGTCATGCTAGCCATAGCTTTTAGGTTGATTACTATCAAACTGCACAAATATTATCACATTCACATGAGAATAAATTAGAAATGTTATGTTGCTTTGTACATTTTGTGTCCAATTCTCAATACCTGCAATATTATTGCATGCACATCTCCTCCTTGGCTATACATGCAGTTAAAATCAGCTGAAACTTGATTCTGCTTGTTGTTGGCAACTGGACAGGTAACACTTTGGCAAGGTCTAATTTTGGTAATGTACTAATGAATTATCAAATAGCCATTCAACTCTCAAATTTTGGACTTTTAATCTCTTTTAAATCATTTGTAATGAGTGAACGCTGAATTTAGACTGTGATTGCTTTTGGTTAAATTATGGCTCTTAACCCTTTACATAATGAATCGCCCGCAACCGCCCGCGTAATCTGCAAATTCAGCAATTGAAAAAAAAAATTTTTTCAAAATATTTCAACAAAACCATATCATGTGCCCCCTCATTGGAATGCTCATCGAGCACGTTCTGATGAGGGGTCACTTGATATGGTTTTGTGGAATTTTTAAAAAAAAATTTAATAAATAGAAATTAAAATAATAAATTTTGATATCGTCTGCATTGGGTAAAGGGTTAACTAGCCAACTTATGCATTAAATTCTTCAACATTCTTGCTCCAATTGATACATTGACTTATTACGACTATTTTGGTTATGTCCCTTTAAACTATCACTGTTAATTGAGTAAAGTTCTTATTGCATTAATTCAGTCTTTATAAAGATCAGATAGTGTATGCAAGTTATCTTACAGATTTGTTGAAAGTAATCAAATTCTAGCCACCAAGTGGAAATTTTTATTGTATCGCAGCATATTTTAGCCTCTTACCCAATATAATGGCCCAAACTATCCAGTGCTATTCACAAAAATTACCATTCAATTTTCATTATTATTTCATTTCTTGCTTGAGAAATTTACCTTATGACCTCTGATTGGAATTGGGGGGGGGGGGGGGAGAGGGGGGGGGGGGGTCATAAGCTATGTTTTTGACACAGAAAAAAAATGAAAAAAATGAGTTATTCAATAATTTTGTTCTCAAGTGTTGTCTACTTTTAGTCCTGACCCTTTAACCCTTTACCTAACAAGAAAAGCAGATGACACTTGCAAATAAAATATTTGAATAACTAACTTTTTTCATTTTTTATCACAAAAACATAGCTCATGACCTCTCATTGGAACGAGCTTGCTGAGCTCCTTCCAATGAGGGGCCATAAGCTATGTTTTTGTGATAAAAAATGAAAAAATAATGAAAATTGGATAGTATTTTTTGTGAATAGCGCTGGCCAGTTTTGGCCGTTACGTTAGGTAAAGGGTTAATCATGAATTTTTATAAACAAATGTTCTGGTCACTGCTTGAGTTTAAAAGGAAGAGGGGAACAATCATGTTTTAATATTTCTAGTTTCTGTAAGCAGATATCCTGCAATATAAATCTGTTTTATGCTGGCACCACAACATTTCAGAGAAGTTTAATTTCAAAGGTTACTCAAAAGTTATTTAATTTTTATGAATGTACTCACATTTGAAAAACGGTCGTATTATGTAATAGGTCTCTCTATCCATCTGTCTCTCCATCTGTTTATATATTTTTATACTGTACCAATGACCCAGACTTAGCTGGTGCTAACTCTAACAAAACCAGGGCCAAACACAAATTTTGCCCCCCAATCCCCAAAATTTGCATCCAAAACAAAAAGAAATCATGTCCTAAAGGACCTCCATACTACGCCTCTACTGCGCATGCGCAGTGACGCAGACGTCCCGAAATTGGTGCCAATTATCATTCTCTGTTTGGCCCTTCATCAGTCAACATCTCACTGATCTTTGTGCTTGTAAATCTCAGTTTAAAGGATGCCAGACACGTAATTTTTGGAGAAAATGTGATTCTAAGGAGGATAGAAGGAGGAGAGGAAAAAGAAGTGACAAAAAATAATCAGGGCTGTACTTATAAATTTTTTGATGAAATTATGTTAAGTTGCCTATTTTCGAGGCATGGGCCTCTTGTTGTCATTCTTGCTAAATGTTGCACTGCTTATTCAGTGTTTCCTCTCCCCTAGCCTTCTAAAGTCCCCCCTTGCAATTCTCCCATGCTTTTGGCATATTTTTGAGAAAGTTCATTTCTAAAATTTCCTGGGAGAGTTGCTTGGTTACAGAATGTTTTCTGTTATTTTCCCCATAGTTACGTTTTCACCCATGGGTGTATAACGTTTGTGTTCTGCATCTTCCATCTGATGTTCTGCAGATTCTCCCCTGGGAGTCTCTGTTTTGCATCAGATAGAGTGTAATTTTGATGACTGATTCCGGGCCAGTTTTTTCAGTGCCTGGAGTCATGTTTTCTGGTGTTTTACACTGTTTGTTTACATTGGCAACAGCCTTTTTTGAGGGGGGCTGTTTGCCTTTGCTGTAGTTTATCTCACTATAAGATACATTTATATTATCCGTAAGTGTCTCATTAATTATTTAATATAAATTTAAAATTTTTGACCACACTTTGCCATCGGATCCATCGGGGCTCAACGTTACTTTTCAGCAACTTGGGCTTCGCTGAAAAAATATTTTTTCAAAATTATTTTGATTTGCAATTGTTTTTTCATTTATTAATGGATCATGTTATTATGTATCTTTGTGTCAGGGGTTTTTGCGAGTAACTAGGACTTGTTGTTGTTCTTTCACAATGAAGGGACATTGTTCAAATTGTAATAGGAAGAAATCTTCCTCTGACTTTCATGATCATTGTATTAATTGTAGTCAGTGTTCTCGCATTAATCCCTGTCCTATATGTGAATATTGGGATGAGAAACATTGGAAACGTGTGTCACGATATGTTGTTTCTGGAGAAAGGGCTATGCCGGCTCTTTCTCCGCAAGGTCACTCTACTCTCTCAGTTTCTATTTCAGAGGAACAAGAACAGGGTGATGTTTCCATGTTATCTTCTACAAGTGTGCGTCGGTCGTCACAAATGAATTCAGAGCTAGCGGCAAAAGTGCTCATGGAGATTAGACAAATGTCGTCCGCTAGCTCGCCCGGTGTAGCGTCCATTCACCGAATGGTTTGGCAGCCGGGTTCGTCCGATGCGGTCCAGGAGGAAATTTTGGGTGATGCGAGCACTATAAACATAATAGATGCACACCCAGTGACGGCGGATAGTAAGCGAGAACGGGGGAAGCCTTTGAGTCCGGTTCTAGCTCGTCCAGGTCCAGCTGGGCCGCGAGCGAGAGAAGCCCCTCTCTCGTACAACAACATCTGGGACCAGATGTTGTGGTACAAAATGTGTCGCTAGCGGAGCATACGTCCGTCGCTCGGGACGCTCCGTTGTATAGGCAGTCCGCGGAGACTGCTAAGGCTTCCTCTTCTCGTCAGCGCACACGACCGCACCTTAGCTGCGTGACCGCCGATATATTACCAGCTTCGCCGATCAAGGATTCTTTGGCGACCAGGTCACACCATCCGGCAGCCAGGGATTCGAGACCGATGGACTCCGGACGTTCGCATAGGAAAGTATGCGGGAGTCATCTGATGCGGAGCTGCCCTCGGCGAAGCAGCGAAAGACTGCACCTCCGCAGGTCACGACGCCGGACATTCTTGTGCAGATAGCACAGCTTATCGCAGCATCCCAGCAGCCGACAGAAACGGTGTCGGATCGAGAATTATCCGACGGCGCTGGGTCGGTACGCTCCGCCGAAGCATCGGGGCGGACGACCGGGAACATCATGAGGTTCGACCGGATGGTGAAAGGGATACGGATGATTTGGGGCTATCCCTTTCGGAACAACATAAAGCTGCCGTGGACTTCATCCGGCACTTTCTCCCTCAAGTTGTTCCGTCGGGCCAGACTGCTGCGGTTCCGGACAAGAGGATTATAGCGTCATTGGACTCTGAATTTTTTGAGCGGTTCAGGGACATCGCTCCCGAGTTTCCGTCGCAGTCCAATAATGTTGCAAGAACATTTGAATTATTGAACGACGCTATTTTCAAACTTGCTTCCAAGATGGGGAAAGCAGGTTTCTTGTCCGCTAATACTCTCAACCTGCCTTTCATTAATGCAAGGAATAAATTTGATACGGCAGGACAGGGTATCCCGAGAGTTCCTCTGCGTATGGATGACGAGGCGGAAGACTTAGAGCTATCATTACCGTCGTCAGCTTCTATTCCAACTGCGGTGTTGGAAACAGCTATTGCGTCTAACAGAGCCAATTTAGATGCCTTATCTTACGCAGATCACCTTACTAAGGCGTTATCACTGCGCCTTCAAGGGAAAGAGTTTCAGGATATACAATCCTCTTTAAGACTTCTTTCAAGGGCAGTAGCTTATTCCACGTGTAACTCCGCCCTTTCAGTGGCAAATCTGGAGTTGGTTAGACGTGACGCAGCCCTAGCTACATCCACACTAGTGGATACTAAGGTGAAGAACTCTCTTAGAGTCGCTTCGGTCTCCGGAGAACTTCTCTTTGACGGCAAGCTTTCTGCTATTTATGATAAAATTACAAAGAAAGCTTCGGATTCTCTGTTGTTCAAATCTGCTTCCAAGAAGTCGGATACAGCAGACAAGAATAAGACAGGCACTTCTGGGTCTATGCACCCAAGAGAGGTTCCTATAGAGGTTCCGGTGCGTCCTCTTGGTCTTATTCGAGAGACCGTCAGGGTAGCGACTCTCGTTCGGGACGTCCTTCGGGCCGGGACAATCGGTCGGACGCCCCAAGGTCGACGGGGCGAGGTGCGGGTCGTGGAGGACGTGGTTTCTCCTACCGCAGGCCTCGCAGGTCCAGGAGGTGATGGCTTAAACCTCTATCGCGTACCGGTTGGCGGAAGGTTGTCGAGCTTTTCACAAGAATGGGCGTCGATTACGGACGACCCTTGGGTGAGAGGAGTGACTTCGGAAGGTCTAAAGATATCCTTCAAACGAAAGCCTCCATTAACTCGAAGTCCAAAGTGGACTCCTCTTCCATCAAATCCGCAGAAAAGAGACGCTCTGTTATCAGAGGTGCAGTCTCTTTTAATGAAGAACGCGGTAGAGGTCGTAGAAAACCAGGAATCTCCGGGATTCTACAGCCATCTGTTTCTGGTTCGTTCCGTCCAGTCATAGATTTGAGCTGGAAAAACAAGCTGATCGTCGCTCCGAAGTTTTATATGGAGACGATTCGGTCGGTCAGAGCGAGTATTCGGGTGAACGATTATGCATCAAGCATAGATCTCAAAGATGCGTACTTTCACGTCATGGTACATCCGACATTCCGAAAGTACCTACGCTTCGCAGTCCTAGGAGTGGTGTATCAATTCCGGGCGATGTGCTTCGGATTGAATCTAGCACCCTGGGCTTTCACTCGGGTAATGAACTCGGTAATGATCTATTTCCGAGCTCATTCGTCTGCGGTAACGTCGGCCTACCTGGACGACATTCATCAGAGGTACGGCAACGAGTTAACGCTTCAGAACGATGTTCAGAATCTTCTTCTTTTGCTCCGACGTCTCGGTTTTATAGTAAACGAGGAGATGTCGGATCTGGTGCCGTCCAAGTCATTCACTCATCTGGGAATGAGCTTCGAGACGCACAACAATCTCGTCTGCCGTTAACCAGAGCGAAATTAGTCAGTTGTTACGCTCGCTATTGTCTGCACGCAGACAAAGTCACAGCGAGAGAATTTATGAGACTGACAGGTCTGTGCGGAGCCGCTGCGGATCTCATTCCGATGGGGCGGTTATGCACACGTCCTCTTCAAATTTTCTTGACTCAGAATTGGAGTGTGAAAATTCATTCGCTCGACGTAGACGTTCTCTTGTCAGATCAAGTGAAACAAGAGATTCAGACTTGGGCAAACATTCAGTGGTTAACTCAGGGAGTTCCGCTGCAGTTGCCGGATCCGAGTTTTACCATTATGACGGATGCCAGTCAAACAGGTTGGGGTGCATCATTAATCCCAACGGATTCGAGATGCCAGGGTCTTTGGGATCCGCAATTCCTGTGCAAGCACATAAACATCAAGGAAATGATGTCAATTTGGCTTGCGTTACGTCACTGGATGGACATTATTCACAATGCTCATGTCCAAATCCTATCCGACAATACGACAGTAGAGGCGTATCTCCGGAATCAGGGAGGCACTCATTCAGTTCCGTTGTTCAATCTAACGGAAAGAATCCTTCTGTTTGCGCTAGAACATCACGTTCTTCTTTTGGTCCGTCACATACCGGGTCATCTGAATGTGCTAGCAGACTCCCTTTCACGAAAGGGTCGCTTGTTGCCGTCGGAATGGACTCTCAACAAACAAGTATTCAATCAGATTTGCTACCAATGGGAACGGCCAATGATAGACTTATTTGCGACACATCTCAACAATCAGTTGCAGACGTATGTGTCTCCGTGTCTGGATCCAAGAGCATTTGCAGTAGACGCTCTGTCGATCCCTTGGGACGGAATGATAGGATATGCGTATCCTCCAGCGCCGTTAATTCAACAAGTATTGCTAAAGATAAAACAATCTCAATGCAAGATTCTGTTGGTAGCATCTCTGTCGCCACAGAGACCGTGGATAAATCTACTCAGGTGTCTGTTGTGGGACCTACCGCGAAAGCTTCCTCCACGGGAGGATCTTCTTTCGCAGGGGAAATCGCGCCAACTCCATCACAACCTGCAAGGTCTCAACCTTCACGTTTTTCCATTGTGCGGTCCTTCTTGCATGGCAAACACTTTACAGGACGAGCAGTGGACGCGATTTCTAACTGTAGGAGGACCTCCTCTTCGCTAAACTATGCGGCTAAGTGGAAGGTTTTTCGTCGTTGGTGTAGGGATCATTCTGTAGATATATTCGATCCCTCTATACCAGACATTGCAAACTTTCTAGTATACTTGTTTGACGAAATCAAACTGCAGCCTGTTACTATAAAGGGTTATAGGTCTATGTTATCTGATACCTATGCACATCATGATAGTTTACAAATTGGATCTAATGTCTCTTTATCTAAGTTGGTTAGAAACTTTTCGATAAATAGACCCAGAACTCTTAGATTAATTCCTAAGTGGAATTTAGCTTGGGTTCTTCTTAAATTGAAGGAAAAGCCATTTGAACCTCTTGGGACAGTAGATTTCAAATTCTTATCTTATAAGACAGCTTTTCTCTTAGCTTTCTCTTCTGCTAGAAGAGTCAGTGAGCTTCATGCACTGTCGGTGGATGATTCTCACTATCGTAGTGTCGGGAACACTATCACCTTCACTACTAATGTGGGTTTTTTAGCTAAGAATCAGGCTCCTAATAAATATCCGGAACCTATTGTTATTAAGGCTCTTCCGTCTTCAGACGGGCGTAGGCCTTTTCTCTGTCCTGTTAGAGCGTTACGTATCTATAAACAGAGATCTCAGTTTATCAGAAAGGGACGGAAACGTTTCTTTCTGTCTTTGATGCCTAATAGAAGGGACATTTCGGTCCATTCTATTGCTAGATGGATTCAATTAGCTATCCGTACTGCTTATGAGAGTTTATCTTCTTCTCAGCAGTCTGTGCTTAAGATTTCCGCTCATGAAGTAAGAGCTCTTTCTACTTCCTGGGCTTATGCTAATAGTGTTGCTATTACAGATTTAATGAAGGCTGCTTATTGGTCTCAGCCATCCACATTTACGAATTTTTATCTCAGAAATATTGAGTCCATTTCTGGAGACCTGCATTGTTTAGGTCCGTTATCTGTTGCTCAGAATGTCGTCCACTAAACAGCTGCAACTATAGTTATGCAGGCTTTCTGTTCCGGCAGTGACTCCGTCTGGCTGCCCTCTTCGCTCTGGGCTATTTGACCCAGGGCAAGGGGAAGGGGGGGGGGTGGGTGGGTGTTCCCTTAGGTCACCTGCTTTATAGTGAAAAGCAAGGGAATGCCTCCTCCAAGTCAGTATTTCTGAGTCGCTTCCGGGATGGTTTTAAAGTGTAATATTAATGTTAAAATTCATTCATGTCTTATTTTTAAAGTGTAGCTCGGTGTGAAGCATTTGTATATGTCAAGTGTCAAACGGGCTTTAATATACAATACTCGGACACTTTTAAATGACTATAAAGAGTCTCAATTCTCTGGACTACTTTATTTATTGGCTTACTTTAAAAATAATTAGTATAAGGGATATACTGGATGTTAATAGAGAACATGAATGTTATTGTGCTCAATTATTAAGGGTAGTATATCTTTCTAATTTAATATTAAATAAGAAAGATACATGTAAAGCCTAATACTCCTTTTCTCCTTAAAGGGTTACCTCTTTACTATATAGTTGAGCTTATTGGATTTTCCTCTATGTCCTAGGCCCTCCAGCCTGTTTACTATTCAGCTAAGTCTGAGTCATTGGTACAGTATAAAAATGTTAAAAAATTTATAGTAATTTATATATTTTTTATACTTACCAATGACCCAGACGGGGATGGCCCTCCCTGGAGTTGGGAACTCTTGCCTCCCCGCTGAGTACATAGCGCTGACCAGGCACTGCCAGTAAGAATGATAATTGGCGCCAATTTCGGGAGTCTGCGTCACTGCGCATGTGCAGTAGAGGCGTAGTATGGAGGTCCTTTAGGACATGATTTCTTTTTGTTTTGGATGCAAATTTTGGGGATTGGGGGGCAAAATTTGTGTTTGGCCCTGGTTTTGTTAGAGTTAGCACCAGCTAAGTCTGGGTCATTGGTAAGTATAAAAAATATATAAATTACTATAAATTTTTTAACTTTTGGTTTCCGACTGATAATTCCAGTTTGGATTATTTGATCTCAACCAAAGTTGGTATGTGTATTACCGAGCACGTAATACAGGACATGTTCGAATGTGGGTTTCCATCCAATTATTTTTTGATGAGTTTTGGCCCTTTTCCAACTTAGAATTTCACTGTCTGTTAACATTTTTTGTTTTTGGCAGATAACTCCAGTTTGGATCATGTAATCTCAACCAAAGTTGGTACAATTCAAAATGGCTAACAGGCATATTTAGCCACCCCTGGCAGTGCTCTTGTTTTCCATGGGGAAGACTCTGGACATTCACCTATGGAGAATACACACCCTTAACATTGAATGATAGTTCTACAAACTTCCAAGTAATATCTGTCCATGTCCAGTTAGTTAGAATTGGTGTACTTATATTTCAGTTGGAGATGTCAGTAGAGAGAATGAAGCTGTGAAAATGATTCGGCTGAAAGAAGGCTTGTTGGCTGTATCTGAAGCATACATAGATTTTGGTAGGAAGTGTTCCACTGTCTTTGAAGCTCAGAGAGTAAGTAAAATTTCTGCATAAAAGTTTAACATTATACGTTATTGTGATGATTTGATGGTAACGTGGTCTGAGGTTTGCGGCTCAGTGCTTATGTTCAACCGAGACGCGAAGCAATAATGTATATGTTCCAATAGACACTACCCATAGCACATGAGAGGCTTATTTACTAAACTTGTGATCATTAAAAGTTGCCTTAGTAAATACACCTCTCGTGTATCCATGACCAAACTGGATAAATAATCAATAAACCAGATAACCTCATTCCATCTTAGTTCAAATCGTAAATTGGTTTGTAATTTAAACAACACTCCATCTGGAACACCGTCTGCTGCACACGTGAAACAGCCAGAAAAATGAAGTGGCTTGCTAGTCACTCCGTTGATGAAGCAGTTTCGAAATGGATGACGTCATTGCAAATATTTCGTGTTGTGATGTCAGACGGTAACATTTGCCACTTGAGCCGTAAACATAGAATATACTACGCAAGCTCTCGTCCAATCAGAGAAGGGGGATTTTAGTCTTATTGGAACATAAAATAATTTTGGTGCAACTCCTGAAGGTGAACATCCAACTCTGTGAATCCATACATCTGTGCAACCATCTGTCTGTCTCTTATCTTCTGTAAACGCTGCAAGTACTACACTTTTTAACCAAATTGCTTCAAAACTTGATGGAAAGGTTATGGGTACAGGAAGGGGTAATTGGGAGTGTGATGGCTTGCTGGTTAGAGCATTGGACTTTCAACCGAAATGATGATGGTTCATTCTTGACCGGTGTTATCTCCCCTTTGTTCTTGAGCAGAACACTTATTTATGATTGTCTTTGTTGAGGCTTGGTGGCACTGTGTACTGTTAGTTACATAGTCAGCAAGTGACCGGGTATGGGGTGGTACCTGGTCTGTAGGTTTGCCGTGCCTGGTATAAAACCTACAGACCAGGTACATTCTTTTCCCTGTCACTTGCTGACTTTGTTACAGATATACCCCACTGACGACCTTCAGGAATAAGGTTAATGAAAAGTTGAATAAAAACCAGCAATTTTACATACATTTACTGTCATTACCACCTGAAAAGGGTTAACAAAGCACCTTTAAACATTCAAAAAATCAAGTTTAATCTGTTGAGTAAACTATAAAGAAAATATTCACTTCAGCATAAAAAAATCGATAGAATTGTAAAAACATCAAAGAACTATTGGGACTACAAATAAGATTTTCTGTCCATTTTTTTTATTTAATGTTTTAAATCAATAAAAATGGTACCTTGAAAATATTTTTAATACTTAAATTAAATTCCCTTATTTTGTTTTAATGCAAATTTTGAAAATTCGAAGTGAGTGGAAATGCAACAAAATAGTAGTGGCAGCTACTTATCCAAGAAAGATAACTCTAGACCCACTGGTATGTAGGTGACATTCTTAGCCAATAAAATTCGAAGATATATCAACAAATTTGTCAGAGGTGGGGTACTGAGGCATGCTGCACTCAGAGGTGGGGTAATAAGGCATGCTGCACACAGAGGTGGGGTAATAAGGCATGCTGCACACAGAGGTGGGGTAATAAGGCATGCTGCACATAGAAGTGGGGTAATAAGGCTTGCCGCACATAGAGGTGGGATAATAGGGCATGCTGCACACAGAGGTGTTGTAATAAGGCTTGCTGCACACAGAGGTGGGGTAATAAGGCATGCTGCACATAGAGGTGGGGTAATAAGGCTTGCTGCACATAGAGGTGGGGTAATAAGGTTTACTGCACACAGAGGTGCGGTAATAAGGCATGCTGCACATAGAGGTGGGGTAATAAGGCTTGCTGCACATAGAGGTGGGGTAATAAGGCATACTGCACACAGAGGTGGGGTAATAAGGCATGCTGCACACAGAGGTGGGGTAATAAGGCATGCTGCATACAGAGGAGGTAATAAGGCATGTTGCACACAGAGGTGGGGTAATAAGGCATTCTGCACACAGAGGTGTTGTAATAAGGCTTGCTGCACACAGAGGTGGGGTAATAAGGCTTGCTGCACACAGGTGGGGTAATAAGGCATGCTGCACACAGAGGTGGGGTAATAAAGCTTGCTGCACACAGAGGTGGGGTAATAAGGCTTGCTGCACACAGGTGGGGTAATAAGGCATGCTGCACACAGAGGTGGGGTAATAAGGCTTGCTGCACACAGAGATGGGGTAATGAGGCTTGCTGCACACAGAGGTGGGGTAATAAGGCATGCTGCACACAGAGGTGGGGTAATAAGGCTTGCTGCACCCAGAGGTGGGTCAATAAGCCTTGCTGCACACAGAGATGGGGTAATAAGGCTTGCTGCACACAGAGGTGGGGTAATAAGGCATGCTGCACACAGAGGTGGGGTAATAAGGCTTTCTGCACACAGAGGTGGGGTAATAAGGCATGCTGCATGGTGGGGTAATAAGGCTTTCTGCACACAGAGGTGGGGTAATAAGGCATGCTGTGGGGTAATAAGGCATGCTGCACACAAATGGTACACTTGCCTTCAAATTCTGCTGACTCTGTTAAGTGCTCAGTCAGTAAGTTGGAGAGTCAGACAGTTGTTTGCCTCTGCTCAGTGGTTCTCTCCAGTCACTCCAACTTCCTCCACCCATAAAACCTCCACCTGACATGATATGACTTTGGCTGTTGAAAATGGTAAATCCCAATCAACAAACTTGTTGATAATTTCTTGCTTGAGATTGACTTATGACTTTTTCCCTGTGAATTTTTTTGAGTTATGCCCCTTCGTCCCTCTGTCCTTCAGTGTTTTCCGTTCAGCACCATAATTCATACATTTTCAAATTCATGTGTTATAATTTGAACTGATGCTGCTTTTTCTCCTCGACGAAACAATCTGCACTTGGAGATGTGACATGCATCCCATAAGTGGATGGATGTCTGTGTTATGTTGCTCGTACCCTACCGCTTGTAATGGACTGGTGGCTGCTCGGCAGGTTTTGCTACCTATTTCTTTTGCTTCCCCCGTTTCTTCTTAAGAGGTGGAGGTGGAGATGGCGATTTCTTGACTATTGGCGGTGGAGGCTGTGGTATCGAGGTATATGTCCTGTTTTGTACTTGTGCCATTGCTAAAGCGACGTTTGAATGTAGTGTCGCCGTTGCCTTCCGAAGTTCTCCCAGCTGGTTTTTCATGTCTTTCATGTCGTAGTGCACTTGTTTCTGTACTCGTTTCTAAGAATGGCTTCTTGATTGGCTTCTTCCATGAGCTCTTTTGTTTGTTTTGGCTCTTCTTCAGTGCCGACGATCTGTTCTTCCAGTTCGTGGGCAAGTTTGCTTATTTCTTCATCATCTTCCTGTTTAGCGTGGGTGTTCAGGCAGGAGATGGAACTGGAGAGAGAGATGTCTGATGTATGGGTGGTGTCTGTTGTCGGTTTTCCAGCGGGGATTCTTCTGCTTTCTTTTTCTTCCAGTCCTCTGAGCGCTTGGCATCCTGGCGTATTGAGGACAGGCTTTTCTTCTTTTTCTTCTTCTTGATTTTCTCAGTGTTCTCCGGGTGTGGACCAGAGCCCGACTGGGCAAAGGTGCCACCACTCTCCAGAGAGGCTGGTGGTCTGGCTGCAGGCTTCTTTGGTCTCCATGTTGGAGCCATTCCAGGTGGTATTGGAAAGTCCAATATCACCTGGCAGGTTGCACCAGAAATATGGATGGTCCAGTTTCTGGTGGTACCCACATTCAGACATGTTAACATGTCCAATAGCTTCTGCGGTAGGTTCATTTTGGTGTGTTTAGTGGTGCTCACGGAGAATCCAGTTGAGCGTCCGAACTGATCTACAGTCAAACTACATACTTTTTCACCTCATGCCATTTTCTCTTCATAAACACATATGTTATGCTCCTGTCATTTTAAGCCTAATCTGTAACACCTTATGAACACATTAATGCCTAAATATTTCAACCAATTTGAATTATGTTCAAGGGAAAGCTGTTTTTATACCCCCTGCAAACAAAGTTTGGGGGGTATATAGGAATCACCCTGTCCATCCGACCATCCATCCGTCCGTCCGTCTGTCTGTCTGTCTGTCTGTCTGTATGTCCATCTGTCCATCTGTCCATCCTTATAAGCGCAACTCCTCCAAAACCGTTTGAAGAATTTTCATGAAACTTTACACAATGAAAGAACTCCATATGAAGATGTGCATGAAGCAATATAATTCCGTTCTGACATTTCCAAGGGGAGATAATCTAACTTATACATTTTGATGTACCAAAAAGGCTACAACTGAGGTGCGGGGGTATCACTTTGTGAGCTTGCTCACAGTACCTCTAGTTTAATTTTCAACAATTTCCACACCTACATGAATCCCTTCTTCTTTAATTCCATTATTTTTTGTATAAAAGACCCTTATTTCAGGTTGTGGCTTGATGCAAAAGTGGCAAGCTGTTTAAACAGATTGCCACTTGCCACATATAAACCTTTACCCAACGCACACAATATCAAAATTTGTTATTTCAGTTATTTTTGTCTTGAAATTTTTCAAAAAATTTCAACCAACCTATATCATGTGACCTCTCAGGAACAAGCTCAACGATCACGTTCAAATGAGGAGTCATGTGATATGGTTTTGTTGAAATTTCGTGAAGATAATATTTTTACAAGTCTCAGATTGTAAATCACGCAGGCGTATGCAGCTGATTCATGAGGTAAAGGATAAATTGTTGACTAAACTTGATTTTATACTTGTGTTGCAGTCATAATATAGATGCTGGCAGTAATGTGTTGCTGTCATAATATAGATCCTGGCAGTAACGTGTTGCTGTCATAATATTGATGCTGGCAGTAACGAGTTACTGTCATAATATAGATGCTGGCAGTAACGTGTTGCTGTTATAATATAGATCCTGGCAGTAACGTGTTGCTGTCATAATATAGATCCTGGCAGTAACGTGTTGCTGTCATAATATAGATCCTGGCAGTAACGTGTTGCTGTCATAATATAGATCCAGGCAGTAACGTGTTGCTGTCATAATATAGATCCTGGCAGTAATGTGTTGCTGTAATAATATAGATCCTGGCTGTAACGTGTTGCTGTCACAATATAGATCCAGGCAGTAATATGTTGCTGTCATAGATCCAGGCAGTAACGTGTTACTGTCATAATATATATCCAGGCAGTAACGTGTTGCTGTCATAATATAGATCCTGGCAGTAACGTGCTACTGCCATAATATAGATCCAGGCACTAATGTGTTGCTGTCATAATATAGATCCTGGCTGTAATGTGTTGCTGTCATAATACAGATCCAGGCAGTAACGTATTGCTGTCATAATATAGTTCCAGGCAATAATGTGTTGCTGTCATAATATAGATCCAGGCAGTCACGTGTTGCTGTCATCATAAAGATCCATGCAGTAACGTGTTGCTGTCATAATTTAGATCCTGGCAGTAACGGGTTGCTGTCATAATTTAGATCCTGGCAGTAATGTGTTGCTGTCATAATATAGATCCAGGCAGTAATGTGTTGCTGTCATAATATAGATCCAGACAGTAACGTGTTGCTGTCATAATGTAGATCCAGGCAGTAACGTGTTGCTGTCATAATATAGATCCAGGCAGTAACGTGTTGCTGTCATAATATAGATCCAGGCAGTAACGTGTTGCTGTCATAATATAGATCCTGGCAGTAATGTGTTGCTGTCATAATATAGATCCAGGCAGTAATGTGTTGCTGTCATAATATAGATCCAGGCAGTAATGTGTTGCTGTCATAATATAGATCCTGGCAGTAACGTGTTGCTGTCATAATATAGATCCAGGCAGTAACATGTTGCTATCATAATATAGATCCTGGCTGTAACGTGTTGCTGTCATAATATAGATCCTGCTGTCATAATGTAGATCCAGGAAGTAACGTGTTGCTGTCATAATATAGATCCAGGCAGTAATGTGTTGCTGTCATAATATAGATCCAGGCAGTAATGTGTTGCTGTCATAATATAGATCCTGGCAGTAACGTGTTGCTGTCATAATATAGATCCAGGCAGTAACATGTTGCTATCATAATATAGATCCTGGCTGTAACGTGTTGCTGTCATAATATAGATCCTGACAGTAACGTGTTGCTGTCATAATATAGATCCAGGCAGTAACGTTGTTGCTGTCATAATATAGATCCTGGCAGTTCTGTGTTGCTGTCATAATATAGATCCAGGCAGTAACATTGTTGCTGTCATAATATAGATCCAGGCAGTAATGTGTTTCTGTCATAATATAGATCCAGGCAGTAGCGTGTTGCTGTCATAATATAGATGCTAACAGTAACGTTGTTGCTGTCATAAAAAAGATCCTGGCAGTATCGTGTTGCTGTAATAATATAGATCCAGGCAGTAACGTGTTGCTGTCATAATATAGACCCAGGCAGTAACGTTGTTGCTGTCATAATATAGATCCTGGCAGTAACGTGTTGCTGTCATAATATAGATCCAGGCAGTAACGTTGTTGCAGTCATAATATAGATCCAGGCAGTAGCGTGTTGCTGTCATAATATAGATCCAGGCAGTAACGTGTTGCTGTCATAATACAGATGCTGGCAGTAACGTTGTTGCCGTCGTAATATAGATCCTGGCAGTAACGTGTTGCTGTCATAATATAGATCCAGGCAGTAACGTGTTGCTGTCATAATATAGATCCTGGCTGTAACGTGTTGCTGTCATAATATAGATCCCGACAATAACGTGTTGCTGTCATAATATAGATCCAGGCAGTAATGTGTTGCTGTCATAATATAGATCCAGGCAGTAACGTGTTGCTGTCATAATATAGATGCTGGCAGTAACGTTGTTGCTGTCATAAAAAAGATCCTGGCAGTAACGTGTTGCTGTAATAATATAGATCCAGGCAGTAACGTGTTGCTGTCATAATATAGATCCTGGCTGTAACGTGTTGCTGTCATAATATAGATCTTGACAGTAACGTGTTGCTGTCATAATATAGATCCAGGAAGTAACGTTGTTGCTGTCATAATATAGATCCAGGGACTAACATGTTGCTGTCAGAATATAGATCCAGGCAGTAACGTTGTTGCTGTCATAATATAGATCCAGGCAGTAGCGTGTTGCTGTCATAATATAGATCCAGGCAGTAACATGTTGCTGTCATAATATAGATGCTGGCAGTAACGTTGTTGCTGTCGTAATATAGATCCTGGCAGTAACGTGTTGCTGTCATAATATAGATCCAGGCAGTAACGTGTTGCTGTCATAATATAGATCCTGGCTGTAACGTGTTGCTGTCATAATATAGATCCTGACAATAACGTGTTGCTGTCATAATATAGATCCAGGCAGTAATGTGTTGCTGTCATAATATAGATCCAGGCAGTAACGTGTTGCTGTCATAATATAGATCCGGGCAGTAACGTGTTTCTGTCATAATATAGATCCTGGCAGTAACAGAAAACACAAATAAATAAACTCAGGGGTTTTTTTTTGTAAGGCTGATGCTAGACAGAGCACTGTGTAACAGTAGTTCTTCAGCAAACACAAAGACATACAAAGATGTTGTTCTCATTATCAAATGGGTCTTGTTTATTAACTGGTTGAGTGCTGGAAGCCCATGTTTGGACTTTACTCTAAGGTGCAGGTATTGCAATTCAAAGGCATCAAACTCCATGGATGTCCTTCATAATATCTTTGAATTGAAATTATTTATAGTCTGTATGGATTTTCCTTGTTACAGTTAATGGGAGAGTGCCTACAGACAGTGTCTGTAGGCACTCTCCCATTAATTGTAACAAGGTAAAGACTTGTGAACCCATTTTGATGACTAAAAATAATTCAGCACTCTACCAGTTAAACAGTCTTTAAAATAATGTAGTTTTTATTACTTGTTACTTTGTTGATAATATTAGTATGGTTTTTGTAGGATATAATTCTTCAGCTACCAGATGTACATGGTCGTGATCTTGAAGATATAAAGTATACTGGTATGTATAGTTTACTCATTTGTTGGGCCTTCAACTCTTAACCCGCTGAGTATTTTTGTCCCCCACAAAATATTTGGGGGGGGAACCATTAAAATAGCCGGTGTCCATGCGTGCATGCATGCATGCTTCCGTCCATCTGTGCATTCATCCCACTCTGGTTTCTTATCAACCTACTCACAATTGTTTACTACAGGCTTGCACTACAGTGGAAGTCCCTAACTCGGATAAAATACTCTCTATTTTTGTCTTTCCCAAGCAAGTTGGGAAAGAAAAGTGGTGCAAAAGCACCAATAAAAATAAGGCAAAACTGGGTCGAGTGCAACCGGCGCAGACCCAGTACGGGACGCTCTCTCCCAAGTACAACTCCACGACTTCCGTTGCCAGTGCGCATATACCGTCTCTAAAGACTCATTCTTTTTGAAATCCGCTTCGTGTCGAGATGTTTTTGCACGCTTATCAGTGTTCCACCAGCTCGATGTTTGATGATTCCTGATTCATTATACCACAGTGTATCCTTTGTATTCTCAGGAACAGTGTTTTATATTCTCTTTTTTCTATTATATGTCCATAATGTATATTTATTTGCTCTCTCTCGGGTCGCGCGCGATTTTCGCGGGCCACGCGGTTCGGACTTAGATTTTCACAATTATTGTTCATGCTTTTTTTGCAAATTTTTCTAATTGTGTTAGAGTTAGGTGTCAGCAGGGTACCACTCCTGCAGTGTTTCTTCTTTCTGTTGAGAGTAGTCTTCCTGTTGGGTGGTTCCCGGTCGACCGTCTGGGGTCTTTGTTTCTGTCACCTTTCTCTCTTTGGGGGTGTTCTGTTTTCTGATCTCACCTTCTCTGCTCCTCTCACCTCTTTCATGCCTAGGACAATTCCTTGTGGGCAGTGTCTGCTGCCTAAGCATGTGGACGATGTACATTCGTCGTGTTCCTCCTGTAATGGGTGTTCGTCCGAGCGGCCGTGTGGTGTCTGTGGAACATGGTCTTCCACCTTTTGGGCGTCTGTAAATCGTGTCGTTCGTTCTCGTGGCCGTGCCTCCCGCTCCCGCGGGAAAGGAGAACGTGGTCGTTCGGGGCCTCCCGAGCCGACTTTGTCTGGTGAGAGTTATTCCTCCTCCGTGGGGGATGTGCAGTCTTTTCCTGTGGTGGATACTGCGGGAGCCGTTGAGTGTTCTGGTGTAGAGATGCCTGGTTCCGGGACTACGGTCCCCCTCCAGTCGACATCTGAGTCTGTCACTAGGGTTGTGACTCCTCCTTCGGAGCCGAGCCGGTGTGCTCTCTCCATTATTTCACCAGCCTCAACGACTCTCGACGTACCTACTACTGCTGCTGGTCCGTCTGCTTCGTTGTCTGTTTCAGCCGGCCTCGGCTTTTCGCTGCAGGGGACTGCAGAACTGTCCGATACTGTAGACGTGGGATATCGGCCCCAGCCTTCCCTGACTTCAACTCGGCGAAGTCGGAAGGGGCTGCCGGCCGAGCCCATCGCTGTGGTCTCGTCGCCGTCGAGTACCACAGTTGTGTCTTTGGATTCGGATGTTCGTAGTGGAAACACTATGAACTCCGTGGCGTTTCCGTCCACTCACTCTGGTCACACGACCAGTTTTGGGGGACCAACGCCTTTTGTGCAGCCTGGACCTTCTGCCCCGCAGAGGTCCGCGGTGACTCTCATGAGTTCTCGCAATATTGATCCTCGGGGTGCATCGTACCCCTATACACGTCTGCCTTCAGATGTTTCGGCTGCCGCCCGTCGTCCCGCGTCGGGTGTTTTGGAGGATCGTGACCCTTCGCTGGTTAAGAGGGTCAGAGGTGAAGCCACTTTGCCGGTTCGCTCCCCTGTCGAACCGGTCGGTACAGGCAGTGAGCTTAGGGAGGCTCTCTCCTTACTCACTCAGGTTCTCTCAAAGAGCCTTCCTGTTGCTTCCAGCGAGGCTATGGGTGGTTTCCAGGTGCCTCCTATGGCGCCGCCTCCCGGGATTGGAAACAGGCCGGTTTCCGATTCCTCTGGTGTCCCGACACCCTGGGAGGCGTCGGCTGGTTTGCCCACGATGGGCTATGTGTCTTTCGACTCTGGGGAGGAGTCCGACATGCTTGAGGTCGAGGGCCAGCAGTCTTCGGACTTGGGGGCGGCTCTTGACTTTGTGTTTGGGTTTCTGCCTGAGCTCAAACCTGCTAACCAGCCGACAGTGTCAGCCTGGCCGCGATCATCGGTCGCGCGCCAACAGCCTATGGAGCAACCTGCTTCTGGGCGCCTTCGACAGTGCCAGTCGGTACAGGTGGTTGAAGCTTTTTCAGCATTGGATGCCAAGCTGAATTCCAAGGCTTTGAAGACTTCGTTCTTCACCAGGGTTGACACCTTTTTGCCTCCTGTGCGTTATCGTTCCTACGATTCCGCCAATCCGTCAGTCTGCCAGACTTTGACGGTTCTGGATCAGGACTCCACTTCCCTCGGGCTTTCCAAGCCCAAGTCTGCCGTCATTCCAATGACGACTCTGGAGTCCACGTTGGGCTTATCTAGAGAGATGCTTGGCATGCTTTCTCTCTCAGATCACGTCGTCTCAGCTTTGGCTGCTTATCTGCCTCCAGATAAGTTTGACGAGGTACAGGCTCCTTTGCGCGTGCTGTCCAAGGCGCTTATGCACCTTACTCACACGCATGCCTGTAACACGGCCAATTTGGAATTAGTTCGAAGGGACGCTGTGCTGGACACAGGACGATCCCTTCCCGAGGAGCAGCGTGCTACTCTTCGATCTGCTTCTTTGGCAGGTCCGCAACTTTTCCATGGTTCCGTGTCGACGGTCCGGGATGATGTCCTACGTCATTCCAAAGATCAGCTGCTGTTTCGTCAGCTTGATCAGCCTTCTCGGGGAGGCAAGGGCCGTTCCAAGCCTAACAAGTACCCTTCTGCTTCCTCTGTGAAGCAAAAGGCTGGTCCTTCTGCCGCCGCCTCTGCTTCTTACTCACGGGGTAAAGGTAGGGGTCGGCAGAATCGAGGGAAGTCTCAGGATTCTTCATTTAGCAGAGGAGGTGGTTTCTCCTCTTGCGGGCCTCGTCGGGGTTCGAAATGAAGGTCCTCACCTCGACTCGTCCCAGGTTGGAGGAAGGATAGCAGAGTTTGCAGACCATTGGACCACCATCACATCCGATCCATGGGTGTTAGATGTTGTTCGGTCCGGGCTGCGCATATCCTTCCGACGGCACCCCACTCTGTCAAGGGTGCCTCTTCCAACCACAGTTCCTTCAGACGTTTTACGTCGGGAACTTTTGTCCACGGAGATTGCCAATCTCCTGGCAAAGGGGGCGATCGAGGTCGTCAAGAACGTTCAGTCAGTGGGTTTCTATTCCCGCCTGTTCTTGGTGCCGAAGAAGGACGGCCGACTCCGACCGGTTATCGATCTGAGCATCCTGAACCAGTCTATCATTGCTCCCAAGTTCAGCATGGAGACTTTCAGGTCGGTCCGCCAATCAATTCACCAGGGAGATTTCGCAGCCAGCATCGACCTGCGCGACGCTTACTTCCACGTTCCGATGCATCGGGCGTCACGGAAGTATCTCAGGTTCGCTTTTCTGGGGCGAGTTTACCAGTTCAAGGCCATGCCTTTCGGCCTCAACCTGGCTCCTTGGGCGTTCACCAGACTGATGTCGCATGTGATAGCGTTCCATCGCACACAGTCCAGGGTGACTACTTCGGCATATCTGGACGATATCCTCCAGAGGCATTCCAATGCTGCCTTACTGGAATCGGATGTCGCCACTCTGTTGAGCTTGCTCACGTCGCTAGGATTCAGAGTCAACGAGGAGAAGTCGGACCTGGTCCCTTCTCAGTCGTTTTGTCATCTGGGGATGTCTTTCCAAACCAAATTCAATTTGGTGGCTGTTCCCCAGGCCAAGGCTGTGATTCTCTCAGCTTTTGCTCTGACTCTGTCCCAGTCCAGGTCCGCGACCGCTCGGAGTTTTCTCCGGCTGATCGGTCTCTGCGGTTCGGTGACGGATCTCATTCCTCTAGGTCGGCTGCGTGTCAGACCTCTCCAACACTTTCTGCTCAGTCGTTGGAGACCGAATGTAGATTCTCTGGATCAGGTGCTTCCGTTTCCGGACTCTCTGTATCCTCACCTTCTTCCCTGGACAGATGTTCAGTGGATTACGCAGGGTGTTCCGCTGGACTTACCCACGTCCGATCGCGTTCTGACGGCAGATGCCAGCGATCTCGGATGGGGTGCGACGTTGGATCCTCTCGGTCTTTCCCTACATGGGATGTGGGACCAGGATCAAGCAGCTCTACACATCAACCAGAAGGAGCTTCTTGCTCTTCTTCTGAGTTTCAGGCAGTGGATCCCTCACTTGTTGAATCGCCAGGTCCTTCTACTATCCGACAATTCGACAGTGGTTGCTTACATTCGGAACCAGGGCGGCACGCACTCGCTTCCGATGTACGAGTTAGCTCGGGATCTTTTACTGCTCGCTCAGGAGGTTCACGCCGGGGTGGTTGTTCGTCACATTCCCGGTCGTCTGAACGTCCTAGCCGACTCCCTGTCCCGACAGGGCAGGGTTATTTCCACCGAGTGGATGCTTCACAGGGCAGTGTTCCAGTCGCTTTGCGATCTCTGGGGACGTCCCCACATCGATCTCTTTGCGACTCGTTGGAACCATCAGGTGGACACTTTCGTGTCCCCGTGTCCAGATCCTCTGGCTTTTGCTGTGGACGCTCTGTCACTCGATTGGAATGGTCTAGTCGGCTACGCCTTCCCGCCGGTTCCGATTCTTCCTCAGGTTCTCGCCAAAATTCGAACCTGCAGTTGTCGAATCATTCTGATCGCTCCCCTGTCGCCTCAGCGGGTGTGGATCAATCAGCTCCGCTCGCTGATGGCGGCGGTTCCGGCACGTCTCCCGCTACGTCGCGACCTTCTTTGTCAAGGTCGCCCGAGGAGGTTTCACGTCGACCCGACTTCATTGTGCCTTCACGCATATCTTTTGTCAGGTCCTGTCTCCTCCGTAGAGGTTTTTCGAGACGAGCAGTGGAGTGCATTTCTTCTTCAAGGAGGCACTCCACTGGTTTAGCTTATGCAGCTAAATGGAAGGTCTTCTGTCGATGGTGTGCTGATCACTCTGTTGATTATGCCAATCCTTCGATTTCACAGATTGCGGAGTTTCTGGTATATCTGTTTGATTCTCGGGGTCTCCAGCCTGTTACCATCAAGGGTTACAGGTCTATGCTTTCAGAGACTTTTTCTTATGTGGGGAAGCGTCGTATCGGCACTAATCCTTACCTCTCCAAGCTTGTTCGGCACTTTTCTTTGAAAAGGCCTCGGACTTTGCAGCTTACTCCACGATGGAATCTTTCGTGGGTGCTGCTTTGCTTGGGGGGGGGCACCGTTCGAACCTTTATCCCAGGTGGATATGCAATTTCTCACATACAAGACGGCTTTTCTGATGGCATTTGCTTCGGCCAGACGGGTTAGTGAGCTTCACGCCCTCTCGGTTGACCCGGCCTTTTTTAGGAGTTCTCCCAACAGTGTTACTTTTACCACTGATTGCTCCTTTTTGGCTAAGAATCAGTTACCAGATACTACTCCTCCTCCTATCTGTATCAGGGCTCTTCCCTCTGTTGAGGGTACTCGCCCTTTGCTCTGTCCGGTCCGTGCTATTCGCATTTATCTTGATCGGACACGCTTCATACGGAAGGGCAGAAAACGGTTTTTTCTGTCTCTCATTCCGGGTCGACAGAAGATCTCTACTCAATCCATTTCTCGATGGATTTGTCTTGCTATTCGTACGGCTTATAGTCGTTTAGCAGCTGGCGATTGTATTACCAATCGTATTTCTGCCCACGAGGTGCGGGCACTGTCTACCTCTTGGGCTTATTCTAACTCCGTCAAGTTGTCGGATGTTATGCAGGCAGCCTACTGGAGAAATGCTTCTACTTTCTCCACCTTTTATTTACGCCAGTTGCAGGAGCAGTCGGAGGACCTTTTTGCCTTGGGTCCTCTTTCTTCTGCTCAGGCTGTTGTCTGCCATAGCCATTAGGCTTCTTGAAGGTCAGTTTCAGCCTTGTGCTGTTACTGCCCTTTTTTCTGTCTGTGTGTCACACAGGCTCATATGTCTCTTTTCATTGTCCTTTACCAATGATTGCGACATTATGGTTGATAAGCCTTGGGACCTCTTCCTTCTGCTTCACGGTTCCAGTGCACTAGGGTTATGTGGGGGTTGGTTATGCGATTCCCTCCAGCCTTTTGTCTATTCAGCCTGTAGTAAACAATTGTGAGTAGGTTGATAAGAAATCTAAATTTTATAGTAAATTTCCTTTCTTATTATACCTACCACAATTGTTTACATGGAGGCCCTCCCGTCTTCTTTACGGGTAAAGAATCTTTCCTCCCCGCTGATCACATAACTCTAACGTTTACGGATTCAAAAAGAATGAGTCTTTAGAGACGGTATATGCGCACTGGCAACGGAAGTCGTGGAGTTGTACTTGGGAGAGAGCGTCCCGTACTGGGTCTGCGCCGGTTGCACTCGACCCAGTTTTGGCTTATTTTTATTGGTGCTTTTGCACCACTTTTCTTTCCCAACTTGCTTGGGAAAGACAAAAATAGAGAGTATTTTATCCGAGTTAGGGACTTCCACTGTAGTGCAAGCCTGTAGTAAACAATTGTGGTAGGTATAATAAGAAAGGAAATTTACTATAAAATTTAGATTTCCAGATAACTTTAGTTGTAGGCCAAATCAAATTAAATTTTGTGTAATTCTTTTTTTGGGGGTTTCCCTATGATAACTTTAGTTGTTCTTGACTGAATCATATAAAATATGGTATGTAGGTGTATCAATATAAAATACAAGTCAAGCTCGAAATGGGGTGCAGTCTGACAATTTTTGCCAGAGTTATGCCCCTTCTTTGACTTCAAAAATTCATTTTTTATACCCCCACAAACAAAGTTGGGGGGGAGGGGGGGGGGTATATAGGAATCACCCAGTCCGTCCATCTGTCCATCCTTGTAAGCGCAACTCCTAAACCATTTGAAGAATTTTCATGAAACATTACACAATGGAAGAACTCCATATGAAGATGTGCATTAAGCAGTATAATTCCGTTCTGACATTTCCAAGGGGAGATAATCTAACTTATACCGTCTGTCCATCCTTGCAAGCGCAACTCCTAAACCGTTTGAAGAATTTTCTTGAAACTTTACACGATGGAAGAACTCCATATAAAGATGTATATGAAGCAATATAATTCCATTCTGACATTTCCAAGGGGAGATAATCTAACTTATACATTTCAGGTGCGGGGGGGGGGGGGGGGGGGGGGGGATATCACTTTGTGAGTTTGCTCACAGTACCTCTTTGGAATGTAGGTGTATCAACATAAAATACAGGTCAAGTTCAAATTGGGGTTTGGACCGACATTTTTTTTTACCAGAGTTATGTCCCTTTTTCAACTTCGATAAATTGAATTTGTTTCAAATACCCCGAATTGCATACTTTTTTTGGGGGGGGGGGGGGGGGATGTGTGGCCGTGCTGCCTTTTATTTAAATATTTTTCATCAAATCTATGCTTCACAGCATCCATGACAAGATTTGATGAAAAATCAGGCCTGGCATTTTGAAAAATGCAGGAGGGTAAAAAATCGCTCTCCTCAATCAGCTTAGGAGAGCAATTAGCTTTACACAGCATTTTAAGTATCCTGTTGAACAAACTCATTGAAACTGAAACCAACAGACTACATCAGTGTTTTTTTTAACTTTACTAAGGTAAAGCGAAATCTCTTAGACATCTAGATGTCTCACTCAACAACCGAACACACACTTGACAAGACCTGTGTGTGTACCCAGACCTGTTGTCCAAGAAAGTCATGCGCCTACCACTACCACCTTCAACCCCCCAAGGGGGGTTGAAGGTGGTAGTGGTAGGCGTATGACTTTCTTGGACAACAGGTCTGCTTGAATCTACAGTCACATCCTGGTGCAAGTGCTTCAAGTGACAGGATAGTAGTAATGGTAGTATATTATAGTGTCAATATTCCTTGAATAATTACCCCTCAAACTGTGATGTCAGTTGTTGAACTTGAAACTGACAGAAAAAAAAATATTGCTGTGACCCATTTTGCTTCAAATGATTGCAACTGTGTTTTGTTATGTTTGCAGCCATTACCTTTTACCACTAAACCACTTTCAAAATGAAATTATGTGATGTTATGTGACTTCGAAGTTAAATTACATTTTTGCTTTACAACAAAAATTTAATGTGAGCATAATACATGTAATCTCAATCATCCCAGACCAAAATATTTAGGAGGGCAATTTTTCGCTCTCCTTAATTCTTTCAGGAGGGCAGGAAGGAGAGCTAAAAAATCGCTCTCCTGAAATTGCCAAGCCTGAAAAATTCATCTAAATTCAACTCAAGAAATCATTTGTCAAAACATCCATTCCATTTACAGGAAGCAAATTTGGTTTAATATACCCCTTACTTATTTCATTGACAAGAAATTTTGTGTCCAGGCTAGGCAGGAATATCTGTCAGCAGCATGCAAGGAGTTAACTTGTCTGTCAAAAGTCCTTTTAAAACACCACAGCATCCATTTGACCAGTGGTCCACTATTGGTTTGTCCATCTGCCATCCATAATTTAAGGAGTTTGTAACATTTGCAGAATGAGGTCCCCAGAGGGTGAATTTGATGCTGCTATCCTATACAGTGGGCCAATTTATCCTCTGGGTACCTCTTTCTGTTTAGTTTTGAGACCCCTGATTCAGATTGAGGTACACAGAGGGTGAATTTAGTGATGCTACACTGCTGTGCAGCTGTGCAGGGTAGCATCACAAAATTCACCCTCTGGGGATGCCATTTTGCAGATGACAGTTGAGCTGTAGGTTTTTAAATTTCTTGTTCGGTTTCGGTTTTGGTTTTTCAGGTGGAGTAAAACCTCGGTTCAGTTCGGTTTTCGGTTTGTTCATGAGGCCAAGTAAAATTCAATAAAACTCATTCTTATGTCCGGAATCATAACTGAATGGTAGTGAAATTGAGTGAAACTGAGTTAATGCCCAAAATAAGCTATATTATACATGAAGAATCAGGAAGGCCAATATAACAATTACCTAACTATACAGAACTTTTATTGTGCTTGGGCCATTTTTCTAGGTCTGACACCTACACGCAACTTGAGGAAAGCTGCAAACACAACTAAACTGAAATGTCGGAAATTCACAGAATGTAGCCGTCCCAGAGTAGTGAGAGTACCCAGACACTGCCATTGGCAGTGTCTGGGTACTCTCACTACTCTGGGACGGCTACATTCTGTAAATTTCTGCAGCAAGAGAGTATTTAATAAAAAAACCCCGAAAAACCTTAGATTACGGGATGTCGACGGTTTCGGTTTTTAAAAAAAACAAAAAACCTCGGTTCGGTTTCGGTTAACCTACAGCCCTAGATGACAGTCTGCTTATTTTCTGGCTTGATCCAACACAATATGCCTTGCTCCTTATTAAATTCTCTTCTTGAAAAATAGCACTTTGAGTGTTTAATGTAGCAATTGCATTCCACCTCTGGAGTGGGGGAGGGGGCAGGAAGAGGTGGGGGGATAAACTAATGCATATTCGTCTTTCTGAACAATAATTGCTATTCACATCTGGTGGTGGTGGTGGTGCGGGGAAATAAAATAATGTGCATTCATCTTCTAAATAATAACTGCTGTCTACATTTGGGGATGGAGAGACTAAAATAATTAAATAATGCTTATTCATTTTTCTAAATAATAACAACTGCTTTTCATATCTGCAAGGGGCGGGAGGACCACATAAAACAAACTTGCATGCCAATAATTCACAATAATTTGTATTCATCTCTATATAATAATAACACTTTGGCCGGCCGCTGATTTGTCGCGGTTCTTGTATGAGAAGGCCTTGGTTACCCCTGTTCTACCAACTGCCTCCCTATTCCCACGCTTATTCTCTCCTCCCAACACTCGGAGACGAAATGCTTGCCCCATTCTTCCCAATCTCTCCGATTAGCATATTAACCCTCTCCTTTGAGTTGCCCCCTAACCACATGTTCTTCATTCTCCCATCCCACTTCCCCATTATACTCCCCGTGAATCTTGTTCTTTTAGACTGGTATTTTGGGCATTATAGAAGAAAGTGTTCCAGGGTCTCCATCACGCCCAAATTACACATCTGGCACTCCTTTTCACTGTTTTTCCCAATTTTTTCCTTCAGCTCCAGGAGCCGCAACCTCAGCTTGAACAACAGTGACCCCCAAAGGTGCCATCAAGGTACTCTTCAAAACCAGGCCTCTCTTTATCACGCAGGCCACCCAAAGATCTCTTTGATTTGATCTACTCTCGCCAATTACGGTTACAATCCTCCATGACCCTTTCTCTGACGATCTTTTTACCCAGGTTTGCCCCATCGTCAAGGTCTGAGATTTCCAATGAGTAGTTTTCTACTAACTCCCTCACTTGGACCATCCACCCTGTCTTGCTTGATATTTGAGTTGAAAATAATAGAAACTGCATTCCACATCAGGGTGGGGGGGGGGGGGGGGGGGGAGAGGATGATTCATACCTTTGCTCTTAAAAAGGCTTTGGGCAGCAGTTGAGTGGGCAGATGAATGAATGAAGGTGGTGGTGATTGAATGAGGACTTCAGTATTCTGCCCATATTTATATGTAAGTAGTACCACACAAAGATAATGCTGCTTCTTTTAAGTTTACTGGCAAACTTTCAATCAATAATAAAGTTTCAGCTAAACAAACAAGCCATTATACAGACAGACCACACTCAATAACTGTTGCACGTCACTGCGTTTGAATGTCGAGATCAATCCATTTTGAAAATAGTGAAGCCAGCTCAGCTTTTTCAAACAACACAATCACGTGACTTGATTACTGTTTAGCATAATTCATGGAATGTCATAACTTTTTGTGTACCGGTAGATCAAAAGTGATTTCTTCTAAGTGATTTATTGGGAAAGGAAATAAAAACACAACAAACAATTGGTGTGTTCATATTTATTATGCTCCCGACCTCTGAAGGTGAAGTGAAGCCGTCTGTCCATCCATCTGTCCGTCTGTCCGTCCATCCGTCCATCCATCCGTCTGTCCGTCCATCCATCTGTCAGTCTCTGTCCATACAAACATTTTGCATTGTAGTTTCAAAGCCATCAGTCAGATTTGGATCTCCTTTGGTATGCTGATAGACCCGCTTGGGGGAATGGATATGCACAAGTAACAGGTTCCGCCCAATAATTTTTCACAGAGTTTTTGCCCTTCTTCACTTTTTTGACTTAGAAAATATTTCTGTCCAGGCCTTAAAATTTGTCTCAATTCACGAGAATCAGTTTCGATTCTCGCATGTTCCCGTTGTGAGAATCAATTTTCAATTCTTAAATATTTTGAATTTGAGAGTACTGTTATTCCCTTGTGAGTGAATAATGTACATATGCCATAGTAAAAGGCAAATGTATTTTTTTAGAGAGTTTACCCATTGAGAACCCAGCTTCCATTTTGTCAAATTTCTGATACATGTGCATGTAGAATACACAATCCATCATATAGGCTTTTGGTGGTCTTGGTGGTGGAAATTACAGAAACAAGGAAGTGGTGTCTTGTGAAGTCTTGGCCGCCTACACAGGCAACCAAGACTTCAGTAGACACCACTGCTAAGTGAAGTTTTGTTACCTTATGAGGGGCGAAGACAGAGCATTCTCCTGGTTTTTAAAACCACTAGAATCTACTACAAGAATCAAATGAACATTTTGCGTGAATAAATGTTGATTCTCATTGTTTTCCTTGTGAAAATCATTTGCATTTGGATTTGGATTTGTGCATGAATTTTAAGCCCTGCTGTCCCACAATACCTTTAATGCTTCTTAGAACATGCCTACGGATCAGATTCAGTGGTCCACGCTTTATGTAGCCCATGTTCCTACTATACCTACCACACCAAGGTGGTGTAGTAGGTATTGTATAGTAGAAATAAACTTTGGGAGAAAATTTTAGTTTTTGAAATATAACCCATTATACCTTGTTCAAAGGGCTCTGTCTAAACATATATAATTGATAATAATAGTGTTTTGAAGGTGAAAAATGACTTTTCAACAGTGTTCAGAAATTGAAACATTTTTCTGTCAGTTATTATCATAACCCCAGCAGTGTAGCTCTCATGCATCGTCTAAATTACACTTGGGAACAGCTTTGGTTTTGTAACCCCTTGCACTCCGGTTGTGCATCAGAATTTTTTCCAATCGCTCTGCTCTGTTTTTATCTTGTTTAACCGTGAGTTTAACCCAATTATATCTTGTTTGACAGAGCTCTCTGAACTCAGTCAAACAAGGTATATTTGGTTAAATATCAAAGCTGCATTATGGGAAATATTTGCTGCTGAAAACTTTTCCATTTTGACATCAGAGGTTTAATGACTAATGTTGGAAGACAAAATTAATTAAAAAGTTTAAAAACAGGATGCTTTGTATAATTCGACATGGTATGGAAGTTGTTTTTGGAATATCCCTGCTCTTTATTACAGGTTCTGGAACTACCAAATATTTTGTTCAAAATGCCAAAGAAAAATTAAGGAATTACAGAAGGCAGTCAGATTTTAGCTATAGTAGTAAGTATTGCATTTATCCTGTTACTTTGTGTTTTCCTGCTTACCAGCCATCACTATTCACAAAAATTGCTATTCAGTTTTCATTATTGTTTTCTTTTTTTTTCTCCAAAAGATACATTATGACCATTTGTTGGAATGAGCTCGGGACTTAGGACCAGTAAAATTGGGTGGTAAACAAAATTGCCATCTGTTACAGTTCATGTCAAAATAACTATGTATCTTTCTCCCTGTACTCATAAGACCAGAATCTGACATATTTTTCAGGAAAGCTCTCATTGAGAGCTTTCCAGAAAATGATGTCAGATTCTGATGTTATCAGTGCAGGAACAGCATCATACTTAGTTTATTGCGGTTATGCTACAACTTATTTTGACTTGTACTGTATGTCATGGTATACTGTACAGGGAATCAAAAAAATGCTGAGTTATTTATTTGCAAAGATGAAAAGAATTATCTTCTCCAGAACCACTGATTTGAATCTTTTGATATTTGGTATATAGCATTCATAGATGGGGGTCAGATACAAATTTGTTAAAACTAAGCCCCTCGGTTCATATTTGGGTTCAATACAGGAACCCAAATTTTAACTTAGTGGAATACAAGAAGTACTCTTTAGAGAATCTTCTTCTCCAGAACCACCAGTCAGAATCTTTTGATTTTTGGTATAGAACATTATTAAAGGGGTTAGACTCAAGTTTGTTCAAATAAAGTCCCTGGGTTAATATTTGTGTTTCCTTTTGGAACCCTAATTCTAACTTCATGCAAAAGAGGAATATAGTCTTTAAAATCTTGAGAACCACCATTCAGAATGCTTTCATATTTGGTATATAACACCCTAGCTAGGGGCAGATTCAATTTTGTTCAAATGAAGTCCTTGGATGCATATTTGAGCACCCTATGAAGGCCCAAATGTTAACTTAAAAATCTCCTTCTTCAGATCCACCATTGAGTCGAGGGGTGTGGTGGCTCAGTAGGTAGAGGTGCAGGCTGTAAGCCAAGAGGTCCTTGGTTCGAATCCCACCTGCGGCAACCGAGATGTGTCCTTGGGCAAGACACTTGACCCACATTGCCCACGTGGGAGCTCTGTGATGCTGTGTACTAAGGCATACTGCATGTCGATGGTGCACCTGTCGTCAACCAATACTAACCCTGCTTGTGTGAGTTAGTATGTCGGGAGCTGACAGTTGCTCGCCGTTGCTCAGTGGTTCTCTCTGGGTACTCCGGCTTCCTGCACTCATGTGCAGAAATATGTGACTCTAAACACCCATAAAAAAAAAAAAAGAATAAATACATTCAGAATCGAATTGATATTTGTTTTAGGCATTCTGAGGTGGATGGGGGAGGGGTCAGATTCAGGTTTGTTCAAGTAAAGTTTCAAGTTTGATATTTGGGCTCCCTAGTTTTGCATTACTGGAAATTTGGGCATTATTTCTGTGGTTGTATCCCAATATTAGAAAACATCATCTGATATTGCCAACAAAGGTATAAGTAAATAAATGACTCCATTCCTATGTAGTGTTAACTCGACATAGATGCTAATTAAATCCTTCTTTAACCCTTTACCTAACATGAAAAGTAGACGCCACTTGTAAAAATAATTCTTGAATAACAAATCTTCATTTTTTGTCTCAAAGACAAAGGTTATGACCACTCATTGGAACGAGCTCAATGAGCTCATTCCAATGAGGTGTCATAACCTATGTTTTTGAGACAAAAAATGAAAAAAATAATGAAAATTAATTGGCGATTTTTAAGAATAGTGCTGGCCGGTTGTGTCCATTACGTTGAGTAAAGGGTTAAACAACATTGGTCAGGAAAGTGCCTCAGTCCCAATGTGGTTAGTAATTGTCATTCCCTGGTCATGTTGGGTAAAGGGTAAAATTTCATATCATAAAATACCATTCAAAAAGTTTTCTGATCTGTATTTATAGTAAATGGTGAAATTGCATTCAAATGGCACAATTGCTCATTTCCAGATAATGTTTTCATTAACAGCAAAAGTATAGAAGTGGACATGTCTGCGAAAAGAATGCAAAAAGCCTCATTTTATCCCTTTAAAAAATTGAATGTTGGTAGGGCTAAAATATTTGAGGAAATTGATAAGGAAAGTAGAGTGAAATTTTTCCACTACAGTGGAGCCCACTTAATTGGATATCTCTTAATTGTATATCCCTGTTAATTGAATATAATATTTTTATACTGTACCAATGACCCAGACTTAGCTGGTGCTAACTCTAACAAAACCAGGGCCAAACACAAATTTTTCCCCCCAATCCCCAAAATTTGCATCCAAAACAAAAAGAAATCATGTCCTAAAGGACCTCCATACTACGCCTCTACTGCGCATGCGCAGTGACGCAGACGTCCCGAAATTGGCACCAATTATCATTCTCTGTTTGGCCCTTCATCAGTCAACATCTCACTGATCTTTGTGCTTGTAAATCTCAGTTTAAAGGATGCCAGACACGTAATTTTTGGAGAAAATGTGATTCTAAGGAGGATAGAAGGAGGAGAGGAAAAAGAAGTGACAAAAAATAATCAGGGCTGTACTTAAAATTTTTTGATGAAATTATGTTAAGTTGCCTATTTTCGAGGCATGGGCCTCTTGTTGTCATTCTTGCTAAATGTTGCACTGCTTATTCAGTGTTTCCTCTCCCCTAGCCTTCTAAAGTCCCCCCTTGCAATTCTCCCATGCTTTTGGCATATTTTTGAGAAATTTCATTTCTAAAATTTCCTGGGAGAGTTGCTTGGTTACAGAATGTTTTCTGTTATTTTCCCCATAGTTACGTTTTCACCCATGGGTGTATAACGTTTGTGTTCTGCATCTTCCATCTGATGTTCTGCAGATTCTCCCCTGGGAGTCTCTGTTTTGCATCAGATAGAGTGTAATTTGATGACTGATTCCGGGCCAGTTTTTTCAGTGCCTGGAGTCATGTTTTCTGGTGTTTTTACACTGTTTGTTTACATTGGCAACAGCCTTTTTTGAGGGGGGCTGTTTGCCTTTGCTGTAGTTTATCTCACTATAAGATACATTTATATTATCTGTAAGTGTCTCATTAATTATTTAATATAAATTTAAAATTTTTGACCACACTTTGCCATCGGATCCATCGGGGCTCAACGTTACTTTTCAGCAACTTGGGCTTCGCTGAAAAAATATTTTTTCAAAATTATTTTGATTTGCAATTGTTTTTTCATTTATTAATGGATCATGTTATTATGTATCTTTGTGTCAGGGGTTTTTGCGAGTAACTAGGACTTATTGTTGTTCTTTCACAATGAAGGGACGTTGTTCAAATTGTAATAGGAAGAAATCTTCCTCTGACTTTCATGATCATTGTATTAATTGTAGTCAGTGTTCTCGCATTAATCCCTGTGCTATATGTGAATATTGGGATGAGAAACATTGGAAACGTGTGTCACGATATGTTGTTTCTGGAGAAAGGGCGATGCCGGCTCTTTCTCCGCAAGGTCACTCTACTCTCTCAGTTTCTATTTCAGAGGAACCAGAACAGGGTGATGTTTCCATGTTATCTTCTACAAGTGTGCGTCCGTCGTCACAAATGAATTCAGAGCTAGCGGCAAAAGTGCTCATGGAGATTAGACAAATGTCGTCTGCTAGCTCGTTCGGTGTAGCGTCCATTCACCGAATGGTTTGGCAGCCGGGTTCGGCCGATGCAGTCCAAGAGGAAGTTTTGGGTGATGCGAGCACTATAAACATAATAGATGCACACCCAGTGACGGCGGATAGTAAGCGAGAACGGAGGAAGCCTTTGAGTCCGGTTCCTAGCTCGTCCAGGTCCAGCCGGGCCGCGAGCGAGAGAGGCCCCTCTCTCGTACAACAACATTTGGGACCAGATGTTGTGGTACAAAATGTGTCTTTAGCGGAGCATACGTCCGTCGCTCGGGACGCTCCGTTGTATAAGCACTCTGCAGAGACTGTTAAGGCTTCCTCTTCTCGTCAGCGCACACGACCGCACCTTGGCTGCGTGACCGCCGATATATTACCAGCTTCGCCGATCAAGGATTCTTCGGCGACCAGGTCACACCATCCGGCAGCCAGGGATTCGAGACCGATGGACTCCGGACGTTCGCATAGGAAAAGTATGCGGGACCCATCTGATGCGGAGCTGCCCTCGGCGAAGCAGCGAAAGACTGCGCCTCCGCAGGTCTCGACGCCGGACATTCTTGTGCAGATAGCACAGCTTATCGCAGCATCCCAGCAGCCAACAGAAACGGTGTCGGATCGAGAATTATCCGACGGCGCTGGGTCGGTACGCTCCGCCGAAGCATCGGGTGCGTACGACCGGGAACATCATGAGGTCCGACCGGATGGTGAAAGGGATACGGATGACTTGGAGCTATCCCTTTCGAAACAACATAAAGCTGCTGTGGAATTCATTCGGCACTTTCTCCCTCAAGTTGTTCCGTCGGGCCAGACTGCTGCGCTTCCGGACAAGAGAATTATAGCGTCATTGGACTCTGAATTTTTTGAGCGGTTCAGGGACATCGCTCCCGAGTTTCCGTCGCAGTCCAATAATGTTGCAAGAACATTTGAACTATTGAACGACGCTATATTTAAACTTGCTTCCAGGACGGGGAAAGCAGGTTTCTTGTCCGCTAATACTCTCAACCTGCCTTTCATTAATGCAAGGAATAAATTCGATACGGCAGGACAGGGTATACCGAGAGTTCCTCTGCGTATGGACGACGAGGCGGAAGACTTAGAGCTATCATTACCGTCGTCAGCTTCTATTCCAACCGCGGTGTTGGAAACAGCTATTGCGTCTAACAGAGCCAATTTAGATGCCTTATCTTACGCAGATCACCTTACTAAGGCGTTATCACTGCACCTTCAGGGGAAAGAGTTTCAGGATATACAATCCTCTTTAAGACTTCTTTCAAGGGCAGTAGCTTATTCCACGTGTAACTCCGCCCTTTCAGTGGCAAATCTGGAGTTGGTTAGACGTGACGCAGCCCTAGCTACATCCACACTAGTGGATTCTAAGGTGAAGAACTCTCTTAGAGTCGCTTCGGTCTCAGGAGAACTTCTCTTTGACGGCAAGCTTTCCGCTATTTATGATAAAATTACAAAGAAAGCTAAGGATTCTCTGTTGTTCAAATCTGCTCCTAAGAAGTCGGATACAGCAGACACGAATAAGACAGGCACTTCTGGGTCTAATGTGCCCAAGAGAGGTTCCTATAGAGGTTCCGGTGCGTCCTCTTGGTCTTATTCGAGAGACCGTCAGGATAGCGACTCTCGTTCGGGACGTCCTTCAGGCCGGGACAATCGGTCGGACGCCCCAAGGTCGACGGGGCGAGGTGCGGGCCGTGGAAGACGTGGTTTCTCCTACCGCAGACCTCGCAGGTCCAGGAGGTGATGGCTTAAACCTCTATCGCGTTCCGGTTGGCGGAAGGTTGTCGAGCTTTTCACAAGAATGGGCGTCGATTACGGACGACCCTTGGGTGAGAGGAGTGACTTCGGAAGGTCTAAAGATATCCTTCAAACGAAAGCCTCCATTAACTCGAAGTCCAAAGTGGACTCATCTTCCGTCAAATCTGCAGAAAAGAGACGCTCTGTTATCAGAGGTGCAGTCTCTTTTAATGACGAACGCGGTAGAGGTTGTAGAAAACCAGGAATCTCCGGGATTCTACAGCCATCTGTTTCTGGTTCCGAAACCAGACGGCTCGTTCCGTCCAGTCATAGATTTGAGCTGGATAAACAAGCTGATCGTCGTTCCGAAGTTTTATATGGAGACGATTCGATCGGTCAGAGCGAGTATTCGGGTGAACGATTATGCAACGAGCATAGATCTCAAAGATGCGTACTTTCACGTCATGGTACATCCGACATTCCGAAAGTATCTACGCTTCGCAGTCCTAGGAGTGGTGTATCAATTCCGGGCGATGTGCTTCGGATTGAATCTAGCACCCTGGGCTTTCACTCGGGTAATGAACTCGGTAATGATCTACTTCCGGGCTCATTCGTCTGCGGTAACGTCGGCCTAACTGGACGACATTCTTCAGAGGTACGGCAACGAGTTAACGCTTCAGAACGATGTTCAGAATCTTCTTCTATTGCTCCGACGTCTCGGTTTTATAGTAAACGAGGAGAAGTCGGATCTGGTGCCGTCCAAGTCATTCACTCATCTGGGAATGAGCTTCGAGACGCACAACAATCTCGTTCGTCTGCCGTTAACCAGAGCGAAATTAGTCAGTTGTTACACTCGCTATTGTCTGCACGCAGACAAAGTCACGGCGAGAGAATTTATGAGACTGATAGGTCTGTGCGGAGCCGCCACGGATCTCATTCCGATGGGGCGGTTACGCACACGTCCTCTTCAAATTTTCTTGACTCAGAATTGGAGTGTGAAAATTCATTCGCTCGATGTAGACGTTCTCTTGTCAGATCAAGTGAAACAAGAGATTCAGACTTGGGCAAACATTCAGTGGTTAGCTCAGGGAGTTCCGCTGCAGTTGCCGGATCCGAGTTTTACCGTTATGACGGATGCCAGTCAAACAGGTTGGGGTGCATCATTAATCCCAACGGATTCGAGATGCCAGGGTCTTTGGGATCCGCAATTCCTGTGCAAGCACATAAACATCAAGGAAATGATGTCAATTTGGCTTGCGTTACGTCACTGGATGGACATTATTCACGATGCTCATGTCCAAATCCTATCCGACAATACGACAGTAGTGGCGTATATACGGATTTGCTACCAATGGGAACGGCCAATGATAGACTTATTTGCGACACATCTCAACAATCAGTTGCAGACGTATGTGTCTCCGTGTCCGGATCCAAGAGCATTTGCAGTAGACGCTCTGTCGATTCCTTGGGACGGAATGATAGGATATGCGTATCCTCCAGCGCCGTTAATTCAACAAGTATTGCTAAAGATAAAACAATCTCAATGCAGGATTCTGTTGGTAGCATCTCTGTCGCCACAGAGACCGTGGATAAATCTACTCAGGTGTCTGTTGTGGGACCTACCGCGGAAGCTTCCTCCACGGGAGGATCTTCTTTCGCAGGGGAAATCGCGCCAACTCCATCACAACCCGCAAGGTCTCAACCTTCACGTTTTTCCGTTGTGCGGTCCTTCTTGCATGGCAAGCACTTTACAGGACGAGCAGTGGACGCGATTTCTAACTGTAGGAGGACCTCCTCTTCGCTAAACTATGCGGCTAAGTGGAAGGTTTTTCGTCGTTGGTGTAGGGATCATTCTGTAGATATATTCGATCCCTCTATACCAGACATTGCAAACTTTCTAGTATACTTGTTTGACGAAATCAAACTGCAGCCTGTTACAATAAAGGGTTATAGATCTATGTTATCTGATACCTATGCACATCATGATAGTTTACAAATTGGATCTAATGTCTCTTTATCTAAGTTGGTTAGAAACTTTTCGATAAATAGACCCAGAACTCTTAGATTAATTCCTAAGTGGAATTTAGCTTGGGTTCTTCTTAAATTGAAGGAAAAGCCATTTGAACCTCTTGGGACAGTAGATTTCAAATTCTTATCTTATAAGACAGCTTTTCTCTTAGCTTTCTCTTCTGCTAGAAGAGTCAGTGAGCTTCATGCACTGTCGGTGGATGATTCTCATTATCGTAGTGTTGGGAACACTATCACCTTCACTACTAATGTGGGTTTTTTAGCTAAGAATCAGGCTCCTAATAAATATCCGGAACCTATTGTTATTAAGGCTCTTCCGTCTTCAGACGGGCGTAGGCCTTTACTCTGTCCTGTTAGAGCATTACGTATCTATAAACAGAGATCTCAGTTTATCAGAAAGGGACGGAAACGTTTCTTTCTGTCTTTGATGCCTAATAGAAAGGACATTTCAGTCCATTCTATTGCTAGATGGATTCAGTTAACTATCCGTACTGCTTATGAAGATTTATCTTCTTCTCAGCAGTCTGTGCTTAAGATTTCTGCTCATGAAGTAAGAGCTCTTTCTACTTCCTGGGCTTATGCTAATAGTGTTGCTATTACAGATTTAATGAAGGCTGCTTATTGGTCTCAGCCATCCACATTTACGAATTTTTATCTCAGAAATATTGAGTCCATTTCTGGAGACCTGCATTGTTTAGGTCCGTTATCTGTTGCTCAGAATGTCGTCCACTAAACAGTTGCAACTATAGTTATGCAGGCTTTCTGTTCTGGCAGTGACTCCGTCCGGCTGCCCTCTTCGCTCTGGGCTATTTGACCCAGGGCAATGGGAAGGGGGGGGGGGGGTGTTCCCTTATTTCACCTGCTTTATAGTGAAAAGCAAGGGAATGCCTCCTCCAAGTCAGTATTTCTGAGTCGCTTCCGGGATGGTTTTAAAGTGTAATATTAATGTTAAATTTCATTCATGTCTTATTTTTAAAGTGTAGCTTGGTGTGAAGCATTTGTATATGTCAAGTGTCAAACGGGCTTTAATATACAATACTCGGACACTTTTAAATGACTATAAAGAGTCTCAATTCTCTGGACTACTTTATTTATTGGCTTGCTTTAAAAATAATTAGTATAAGGGTTATACTGGATGTTAATAGAGAACATGAATGTTATTGTGCTCAATTATTAAGGGTAGTGTATCTTTCTAATTTAATATTAAATAAGAAAGATACATGTAAAGCCTAATACTCCTTTTCTCCTTAAGGGGTTACCTCTTTACTATATAGTTGAGCTTATTGGATTTTCCTCTATGTCCTAGGCCCTCCAGCCTGTTTACTATTCAGCTAAGTCTGGGTCATTGGTACAGTATAAAAATGTTAAAAAATTTATAGTAATTTCTATATTTTTTATACTTGCCAATGACCCAGACGGGGATGGCCCTCCCTGGAGTTGGGAACTCTTGCCTCCCCGCTGAGTACATAGCACTGACCAGGCACTGCCAGTGAGAATGATAATTGGCGCCAATTTCGGGACGTCTGCGTCACTGCGCATGCGCAGTAGAGGTGTAGTATGGAGGTCCTTTAGTACATGATTTCTTTTTGTTTTGGATGCAAATTTTGGGGATTGGGGGGCAAAATTTGTGTTTGGCCCTGGATTTGTTAGAGTTAGCACCAGCTAAGTCTGGGTCATTGGTAAGTATAAAAAATATATAAATTACTATAAAATTTTTAACTTTCAAACACAAAACCATTTACCATACCTTCAGTACAAAATTGATCTGTTAATTGCATATGGGTTGTAGAGTAAACCCCTGTTAATTGTATAGAAATTTTTGTAATATGTCGAAAAAATTACTGTGACACGCCCCAAATTCCCCTTATTTATCAACCTTTTTAGCCTCACTACGTCCAATACAGGCATTTATTCTATTACATCTTGTTTGACAGAGCTCTGTGAGCTCTGTCAAACAAGATATAATAGAATAAATGCTCAGTTTACCTCCAGAACACAGGAAACTGACCAAATCCCTGTTAATTGTATACTCCTGTTAAATGAATGATTTTCACTGGCAAAATGGATATTCAATTAAGAGGATTCTACTGTATTAATTTCTACTTTCAGATGAACCCCCACCGCCATATTCTCCTGAAGACAACCTAGATAGTTCTCTCAATAGTCCCCAAACATTACCAACGACTCAAGACACATCACCAAGAAGACCGACACAGCCATCATCACAGCAAACTCCATACAATATAGACGATTATCGATCAGACAGTGATTATGAAGATGATCTGACAGGAGCTATGGCAAAGATTTAACATATTGTTTGGACTAAAATCAAATTTATATCTACATGAATTATATGTTTATATTGTCAGCTTGGAGTTAGCTGAAATTTCGAATGACTGTTTTGCATTTATTATATAATATGTACACAGTATCAGGAATACTAATGTTTTGGGTTATTTTTGTTACCATTAACAGTTATGAGATGTATGTCAAGCAGCTACAGAAAAAAATCTTCAGAATTATTTTTTATGCTCAATATATATCTACTTTTTCATGTAGAGCACTGCAAATCTCACTTTTGAATCACAAATGTAATCTGGCAGATGATTTTGAATTGAATCAAATCACGTTTCAATTTGATGGTCATGTAGATATTGCACGAGAGCTGTAGGTTTTTTAAATTTCTTGTTCGGTTTTTCAGGCGGAGTAAAACCTCGGTTCAGTTCGGTTTTCGGTTTGTTCACGAGGCCAAGTAAAATTCAATAAACTCATTCTTATGTCCTGAATCATAACTGAATGGTAGTGAAATTGAGTGAAACTCAATGAATGCCCGGAAAAAGCTTTATAATACATGAAGAATCAGGAAGGCCAATATAATAATTACCTAAATATACAGAACTTTTATTGTGCTTGGCCATTTTTCGAGGTCTGACACCTACACGCAACTTGAGGAAAGCTGCAAACACAACTAAACTGAAATGTCGGAAATTCACAGAATGTAGTCTTCCCAGAGTAATGAGAGTACCCAGACACTGCCATTGGCAGTGTCTGGGTACTCTCACTACTCTGGGATGGCTACATTCTGTAAATTTCATTGGCAGTGTCTGGGTACTCTCACTACTCTGGGATGGCTACATTCTGTAAATTTCTGCAGCAAGAGAGTATTTAATAAAAAAACCCTGAAAAACCTTAGATTACGGGATGTCAACGGTTTCGGTTTCGGTTTTTTAAAAAAACTAAAAACCTTGGTTCGGTTTCGGTTAACCTACAGCTCTATATTGCACCATCTTATAGCCGTGCAATATAATAAATATTGTCAGTCTCTTCTCAAGTATTGTATATTAAGTTATTGCCAGGCTTATTATGCCCCCGACCTCTGAAGGAGGATTCAGGGGTATCTAGTGGGCACCTCCATCTGTGTGTCCGTCCATCTCTCTGCCCATCTGTCCATACAAATGTTTTGGATTGTAATTTCAAAGCCATCGTTCAGATTTGGATCTCCTTTTGTTTGCTGATTGACTTGCACGGAGGAACGGATATGCACAAGGAATGGGTTCCATCCAATAATCTTTCCTAGAGTCACAGCCCGTTTTCACTCTTTGGACATAGAAAATTTTTTTTGACTCTGTATTGCATTCACTACATATTGGATTTGAAACCGCTTATATGATCAAATCATAATTTTAGGGGTTACTTACGGATGACTATACAATGCTTCCTTTCGATTTTGATTTTAGCCAATTCAGTATGCCCGCCACAGCAGGGCGCAGTTGCGGTAATCAGTTCTCGCCAGATCACTGAAGTTAAGCAACGGCGAGCCCGGTTAATCCTTGGATGGGTGACCATCTCAGCGATCGATTCGGACTCCCGCGTTAGGTCCTTGGGCAAGGCACTTAACCCTGATTGTCCACATGGGGGCACGATGACGCTGTGTACTAAGGTGTACTGCACGCTGATGGTGCACATGTCTTCAACCAATCTAACCCTGCCTGTGCTGCAGTGCGGAGTTACGATGTTGGGGAGCTGGAAGGTGCTCGTCGTTGCTCGTGGTTCTCTCCGGGTACTCCGGCTTCCTCCACCCACAAAACTGTACTTGTGCATAAGTATGTGACCTTAAACACCAATAAATAAATATAAATAATGCCTGCCATAGCATTATGACACTATTGGGGACATATGTCACACTTCGCGTTGCTCTTGCATTTCATCTAAATTTGTGAGAATCCATTTGGATTCTTGCAAAAATAGTTGCGAGAATCCATACCTTCTATGATTGTCCCAGGATCCCATGAGGCCACCATGTTGAACCACTTTTGTATACTGATAACACATGTTAACCCTTTACCTAACAGAGCTTTTTAATTTTTAACCCTTTAAACACTGGTGGTATCTTCCATATCTGTACAATGGCAACAATTGGAAGAGTCCATATTCATTATTTGGGAGTAGACCAATTAATATTTTCAACGTGCAGCTTTGGGGCTGCATGTTTAAAACATTGATTGGTCTACTGCACATATGTACTTAGCACCCATCCTACTTAATGAAATTATAATGTTTTATGTTCCTGGGCCGGGAAAGAGTTCCAAGGGTTAAAACATAAACTGAATTTGATAATTTTTTGAAAAATAAACAGTACAGTAGAATTCTCTTAATTGAATATCCATTTTACCAGTGAAAATTATTCAATTAACAGGAGTATACAATTAACAGGGATTTGGTCAGTTTCTTGTGTCCTGGAGGTAAACTGAGCATTTATTCTATTATATCTTGTTTGACAGAGCTCATAGAGCTCTGTCAAACCAGATATAATAGAATAAATGTCTGTATTGGATGTATGAGGCCAAAAAGGTTGATAAATAAGGGGAATTTGGTGCGTGTCAAAGCAATTTTTTCGACATATTACAAAAATTTATATACAATTAACAGGAGTTTTCTCTACAACTCATATGCAATTAACAGATCAAATTTGTACTGAAGGTATGGTAAATGGTTTTGTGTTTGAAAAGTATATTCAGTTAACAGGGATATACAATTAAGAGATATCCAATTAAGTGGGCTCCACTGTATTTATTAATAAAACCTCACAAATATTGAGCCGGTTCCAAATACAGCCTTATTTGTACAATTTTATTGACAAAGTGTCTGGATATTTCAGGTCCCGTTAGCCTAATATTGGTTAATTTTTTGTCGCTATGTTATGTAAAGGGTTAACTTGACTCAATTCTTTTCAAGTGAATCCTAGCAGAGGTTCAGCAAGAATTTACATGGATTCCTGCTGATTTTGTTGTGGTAATCTTTGTGTGAATCTGTTCCCATTGAAATTCCCGTCCGGGTCTGACCCACGTTGTGTCCTTGGGCAAGGCACTTTATCCCGTTTGCCTACATGGGGGCATGATGACGCTGTGTACTAAGACGTACTGCATGTCGATGGTGCACATGTCTTCAACTGCTGTAAAACTGCTTGAGCGGAGCTTGCTCACAGTTAGAATGTTGAGGTTCTCTCCGGCTTTCTCCCCCCTGTAAAACTGTCACAGTCACGATTAGCCATTGTGCATAAGTATGTGACCTTAAACACCAATAAATAAATAAATAAATAATTCCTATTGAAATATAAGCCCTGTATTGGGACAACATCAGTAATAAATACCAATGGTGACTCATTTTCAGTTTCTGGGAATTATTCAGATATATGGAATATTCCAGAAACAGAATCAAAAATGTTTGGGAAATGGAAGCCTTCCTGAATTCCTCTTCGATCATTAGGTCTCCTATTCAGGAGGAAGAGTCCATAGGGTGATACTTGGTAAGACTTCGAGACGATTCAAAAAACTTTCAGAATCACTGTGAATTGAATCATTATGACGATGTAGAGCTGATTCAAATTTCAGAGTTTTGCAGTGCACTATTTTCATTAGTCTGTCATTAACATTCTCACCCTGAATGACCTGGACAATTTTTCCAGACCTCCAACTACACCGCATCCTATTAGGCTAGTGGCAGATCAGTAATTTCTAGACAAGTCTTGGCTGCTTTTGCAGGCAGCGAGGATTTGACAAGAATCTACAGTCAGGGTAAATTTATTTTAGTTTGGAAGATTTCTCAACGTGGAGTACATCTTTTGAGTCCACAAGGCTTATCAGAAGTCAGGCCCTTAACTGGTAGAGTGCTAAATTATTTTTGGCCACCAAAATTTATTTACATGTCTTTGCCCTGTTACAATTTATAGGAGAGTGCCAACAGGCACTCTCCTATAAATTGTAACAGGGCAAATCTTAACAGACTAAATAAGATCACTTCAAGGATAATATGAAGCCCAGCCACTGAAGTTGAAGCCTTTAAGTCGCAGTACCTGCACTTCAGAATAAGCCCAAATATGGGCTTCCAGCACTCTACCAGTTAAGAGTTGGGGTAAGTAGAGTAGCACTTACTAATGCAATAGGCATACCGAAATCTTTTACAGTGGAACCCTGTTAACCCTTTACCCAACACAGAATATCAAAATTTATTATTTTAATCACTATTTTTAAAAAAAATTTCTACAAAACCATATCATGTGATCCCTCTTTTTAATGCGTTCATTGAGCTCATTCCAATGAGGGGTCACACGATATGATTTTGTTGAAATATTTTAAAAAACATTTTTTTCAACTGCTCAGTTTGCAGATTATGTGTGCAGATGCGGGTGATTCGTTAGGTAAAGGGTTAATTGAATAGCCGCCCATTAGCCACTTTGCCAGTGATAAATATTCAGTTAACAGGAGTGTTCAGTTTGCCAGACATTTTCCTCTATTTTAGTGATAAACTGAGCATTTATTCTGTTGTTTGACAGAGGTTGCAGAGCTCTGTCAAACAGGATATAATAGATTAAATGCCTACATTGGATGTACTGAGACCAAATAGGTCTATAAACATTGGGAAAAAACGGGGTTAACAGAGTAATTCTTCTGATATGTTCCAAGATTTGTTATTCAGTTAATAGGTGTTTGCTGTTTTACCTATATGCAGTTATATTTATTTATTTATTGGTGGTTAAGGTCACATACTTATGCACAATGGCTAATCGTGACCGTGACAGTTTTACGGGTGGAGGAAGCCGGAGTACCCGGAGAGAACCACCGAGCAACGACGAGCAGCTGTCAGCTCTCCAACATCGTAACTCTGAACTCTGCACCGCAGCACAGGCAGGGTTAGATTGGTTGAAGACATGCGCACCATCGACTTGCAGTACGCCTCAGTACACAGCGTCATCGTGCCCCCAGGTAGGCAATCAGGGTGAAGTGTCTTGCCCAAGGACACAACGCGGTTGCCGCAGGTGGGATTCGAACCGAGGACCTCTCGGCTTGCAGCCTGCACCTCTACCAACTGAGCCACCGCGCCCCCACCTATATGCAGTTAACAGGTCAAATCAGTACTGCAGGTATGGTAAATTGTTTTGTGTTTTGAAGTTATATTTAATTAACAGGGATATTCAGTTAAGAGATGATCAGTTAGGAGTTAATCCACTGTATATGATTAACAATCAGTTAACTAATTAGAAAGACCTTTCTATTAGTGTATCATACAAAAGTATTTCATCTGAAAAATTGAAAATTCAGACCCTGTTCCGATTCTAGGATAAATAATGGCACAAAGGTAGCTAAATTTAAATCAACCATTTACTTAACCCTTTACCCAACGAATTGACCGCATCCGCCCACGTAATATGCAAATTCAGCAGCTGAAAAATATTATATTTTTATACTGTACCAATGACCCAGACATAGCTGGTGCTAACTCTTAAAATATAGGGCCAAACACAAATTTTGCCCCCCAATCCCCAAAATTTGCATCTAAAACTAAAGAAAACATGTCCTGAAAGGCCCTCCACACTTCGCCCCTACTGCGCATGCGCAGTGTCAAGGACGTTCCGAAATTGGCGCCATTTATCATTCTAAGTTTGGCCCTTCATCAGTTAACATCTGTCTGATCTTTGTGCTTTTAAATCTCAGTTTAAATGATGCCAGACACATAAATATTAGTGAAATGGTGATTCTAAGGAGGATAGAAAAGGAGGAGAGGAAAAGAATGTGTGACAGAATTTTATCAGGGCTGTAACTTAAAATTTTTTAATGAAATTATGTTAAGTTACCTATTTTCAAGGCAGCAGCCATTTTGTTGTCATTCTGATTATTTAGTTACACTGTTTTTCAAGTGTTTTTCCTCTCTCCCTGTCCTTTAAGTTCCCCCTTGCTATTCTCCCATGCTTTTGGCATAGTTTCTGTAATTATTATTACTAAAATTTCTTGGGAGTTTTAGCTGTATAACAGAATGAATTCTGTTCTTTCCCCATATTTACGTCTTCACCTACGGGTGGTTAGGCGTTGTGTTCTGCATCTACCATCTGATGTTCTGCAGTTTCTTCCCTGGAAGTCTCTGTTTTGCATCAGATGGTGTATTTTTGGTAACTGATTTCGGGCCTGGGTGCCTGGAGTCTTTTTTTTAGTGTTTTTACACTCATTGTTTACATTTACAACAGCCCTCTGTGTGAGGGGGGGATTTCTAAATAATAATATCTTTATGTTATTTTAATCATAACTAGATACATTATTATTGTTCGTAAGTGTTGAAAAAATTGTTTAAAATATTTTTAAAATTTTTGTCCACACTTAGGCTTGGGATCCATTGGGGCTCAACGTTACTTTTCAGAAACTTGGGCTGTTCTGAAAAAATATTTTTTCAAAATATTTTGATTTCAATTATTTTTTCTATATTAATGGATCATATTATTATTATGTATTTTGATTGCCAGGGGTTAGTGCGAGTACCAGGACTTGTTTTCTTTTCACATTGAAAGGATATTGATCAATTGCTTTAAGAGGAAGTCTTCTTCTGACCTTATTATCATTCTATATGTGGTCAGTGTACTCGCATTAACTCCTGTTCTGTATCGTATGATTTCGATGACAATATGGGAAGCGTATGTCACGGTATGTTGTTGGGGATTTGGACACTCCGGTCCTTTCCCCGCAGGGTCACTCTACTTTATCAATTTCTATTTCAGACGATCAAGATTAGGGTGATGTATCTGTGATGTCTTCCAACAGTGTGCCTCCGTCGTCACAATTAATGAAGGGCTAGCGGAAAAGTGCTCATGTAATACGCCAATTGCCTAAGAGGACCCTAGTAGGTTCGACGGCCTTTGACGTCCGCTAGCTCGCCCGGTGTAGCGTCCATTCACCGAATGGTTCGGCAGCCGGGTTCGTCCGTTGCGGTCTAGAAGGAATTTTGGGGTGATGCGAGCACTATAAAATTAACTTAATGCACACCCAGTGACGGCGGATCGGAGGGAGAACGGAGGAAGCCTTTTAGTCCGGTTCATAGCTCGTTCCGGTCCATCCGGACGGCAAGCGAGAGAGGCCCCTCTCTCGTTCAACAACATCTGGCCCCAGATGTTGTGGTACAAATGTGTAGTTAGCGGAGCATACGTCCGTCGCTCGGGACGCTCCGTTGTATAGGCAGTCCGCTGAGACTGCTAAGGCTTCCTCTTCTCGTCAGCGCACACGACCGCACCTTGGCTGCGTGACCGCCGATATATTACCAGCTTCGCCGATCAAGGATTCTTCGGCGACCAGGTCACACCATCCGGCAGCCAGGGATTCGAGACCGATGGACTCCGGACGTTCGCATAGGAAAAGTATGCGGGAGCCATCTGATGCGGAGCTGCCCTCGGCGAAGCAGCGATAGACTGCGCCTCCGCAGGTCTCGACGCCGGACATTCTTGTGCACATAGCACAGCTTATCGCAGCATCCCAGCAGCCGACAGAAACGGTGTCGGATCGAGAATTATCCGACAGCGCTGGGTCGGTAGCCGGGGACTCGAGGCCTGCAGACTCCGGACGTTCGCATAGGAAGTGTGCGGGAGTCAACGTACACGGAGCTTCCAGCGGCAATGCATCGTAAGTCCGCTACTGCACAGGCCTCGGGAACGGATGTGCTTTCCTTAATAGCACAGTTTATCGCAGCATCCCAGCATCAACTGAATCTGTCGCATATATTTTATCCGACGATGCTGGGTCGGGACGCTCCGCGGAAGCGGGTACGGACGTCCGAAAGTTTCATCCGGTCCGATGGGATACCGAAAGGGATTCGGTGGATTTCAAGCTTTCCCTTTCGGAACAACATATGCTGCGATGCCGGATAAGAAACTGATAGCGTCGGTGGACTTAGAAATTTTTGGTTCGGTTCAGGGACATCGTCCCTCAGTTCCAACATAGTCCAATAATGTCACACAAACTTTCGAATTATTGAACGACGCTACATATATTATTATTTTATGCTTGCTATCCAAGCATTTCTGGTTTCTTGTTCGAAGAGATGTCTTTCAAAAGTGTGCCTCTGTCGTCATAGTTAATGAAGAGTTAGCGGCAATAAGTGCTCATGGAATATGTCTATCGCTTACGGAGTGACATTCGCTAGCTCACCCGGTGTAGCGTACATTCATCGAATGGTTCGGCTGCCGGGTTCGTCCGTTGCGGTCTAGGAAGGAGATTTGGGTGATGTGAGCACTTTAATTACTTTAGTTCTCACCCAGTGACGGCAGATTGAGGACTGATCGGAGGAAGCCGACAACATAGGGGACCGCATGTTGTGGTTCAGATATTTTACATTCGGAGCATATGTCCGTTGCTCGGGACGCTCCGTTATATTGACAGTCCGAGAGACTGTCTTTAATGCTTCCTCATCCTCACAGCAGGGCACACGACCGCACATTGGCTACGTGACCTCGAGTATCCGATCAGTTTCGGCATTCAGTGATTCCACAGCGAATAGGTCGCGCCATCCGGTAGCCAAGGGACACGAGGCTTATACACTCCGTTCGCTCGCATATTGGAAGTATGCACGGGGTAACGATCTCGGAGCTTCCTGCGGCAATGCATCGTAAGACCGCTGCTCCTCAGGCCTCAGTGACGGACGTGCTATCCGAGTTAGCACAGCTGTTTCGCAGCATCCCAGCAATTGACGGTTTCTCGGTCGAATCAGGAATTATCCGACGGCGCTGAGTCGGTGCGGTCCGCGGTTGCATCAAGCTACGGACGACCGAACGCTTTATAGGGTCCGACAGGATGGCGAAAGGGATTCGAAAGATTTCGAGTTTTCCCTTTAGTAGTATCGGAAGATGCCTTTCATATCTTCTGGCATTTTTTCCAGTGATTATTTTTCGGACTTCATTGCTGCGATCTTGGATAAGAGACTTATAGCGTCATTGGACTCGGATTTTTCGATCGGTACAGGGACTTTGTCCCTGACTTACCGACGCAGTCCAATATTGTCATTACAACATGTGTTTTATTTTTCGACGCTATATATTTATATATATATACAAGCCTGCTACTAAGCATGATAGTTTAGTTTCTTGTCCGCGTGGCTCATTTCTGCCATTTTATCTTTTTTACATATAGTTTATTTTGGCAGAGCAGGGCATACCGAGAGTTCATATGCGTCTAGACGGTGTGATTAAAGACTGCATATATTCTTTTCGCCGTTATGTCTTTTCCAATTTCAATGTTGGGAACGACATTATGTATAGTAGACTTAACTTAGACGCTTTATTATACGTAATCCGCCTTACTGAGGCGTTATCATTACGTCTTCAAGAAAAGATTTACGGGATATTATTCTCAATGTAATTTCTTTTAAGGGCAGTAGTTTGTTCACATATAACTCCGCCCTTCAGTGGCTGATTGGAGTTGGTTAGACGTGATGCAGCCCTAGCTACATCCACGCGTGGATAGTAGGTTAAGAACTCTCTCAGAGTCGCTTCGTTCTCGGAGGAGCTTCTCTTCGACGGCAACTTTCCGGCAATCCATGAATTGCTTGATTTATACATTCTCTTGTCTATCTAGTGTTACAAGAGATTCAGACTGGGGCAAACATTCGGTGGTTGACTCAGAGAGTGCCGCCGCAGTTGCCGGACCAGAGTGTGGCTGTTATGACGGTTGCCAGTCAAACAGATTGGGATATATACTGATCCCTACGGATTCGAAGTGCCAGGGTCTTTGGGTTCCGCAGTCTTTTAACTATCAGTTTAACTTCCGCGGAATAATGTTTTTTAGGCTTGCTTTATGTCATTGCATGAACATTATTCAGAAACGCATGCCCAAATTCCTGTCCTTTAATTCGACAGTAGTGGCGTATCTCCGGAACCAGGGAGGCACTCTTTCGTTTCCGTTATTCAATTTAATGGAAAGAATCCGTCTGTTGGTTATACTACACCAAGTTCAGTTTTGGTCCGTCATATTCTGGGTCGTCTGATTGTTTTATCGCACTCCCGTTCTCTTACGGGTCGCTTGTTGCTGTCAGAATGGACTCTCAACAAACAAGTATTTAATCAGATTTGCTATCTATGGGAGCGCCCAATGATGTTTTATTTATGACACAGCTTGCTAATCAATTGCAGACGTATGTGTTGGCTTGTCCAGATCTCTGAGCTAATACTGTTAACGCTCTATTGATCTATAGGACGGAATGATAGGATACGCGTATCCTCCGGCGCTGTTGTTTTAGCAGGTATTGCTAGGATAAACAACCACAATACATTTCTGTTGATAGCATCTCTATCTTCACAGAGATCATGAGTAATTTACTCTCTTCTCTACTGTGGATCTTAACGTGAAATCTTCCTCTATGTGAGGATCTTTCTTCACTGGGTAAATCGTGTCATCTTTATCACAACCAGCAAGGTCGCAACCTTCATGTATTCCGTTGTGTGGTCCATATTGCATTGTAAGCACTGTACTGGACGAGCTTTGGACGCGATTTCTTACTATAGGAGATCCTCTTCTTCGCTATTCTATGCGACTAAAGTGGAGGCTCTTCCGTCGTGGTGTAGGGATCATTATGTTCATATGGTTGATCCCTCCATACTACTCATTGCTATTTTTTAGTATACTTGTTTCACAAGATCTACTGCAGCCTGTTGTTATTTAGGTTATAGGTTTATGTTACCTCATACCTATGCACTCTACGATAGTTTTCATTTGAGTCTTTTGTCTCTTTATCTGAGTCAGTTAGTAACTTTTTGATAAATAGACTTAGAATCTTTAGATTAAATTCCTATACGGATTTTAACTTCGGTTCTTATTTAGCTAAGTAATCATTTGAGCCTCTGGAAACAGTAGTTTTCAAATTCTGACCTTTTAGACAGTAATCCTGTTGGTTTCTCTTTTACTGTAGAGTCAGTGAGTTTCATGCACTATCGATGGATGATTTTCACTTTCATAGTTTCGGAATCAATACTTCCGTTACTATTTAGGTTGGATTGTTGCATAAGAGTTAGGCTCCTATTATCCGGAACCTATTATTTTAAGGTCCTTCCGTCTTCGTATGGGCATAGGCCTTTACTCTTTCCGGGTACAGTTTATGTATTTATAAACAGATATCTGTTTATTACAAGGGCGTAAGCTTCTTCTGTCTTTGATGTCTAGTAGAAGGACGTTACGCTCCATTTTATTGTTAATGGATTCTATTAACTAGCGTACTGCTTATGGTATATCATTGGCTTAGCAGTTGTGCTTAAGATTTCGGCTCATGAAGTAAGAGTTCTTCTACTTCTTGGGCTTACATTAATAGTGTTGCTATTATAGATTTTTGAAGGCTGCTCATTGCGCTCAGCCATCCATTCATGAATTTTATCTCAGAAATATCGAGTCCATTTCTGGAGGCCTCTATTGTTAGGTCTATTCTCTACTGCTCAGAATGTCATTTACTTAACAGTTGCTACTATAGCTAGGTAGGCTGTCTGTTTCGGCAGTGTCTCCGTTCGGCTGCCCTCTTCGCTCTGGGCTATTTGACCCAGGGCAAGAAAAAGGGGGGGGGGGGGGGAGGGTGTTCCCTTGGGTCACCTGTTTTTTACTATGAAAACAAGGGGATACCTCCTCCGGAGTTAGTAATTCTGAGCTGTTATTGGGATGGTTGTTTAGTGAGAAGTTTAAGTTATAAAATTCATTCAAGTCTTAGTTTTTAAAGTATAGCTTTTGAATATTGCATATGTCAACGGACATGATTATGCAATTCTCACACACTTTTAGGAGTATAAGAGTCTCTATTCTCTAGACTTACTTTATTGGCTTACTTTAAAAATGATTAGTATAAGGATTATTGGATATTAATAGAGTACATGGATGTATGAAGCTCAATTTTTGGAAGGTGTTGTATCTTTCTTATTTATCATAAATAAGAAAGATACATGTAAGGCCTATTACTTCTTTCCCCTACAGGGGATGACTCTATTTTATTTTATTGAGCGTATTCCATTTTGCTCTATGTCCTTGGCCCTCCAGCCTTTTTACTATTCAGCTATGTCTGGGTCATTGGTACAGTATAAAAATGTTAAAAAATGTATAGTAATTTATATATTTTTTATACTTACCAATGACCCAGACGGGGATGGCCCTCCCAGGAGTTGGGAACTCTTGCCTCCCCGCTGAGTACATAGCGCTTACCAGGCACTGGTTATTAGAATGATAAATGGCGCCAATTTCGGAACGTCCTTGACACTGCGCATGCGCAGTAGGGGCGAAGTGTGGAGGGCCTTTCAGGACATGTTTTCTTTAGTTTTAGATGCAAATTTTGGGGATTGGGGGGCAAAATTTGTGTTTGGCCCTATATTTTAAGAGTTAGCACCAGCTATGTCTGGGTCATTGGTAAGTATAAAAAATATATAAATTACTATAAATTTTTTAACTTTTCGAAAATTTTCAACAAAACCATATCATGTGATATCGTCGAGCTTGTTCCAAAGAGGGGTCACATGATATGGTTTTGTTGAAATTTTTTGAGAAAATTTAACCCTTAAGCCCCCATATAGCCCAAACCGCCACTTTTATATTGCATTGAAGCAGGTGCTCCCTTATGTAATCTTTTTATTACTCTTGTGTGTAGACTGAATTTTCCCTGGCAGTGGTTCTACATCACTGCTGGCTGCCTGTATAGGCAGCCAGCAGTGATGTAGAACCACTGCCAAGTCATCAATAACTATGTAAACAGAAAAAGGCCATAAATACTTTAAAATTAATCTGAGGACTTAAGGGTTAAAAAAGCGTATTTAAAATAATAAATTTTGAAATCGTCTGGGTTGGGTAAAGGGTTAACATGACTTGCTGACAACATATGCAAAAAATTTTTGGCCCAAGTCTTTACAAAATATTTTTGTTTCTCTGGCACTTCCCTTGTTATTGAAAATCTACCTTATCACTTTCTATTTACCTGTAAATCTCCTTTGCGATATTATTTTGAATTTGAAGGACCTAAAATTTAACCAACTATATCTAAGGCCACACAAAGTAGATCTTCTGTTTCTCAGGCCATTATTTTTAAATTGCATGCGTGCGAGCATTTTTTTATTTTATTTTTTATTTCTGAAATTATTTCTTTGCCATCAAAGTTCATGTTCTTGGTTCAGGTTTTAGGCCTCATAATCTATGGAATAGCATGGGTGGTGGTGTATTTCATCCTTTGAGAACAAGAAGGCTTTGCAATGCTAAAGCATTGCAAAGCCTTCTTGCACTCAAGGGACAAATTTATCAATTTTTTTTTAACTTGGGTAAAATATCAGACATAAACCATTTAATTTTTAATTTTTTCAAGTTTACATTGGCTATAAAAAGAGAGCATGTGGCAGCCAAAAGGACCATGCGGGAGGGCCTGAGAAACAGATTTTGAATTTTTTTAGGTCTAATTTGACAGAGCTGACTAAACTGAATTTGCAACAGCATGATGTGAAGTTTTCACTGCTGAAAATATTATCTGTAGTTTTTCCACATGATATTGGGAGGGGGTAAAATTTCTAATTCTACCTATTTTCAGGATTGTTTTTGTGGATTAACAAAGAAAATACTATAGAAGACAGCAAAGTGACCAAATCCCTGTTAACCCTTCACCCATCGCAGACGATATCATAATTTATTATTTTAAATATCTTTTTTAAAAAAAAAACATGTTATGTGACACCTCATTGCAACGACTCAATGAGCTCATTCCAGTGAGGGGGTCACACGATATGGTTTCGTTGAAACTTTTAAAAAAATAATATTTTTTTTACTGCCGAATTTGCATATTATGCAGTTGGGTGTGGCCGATTCATCAGGTAAAGGGTTAATTTGATTTATGTGAATACTTTTCATTGGTAAATTGACTATTCAATTAACAAGCTTCCACTGTAGCTAATCTGTTGATTTGGTTGATACAGATATTGCTTTTACTCATTGGAAGCCCAGGAAGTGAATTGCATTAGATTCTGTTGGCATTTAGTCACAATCCACTCTCCATGTCCTCACTCACATTTTTATACATATTTATTGTTTTTTGTGAATTATATTTTACAGTATTCAAAAGTGGACAAAGAATTTTGACTGGATGGCGACTGGTTCGTGCCCACTGCATTGTAGAATTTTGCCTGATAAAAATACAAGTGTGAACACTGATTCTCCCACCACTAAGGTACCGAGACATATATACAGTACGTGGAGAGTGGATTGTAAGTAAATCACCCGTGGAGTGGGGTTATCACCCAAGCTATAACTTTCAAATTTTGTCCATATCGACAAAAAACACAAGCAATGTTTCAGCCAATGGACCTCCGGGTTTAACCCGGAGGTCCATTGGCTGAAACATTGCTGGTGCTGGTTGTGCTTTGCAACAAATTGGCAATTATTGCTTAGGTGGAATCTCCACTCTGCAGGTGATTTAGTGATAATACACTCTCCACGTACTATAAAGTCGTGTGACTCAGCTGGGAGAGATATGCTTGTCTCACCCCACCCATGTGACAGCTATCTCACCCCACCCACGTGACGAACCTATTTGCATATTTAATTAGCGCCACAACTATTTAATCGCATGTATGTCTCTGCATGTATAAACAAACAAAATGGAAGACTGTTTGGCTTCCATAAGTATGACTGACTTTATAAAAGAAAATTGAAACCAGAACACTCTTAAGAAAAACTTTAGCATACCTCAAATTGCTCTATCAGTTTATCGGAGAGAAATATATATCTGATATCATTGCGCCCTGTCAAACTGAAGTACAAGTCTGAAAATGGCGTGTGCAGACATGTCGATTTCATTTACCCTCAACGTGCGGTGCTAGTCTGCATGTTTTGAAGTATAAGTCTTTGGTATATACCATTATTTCTGTACAAGTTTTCCGAATATCTTATTGGTTTTCTCCTAGAATGAATGCACTAAGAATTATTTTTTCCTGGAAAATATAGTACAGTGGAGCCCACTTAATTGGATATCTCTTAATTGTATATCCCTGTTAATTGAATATTATCTTCAAACACAAAACCATTTACCATACCTTTATTACAAATTTGATCTGTTAATTGCATATGGGTTGTAGAGTAAACTCCTGTTAATTGCATATAAATTTTTGTAATATGTCGAAAAAATTACTGTGACACGCACCAAATTACCCTTATTTATCAACCTTTTTGGCCTCACTACATCCCATACAGGCATTTATTCTATTATATCTTGTTTGACAGAGCTCTAGGAGCTCTGTCAAACAAGATATAATAGAATAAATGCTCAGTTTACTTCCAGAACACAGGAAACTGACCAAATCCCTGTTAATTGTATACTCCTGTTAATTGAATAATTTTCACTGGCAAAATGGATATTCAATTAAGAGGATTCTACTGTATTTTCTTATTAATGGGGTTGCATCCCTAAAATGGTGGAAGAAAAATCATAATAGATTTTTCTCCCACCATTTTAGAATTGCGACT